>JAIUSX010000141.1:2400000-3033977 GCA_026573805.1 Hesperophylax magnus | reverse complement strand
ATGTAAAAAAAGAATAGAAAATGCAATAAGTACGTAAAGACGTAAAAAAAACAATACACAGTATTACTCGCTAAAACACTAGTCATACACTTAACACCTATATTCATCATATTAAACCATGTTGTGAAAACAGGTATAACGTAGTAAAAACACTGTGAGGAATGACAACATGTGCTGAAATAATGTAAAACATGGAAAACATGGTAAAATTGGATAAAAGATGGTAAAACAGAGAAACATGTGGTGGTAGACGGTGAAATACGGTAAAAAAATAGTGAAAAAATATCAAATATAGAAAAACACTGGGAAGAAGGAAAAAATTTGCCAAAATAATGTAAAACACGGTCAAAATGGTTAAAATTTGATAAATACGATAAAAACAGTAAAAGTTATGGTGGGAGACGGTGAAATACGGTAAAAAATAGTGAAAAAAGATTAAATATAGAAAAACACTGTAAAGAATGAAAAAAATTGCCAAAATAATGTAAAACACGGTAAAAATGTTAAAAATGGATAAAATACGATAAAACAGTGAAAGTTATGGTAGGAGACGGTGAAATACGGTAAAAATAGTGAAAACAGGTTTAACGTAGTAAAACACTGTGTAGAAATGTGCTAAAATAATGTAAAACATGGAAAAAATGATAAAATTGGATAAAAGATGGTAAAACGTAGAAACGTCTGATGGTAGACGGTGAAATACGGTAAAAAATAGTGAAAAAATATCAAATATAGAAAAACACTGGGAAGAAGGAAAAAATTTGCCAAAATAATGTAAAACACGGTCAAAAATGTTAAAATTTGATAAAATACGATAAAACAGTAAAAGTTATGGTGGGAGACGGTGAAATACGGTAAAAAATAGTGAAAAAAGATTAAATATAGAAAAACACTGTAAAGAATGAAAAAAATTGCCAAAATAATGTAAAACACGGTAAAAATGTTAAAAATGGAATAAAATACGATAAAACAGTGAAAGTTATGGTAGGAGACGGTGAAATACGGTAAAAATAGTGAAAAACAGGTTTAACGTAGTAAAACACTGTGTAGAAAATGTGCTAAAATAATGTAAAACATGGAAAAAAAATGATAAAATTGGATAAAAGATGGTAAAACGTAGAAACGTCTGATGGTAGACGGTGAAATACGGTAAAAAATAGTGAAAAAAATATCAAATATAGAAAAAACACTGGGAAGAAGGAAAAAAATTTGCCAAAATAATGTAAAACACGGTCAAAATGTTAAAATTTGATAAAATACGAATAAAAACAGTAAAATTTATGGTGGGAGACGGTGAAATACGGTAAAAAATAGTGAAAAAAGATTAAATATAGAAAAACACTGTAAAGAATGAAAAAAAATTGCCAAAATAATGTAAAACACGGTAAAAAATGTTAAAAATGGATAAAATACGATAAAACAGTGAAAGTTATGGTAGGAGACGGTGAAAATACGGTAAAAATAGTGAAAACAGGTTTAACGTAGTAATACACTGTGTAGAAATGTGCTAAAATAATGTAAAACATGGAAAAAATGATAAAATTGGATAAAAGATGGTAAAACGTAGAAACGTCTGATGGTAGACGGTGAAATACGGTAAAAAATAGTGAAAAAATATCAAATATAGAAAAACACTGGGAAGAAGGAAAAAATTTGCCAAAATAATGTAAAACACGGTCAAAATGTTAAAATTTGATAAAATACGATAAAACAGTAAAAGTTATGGTGGGAGACGGTGAAATACGGTAAAAAATAGTGAAAAAAGATTAAATATAGAAAAACACTGTAAAGAATGAAAAAAATTGCCAAAATAATGTAAAACACGGTAAAAATGTTAAAAATGGATTAAAATACGATAAAACAGTGAAAGTTATGGTAGGAGACGGTGAAATACGGTAAAAAATAGTGAAAACAGGTTTAACGTAGTAAAACACTGTGTAGAAATGTGCTAAAATAATGTAAAACATGGAAAAAATGATAAAAATTGGATAAAAGATGGTAAAACGTAGAAACGTCTGATGGTAGACGGTGAAATACGGTAAAAAATAGTGAAAAAACAATATAGAAAAACACTGGGAAGAAGGAAAAAAATTTGCCAAAATAATGTAAAACACGGTCAAAATGTTAAAATTTGATAAAATACGATAAAACAGTAAAAGTTATGGTGGGAGACGGTGAAAATACGGTAAAAAATAGTGAAAAAAGATTAAATATAGAAAAACACTGTAAAGAATGAAAAAAAATTGCCAAAATAATGTAAAACACGGTAAAAATGTTAAAAATGGATAAAATACGATAAAACAGTGAAAGTTATGGTAGGAGACGGTGAAATACGGTAAAAATAGTGAAAACAGGTTTAACGTAGTAAAACACTGTGTAGAAATGTGCTAAAATAATGTAAAAACATGGAAAAAAATGATAAAATTGGATAAAAGATGGTAAAACGTAGAAACGTCTGATGGTAGACGGTGAAATACGGTAAAAAATAGTGAAAAAATATCAAATATAGAAAAACACTGGGAAGAAGGAAAAAATTTGCCAAAATAATGTAAAACACGGTCAAAATGTTAAAATTTGATAAAATACGATAAAACAGTAAAAGTTATGGTGGGAGACGGGTGAAATACGGTAAAAAAATAGTGAAAAAAGATTAAATATAGAAAAACACTGTAAAGAATGAAAAAAATTGCAGAAATAATGTAAAACACGGTAAAAATGTTAAAAATGGATAAAATACGATAAAACAGTGAAAGTTATGGTAGGAGACGGGTGAAATACGGTAAAAATAGTGAAAAACAGGTTTAACGCAGTAAAACACTGTGTAGAAATGTGCTAAAATAATGTTAAACATGGAAAAAATGATAAAATTGGATAAAAGATGGTAAAACGTAGAAACGTCTGATGGTAGACGGTGAAATACGGTAAAAAAATAGTGAAAATGGTCGAATATAGAAAAACAATGTGAAAAATGATAAAACGTGCCAAAATAATGTAAAACACGGTAAAAATGTTAAAATTGGATAAAATTCGATAAAACAGTTAAAGTTATGGTAGGAGACGGTGAAATACGGTAAAAATAGTGAAAACAGGTTTAAAGTAGTAAACATTGTGAAGAATGACAATATGTGCTAAAATAATGTAAAACATGGAAAAAATGCTAAAATTGGATAAAAGATGGTAAAACGTAGAAACGTCTGATGGTAGACGGTGAAATACGGTAAAAAATACTGAAAATGGTCGAATATAGAAAAACAATTTGAAAAATGATAAAACGTGCCAAAATAATGTAAAACACGGTAAAAATGTTAAAATTGGATAAAATACGATAAAACAGTGAAAGTTATGGTAGGAGACGGTGAAATACGGTAAAAATAGTGAAA
Source organism: Hesperophylax magnus (assembly GCA_026573805.1). Classification (NCBI taxonomy): domain Eukaryota; kingdom Metazoa; phylum Arthropoda; class Insecta; order Trichoptera; family Limnephilidae; genus Hesperophylax; species Hesperophylax magnus. Next base: position 3,030,597 of record JAIUSX010000141.1, on the reverse strand, counting down.
ACAGGTTTAACGTAGTAAAACACTGTGAAGAATGACAATATGTGCTAAAATAATGTAAAACATGGAAAAAATGCTAAAATTGGATAAAAGATGGTAAAACGTAGAAACGTCTGATGGTAGACGGTGAAATACGGTAAAAAATAGTGAAAATGGTCGAATATAGAAAAACAATTTGAAAAATGATAAAACGTGCCAAAATAATGTAAAACACGGTAAAAAATGTTAAAATTGGATAAAATACGATAAAACAGTAAAAGTTATGGTAGGAGACGGTGAAATACGGTAAAAAAATAGAGAAAAAAGGTCGAATATAGAAAAGCATTGTGAAGAATGATAACATGGGCTAAAATAATGTAAACACGGTAAAAAATTTAGAATTGGATAAAAAAAGGTAAAACAGAGAAGCGTTTGGAGGAAGACGGTGAAATATGGTAAAAAATAGTTAAAATAGGTCGAGTATAGAAAAACACTTCGAAGAATGATAACATGTGCTAAAATAATGTAAAACACGGTAAAAATTCTAAAATTGGATAAAATATGGTTAAACAGAGAAACGTGTGGTGACGGACGGAAACAGACGGTGAAATACGGTAAAAAAATAGTGAAAAAAGGTAGAATATAGAAGAACGATGGTTAAAACAGAGGAACTTATGGTGGAAGACGGTGAAATACGGTAAAAAAAAATAGTGAAAACAGATTTAACTTTGCAAAAAAACTCATAAAAAACGGTAAAAAAACGCTGAAATGTATGGTGGAAGACGGTAAAAATATGGTAAAACCTTAAAAATCTGATTAAATTATGGTAATAAAGGCCTCTTCCGCAATTAACTACTAAAAATGATGGACTACCGTAAAAATATCCCGATTAATTGGTTTATCCTAGTAAATCGTCGTAAAAGATGGTACATCATTTAAAACTGTTTAATGTATCAAATAGTTGGCGAGAGACGGTAAAACAGCGAACAACCTTCTAAACCTTAAAAAAATAGTAAAATATTGTTAAAGATCATTAAAAACCAGTCAAATGTATGGCGGGAGACTTGTAAAACACATGTTTCACCTTTTTTTTTACTATGTTTTACTATAATTACCACGTCTTATAATGAATTACAAAATTTCATCCTTTTATCCACCAACGAATTGTTTCACCACCTACTAGAATCAAATAGAATTCCGTAGAAATATGCCGATTAATAGGTTTAAAACCGTTTAGTCTAGTCAAATGTATGGCGGATGACGGTAAAACAGCAACCAACATGCTAAACCTTGAAAAATATTGCCAAAAAAATATTAAAAACCGTAGAAACAATCAAATATATGACGGAATACGTAAAACACCGCACAACTTGATAAAACCATGAAAAACATAGTAAAATTTGGAAAACATCATTAAAAACCAGTCAAATATATGGCGGTTGATGTTGAAACATCGTTAAAACATTGTGAAATATGGTATAAACATAAATAAAAAAGGAAAAAAATCGTAAAAATGTGATAAAACCATAGAAAAAATATGTTAAAACATCTGTAAAAACAGTTAAACGTAGTCAAAAAGCATGGCGGAAGACTTGAAAAACATATATTGTCAGTTTTTTACTTTGTATTACCATATTAACCACGTCTTATAATAATTTTCAATGAATTATCAAATTTTCAAGCTTTTATCCACGTTCGAATAGTTACACCATCTTCCGCCACAAATTTAACTACGTTTTACATCATTTATCATATTTTACGATAATTTAACTCACATTTCATTTCATCACATTTCGCCACGTTTTCCACGTGTTATGACGTTTTTAAGTATCTTACCACGTTTCTTCATATTGAACCATGTTTTTATGTGTTTTAACTCCTTATTGGGTGAAACTTGGTGACACATGGACAAAAATCAATAAGATATGTAAAGCAATGAAAAACATCGGAAAAATTGAAAAATCATTTTCAAAATCAGTGAAATATATTAAAGGCCCTTATAAACCTGGCTTACAACGTTTTAAAATTAAAAAAATAGTTAAATGCGGTCAATAATTTAAAGAATGGCAAGAGATGGCAAAAAGTGACAAATTTAGAAAATCATACAATGCACTTGTGTGGCCAAAGACGTAAAGTACGTGTTTAAAATGCAGTAAAAATGCAATAAGTACGTAAAGACGTAAAAAAAACAATACACAGTATTACTCGCTAAAACACTAGTCATACACTTAACACCTATATTCATCATATTAAACCATGTTGTGAAAACAGGTATAACGTAGTAAAACACTGTGAGGAATGACAACATGTGCTGAAATAATGTAAAACATGGAAAACATGGTAAAATTGGATAAAAGATGGTAAAACAGAGAAACATGTGGTGGTAGACGGTGAAATACGGTAAAAAATAGTGAAAAAATATCAAATATAGAAAAACACTGGGAAGAAGGAAAAAATTTGCCAAAATAATGTAAAACACGGTCAAAATGTTAAAATTTGATAAAATACGATAAAACAGTAAAAAGTTATGGTGGGAGACGGTGAAATACGGTAAAAAAATAGTGAAAAAAAGATTAAATATAGAAAAACACTGTAAAGAATGAAAAAAATTGCCAAAATAATGTAAAACACGGTAAAAATGTTAAAAATGGATAAAATACGATAAAACAGTGAAAGTTATGGTAGGAGACGGTGAAATACGGTAAAAATAGTGAAAACAGGTTTAACGTAGTAAAACACTGTGTAGAAATGTGCTAAAATAATGTAAAACATGGAAAAAATGATAAAATTGGATAAAAGATGGTAAAACGTAGAAAACGTCTGATGGTAGACGGTGAAATACGGTAAAAAATAGTGAAAAAATATCAAATATAGAAAAACACTGGGAAGAAGGAAAAAATTTGCCAAAATAATGTAAAACACGGTCAAAATGTTAAAATTTGATAAAATACGATAAAACAGTAAAATTTATGGTGGGAGACGGTGAAATACGGTAAAAAATAGTGAAAAAAGATTAAATATAGAAAAACACTGTAAAGAATGAAAAAAATTGCAGAAATAATGTAAAACACGGTAAAAATGTTAAAATTGGATAAAATTCGATAAAACAGTTAAAGTTATGGTAGGAGACGGTGAAATACGGTAAAAATAGTGAAAACAGGTTTAAAGTAGTAAAACATTGTGAAGAATGACAATATGTGCTAAAATAATGTAAAACATGGAAAAAAAATGCTAAAATTGGATAAAAGATGGTAAAACGTAGAAACGTCTGATGGTAGACGGTGAAATACGGTAAAAAATACTGAAAATGGTCGAATTTAGAAAAACAATTTGAAAAATGATAAAACGTGCCAAAATAATGTAAAACACGGTAAAAATGTTAAAATTGGATAAAATACGATAAAACAGTGAAAGTTATGGTAGGAGACGGTGAAATACGGTAAAAATAGTGAAAACAGGTTTAACGTAGTAAAACACTGTGAAGAATGACAATATGTGCTAAAATAATGTAAAACATGGAAAAAATGCTAAAATTGGATAAAAGATGGTAAAACGTAGAAACGTCTGATGGTAGACGGTGAAATACGGTAAAAAATAGTGAAAATGGTCGAATATAGAAAAACAATTTGAAAAATGATAAAACGTGCCAAAATAATGTAAAACACGGTAAAAATGTTAAAATTGGATAAAATACGATAAAACAGTAAAAGTTATGGTAGGAGACGGTGAAATACGGTAAAAAAATAGAGAAAAAAGGTCGAATATAGAAAAGCATTGTGAAGAATGATAACATGGGCTAAAATAATGTAAACACGGTAAAAAATTTAGAATTGGATAAAAAAAGGTAAAACAGAGAAGCGTTTGGAGGAAGACGGTGAAATATGGTAAAAAATAGTTAAAATAGGTCGAGTATAGAAAAACACTTCGAAGAATGATAACATGTGCTAAAATAATGTAAAACACGGTAAAAATTCTAAAATTGGATAAAATATGGTTTAAACAGAGAAACGTGTGGTGACGGACGGAAACAGACGGTGAAATACGGTAAAAAATAGTGAAAAAAGGTAGAGAATATAGAAGAACGATGGTAAAACAGAGGAACTTATGGTGGAAGACGGTGAAATACGGTAAAAAAATAGTGAAAACAGATTTAACTTTGCAAAAAAACTCATAAAAACGGTAAAAAACGCTGAAATGTATGGTGGAAGACGGTGTTAAAATATGGTAAAACCTTAAAAATCTGATTAAATTATGGTAATAAAGGCCTCTTCCGCAATTAACTACTAAAAATGATGGACTACCGTAAAAATATCCCGATTAATTGGTTTATCCTAGTAAATCGTCGTAAAAGATGGTACATCATTTAAAACTGTTTATTGTATCAAATAGTTGGCGAGAGACGGTAAAACAGCGAACAACCTTCTAAACCTTAAAAAAATAGTAAAATATTGTTAAAGATCATTAAAAACCAGTCAAATGTATGGCGGGAGACTTGTAAAACACATGTTTCACCTTTTTTTTTACTATGTTTTACTATAATTACCACGTCTTATAATGAATTATCAAAATTTCATCCTTTTATCCACCAACGAATTGTTTCACCACCTACTAGAATCAAATAGAATTCCGTAGAAATATCCGATTAATAGGTTTAAAAACCGTTTAGTCTAGTCAAATGTATGGCGGATGACGGTAAAACAGCAACCAACATGCTAAACCTTGAAAAATATTGCCAAAAAATATTAAAAACCGTAGAAACAATCAAATATATGACGGAATACGTAAAACACCGCACAACTTGATAAAACCATGAAAAACATAGTAAAATTTGGAAAACATCATTAAAAACCAGTCAAATATATGGCGGTTGATGTTGAAAACATCGTAAAACATTGTGAAATATGGTAAAACATAATAAAAAAGGAAAAAAAAAATCGTAAAATGTGATAAAACCATAGAAAAATATGTTAAAACATCTGTAAAAACAGTTAAACGTAGTCAAAAGCATGGCGGAAGACTTGAAAAACATATATTGTCAGTTTTTTTTACTTTGTATTACCATATTAACCACGTCTTATAATAATTTTCAATGAATTATCAAATTTTCAAGCTTTTATCCACGTTCGAATAGTTACACCATCTTCCGCCACAAATTTAACTACGTTTTACATCATTTATCATATTTTACGATAATTTAACTCACATTTCATTTCATCACATTTCGCCACGTTTTCCACGTGTTATGACGTTTTTAAGTATCTTACCACGTTTCGTCATATTAAACCACGTTTTTATGAGTTTTACTTCGTTATCCTACCGGACATCAGATGTGTCCAATCAGACATTGGATGTGTCCAATCGGACATCGGATGTGTCATTTCGGACACTGGACATGTCAGATCGGACATCGAATATGTCCGATCGGACATCGGATATGTCCGATCGGACACTGGAAATGTCCTATCGGACATCGGATATGTCCGATCAGACACTGGAAATGTCCTATCGGACATCAGATATGTCCGATCGGACACTGGAAATGTCCTATCAGACATCGGATATGTCCGGTCGGACACTGGAAATGTCCTATCGGACATCGAATAAGTCCGATCGGACACTGAAAATGTCAGATCGGACATCGGATAAGTCCGATCGGACACTGGAAATGTCCTACCGGACATCAGATGTGTCCGATCAGACATTGGATGTGTCCGATCGGACATCGGATGTGTCCGATCGGACACTGGAAATGTCAGATCGGACATCGAACATGTCCGATCGGACATCGGATATGTCCGATCGGACACTGGAAATGTCCTATCGGACATCGAATAAGTCCGATCGGACACTGGAAATGTCAGATCGGACATCGGATATGTCCGATCGGACAGAGGAAATGTCCTATCCGACATCGAATATGTCCGATCGGACACTGGAAATGTCTTATCGGACATCGGATAAGTCCGATCGGACACTGGAAATGTCCTACCGGACATCAGATGTGTCCGATCAGACATTGGATGTGTCCGATCGGACATCGGATGTGTCCGATCGGACACTGGAAATGTCAGATCGGACACTGGAAATGTCCTATCGGACATCGGATATGTCCGATCGGACACTGGAAATGTCCTATCGGACATCGGATGTGTCCGATCGGACATCGGATGTGTCTGATCGGACATCGGATATGTCCGATCGGACACTGGAAATGTCCTCTATCGGACATCGGATATGTCCGATCGGACACTGGAAATGTCCTATCGGACATCGAATATGTCCGATCGGACACTGGAAATGTCCTATCGGACATCGGATAAGTCCGATCGGACACTGGAAATGTCCTACCGGACATCAGATGTGTCCGATCAGACATTGGATGTGTCCGATCGGACATCGGATGTGTCCGATCGGACACTGGAAATGTCAGATCGGACACTGGAAATGTCCTATCGGACATCGGATATGTCCGATCGGACACTGGAAATGTCCTATCGGACATCGGATATGTCCGGTCGGACACTGGAAATGTCCTATCGGACATCGGATATGTCCGATCGGACACTGGAAATGTCCTATCGGATATCGGATATGTCCGATCGGACACTGGAAATGTCCTATCGGACATCGAATAAGTCTGATCGTTTAAAACAAACGAATGTATGGTGGAAGACGGTGAAATGTAGTTAAACATACAAATGTATGGTGGAATACGGTGAAATGTTGTAAGATATACAAATGTATGGTGGAAGACGGTGGATTGTGGTAAAATATACAAACGTTTGGTGGAAGACGGTGAGTTGTGGTAAAACCTTGAAAATTTGATTAAATTATTTTTAAAAAGGCCTCGTCCGCAAGTAACTCACAAAATTAATAAAATTGTAAAAATATTCCGATTAATTCATTAATGGTCGTAAAATATGGTAGAATATCATTGAAAGGGCGTTAAATTTAGTCAAATGTATGGCAGAAGAACCTTGAAAAATATGGTCAAAAATTGGAAAAAATCATTTTAAACCGTAAAAACTAGTCAAATATATGACGGAAGACGTTTCACATCGTAAAACATAATAAAACCTTGAAAAATATAGTAATATTCAGAAAAGTCATTAAAACCATTAAAGTAAATGTTAAAACATAATTTAAAACCGTATAAAACATCGTAAAATGTGACAAAACCATGAAAAACATAGAAAAATATGGTAAAAAAAACTTTAAAAACAGTTCAACTTGGTCAAAAGTATGGCGGAAGTCTTCAAAAACACATGTTGTACTCTTTTACTGTGTTTTACCATATTTACCACGTTTTATAATGATTTTATATGAATTATCGAAATTTCAAGCTCTTATGCACCACCATCGTTTCACCATCTTCCATTATAAAATAATAAACATACTAAATAAGGTAAAAGACGGTAAAAATAGAATGAGTCTCAGATGTGACCGTTTCCTTTTCTGATTTTTGTTTCAGATTTTCGTTTAAAAATCACTAATATTGTCTTCAATATTTAAAATATTACAATTTGAGGTTTTACTCAATAAAAGTTATTCCGAAAAATAATAACAGAAATAATTGGTAAATTGTGGTAAAACCTAGACATTCTTGGTGGTTGGAGGACGGAAAAATATGACAGGACGTTGAAACTTTGAAAATCAACTGATAAAAAAAATAGAATACCGTTAACATATGCCGATAAATTGGTTTATCCTTGGTAATCGTCGTAAAATATGATACAACATCAGTTAAAACCGTTTATTGTAGTCATATTTATGGCGGAATACGGTAAAACAGCAAATAACGTGCTATACCTTTAAAAACATAGTAAAATATTGCAAAAGATCATTAAGAACCTTAAAAAAGGTCATATATATGACGGAAGATGTAAAAAATCGGACAACATGATAAAACCATGACAACTATACGCTGTTCTAGTTCTTGTATGTTCAATAGACCTTTTTTTACAAAACTGAGTTATGAATGCCAATATGTTCATTAGCCTATTGCGCATTAATGAAGCTCTAAAAAACCATATTTTTTGGTTTTTAAGTGACATTTTAAGCATTTTTCGAGTGCCAATATCCACTCACGGAATAATGTTTCAGTTCTTATTTGTTTAATCTCCTGGATATTATTTGTTATATTATTTGATAGATGTTGATATTATTTGATAGATATTTGTTCAACATCCCGCCAAACGTTGAGGTCTTGAATGTTCAATCTCCACTGTCAACCAATCAGGAGCCGGATAGTTAAAATGTACGGCCATGTTGATTTTTAGTTGTTTTCTAACAACGAAATTGTTCCACTAAAAACACGTTTAATTGCGAATATTGTCAGATAATGCGTTACCACGGAATCGAACCGCGTATAGAAATGTAATATATATTCAAGAATACCTGGCTAGCTCAAGCAGGTACCGTGTTTTTAGTTCGTTTAAGTTAAGAGAGATCAGACGCCTTCTAGGAGTGGACAGAACAAAGGGATATCTTGGAAATAAAACACTATTATTGTGGTGCTTTTAAATGCTTTCAAGAAGACCTATATTACAGCACTGGGATTTACGCGTAGGTAAAGCTTTAATCTCTTTGTGGACGGTTAAAAGAATGAAAAAATGATGTTAAATTAATGGGAAGAAAGCAGAGACAGAAATTAATAAAATAAAGCATGGAACGATACCGTAGGTAGTTTTGTAGACGTCCAGGGGGCAGGCAGTAGAAAAAATGAATCGAAATATACTAGTTATCAATTGACAAACACTGTAGAAAGAATGAATCGAAATATACTAGTAATTAATTGACCAACACTGTTTAGCAAAGCAAGTCTCGAATTCAAAGCGGAGCACGTAATACCCTCTGGATACCAGAGCTAAAATCAAAGAGACCCGATCTTCCTTCGTTTGGAGCTAAAGACTGGCCTTTGCCCCGACTCCTCCGATAATAGTCAACGCCCCCAAGGAGTTACCATATGAAAATATTTAAAATATTTTACCCTGGATAGACCCCTGTTCCGATTATTTTCAGCTGGTGAGAGAACGCTTTCACGGAGTTCCAATCTAAGGAAACGAAGATTGCCAATGGGCTTTCCTACTTGAGTTAGCTTGGTAGACGAAGGAACAAAGCGGATAATGGCTATGCTATCCTTTTCTGACGTATGGGGGAGATTTTCCCGTTGGCAGAACGAAGGGATCGTGACAAATATGAAGTTGTTTCGACGATCTTCCAACAGCCTTCCTGTCACATTCAATAAATATTTACCCCACTATAGGAGGAGAAGTCATCTAGAATTAAGTTGGGAATTGACTCTGACTGAAACCGTTTGAGGTGACGGAGATCGGATGATTTCAGATTCACGACCTCATTCTTCCTGCATTCCTGATTCTTAGCGCTGGAAGTCGAGGATACCATTTTCTACCATTCTTTGATATTTGAATCGAACTGAAGGTAACAAACGATAGAACGAGTGACCATGACTTGAAAGTGGAGTAAGATCTCCCGTTCCGGAAACATTCGTTATGTCGGATGGATGCCGTCATCCAAATTAAATATTGATATGACTATTTTGAGTGTGGATGAAAGACTTGAAGTATGTTCTGTATTGCACATATGATAAACATGTGTCATTACCTCTACTGGAACGAGAAGCTGTATAGGCTGGAGCCAGGAGCTATTTAGAGTAACGTGACTGCAAAGGCGAAGGAGAACAAACTGAAGCTGAATCTGACTTATCCTTACACGCGTAAACCAGAGGGGTGTTCACGGGACTCCCGAACTCCTGACGTTGTTGATGCAAACCACTTCAGTATATTTTTATGTTTGAGGTTAGTAGAGTGGACTCCTAACTTTCGGCATGCTGGCGGAGCTTAACTCATCATTGATTTGGGGGAGGTTGACGCGACCTAAACCTCCCGCCACCCACGTACCTCGAATGTTTCCTGACATCAGGCTGTCATGCCCACCGAACCGGAGCAGCTCCTTGTACCTAACGGTATAAGATGAATCTTCATCAATCATCATCACCATCAACATCACCATAAACCTCCAAGGACCCACATATCAAAATTCAAAGGAATCCTACCTTCATCACCCTCCGCCAGAAGGCAAAACATGTCATTATTTCACCAGTCGCTGAGCGATATTCAATTAATTTCTGGAGGAGATGGGGTTGGTCCATCAACCTTGCTGCTCTCGAGCTGGCCACGTTGATGGATGGGATTTGGACGGAGACCAACCGAAGCAACACATGTTTTGTCTCTAGCCATTCCTAAAAATACCTACTCGTAGAAATAACTCCCAAAATTAACAATCCTTAGTCAAATCATTAACCTAGAATCTTGTGCATCTTGAATTGAATTTGTCTATAGAGAATCTCATGTACGTGTATTTAATTGTCTCATTGTATTAGCACACCAACGACTGCAGTAACCCGAAACGTTTTGGCGAGCAAACAAGGTAGGGAAAAGGTAGTTAAAATTAGGGTAATCGGTCATTGTCTTATTTTAAAACCATACAGAATGTAACACGCCTCACCTGAAAGAACCAAAGTTACCACAGCAAAAAAAAAAATCCTCCAATGAATAAATCACTGTCGAAACAAAAAATTGACACAATGTGACATATTAATTCGATAAGATTGAAGGGTTGACGTACCGCGAGACGTTGCAAATCAGGCAGAAGAAATCATTACTTTTCACGAAGTGAGAAGGTAGAATCAATTCGTTTACGCGGGAGAGGGGAAGGGTCATTTCAGTAGTAGCCGTGATCAGGAGCCTACGCTAGAAAATATACTCTAGATAACTATAGGAAAACATTACATTATCTTCATACATTCAATAATATTTGTAAAAACTCTAACATTATTTTTTCACATTTCATCACAGATTTTCTGCCCATATTTCAAAGGAGCATTATATCAATAATATAAACTGTTCAATGCGGATACATATTATACCTAAACTGATACATACACACACACCTATAATACACTACCAGGTCGCCCGGTATTTACAAAATATCCATATCACTTATAACACAATACAAGGAAATATGTCATATGAAACCTTGAAATATTTTAATCTGTAAATTGTTTCATCACTGTAACCGATGTGCTGTTTGTTTCTGTAATTTAAATAAATCAAATTAGGTTAGAATTATTTTTCATCGCCTTCCTATTGCCCTCAACGTTCTAACAACAATTACCCGTTGATACCTCCTGTTGCGTCTAAGGGCACTTCTCAGACTTGCCCAGATGTGTAATATCACAAAATTTGGGAACCACTGCTCTAAAGCCTATATTTGTTTCGTGTATCAAAGCCCTATTCCACATTCACGAAGGTTATACAAATAATGATTTATTCTTTAAAAACACATATTTAATGACGAATCGTAAAAATGTTACAAAGTCCGGAATATATTTCTGTTATAATATGAAGCTGAAAAATATCATGTCAAATACATAATACAATAGGACAATAGTGATATAATTTTTTTAAGAACTGAAAACTTTAATGAAAAACCGTCAAAGCCAATTACAATGTTAAAATTATTTATATATAGAAATGTGTGGAGACTTTTTAATATTTTCACAGGTTGTCAAGTTTCCTAACAGACAGAACTAAAACGAACAGTTTTTTCGATTTATCTCACCAAACAAAAAACACGCACCGCAAATCTTCGCAGATTTTAAATTCTAACATTTGTATGAAATTTTTTACGTTTTATTATCACTATTTTGCCAATCTAATAAATTTTACGTTTTTTAAATGTATACCAAAATAAATTACTCTTTTGGAAAGCAGATGAAATATTCCAATTATTTTAGATTTTAATACTCCAAACAGACATATTCTATTGCTTTTCAAAATATAAAATTTTGATTGGACGACTGTTTTATCGCTTATCGATTTTATTCGTAAACTTTTGAAATACCAATTTAAATGAAACTAAAAACCATATTTATTTACCCAGAAGTATTATAAAGATTACGGTCACCTCACTTTTTACATTTCGTGTAAAAATAAGTCATTAGAAATTAAAAAACGTTCACAAATCTTTTGCAAACGTGTGAATTTTACAGTTAAAGAATTTTTTCGAATATATAATTTTTTTTTAAAGTGTATGGTAAGCTTTTAGATACAAAAACGAAGCGTGGTATTATCCCTTTCTAACAATGTCTAAAACATGTATCTCACCATAATACAAAAGAATATAGAAAGATTATTATCATGTATTTTTTTACACTAACACAACACAGGAGGCCTCGAGGAAAATAATTTTATATTTTGAGATGCTGTTAAGGCGATGCACTACGTCATCTAATATTTTAATTTGAGCCGCTATCAATAACAATCCTTACGTAGATGGCGATAAGGTTTAAATTCCCGCTCAACATCATCCGCCTATATCGATTTATGAGAGAAAAAAACATGGCCAAAAAGTGCCTTTTATTTTATTGTCACATAAATATTTTGTGACAAGTGTAGTTCTTGCTTAATTGGGTTTATTTTGTCTATGGTGTTTTTTTTTTAACTTTGGCAAAATTTTTAAGGAAGGAAGGAGAGTTTTGTTTTTGGTCACTTCCTCCCCGATCAGTTTTTTGGGCAGCTGCTCGCGGATCTTGTCATTCGCCATTTAAGGTGTTTTAATCTGAGTTAATCTTGTGAATAGAAGTCATGCTTTTCTTTTAAAAAGGGCGCGGGGTGTTTTACCTTTCACGAATAGTTCGTGTTGATTATTATTTTCGTGGTGATTATGGAATCCCGCTTTTTATCCAGTGTTGGCCGGTGGTCATATTTGTAGTACTCGTGTTTCAGTTGTGAAACCGCAAATGGATTGGTCCTAGCTGTGGCTAGAAGTTGATGGCTGAGTGTCCCCGCGTCGCGAAGGAACAGATTGCTGTTCCCGAAGTCCGTAAGACGAGTCTGGTTAGTTGCCACGTGCTGCAGACTTGATGTTCCTGCAGGCGCACGTTGAAGGAGTTGCGTCCTCCCGTTTCCACTAAGAGAAGGATGTCCTGGCTCCTTAAGACGAGTCTGGTTGCTTGCCACGTGCTGCGGACTTGATGCTCCTACAGGCGCGCGTTGACAAGTGACAAGAGACAAGTTTTCGTTCGCCACTCGTTGTTATTCCTTCGTTTCTCGACCACGTAAAGTTAGTTTAGTTTGGTTCAGGAGTCCATCTGGTATGTGCCTATTTTTATTCCTATTGTTACATGGTTATTATTTGTACTCCTTTGTTGTAACTTTTGATGGTTTCAATATAATTTCTATTAAGTATTTACTCTTATTATTTCTGATTTTCCTCCTTACTTGACAGAGAATTAACCCCACAATCATGAGATTGAGATCTTTGCTCTACCGTATTTGTACCCTATAATTGATCCTGTAGATCTCAATATTATATGGAAACATTGGAATGTTCCTACATTACATATTACACCGTTACATTATTTTGTGGATGTTAAGGCATAAATATTTTTTTTTCGATCATTTTATAAATAACTTCATTTGCCACATTATACAATAAAATCATAATGGAAAATGGGTTCGTAAGCAGGAGATTTTGAACTTTAAAGCGGTTTTCATAGGCCTCAACATTCTTTTTTTCTGGGCTTATAAAAAATTTTATCTAAAAAATACTCGATTATTTTAAAGGCCAAGATGTATTCTACTCGCAGTATTTAATTAGAGCATCTGAAAAATTTCTAGGCGACCAAATTTTTAAACCAAAAACACATGATTTTGCATTACTGCGTATAGCATCGCCTTAAGGAAATGAAGTTCTAGGAAGATAGAAGGTATGAGTATTGGTTAGGAATCTAGGTATCAGTGTGTCTTGACCAGCTGGAGAGGTCAAAGGGTGTGTCAAAACCAGCCTTCCCCGATCTGGCACGCCACGCAACTGGTGGGCAGGCGCATTCTGAACACACCTCACCCCGGGCAACGTGTTCATATCTCCAAAGATAGCAAACCTCTTGGAGTTACCTATGGCAAAAGTGTTGGTTATCATATAAATGGTTCCCCGGGCATCGGCACCCAAACCCTCCTACAATATTGAGATTATATTATGTGTCCATCTCAGTTTAGTACTGAGTTGAACCTGTTGGTAAAAAAGTAAGTTCTTGTAACGTCACAGGGCTTCCTGTGACGTCACGGAGTTTTTAGCGGGCATTGAAAAATTAAAACATGAAAAATTATTTTAAGACGATGCACTACGTAGTAATTCAAAATCACGTGTTTTTGGTTTGAAAATTTGGTCGCCTAGAAATGTTTCAGATGCTTTAATTAAATACTGCGAGTAGAACACATCTTGGCCTTTAAAATGATCGAGTATTTTTTAGATAAGTCTTTTTATGAGCCCAGAAAAAAATAATGTATAAGGCCTATAAAAACTGATTTAAAGTTCAAAATCTCCTACTTGCGATCCCATTTTTGGTTATAATTTTATTGTATACTATGGCAAATTAAGTTATTTATAAAATGATCGAAAAACATTTAAATGCTAAACATCCACAAAATAAAATAAAAGGCACTTTTTGGCCATGTTTTTTTCTTACATAAATCAAAACAGGTGGATGGTGTTAAGCGGGAATTTAAGCCTTATCGCCATCTACGCAAGGTGTGTTATTGATAGCGACTCGATTCAAAATATTACACGACGTAGTGCATCGCCTTAACTATTAAAAACAAATATGAAAACAAAACTAAGCATGCTGGTATTTAAGTTAGAATAATTAAAAAATGACTAGAGTTTATTTTACTTCCATTTAACATATTAATAATATGATCATCTGTATTTATCTAAAATTGAATTTCTACATTTGCTACCCTTTTGAAATCCATAGCCCAACTGATTTAGTTGTTACTAGGTTACTGATTTTAATAACCATTTTCGTGAGGTATAATTCTCTTCTATAGAAAACCACATCCCTTGAAATCCGTTACAAAACTTTTAATTAACCTCCCAAATAAAACAATGAGTTCAATGCAAACCGAAATAAATAGAAGTTTGGGAATATCGCGAAGATAAATAAAGCAAAGTTAGAATATTTGATCTACGCAGTCAAATAGTATTGTACAGAATAATGAGTAGACATTAACTTTTACTATAACTTTACTATTCAGAAAGTTGTATGTATGATATTACGTTACTACAACAGACCAAAATTTTGAAAATCTTTGAAATATGGAAACGGTTATTAGTCCAATCATTAGGTAGTTTGTTGAAACTGTTGTTGGTAGTTCTAATTTTTTCCTCATTGCTGTGTTTTTGCTGTACTGATTACGAATCCGTGTTTTGCCAGCAAAAAATGGTTGGAATTTGAGTTTAAATCAAAAAACATTAATTATTTTTTCCCATGGCTCTAATTCATTGATAACATATTTATTTTAACACTTGAAGTATGTTTGTACCTTTTAGTACACAGTATATTGATAGCGGTAGAGTATTTTTGTGCCTTTTACATCGTAAACTGAGACGGACTCATAAACTAGTTTTGTCTCCTTTTGTATTGCGGTGAGATATAATATGAAAGTCCTCGGGCTGTTTTTCGCTTTTGGGAACAGCTCATTCAGGTCTCATAGAAATTGGTATGTCTCAATTACTGTCAGTGTGACAAATATGATAAAAACAGTGTTAGAAAGAAAAAACACAACGCTTTATATTCAAATCAAAAAATGAACCACAGAATAATTAAAATGTACATGTCTAGGAATCCAAAGTTTCCGATCTCAACTTTATAATTATTTTTACATGAAACGAAAAAAAGTGAGGTGACCTTAATGTTAAATTAAAATTAAAACATGTTTTGTGTTTTTATTTTCTTTCGTTATCAGTAACTTTATTAAGACAAAACGTTAAGTGAACCATTTTATGTTTGCATTTAAATCTTCACATTTCAAAAATTGTATATTTATTTTTAATTATAAAATTTGAAAGAGTATATTATCGCAATTCAAGTATAATAGTTTTCAGTTATCGAATATATAAGAAAATTTAATTTATATAATACTCTGACCTGACATTCTGATATGCCAGAGGATTGAGGGGGCAGTGTTAGAAAGAGGCAACACCGAATAATTAAAATGCAAAAATTCTTTCTTTAATTCAACAGACAATGAATCAATTTCATTGTTGTAGAGCTTAAAAGTCGAAAAGTCTAATATGTAAATTGTCGACATCCATTTTCTTTTAAATAGGTACAGAACACACTCTTTTTTTCAATTAAATTAGATTCGTAAGTAGGTAATCTTGTTTGAAAATGCCTTCAGTGTGCTTGTTAGAACGTTGAAAATAACTAATTTTAAATTTTCCTACTCAATGAAAATGTCACAATCTATAAAGGGATTGCGTGCCACATTGTAGAGATAAAAAAATTTCCAGGCTTTTGCTAAGTCAACCGCTCACATTCTTGAATAGCTGGCTGTTTATTTCGATGCGAATTTTAACAAATACGCGTCAATACAAAGTTAGAATCGATAAAGAGAGCTCACGTTTCAATCATGTACACGCGAAACAAAAAAAGCGTTTTAACCACTCTAACGATTTTTGGCATACTATGGCAAGTTTGAAAAAACGTGTTGAGCGATTGTTTTATTTTAAAATATGGGATAAACAGTGAAATCTAGGTGAAATCATTTTAAACCGCAGTAAGCAGTGTTGATATGTTTCTATATATATATATATATATATGGTTAAAGCTCCATCAGCAAAATATTTTATTGAGAAATAAAATTTATCGTGAAATATAAAATTTATCGTGAACAAACAATACAATTGTTTCATCAATTAGGTTTTCATAAATAAAATAAAATTATTACTTTTCTTAAGAGGAACGGCGACGCGATCTTTCATTTAAAAATATAATTTTTGTTGAGGTCAAAATATCCAAACAAACTGAATAATATTTTTTTAATCAAAAGATATTTTTGCAAATCTTTAGTACGAATGTATGCTATTTTATTTATTTACAGTTTTAATTAAAAAAATGCAGGCTTTGAAAGAATAAGATTTTGGACATTTTTTAATGAGTTAATAGTGATTATCAATAAAGAACACTAGGCTGATATTCTAATTTTATCTGATAAATGCATAAGAGTCCTAACTGCTTAAAATTGTCCGAAGCCAGTGAGATTATGGCATTCCCATAATTGGATTACATTGTGAAGCTGAAGGGAGTAGGGAAGGGAAGGAGATGAGAAACAGAAATATAAAAGTTCCTGGATGTTTAGATCTGGTAATTTTACACAGCTAAAGACTTTTTATGCTACGCAACGTTTCGATTCTGCAGTGGCGTATTACCGAAAACATCTAACACTCTGAAAGGATGTACCTCATGTATTTTGCAATCATATTTGAATGATTAACAGGCGAGAGTATTAACTAGTTATACCAATAATAAAAAAAATAAAACCAAAAAAAAACCTTCCAAGTTATTGAAATAGTTGTTCCAATAAAAAATTCAAATTCAAAAAATATTTACTGCACAAAAAGAGTACAAAGGGTATAGCTTATAGGTTATATCATATTTCTTCCAGCTAACTGTGACAATATCACGTTAACATCTTCTCCGTCATCTAGCTCAGAATCATACTTAAATATATTGCTGCTGTTCTTATACTTACCAATTCATATGTTCTGCCTTCTCGCCAATTTGTGCCGCTTGGGTGGGGACAAGGGAGGTGAATTTAATTAATAACATCTATTAATTATGAGTCCCTATTATAATTGGGTTTATCAAGTGTTAATACTAAATCTAAATTATACTTAGATCTACTTACATCTATAACTTAACTGATTGTCATATGGTTCGGATTACTTCTCCACTATTCACATTGTCATTGTTCACAGTTACACTGTCGTCACTGGGTTGGTTCTGTTTGCTTCGGCCTTAGTAAGGCCGAAGTTCTAGATGGCAGCTTCTGCAGTTCTGCAGCTCAGGCCTCCCGGCCGCGTCTGTTCACAGCGCTTTTTTTTCGCCTCCCGGTCGCGTCTGGTCACGGCGTTTTTTTTCGCCTCCCTGCCGCGTCCTGTCGCCGCACTTTCTTCGCCTCCCGGCTGCGTCTGATCACCGCACTTTCTTCGCCTCACACCCAGCATTACGTGGCTGGGAGAAGGATAACATATCTTGAAAATCACTTTCTCTAACACGACTATAACTTCTTCATCCACCGCCCAGCATCACATCGCTGGACGGGGAACGCGTGCTTCACCACCACTCCTGTCTCGGTCTCCTCTCTCTCCCGCCTCGATCTTGACTGTCTTCGTTCCTGAGCTCGTGGGACCTGTCGACCTACCCCGCACTACTCCTTCTTTCTTTAAAACCCCCGTCTGTCAATACTTGTCTTTGGGCGCCCACTGCGGGACACTCTCAGTTTATATCTCAAATTTATTTGTGACGAAATTTGATTCGTCACATAACCCAACAAATACACATTATATTACATACAATTACATGTTAACAAATAAATAAAAATAAATAAAAAAAATAAAAACAGAGGTATTTAATTCATGTAAGGTATTCATTTAAGGTATAGTGACATTTGTTTAAAAGAAATGTTTTTAGTGTTGATTTATATTTAAGTGTGTTGGTTATTTGTTTGATGCTACGTGGAAGGTTGTTATATACATTAATGGCCATGTAGTGTGGTCCTTTTTGAAAAATAGTTTTGTTTGCTTTTGGGATTAATAGGTTTTTTGTGAACCTTGTAGCGTGTTTATGTGTTGAGTTTTTTTGTGGGAACTTATCTGGAGATGATCGTACTAACAGGCATAACTCCATTATATATATGTCCGTCACTGTCAGATGTTTAAGATTTTTAAAAATTGGTCTACATGAATCCCGGTGATTAGAGTTTGTAATTTTTCGTAGGCACCTCTTTTAGATGATAAAAACATCTTTGGCGTTTACTGAGTTTCCCCAAAAAACTATTCCGTATTTTATCATTGAGTATACGTATCCATAGTATGCGGTGATTACTGACTCGATATTTATATTACTCAATATTACTGAATTGAAAATCGCATATGTTTATCTGGGACACCATCGAGGTTACAAACTAATTCTTAAGAAATTTGCTTAGATGAATTAAAAGAGAAGATAGAGACAACGCGCGTGGTTTCACTGAGCTGGGTCCAGTGGATAAGCTGGTGATTTACTGCGTTTTGTATCGCACATAATAAGCCTGTCAGTCAGACAAGCATTCACCGACTGCCACAAACACTTAGCTCTGGCTTCTTTTTTTGTTAAAAAATGCCTTCCTGGGCTTTTGAGATGGGCACAAATCATTCTCGAGCAAAAATCAAATTTGAATGAATTTTTTCACACGCATATACTCAAAAATCACTTATTATTTCAACAAATACGATTATACATTATGCTTTTCGAATTAGATGATGTGAGAAAACGAACGCAGAAACACATACATGTATGAGGGACAACCTAGTGACAGTATCGTATTCCGAGAATGAGGGTAAAAGTAGCCCACTAACGAACGAGCATATTCGCGGCGAGCAGTCTGAGCAAGACATCGATACAAAATGCTTGTAGCTCGCCTGTGACGTCATACTTGCCGCGGTCACGCTCGCCAGTGAGCTGAGCTCGCAACGGGTGTCGCGAGTAGGTAAAAGAAACGAATGGCGTTAATAAAAGTATAGTCGTTTCACCCGTACACATATTATTCGAGTGTCTATTTCTTTATAATGCGTTCCGTTCGTTTAGCCGTGAATGATGTTATTTGTAGCCATTCTATTCATTCACACAAATTCGTTGTGGCTATTATGTTTCGTTATTTGATTCAAATCAAGAACGTGTCATATTATTTCTAGAATAGTAACGCATCTTTGTATTTATGGCAATGAAAATTTTTAATCATTCAAAAAGATAGCTGCCAAAAATGTAGGAAAAATTAGTTTTCAAGATAATATTGTTGATTCTGAATTAGAAATATGAGATCGACAAAAATTATGAATAATAATCAGATCCCAATGTTCAAGTGGTTATATACATTATCCCGGTAAGGCAGAGATCCTGTGTTCGGTTCCCAGTTAAGGCCGTTATCTTTTTAATTCTCTTTTGTCTGGTTCTGTTTCATTTTTTATTTAGATATTCTAATATTATCTTCTTCAATAAAAAAGAGTTTCACATTATTTTTGTTTGAATTATAATCGTACATAATAATTTAACAGTTTAAATGTTATTTCGTTAACTTATTGTTGCAAATATTAATAAACAAGCATTTATAATAAGCCAAAATAATCTATTCTTGGTTGTGCCAATCAAAATGTTATTGTTTGTGGTTTTGTGGCAATACAACAATAATTATTACAAAAAATGGTCCTTAAAAAAGTTCACTTAAGTGCGTGAATTATTATTTAATTCATAATACCATTGTTATTTTAACGAGAGAACCCATAAAATTTAGAACAGCTTTCCCATATTAAAAACACCCCATTCTTATATTTTTATTGCTGGGGGAGCTCTCATTTTTGACATTATTTATTCGTGTTTTTGTCGCGCTACGGCTATTTCATGGTTACGAAATTAGACGAAAAGGCTGTATTCCCGTAGGGGTAACACAAAAGCCTCTGTATTTTGTAAAACATTTTTTTTTCAGTTTTTACACATAGCCTTTTTACGACCAAGCCGTAACGTGTTAGTTTATAAATTGAAGATTGGATATTAAGTGGTGTAAAATAATATTGGAAAATATGATATTGCGGCGCTAGAAAAAAAGTTGGAAAAAAATAATCATAAATAATGGCTTTTAACATAATAATATTTTATAAATCGTATTTTTGCTGTACGTTCCAGAATGGTAGAATTCTCAGAATCGCCTTAGAAAAATACCGATTTCAAAATCGAAAAATTAATTGTCTTTCTACGTGTTTGGTTGCTAAATACAAATAGTCAGGTTCTTCCCAGCCGTTCCCCATTATCATTCCTTGTTCGTTCCCTAAGGCGCCTTACAATTTTATTGTCCAACTGATAGTCACCCACTGTCAACCATACACATCAACATAAATATACCACTCTCTAGATCGATATCTTCGGGCTTTTTGTATGTAACGGAATTATACAGTACTTAACCACAGATATACAAGCAGCATACAAGCAGTACCTACCGTGCGGAGCAGAGCAGTAGACAAGGTAGAGGAAACTCAAGGCCATTTAAAAAAAGATGCGACCATAGACAACATAATTGCTCTCAGCCTACTCTATTCATTCACTAGCCCAAAAAAACTATAATAAAAAATGTCCTTAGCAGAAAAATGTCGAAATGTTTTCCAAGGGCAAGGTTCATCTGAATAAGAAAATAAACTTTTACAGTGCATTTCCTTAAGATGAAACTTGTTAATTTGAGAAGAAGAAACCCAAAATGACAAGAAATTTGCAAAAACACTGAAGAAAATTTCCAAAACATGATTGTCCGACAGTACGACGAAGAATTCCGACATTTTTCAGCCTCATGAACTCATGGTTACATATGTTTAAAAATCTTTAATTTCACCAAAACAATAAGATAATACAGGATAACACTAATCAATAACATGAATAAGTTTATCGATATAATAAATAACATTTATACGTTGTGGAGGAAGACATAAGTATGAAGCATTGTTCAAAAAACCGAACGAATAACCTGAAAACTGTCAATTCACTTTAAACTTGAACTTACGTAGGTAGGTTGAATATATGTTTGTAACTCGCTAACACTATACTGGCTTATATTGTATTTTTATCACGAACAACTTTAACACGCAATATTTTCCACGGAAATGATAGTATTTCGGCAGCAAATGACAACCCGCGTGTATAAATAAACCACACTCATTTTGTTTGAATGATTTGAAACTGTCAAACGGCAAAATTCCGTCATCTCTTTCTGTTACACGAGTCATTATGGTAGAGAGCGAGAGATCAAACCAATCCTTCTTTTCTCACCAATGAGATCGGAGCTTTTAGCCATATTATTCGTTTTCTATAAGAATTTTGAGGTGGGCGTGGCGGTTTCAAATGAGTTTCAAGGCCAAAGCTTAGTTAAATGCCCCTGCACATCAATCTAGCTTTGTTATTCTGTCAAAAAATTAAGATAAAATGTGGCAAGTAAGAAATAGTGTTATGTTTCCAGAAAATTCTTAATTTAAACATTGTTCATGTGTCCATAGATAAATATTGTAGTATACGTATATGGACGAAATAAACTATAGGACTGGCCGGCGTTCTATTTTTCAAAAGTTGCGTAGAATACTAACTCAAGGCCGACTAGAGTTACAAGCCTGGGCACCTGGCTAATTTAATGTCAAATAATCAAGTCAGTGACGTTCCGTAATAGCAAATGGCGGCGATTGTTGTTGATACTCATTGTTACTGCTGATTCGTAATTATGTTTTACCGCAAGCATGTACACACAGTGATTAGGCTAATGAAGAAAAAGTGAAGTTTGCTTGTCGACAGCACTGACTTCATGTTTAGCTGTTAGGCGCTCAGACCTCCACTCTAGTCGGCCTTGCATTTTCTCTATGACGCATACAATGTTCGGGCGGGAAACAACTGTATTATTTTTTAAGTTTTTTGTGTGTACGAGTATTTAAATGAGAA
This sequence comes from Hesperophylax magnus, assembly GCA_026573805.1. NCBI lineage: Eukaryota > Metazoa > Arthropoda > Insecta > Trichoptera > Limnephilidae > Hesperophylax > Hesperophylax magnus. The sequence continues at coordinate 3,008,027 of JAIUSX010000141.1, read as the reverse complement.
ATGTTATTTTTTGGGTTTTACTAGTGTTTTCCGAGTGAATAAAACACTTTCTTATCACACACGGGAGCATTTTGTCACTTTTTCAAGGCAATTTTCTTAGAGGTAGGTAGTACACAATCTTTCTCGATGCATATAGGTGGAGTACTAAAACTATGATATCGAATGGAATACAATTGACCAACTTTTTGCTTGCCACTTTGAGATTTTTTCAAGACCACTGTGAAATATTATAAATCTTGTAGTGTATTTCATGTAGACGTCTACAATGTTTTTTCTGTCACAGTAAAATAAACAATCTGTTCTCAATAATATGTACAGCTCAAGCACTTGCCTTATGAAAAATCACGTTTGAACGGTCCCCGGGCACATGTCCACTATTACAATGGATATTATGTCAAAATATTTGCCTCAGCTAGATAAACATTACAAATGTATGTTCTTCTAGTATTTTGAAAATTAATTATTGAAATAAGATTAATCATCACACACATTAGTAAATTTTTGTTCGTGGCAAAAAATAACTGTACTAAGGATGAGTTCTTTCACAAAATTTGAACAATTCATCAAATTTCAAAGTTGATATTCAAATTCTGTGAAGGTTCTATTCAAGTGTTTTTTTATTATTATTTCATTTTTTAAAACAACTGACCAATAATAATATACTAACAGAACTTGAAAATCAACTTTGAAATAAGATGAATTGTTAAAATTATGTGAAACAACCCGTCCTTAGGGTTTAACTTATATTCCTATTTATAACAGTTTATCTAAATAAGATACATGAAAATGAAATTGTAGAAAAATGAAGAGGAAAAAATAAGATATACAACTACAAGACGGAAATTATAACAATATTTGGATGATGTGTAAAGCGCCGTTTTTGTGAAAAATCACATCAACTTACAAATATATAATAAATTTCCACAATGATCTATTTTATTAAATCCTAGATCTTTTTATGAGCCACAGCGGAAAATCTGAATATAATTAATGTTACATATTTAACGGAGAGTTCCTGTGTCATGAAATTGTTTAAATATTATATGGCAAGGTAAAATAATGTAAATTTATATAAATAAAAATTCATAATGTTCGTTTGTTCAAAATTTTAAATCTCCGAAATCTTCACCGATTGCTTAGAAATTTTGACACAACGTTGGATTAGAATACATGAGTGTTTTTATATACTTATAATATATAGATGTCACTTGTGACCTGGACGTAAAAGCAATACGCGCCATTTTTTCTATATCTGCACTGATAGACTGAGCCACAGCAACGCACTGCAGGGAACAGCTATTATATAATAAATAAACTGTTTCACATGTCCATAAATACGCTTGAAAAATGTTTTAAAATAATGTTTTAATAATTCACCATTAAATTACTCTGCATGCCTACCTACGTATTGTTGGCATGAGGTTAAATACAGTAGTTACAAGTTTTAGTAATAATAATAATAATGATTTATTGTCTTCTTTTCTTAGTAACATATAGAGATAATGATATCCTGACTGGGATATCCCGTGCTGAGGATTTCATTTACATATTACAATTTAATTATAAGAAATTAATATTAGGTACAACAAAGTAACATATATTTTTTTTTTTAAACAATTTTAAAATAAGTAAGATAGTGTTTTTTTATATAGTTCAGTTTAGTAGATTCGGTTTTAGTCTGTGTTTGATATCAAAATATTTTCTATTTCAGATCTCCCTATATTAAGTATCCACCTTTTTATTTGAGATTTAAATGTTAAAGTGTTGAGGTTTTTGAGTGAGAGTGGTATTTTATTGTAGAGTTTAACACTATGATATAAGAAGCTTTTTTTGCCCAAAAGTTGTATTAGTAGTTATTTGTTGGATAAGTTTTTGACCATGAGATCTAGTGTTTTTACAATAGAAAAATAAGTTATTTCTTGGGTTTTATAGTTATTAATGTAAATGAGTATAGTTTTAGAATATAATTGTTTAATTGACATGATGTTAAGATTGGTGAAGATTTATTTTATTTATTAGCCAATAGTAGTTATTATTATAAAACTTACTAGTAAGCCAGCAGTATTAATTTTATTATAATATAACTAGGTGTTGTCCCCGGCGTTGCCGGGCTTTATGTAGAGTTTTTCGAAATAAGATGTATTCAGTAATTATCCTCTTATTTTGAATGTTATTTTCAAAATTTCATTAAAAAGAATAAAAAACAGTTATAAGGGTGGTAAATTAGAATCGGGGTGGTTTTTCAAAATCTTATGTACACAGTGACCCTCTTCTTATTTTGAAGGTCAAGTAGGCGAAATTTCATTAAACTCGATGTAAAACTATACATTTGAATACAAATCATAATCCACACCACCCGCCCACCCACCACAAACATTTATGTATTAGATTATCTCAAATATACCTATATAACCGTACATCGTCCTTGCGGTGATTTTTCACAAAAAACTGACCTGTGTAAATCGGACAAATATTTTATTTTTTTGGGGTAGTCAACCTTATACTAATATTATTGTAAATTCTTATATACTTATCTAAGAATATATACCGCTTATTGTTATTTGTTAATTTACAGTCGACCCAACTTGTCTAATAAATAACATTGACGGGAATATAATTTAATTTTTAAAATTACATGTCATTTTAAACCGTTCTGTAAAATGCTGCACGGAATTTAATTTGATCAGAATTTTATTCCAAAAACCAAATGAGTACTTAACCGCGAAAGAATAAGAAAAATAACGAGATGACAAAAACGTGACAAAATAGAGAAATATCTCAACAGGCACAATACGTCTGAAACCCGTTACGAATTTTAAATAATTCTTCGTCAACTTGTCGTGGGAGTTTTACGCCATAACGCCCACACATATATCTAATGCCCACATTTTATTTAACATCTCCAAGAAACAAATAAAGTTGTTTTATTCAAACGCAAGTCCCTTGGAAGTCTACTTTGGAAGTCAAGACATCAGTAAAAACAAAATGACTACAGTTTTTTTTTACTAACGTTAGTTTTTAACGTTTTCTTTCAGAACTTTCTATTTTATTTATTCTATTATTTTTAGAATAGAATGATGAGGCAATGTAATAATATTCATGGTAAAGTCACCCGCTGACATGACGATCAGACGAGGACTGCAGACTTTGGAACGACCAGAATAGATCACAAACGACAAACTTGGAAAAAATAGAAGCTGATATTGTAATTAAACCTTTATTTAAAGACAGGAAATATTGTTCCTATAGAAACAGTGTCTTATCAGAATAGGTGACAATAATAAATCGTCTATGGACATGTTTGTTTGTGTGTTCTACCTTTTACCAATTCTTGTTTGTCATTTACTTTTGCATATTTAGCTAATTATTTTTGTCATTTTTAATTTGTTTATTTTATATTATAGAAACAAACAGTACATGATGTGTGTGTGTAATGTACGTGTGAGTGTGTGTCAACAGTTTATATTATTGACATGATGCCACGTTTGAAATTGGACAGTGAATTCGAAAGAATGTCAATGTTAGAGTTTGGAAAAATATTATTTAAAATATGAAGAGCTCAGTTAATTGGCGAATAAGATTCTGCATTGTTAATGATAAACCAATGTTTACAGGATAAGGTTTTTTATGGATAGCACAAAGGATAAATAATGATTATAAGCAATAATTATTAGCTTGAACCACCCATACAAGAACAAATCTAAAACGCAATAATTGTTGAATGAAAAATTTTAGCTCATATTGAATTATTTGGCGGGTGTAGAATAAGCCGACGTAGCGTAATGGTAGACTAGCTTCCCGGCTATCAGAAGGCTACGGGTTAAATTTCCGCTGGCGGTATGTACGAGTACTTTAGGTGTTTCAGACTAGTATATAGTTTTTTTTTACTATTTTCATAATCACCATCATTTCTGCTATTATTATGTATTAAAATATCCATGTATGTAAATTTTAGGGCATTTTCCTGTTTTATATGCTTAAATAAAAATAAAGTAAGCAATAAAAGCTAGATGCCATAGGGCTCTCGATGAAGTGCATTTCTTACAATAATTGCTAAACAAGAAAGAAATATTTCAGTCAAATATGATTTAAGATTTTCACGGCCAAAAGTATTTTATTAATTGTTTTTGGGGTGTTATGCCGTGTTGCGCTAACTCCTTCTTTCCCTAACGTTTTGGACAGAACCAAACAACACGTCTGCCCTGATGATGGACACTGCAATGCTGTCCGAAACGTTGGCCAAAGAAGGATTTAGCTCAACACGGCATAACACCCCAAAAACAAATAACAAAAAAATATATATATTTCAGTATTTATTCTCGACGAAGACGGGTTGTAATCAATGGAAAATCATGTATTATTATTTTCTAGAAAATGACAAATAAATAAAAGAATTTTCACTTTTCGGAAAAAATAATTGATTAAAATAGTCTTGAAAAATATTTTAATACTGGACAGTCCTTTAGGATGTAGGTAAGGTTCATACATAAATACGAGTGGCAGTGTTTTATATAATTACTAGCTGACTTGTACCCGGCATTGCTGGGGGGTTATCCTTATGATATAGACATATACCACAGCAGACTTTTCTGTATGCCTTTTTAACATATACAATTCAGTTTAAATTATATTGATGCTTCTCATAAGAGCCAGCGTTAGCAATATAAGCCCACGAAAACTATTTTTTTACGACTTGATTAGAAAACACCGACTTTTATATACATTCTATAAATATAATATGATTTTATTATATATTTAAGCTTTTCGGAAGAAAATTTCTAAATGATAGTCAAAACCGTATCAAATCCGTTGCGTAGTTTAGAAGCGTACAGACAGACGCGGATAACGACATTATTTTATACTATTTAAAGAATGTATCCACACCCCACGCCACACCGAAACAAAAACAATATCAATTTTGTAATCTTTTCATTCATAATTATTGTAGTTCTTGTTATAAATACTGGGGTTTGTTTTAATTATTGATAAGGAACCATTATCAAGGTCTTTTCAATAATGAATAATTCCCCTTTTAAAATAGAATTTCATTTTTAAGGTTTGTTTGTCTTATTTATTCTCCTTCAGTTTTATTTGGTTAGAAAAAACAACTTGTCTGGGTCGTCATAAATAAGCCTAATTAGAAAAACACTGAAAAAAATACAATTAAATGTTATTTTTTTTTATTTTTTTTTTTTTATAATAACTCCACACAGGAGGCCCTGAAGAAAATAATTTCCCTCAGGGCCTATGTCATCTTTGGGGATGCTGTGTGGAGGGTCTTTTTGTGGAGAGGAAGGAGTGAACATGGGTCTTGAAGAGTCCCATGTTGTAGGAGGGAGGAAACAAAGAGGCCGGCAGTTCGTTCCACAGCCGAGCTGTTGAACTTAAGAACGAATCGTAGAAGCGACCCGTTCTCATGTGACAAATGTCAACCGTGTACAAATGTTGGGCGCGCGTTTGGCGTGTATCCCGACTATGCACCGGTGCCGAAGGGATCAATGACGCTAGTTCCTCAGAGCATCTTCCATTGTAATACCGATAGAACAAGGACAGCATACCTACCTGACGCCTGTGCTCTAAAGATTGCAGTCCGCTTGTTAAGATTGGGGAATCTATCAAACGGACCGCCCGTTTCTGCACAGAGTCAAGGGTTTTTTTCAGGTATTTAGGGGCTCCGGACCAGAGATGGCTACCAAATTCGAGAGTAGGGCGCACTTGCGATTTGAACAGGGTCAGCAGTTGTGTACTATTAAAGTATCTGCGGGCCCTGTACAGTACGCCCAGCTTCTGAGAGGCCAACTTTACTCTGGCTTCGATGGAGCCCCCGTACCTGAGCTGGTCACTTATAGTTACACCAAGCATATCAATGGAAGGCCTGTTCGGAAGATTGCTTCCGTTGAAGGAGACTAGATTGTCATTTGGATCCCTTTTAGACGTAATCAGACAGGATTGGGTCTTTGAAACATTAAATTCGACGAGATTATTTTTACCCCAGGAGGAAATACTCTCGAGATAACCGTCCATTCTTTGCTTCAAAGCCCTCCGAGCCGTTGGAGTTTGTGTGCCCTTTGGGGGCTTGTCAAACAAAAAGCTATCATGAACTGTACTGTCATCCGCGTAACAATGAATTGGTGCACATGTCAAAAGGTCATTGATGTGCAACAAAAACAAAGTCGGAGACAGAACCGATCCCTGTGGGACGCCAGCATTTATGGAGTGTAAGGAAGAGGTGAAACCGTCAGCAACCGCCTGAATCGACCTATCCCTTAAAAAGTCAGCAATCCACGTACACAGGGATGCGGGAAGTCCGTAAGAAGGCAATTTGTCGACAAGTCCTCGGTGCCAGACCCGGTCAAAGGTCTTGGATATGTCTAGTGCGACCGTTTGGGTCTCACCGTGACGTTCCAGGCACCGCCCCCAAACATGCGTCACATACGCGAGAAGATCACCGCACGAGCGGTTCCGCCGGAATCCGTATTGACGGTCGTTGATAATTTTGTTCTTCTCGAGGTATGTGAGCAGTTTGTCGTTGATCACACGTTCCATCACTTTGGACAGAACTGATGTGATCGCTATGGGGCGGTAGTTGGCCGGGTTGGAGCGGTCACCTTTCTTGGGAATAGGGTGAATGACCGCTTTTTTCCAACCAGAGGGCACAGTGCCACACTTCAGGGACATTTTGAAGAGCTTTGTCAAAACTGGAACTATTTCTGCAGCACACCTCTGCAATACCAGGGCAGGTATTCCATCAGGTCCATTAGCTTTGTTAACATCGAGCCCCCGTATAACGTGGAGTACATCCCGATGCCGGATCCTTAGCTTTTTCATAAAGAAGCCGCAGTGAGGAACCGACGGTGGAACAGCACCTCCGTCATCGAGGGTCGAGTTTTCCGCAAATATTTTCCCTAATAAGTTAGCCTTTTCGGTGGCGGTGTTTGCTAGTGAGCCGTCAGGTCTGGTAAGAGGTGGCAAACTGGGTTTGCAAAAATTCCGACCTATTGACCCCCCAAGCGACCAGAATGCTCTCCTGCCATGCGGGCAGGCAGCCAGCTTTTTGCTGATCTGCAGGTCGTGTTCGAATTTTGACCTATTAATGATTCTCTTGCATTCCTTTGCCGATTTGTTGTATGCTGATCTGCTTTCGGACGTTCGAGATGTGTTGTAGGCTCGGTAAGCCGCGTTTTTTCGTCGAACTGCTTCGGAGCATTGTCGACTGAACCACGGCTTTGAGCCCACACCAGTTTCTTTAGTAGTCGATTGTATGAAGCCATCCATCGCCGATTTGATGACTTCACCAATCTCCTGGGCACATCTTGAAGGGTCCGAAGTCCGAAAACAAACAGCTGACCACGGAAAAGCGTTAAAATGGGCCCGCATACCGAACCAATCTGCTGACCTATAGTGCCACACTTTTCTCCTCAGCCTCTCATTGGTTGGTCTGAGGTTAACGGGGATTGATGTCGTCACAAGGCAGTGGTCAGATGATCCCAGAGGCGCTGTGACGTCAATTTTATAACCGTGTGGCACAGTAGTTAAGAATAGGTCTAACAGATTGGAGCGGTGAGTCTGGACATCAGGAACCCTTGTAGGCTCCTGAACTAGTTGCTCTAATCCGTAGCAAATGGCAAAGGATTCCGCCTGTCGGCCAGCCGAGTCCGTTGGGCCTGAGAACTTCAACCATGGTTCGTTATGAACATTGAAGTCCCCCAGAACAATAAACTCGGCCGAAGGGTAGCGGGGCAAGAGATCATCAATAGTATCGCTCAAATGTTTGAAGAGTTCGGAAGTGTCTGATTCGTTATGGTTCGGTGAGCGGTATAGACATGCGTAGAATCTTGCCGTACTGGCAAGATTGACGCGCACCCACATTACGTCGAATCTGGAGTTTTCCAGACTCAATAGTCGCACACAGTTGACGTCAGCTCGACTATAGAGGCAGACTCCTCCTTTGGGTCTGAACTTGCTTGCAAGGGTAAAGCCCGGGCAGTCCAGATAGGAGGAGTCTGGTGGCTCGGCTATCTGAGTTTCGGATAGGAAGAGAAGGTTGGGACGTTGGGATAAAAGATGGTGATGAACGGAATTTAGATTTGTGTGCAGGCCGCGAATGTTGGCAAAATTTACCATCAGTTTTGGCCCGCACCGGGGACGCCTGCTACTCGCCGCTGTAACGATGTTAAGTATGTTTTGTTGTAAGTTCATGATTTTAAGTTTTTTTTTTTTTTGTAAGGGTATGAGGTGAAAGGAAGGTCTGGAAAGGAAAGGTAAGAGGGGTGGGTAGGAATCTGGGGTTCAGGCTGTCCAAGAGTGATGAGCGTTTGGTTCCAGCCCACCCACTGCGGTGCTAGGCGATAGGCTGGGAGAGTCCGGCTGGAGAGGGCATCCAATGCGCCCCAAACGCTGCTGCTGGGTCCCCTCCGGTCACGAACTGGCACAACAGCAGTGGCGGGGTTTTTTCACTCGCTGATGGGGCAGCCCACCCTTAGTCGTGAGCCTGAGGGTCGGGCCCCTGTACTATCGAGCGGCCCGGACAGCGGTAACCGGTTGTGAAGGGTCTCCCTCAACCAGCATCTCCCAACCGGCCCGCCACGCAGAAGGTCGGCCGACGCACCCGCCACCAAGACCTGGGCAAACCTTAACCCATGAACCCGGGCACCCCTGCTAAGTCACCAAACGTAGCGAACCACTTGGTGTGACCTGTGGCAGAGGTTAGGTAGATGTTATACTTGTATCGTTATTTAATCTTGGGGTTATGTAATTCTGCGCTTACTTGGCCTTTAGCAAACATTTCAAACAGAATTACTGTGTCCATGATCAGGGCAGATGTGAAGATTGTGATGAAAGGTGTGTGTTTTATAATAACTCGATAGGCAAGGAAAATTATAAATTTGATTCTTACAAATAATTCACGATGATTAATTTAGAACGGGGTACCCCAGTAAGGACACATTATCTTATATAAAAAAAATAAAATAAAAAAAAGAAAATCGCGTAGGACGCGTGAAATACTCAGCCGTGAGACAATTTCTTGTGGGCAAGTGTAAATAACAAAACAGTTAAAAAAAAATTGTGTTCAAGCATTCGTAGTTACGTATTCATATTAAGTGCGATGTTCGTTTTGTGTGCAATTTGTTCTTTCTATTCTGGCAGGAATACATAATTACTTACAATAAGCTCTCCCACTTGCTGTGAAGTTTCCTTCGAGAAGCGAGTGAGATTAAAGGCTGGCTAAAAGGTTTTCCTCGCACTTGGCATAGGTACAGCGATTTGTCGAAAGAACTCTCGGATTGAAAGCTCAATATTAGCCGAGAACTGCACACAGTGCATTCAGCTACCACCAACCCCTACCCCTCACCCCATACCCCTTCCCAATACCCTTATGCCTAAGGGAAGCGCATTTATTTTATTTGATTTAAATATTGCACTAGAATTCCAACTGCTCCCAACCAATAGGAAGTAGTGAGACTATGGTATCCGTATTTGGCCTATTTTATGGGGATGAAGGTAATAGGGAGGGAAGGAGGTGATTAAGAGTAAGGTGGGAAAGTACCTGGCTATTCAGATCTGATCACCAAATACGACTAAAACCTGTTAAAGCAACGTTATAATTCTGAATGGTGGTCTCTCTCTCACCAGGACGATCTTGAGAGTATCTTCCACTCCGGAAGGTGCCGAAAATATTATGCACTAACGCAAACCCGTGAAAAATCACGGGTTATTATAGTTGTGGGATTTGTATGGATGAAAGTATTAAAAAAAATGTTTACATGTCAAATGTTATAAAACTATTGACATTTGTCTAATGACATTAAAAAGCATCTAAAAACATTTAAATTTAATAAATTCACATTTTAAATTCATACAATTTGGCTACTTTAAAGCTTGTCTGATATGGCTTATAATGAATATTAAAAGTTCTATGAACTTGAATAGCTTTACGCACCACGCAGGAATACAATTGTTAATCAAACACCCATGCACAGACAATCGTAAATAGTATGTTTAATTAATTACTTAGGAATACTTGAAGCAGGTGGATGAGTTTGTGTATTTAGGAAGCATGTTTACGAGAGATGGGAAGGCTGACAGAGATATTGAAAGAAGAGTAAATGCAGGTAACTCCATTAATGGAGGACTAAACGCAGTTGGCGCTACCAAAAAATTGTCCAATGAAGCGAAGTTAGCAGTCCACAATGGAGTGCTGGTACCTACCCTGATGTATGGAAGTGAGGCATGGAACTGGCAAAGAAAGGATGAAAGTAGATTGAATGCTGTTGAAATGAGATCCCTGAGGCGTATGTGTGGTAAACCCATGTATGATCGTGTGAGGAATGTGGAGATCCGCAAAGACTGCAAGGCTGATGTAAGCGTAATGAGTAAGATCAAGAAAGGGACGCTTAGATGGTTTGGGCATGTAGAGCGAATGAGCGAAGAAAGGAGTGTAAGAAGAATATACGATGCGAATGGTAGCAGAAGTCGGGGACACCCGAGGAAGACATGGCACGACCAAGTGAATCAGATACTTGAGTCGGGCCATGTCAAGAGTCAGAACAATAGAAGAGTATGTATGAGAAGATGTATGAATGAGATTGAGGCAAGGAGTGTGTGCCAAGACCGAGTTGTTTGACGGTCCGTCCTCTCTGCCTACCCCTGCAGGGAAACGGCGTGATGGTTAGTTAGTTAGTTAATTAATTTAAACGATATAATTGGGAAACAACATACATTGATGAAATGTGTACGCTAGGCCATCAAATTTAAATCATTGATTAGGGGAGAGTTTAGAAAGTCTACCTTTATAAAACAGTATTGTTCTTAATAAAACTTACGAATATCCAACAATAGATTTATTTCGGGAGATCTGATCCTTAAAAAACCGTCTTATCCCAAACTTGTAAAGAATATTAACAAATAGGCTTTTACGGATTCTATTATTACGAAAGACCACATCCTAACAAAGATATATGGGGTGACTTTTTTTATTAATATCGAAATTTATTGTATGTAAACAAAAATAATATGTATTTGAAGATTAAAAAAAACATGGTCGTTAAAGTCACCTTTTGGAGAGGGGTGACTTCTATACTCCAATTTCATAAGCCTATTACAATGCTTAAACTAATTCGCCAAAGTTTAAACTAAAGCTAATAACGACACACACACACTTATATTATCGCATTTATTATAGTTTTATTTATTTATTTTTTATGACATCTCAGATGTATTTTAATGTATTCTTTCAATATTTCTTTTCATTTAATACTAGTGAATCCCCGCAATGCTTCGCTATTGCTCATGTCTTTATCGGACGCCTGCATCTTATTCGACCATTCACTGATACTGTTAAAAAACTGCATGACATTGACTTTAATTCTACTTCGATCTCATTACGGTGCATAGATATTGCATTAAGTATTCCTCAAGCGTCCCCGACTTCTCCTACCATTTAAATATATTAAAAAACTCTTGGTACTACTAACAACAAACTATGAAATTTTCAAAGATATCGGTCGACTGCTTTTCGAGTTTTGCGAGCACCAACATAGGCAGGCTGAATTTTTATATATTTACTAGCTGATGTGTTCCCGGACTTGCTAGGGGTTATCTTTAGGAGACAGAAATATATCGTTGCGGACTTTTCTGTAGGACTTTTTAAGATATACAATTCCGTGGCATATTATTTTGATGTATTTTAAAAGATTTAGCCAGCGTTAGTCACGTAAAATAAGCTCCCGAAAACATATTTTTTAATTTGATTAGAATACATAGATTTTTCTCACTTTTACATACGATACAATTCAAAATACATTTGATATAATCAGAGAGTAAAAGAGATATAACAATTAAAATATGTACCAAATATAGAAATATTAACTTAAAGCAACAAACAGAATAAACTATAGGATGCACATTCCTATAAATTTGGATACACATACAGATTTAATAACAATGTTTTTATAGGCTGAGAGACATTCAGTACCGTTGGTATTTATGTGATATTTATTCCCTGCACTGTGCAGTCGGTTCATTCCTGAATTTATTTCTGCTTTGTTACCTGCAATGTTACAATGGTAAGGTACCTTCTGACGAAACGTTCAACTAGGCACATGAAAGTCAATCAGCCTAAGGAGTTCGGGGGAGTCAAACATGTTATTAACAATTTTATAAAGAAAAAATAGATCAGAACATATTCTTTTAATGTGGCAAGGCCCATGACTTTCAACAGTGAGGTGTAGTTAATGTTTTTTATAGGAATTCCTAATCTATAATTTATGATTCGTAAAAATTTATGTTGGATTCGCTCGATAGATTTTCTTATGAGAACTAAGCGGACAAACAGACAGACAGACGCGGTTAGTGACTTTATTTTATACTATTTAGAGTAGATTAGTTAGAATTTACCTCAACCATTTGGAAAGCATTTTATAATATAAGACGTTGTCCTGCCACAGACCGCCTTCCCTGTAGAGGAATTCAAATTTTTGGTTGTATGTATTTTTGGATGAGATATCTGAAAAAAATATATCATTGAAAATTTTTATTTTTATTTTTAGTTCTCGAAACAGCGCCACCTATCGGTTTCAAACCTGTTCAATATTTCAAGCTGGAACTAACCACACACATTAACGAAATTTTATTGAAATAGGTTTTCTGGTTCCGTAGATTAGCGTGTACAAAAACAATGACAAGTGATTTTTATTTATTAAGATTATTAATTTATAATATGGTGGTTTCAGCACGCGAAACATCCAGTGGGGCCACATTATCAAATAATGTTTTAAAATATGTAAGGTTATTCTATCAGATAAAAAAATCTTACTTTACAAAGAAAGTACTAAAATTAAAAACAGAAAAGAGCGTCCTGACCAAAAAAATATGAAAATAATTCGTAGTGGATAATGGCACAATTGCAACTTTTAATTAAATTGTCTTTATCACTAAATAGCATAAAGTGATTTTCAATAAACTGAGCTATGTAAAAATAATAATACATTGCAATATTTGTTTCGTATCTAAGAGCAATACTATATTTTTTTGGCAGTTCTACCCAATACGTTTTCTAACATTTATTATTCGTGAAACGTTTAATTTAAAAAAATCATTAAATCCAATGTTGTCTTGGAAAATTGTTTCAATCAACCAAAATGCTGGTCACAGCTTTACGGCAGGTTTTGTGAATTTTAACAAATTGCCCAAAGAGTTAATCTTGCAGAAAAAACGAAAGTCAGTGATTTATGTATTTTTAAGTCGAAAATTCTGCGTCTACTCAAACGTTCATAAATTTATATCGATTCTCTACTGACGAAACAAACTTACTTTGACGATTAATATATTTCAATAGGACACTTAACCGATATGTTGACGCTAGGAAAAAAATATCCAAAGAAACGAAGCTAGCAGTCCACAATGGAGTGCTGGTACCTACCCTGATGTCTTAAAAAAGTCGTTTGAGTATTGAAGTGATGCGTAGAACTGGCAGAGAAAGGATGAAAGTAGACTGAATACTGTAGAAATGAGATCCCTGAGGCGTATGTACGGTAAAACCATGTATGATCGTGTGAGATTCGCAAAGAGTACAAGGCTGATGTAAGCTTAATGAGTAAGATTAAGAAAGAAGCGCTTAGATGGTTTGGGCATGTAATTAGAATATATGACGCAAATTCGAATGGTAGCAGAAGTCCGAGGAAGACATGGCACGATCAAGTGAATCAGACACTTGAGTCGGGCCATGTCAAGAGTCAGAATAATAGAAGAATATTTTAACGATGTATGAATGTGAATGAGGCAAGGAGTGTGTGCCAAGCCCGAGTTGTTTGGCGGGCCGTCCTCTCTGAATGAATATGGTCCATAAAAGACTGGATCGATCATAGGATTTTCCGACCACTTTCGAGCATGTAAACTCAGCCACCCGGACAAATCGGCAAATGCGGTGCGTTTAATTGAAACCAGCCATTACTGTGGATTTTTCCCGAAATTCTGGGAAAACCCAAAACACATAAAGCACGCTTAATTACGTTGGCAAAAAGAAATAGGAGAAGAGTGGGTATTACATGGGGATAAATGAACAACTTTAAAATTAGACTGTGGGTTAATTTGTTTAATATTGGAAAATTATTATTATTTATTTTGATTTTGAATTGTAAACTGTCGATTTCTGGAAAATGAATAAAATCTGACATACAGGTATGTGGATGATAAAGACTCGAAAGAATTGAGTCAGCTTATAATATGTGACCGGGTGGAATACGGACAGTACAGAGTTGTTGGCATTTGTTACATGCGAATCTTTTTTAGTTCATTAGTTATTTTTTTAACTTTGTTCAATTTTAGTATTTTATAGTTAAAATGACCATTCTGTGAATTGTCTTCTCCCAACAAGTTATGGTTAAACATTACTTATTTGAATTCGGTTCCAAATTCAAATTTTTTTTTGCATAATGTTTTCTAATTTCAAAGAAAGAATAAGATTTCCCAAGGAACTCTTCTATGAAAAAAGACAGAACAAGAGTTAAGTGTTTATTCAAATAAGTTGCGTACTTTCAGAAACAGAGGTAAAATCCCATTGAAGTGATTAAGCCAGCAAAAGGAAAGATTATCCAGGAATTTCTTATCTCTTGAAATATAAATACGTAAATAATTCTTATACGTTTAGCAATTATATTAGAATTTCGTTAGAATTACACGCTTTATACGTTAGTTTATTCATTATTAATTAAAATTATAAATACACGTTCAGATAATAACAGAATTGCGTAACATTGCTTAAAGCTTCCAGCCAAGTAGAGTGAAACAGATTCAGGTAATCATAAGGTTATTTAAAGATTCCATGAAAGTAAAATAAAACAGGTGCAAGCAATAGAAAGCCTATTATAAGGTTATTTAAAGCTTTCAGGAAAGTCTAGTGAAACTAGCCATCACAAGCTTTTTCGTCAATATTTGATTTTCTTCTTTTCAAAAATCTACATTATTTTGTAATAATTCAATAAAAGTGTAACATGTTTACTCATAATTCTTTATCGTGACAGTTGTTTTGGCTATTTTAACTTTCGTTAGACCGTGTAAATATAACTTATTTATATAGTCACCATTATAATGCGTGTATCGAACATGAAAACACGAATTTATTGCATTTAATATTATAAAGTTTACGAGTTGAAAAATGCACCAAAATAATCGGTTACTATGCGAATAAAGCCGGAGAAAAATTAAAATATTGACAAACCAGTCGCTGTGCGAAATTTTTATTCTCACCTAAAAACACCTGCGTCTGAAACGTAAACAAGTTGTGGTAAAGATATTGACGTCACAAGAGGGCTTGCTAGAGAAATTAAAAATAGCTAAAAACACCACAATATTCGGCAGTCAAATTTCAAAAATTAACACGAGTGGACGGAACACCTCCAGTTAAAACGCGATCTGTTAATTATAATTATAAATTACTGAGTGTCAACTAAAATCTGCAGTCGCTTCTGTTCTTCCATCACGGCACAATCATTTTAAAAATTACAACTATTTCTAACGAGCTGTTTACGGCCGGCACTCTATCAGCTGAGCCAGACGCATCTGTCATCATTACAATAATGGGGCGTCTCCGTGTGCCGGCTCTTATAATCAAATGAACTGCCCACTGCCGGTGATCACCTAGAGGCTGGCCAATCCTTGCTGCATTGATGCTGACAACCTAGAGGCTGATGAATTCCTCCTGGCTACCGACTGAACCAGCCACAGATGCTGACAACCTAAAGGCTGACGAATACCTGCTGGCTACCCACTGAACTGCCCACTGCCAGTGATCACCTAGAGTCTGGCCAATCCCTGCTGTATTGATGCTGAAAACCTAGAGGCTGATCAATTTTCCTGGCTACCAACCTAATTAGCCATTGATGCTTGTGACGTATGTTAACTCTACATACTCAATAATAACAATGCTTGTATTATAATATTTATTTGTAAGAAGGCTATCACGGTTCTGGACTGAGAGGCTCATTCCCGCTCATACGATCTCTTATATACGTCTCGTACTCGCTGTCTCGCTCTCATGCTGTCCCCCTTACACACATACACCACACCCCCACACTTAAATCATAATTACATCTTTTTATTTTTACAAATTTATATAAGCCAAATATATTTAATTATTTCCATTATGTATTTAATTTCCAATTTATATGTAATTATGTATGTTCTTGACTCTTCATTCGGTGTAGCATGGGCGTTGTCCTCGAGGGCGTAACCTCCCCTCCCATGGTGTAGGCGACCTGCAAAAATCAGAGGAATTAGGAAACTTGGTCATGTCCACGTCCGAGAGTGGACCCAGGTCCAGCAAATCATCAGACCTGTCACTCTCCCCCCACCTAACCTTCCTCTCTGAAATTTGATCATGGTGGCGTTTCCACACTTGTCCTGTAGACATAATTTTTACTAAATAAACCCTATTCCCCAATCTTTTATAAATTTCTCCTAATATCCATTTGTTTTTATCACTTCTCAAATCCCTGGTTAAAACTTTAGATCCAACATCAAAGTACTTTTTAATTTTTTTTCCTCTATAATACTTTTTTTGTTTTTGCTGACTCAATAACATCTTATCTTTAATCGTGTTATCAATCCCTTTAAAACCTTGACCTTCAACATTATCTAATATTGGAATGATTGTATTAAAAATTGATCTAATTTTCCTTCCCAAAATTAATTTACTAGGTTCAATCCCCGTAGACATAGAAGGCGTATTCCTAATATCAACCAAAAATGTTAAAAGTTTATCCTCAAAATCAGCAGGCAATTTATTATTTATCATAATTTTTTTTAAAAAATTCTTTACCGTTTTAACCCCATTTTCGGCAAGTCCGTTAGAAGCTGGATGGTTGACAGGAGATGTCAACGATTTAATATTAAAATTATGACAAAATTCCTTAAAAACTGTTGAAGTGAACGCTGTACCATTGTCACTTACTACCTGCTCCGGAATTCCGAAATTAGAAAATAATCTTTTCAAAACTTTTATTGTACAAAACGAATCTACTTTATTTACGATGTGACAGTCTATCCATTTTGTAGTTGCATCAACGATTATCAAAAAATTGTAACCACCAAAAGGTCCCATGAAATCAATATGCAATCTATTCCATATTAATCCACTGATTGGCCACGGCTGTAACTCAACTTTACATGGAGTGGGTAAACACTCCAAGCATCGAACGCACTGCTTCACAGTTGCTTCTACCTCTGAGTTCATCCCTAACCAAAAAAAATAATTTCGAGCAAGATTTTTAGATTTAACAATACCTAAATGCGATTGATGTATGAAATTCAATATGATTTCCCTTAATTCCCTCGGAACCACAAATTTATTATTATAAAATAAACACGAGTCATAAGTCGATAATTTATTTCTAAAATACCAGAATTTTAACAAGTCATCCTTTAAAAACTTTTTATCCGGCCAACCATTGATTACGAACCCAATAATGGTTGCTATGTTTACATCTTTAATCGAAAACTGCTTCATCGTTTCTTTTGAAATTGTCGATTCCGCCTCAATTATATTTAAAAAATCCGATTCAATCTTATCAACGTTCAGACTACCAATATAATTTAAGAAATATTCGCTACCGTCGACCTCGTCGATACAATCACTTAAATTATTATTACTATTGACCGGCAACCTAGATAAGAAATCCGCTTTGTTCTCACCCGACTTGACATATTCTATATTATAGTCAAATGTTTGTAAAATCAGCGCATAGCGCTGTAGCCTATTTGCCGCTAGTATTGGCACTTGTTTTTCAGTGTTCAAAATATGTACCAAAGCTTTATTATCACAAGTTAGAACGAATTTATTACCATATAAATATTGAAAGAATTTTTTCAAACCAAATATTATTGCACACGCTTCCTTATCTAGAATGGAATACCTCAATTCCGTTTTTGACAATAAACGGCTAGCGAATGCAATCGGTCTTTCCATGCCATTCTCATATACGTGACATATAATAGCAGATATACCTATATCACTCGCGTCTGTAATTAGCTTGATAGGTAATTGTGGGTCAAAATGCACCAAAATATTGTCTGACGTCAGCAGTTTCTTAACTTGCTCAAACGCAATATTGCATTCCTGAGACCATACAAATTTTATCCCTTTTTTCAACAATTGGTATAAAGGAGACAAAATACCTGACACATTCTGTATAAAAGACCTATAGTAGGAAATAACTCCCAGCAAACTTCTAAGTTCCGAAACATTTTTCGGTACACTCATTTGGGTAATAGCATATATTTTATTTTCTAAAGGCATAACTCCTTTCTGCGAAATTCTATAACCTAAATATTCTATCTCTGTTTCTAGAAAAGAACACTTATTTTCATTAATAGTTAATCCGCAATCACTTAGCTTGCTAAGTACTGCTTCACAAATAGAAAATAATTCCTCTTTAGAATTCCCAAATAAAAGTAGATCATCTAAAAATACACGAACGTTCCTAAGTCCACCAACTATCGCCGTAATGACTTGCATAAAGATGGCCGGACTCGTGCTTAAGCCAAAAGGCAATACTTTATAAGCAAATAAACCTATATGCGTACTAATCACACATAATTTTCTAGACTTTTCGTTCAATGAAATTTGTCCAAATGCATTTCGTAAGTCTATCTTAGCAAAATATTTTGCACCATTCAGAGATGAAATTAAATCGTCAATACGAGGTAGTGGGTATTTCAACTTCGCTAACATAGGATTCAATGTTGTTTTGAAATCAGTACAAATCCTAATTGAAGCGTCTTTCTTTTTTACAACAACAATCGGGCTTGCAATATCGCTTATTTCTACCTTTTCAATAATGTCTTCATGCAACATTCTCTGTAACTCTATCTCTACTTTCTCACGTAAACTAAAAGGTAATGGCCTCGGATTTACAAACTTTGGCCTAAAGTCCGAATTAACTTCAATGTTTGCCTCATAATTTTTAAGCCTACCCGATTTTTCTGAAAAAACATGAGCATATTTCTTCTTTAAACTTTCACGAAAAACAAGATGATTATCACAATTAATCTCACTGAATTTTACAGAATTTATTCCACTTAATCCGATACCGAAAACTTGTAAAAAATCTCTACCAACTATTGTAGAATTACCATTTTTAATTATTACGAACTGTATTTTCGCACTTTTACCTAAAAATGACACCTCTAAATTCACTTTACCTAAAACATTTAACTGCGTTCCGTCATACCCTGACAAATGAACATTATACTTTTCTAAATCGTAAGAAACAAAATATCTTAAATACACTTCATATGGTATCGCGTTAATCGCAGCCCCCGTATCTACCAACGCCGGCAATATTATGTTACCAATTAACAAATCTATATATGTGGGTTCCGGCCCCACATTATTATTAACCACGAACACCGAATTCAACCGTTTATTTTTAGTACCTACATAATTTTTATTGTATTTACACAAATTACTAGGATGACCCGATTTGTTACAATGATTACACAAAATTTTTTTCCAGCAATCTCTTTGCAAATGATTTTTTTTTCCACACAAAAAACAAGTTTTTAACGTACCATTAACCGGTGATTTACTCCGCATTGAATTTTTATTCCTGGAAGGACTATCTTTCCTGGATTTATGGAAATACTCGCTTTCCTTATGAACAACATTTAAATTCGGATTTACTTTTTTAAAAGCCACAACATGTTCCCACGTCGCCGCTAGATTAATGCAATCCGTAAAAGAAGTATCGATTGCCTCTACGAATAGCTTGTGTTTCAATTTTTCATTAAAAATCCCAATAACGAATATGTCCTTTAAACATGGTTCCAATCTCAGCTCAAAATTACAAGATAAACTTAACCCTCTCAATCTAGCCGCGTAATCTTTAACGGATTCGCTAGGAAACTGTTTACATTTATAAAATAATTCACGAGACTCAAAAATATTTTTAACTGGTTTGCAATGTGAATCAAATAATTTACATAAATCTTCAAAAGAACAAACAGAAACCTTTTTTGGAAAACATAAATCACATAATAGAGAGAAAGTTTCTTCCGTGAGGCAACTCAGCAAAAATGCTCTTTTGCGTTCTGGTGACAACAACTTATCATCATTTAAAATGAGGGCCTGATCCAATCGTTCCCTGAACAATGACCAGTCTCCCGTTCTGTAACAGAACGTCCCCAAATTCTTACAAATCGCCTCCATTGGGAGAAGAACTGAAACAAGTTGAATAAAATATACGTATCTCAGCCCTTCCAGAGGTTATGCTCCGAGCCCCTGCCCTGAGCCTGTGAATCACCAACGTCTCAGCACCCTTTTCTGGCTCCGTCTCCCTTCAGCTGCGGACACGATCACCTTCCAAGGTCTTCCTTCCCGCTGTAGCGACAGAACCCCGGTCCCGGATTCCGGCCAATTCACCCTTGATGCCGATCTTGATCCTGGATCTTCTGCGTACCCCGTGTAACGGTGTACTCTCGACAAAATGTTGCAATGTCGGCTCCCACACACGTGTAAAATTGCGTTTTTACCGCGCAATTTGCCCGGCCCGATCTGCGTGCTCGCCTCGGCTGCGTGTGAATTCTCCAATTTGATAGCCTTTTATTATTCTTCTTCTTCCTTCAAAATTTAGCGATCCAACGCCCAAAAGCGCCAGACTATACTGTGATCACCAAAAATTTCGAATAATCTTCTTGAATCATCTGATTCTCCGTAAACTTTTAATAATTTACGAACTACCGGCTGCGCCACTGTGACGTATGTTAACTCTACATACTCAATAATAACAATGCTTGTATTATAATATTTATTTGTAAGAAGGCTATCACGGTTCTGGACTGAGAGGCTCATTCCCGCTCATACGATCTCTTATATACGTCTCGTACTCGCTGTCTCGCTCTCATGCTGTCCCCCTTACACACATACACCACCTAGAAGAAAACCTAGAAGCCGGCCAATTCTTCCTGGCTACCAACTGAATTAGCCATTGATGTTGAAAACCTAGGAGCCGGCCAATTCTTCCTGGCTACCGACTGAATTAGCCATTGATGCTGAAGCCTAGAGGCTGGCCGATTCCTGCTGGCTACCAATTGAACTGGCCACTACTCCAGCAGTCGCCTACGCCATTTGCTGTATCGTATGGCGCGATGATGCAAAATGTGTTCCGATCTGAAATTATTGCTGAAGGATTTCCGATTGTCTCTGTTTTCTATCTGTGTATTAAAACCCAGTTGTCTTGAAATACAAATAACTATTTCTTGTGAATTGGGTTGGCTGTAAAAAATAGGAAGTACCTATAAGCCACACCCCTTTGTACGTTCTGTATACCAGTACAATACTTATAATTAAAATGTGAATTTTGATTCGAATCGTCTTTCTTTTATGATGGTTTGGATAGAACACCTCACGGTGTTTTACTTAAATCATTACCCAGGTTGAGGACTGATGTGTGCCGGTGCTTATTATTTACAGTCTTTTCTTGTGCAGGCAAACACGTCCCGTACAATGCGTACTTATTAAATAACAATTTATCAATCAAAAAATGGCTTCTTACAATCTATTTTAATTTGTGTTATTTTCTTCTTGTTCCAGGTAAGTACCAGAGTTATCACAACATATCGTATCATATATCAAAGTAAATAAATGAATTCTTCTTCCACGGCGGGTAAGTGAAATCCATATAATATTCTCCTGGCATAATAAATTACTATTGGTTATAATCTTTCAAATTGTAATAATACAAAAGTAACGAAGAAGGTAAAGAATAAAACAGATTTACATTTTTTTTGTACCTTAGTTCAGTGATATATTTTTTTCTCAAAAAATACTTTCATTACCTTTGAAGATCAAAGCGTTAGAGCAGTTTGTTTTATCTTATTATCTGCAATCGTAGACATTGAAATAAATTAGTTTAATAAAGATTTAAATAATAATTTATTTTCTGAAGCTATTTGACGCAATTGTGTTTAAAATTTAGTTGGAGTTTTAAATTGGCAGGATGGCTGCTTACGAACCTTATTCAGTCAAAATTTAATACTTGATAAGAGAGATGCAAACCAAAACTTTAATAAAATAGCATGTTAACGTAGTGAGTAAGATTGAAAAAAGAAATATTTTTAGCTGAACAGAGCGGTGAGTGCAATACTCTGTCTGCCATATAAAAGCATATCTCTAAATAAATTATATGATATTAAAATTAAAGTAATAGAAAACGTGTTTAGCACTTGTTCTACGGTTTATATCAAATAGCACGAGCTTTGCGCCCAGGAGCGCAGAAAATGCGCCGGGGACATATTTATTTATTTTATTTAAACGCCCATAGGGCTTTTACATACAATGCTATTATGTTTTTTAAATACAATAACAATAAAGAGTTTACATAATATATAAGAATATACAGATTACATAAAATATAAGATTGAACAATGCATAGGTTAACAAAATATAGGTAACATGAAACAAGAGTTTACGAAACGTAGGTAACATGAAATTTAAGTAAATGAAATAAAAATATATGATCTGCCAATATCCTCCAAAACAATTGAATAAAAAAGGATGAAATTGTTGTTCACATTAGCCTATAAACTATGTAACTCTAATTAATAATCTCTATTACGCAAGATTAGGATAAGAAACGACAAAAAGTCTAATAGAAAAACATTTAGTTAAGTATTATAATATTAAAAACCAAGTATCACAATATTAAGTCAAGTACCACAATATTAAACCAAGTATTATAATATTAAATTAAGTATTACAATATTCAGTCAAGTATTATAATATTAAACAAAGTACCATAATATTAAGTTATATTAAACTAAGTATTATAATATTTATTTATTTAAACGTAATTTGTAGAGTAGTGGAAATAGTTCGCACATACTCCGCTTAATGTTTGCCAAGTTCATATTTGACATACAGATTTAATAATAATGTGTTTATAGGCTGATAGACATTCAGTACCGTTAGTGTTCACGCAATATTTATTCCCTGCACTGTGTAGTCGGTTCATTACTGAATTTATTTCTGCTAAGGTACCTGCAATGTTACAATGGTAAGGTACCTTCTGACGAACCGTTCTACTAGGTACATGAAAGTCGATCAACCTAAGGAGTTCAGGGGAGTCAAACATGTTATTAACAATTTTATAAAGAAAAAAGAGATCAGAACATATTCTTCTTTCTTTTAATGTGGCTAGGCCCATGACTTTCAACAGTGAGGTGTAGTTAATGTTTTCAATAGGAATACCTAATCTATAATTTATGTTACGTAAAAATTTATGTTGGATTCGCTCGATAGATTTTTCATGAATATTGTAAAATGGATTCCAAATGGTTGAGTTGAATTCTAAATGGCTTCTGACAATGGATGAATATAATATTTTTAAAGTTTTTAAATTTTTGAAATCTTTTGCAGTTCTTAATATGAAACCCAACATTTGCATCGCTTTAGTGGTTATATTGTTAATGTGGGAGATAAATGTTAATTTGGTGTCAAATATTATCCCCAGGTCTTTTATTTCGGGTACAGATACTAAGACTTGATCATTCATACAGTATGTGAAAATCAATGGGTTTTTCTTCCTATAAAATTTCATGACTTGACACTTTTTTACATTGAGGGTTAACTTATTTAGGATACACCAATCAGAAAAGCTAATGAGATTTGATTGTAATAATAAGCAGTCATTAATATTGTCAATAATTCGGTAAATTTTCATATCATCTGCGAACATCAAAATAAAGACACGTTTAAATACATTTGTAACGTCATTGTATGGTGACTGAGGGAAAATTTCCATCTATAGTGTAGGGCGCGTCCTGCCACTGGGCGACGGCCTGGACAAGAGTGTCCGATCTTCGGTAGCGCTGACTCGTTTCGGCTACTCTGTGGCTTATTAAGGCTGCAAACCCATGCACCTTTAACTATGCGAACATCTTTGAGGCGCTGCATCACCAAGGGAGGTCGTACAGCACCCGGTATGCGTGGTTATACTGTACTTGGAGTGTGTTCATGACGATTTGTGTGAACCTTGTCCATAGTTTGCTAAAAAAAGTTCGTGCATTATGCCTGAAATGCTTAAATTTTACCAAACTTGTGTAAAAAAAATTAAAACAGACTTATATTTTTTATAGCAGTTTTATGGTATGAAAAAGTACCTATATGAATTGAAACGGTATTTCTTAGTCATGCAGGATAATTATAACCCTTGATGGTTAGTTTATGATCATCCACCATTTCTTTGCGTAAGTACATTTTTTTATTTTTATATTAACTCCACACAGGAGGCCCTGAAGAAAATAATTTCCCTCAGGGCCTATGTCATCTTTGGGGATGCTGTGTGTAGAATCTTTTTGTGGAGAGGAAGTAGTGAACATGGGTCTTGAAGAGTCCCATGTTGTAGGAGGGAGGAAACACAGAGGCCGGTAGCTCGTTCCACAGCCGAGCCGTTGAACTTAAGAACGAATCGTAGAAGCGACCCGTTCTCATGTGACAAATGTCAACCGTGTACAAATGTTGGGCGCGCGTTTGGCGTGTATCCTGACTACGCACCGTTGCCGAAGGGATCAATGACGCTAGTTCCTCAGAGCATCTTCCATCACATCCTGATATAAAAACCATTTTTACACTTTCTCTTCATAAAGTTATGAATGACGATATTTTGAAGCGTTTTTACTACAAACATGATTACACCTCAAAATACACATAGAGGTAAATTTATAACATGCAAACTTTATGATTTATTTTACTGAGATGCTTAAGGAAACAAGGTGCATTTTTAAAGCAGTTGTCAAATAATCGAAAAATATATTGAGATTATTTTCTCAAATTTTGAGAGAAATATATGATTCCATGACAAAACAGAAAATTGAAGGTGATAAAGAAAAATAATAAACAAACAAACAAAACATTTTAATTATATTCTAACCTAACATATTATTTTATCATCTTTCGTTTCAATTTTGATCTTTATATTCGGCTTCCAAAAATATATGATATAAAATAACGAATATTATTTCATCATTCGTAAAGCAAAATATATTAAAAATACGCTCCTCACTGGGTCAGTTACATCTATCGTTGGTGACATTGAAACACAATACATACAAATACTTTCGTAAAAGACAAAGAGTTTTCTATCTGAACACCCACAAATACAGAGTATCCAAAAACGATGCCAAAACATTCGGGAACCGAGACCGTGAAACGGCACGAAAAATAAAACACACCAAACTTCCTGCTGGTTCAATGCGAAGGAAGGCATCCCAAATGGAGCAAGGTTGCGCGACCCTGCCAAGAAATAACCATACAGCCACTGGGCTGGTATTTCCCAGAAGTGTGCTCTGTTCTGATTTGAACGATGTTACAAGAAAAAAATTCTAGGTTATAAAAATTAACGATCATTAAGATGAGACAATACCCTAAAATAAAGCCAGAATCTTATTGCCGTAAGTGAAACAGCTGTGTACAAAAATATGCGACGCGGCCCTGGTGTATTAGATATAATAAAGTGGGAATCTTAACGACATAAGTGGTGAAGTCGTCGGCGTAATGGACCTACGGTCGACTTTGCCCTAACAGGCCTAAAAAATCGATCTGTCCGTGAGGTTTATTTATATTATTTCTGATGAACGTATTACTAAAATCTTAAATGTTTCTAGAGGGAACTCCACTCGACCATTGAAACCTTATTATTATATGTCATATTTGTTGATATCATATTTCAAATTCAGAATTCTTGCAACTAATATTTCCCATATTTTTCTTGAATGTTTTTCTCTTTTTGAGTGATCGCTAAGTTTTAAAGAATTGGTTTGTAACCTGGATAGTGTCTCAGATATACATAATTGACTTTTTCTGAAAGTTTAAATGAATATTTATTTTTAAGTGGAACAAACTTGTCTTTAATTTTCATTTTCAGTGCACACTACAGGCCATCCCTTTCATACACACAACCTTAACCCTTTGAATGCAGGGAAGAACTGCCTATAACGATCGTTGTTTGCGCTAATTTTTTTTGTACCAATGTAAAGTTATGTACTCAATATGGTGCAATTTTTTTTCAAGATAAACGGTAATTCTCTGTTTACGAATTCCCTGAATTTCCCTGTTTTAATTTTTTCTGAATAAATAAATAATATAAATTTTATGCGATAATGGAGGTATGATCCCGCGTCGTTTATACAATTAACACATTTTACAATTAAAAATTTCCTCTAATAATGATGAGAGAAGAAGGAATTGAAATATATCTTCAGGTTATTCGAGTATCTCGAATTTTGTAATCCTAAAAAATATGATAACGAAAAAAGGAGAAAGAAAAAAATAATAACGAAAAATAAAGGAAAACGCCAGAAGTTCTGAAAGTCACAAAAGCTTGATTTCCAGAGGGTTTTACTACCCACATAGCCTTCCACTAGAAACCTTTTTCCACCCGCACTATTTCCAGAACCTCTTAGCCTTCGCGACCCGGTGGGGAGAGACATTGTTTTCAGGACTCCCATTGTTAAAAAGGTCAGGAAGAACAAGACAAGCGCGGAAAACGCTATCACCTTTGCAGAGACATTAAACGCAATTAATTCGAGTAGCTCTCAGCACAACAAGCTTAGTGACACTAACCGAGTTTGAAGTTGATTAGACAAATATGTGTAAAGCCGTGACGGATAGGATAACTGATTACTCTGGGCCTAGTAGTCGTGTCCTCATCAACTGACATTGTCGAATAATAAAAGGTACATATTATATTGTATATAACTTACTTAACTGTCTTTAATATTATGATGAAATGTTTCTATTTAGAACTACTTTTTTTGTGTTTGTATGCACATCACTTTTCATGTTTTTTATTAGAAAAAAAACAATAATTGTTTAAATTGGATACCTAAGTAGTTTCAACGCTATCCATGTCATCGTCAGTGCACAAGGCATACATTTTTTATATTGTTTTTATGGGTTGTATTTCATATTTTCATACATTTTTATATTATTTTATGGGCTATTTTCATACATTTTTCATGTTGTTTTTAGGGGCTATTTTAATTCATTTTTATATTGCATTTATGGGGTGTATTTCATATTTTCATGCATTTTTAATATTATTTGGATGGGCTATTTTCGTGTTTTCATACATTATTGTTTTAGTGGGTTGTTATTCATATTTTCAAACATTTTTTGTATAGCTTCTAGGCTGTTTTTCATATTATAATACATTTTTATACTGTTTCAATTGGCTGTTTTTCATATTTTTATTCATTTTTTATATTGTTTCTATGGGCCGTTTTTAAATTTGTTCATACATTTTTTTTAATGTGATGCTTTTCATAATATTATTTAGTAAGTTTTTAAGTACAGATTCTTTCAGTATTGTTGTGGTGAAATGCAATAATTTAACATCTAAATGTTTCGTGAAATCTATATAGTTAAACATCTCTTCCCAATCTTTATCTTTTCTTTTTTCTTAAACTTTTTCACAACATTTGATGAGGTTTACAAGGTTTCTCTAGGTCAGGCAATTGGCAATCTTATGCGGTATATCATTACAAAATTACACAAATGAACATGTTTCATTAATATTTTCAACATTTATATTTTCTTAATCTGAATTGTTACAATGATAATGTTATTTGTGTACTATAAAACTGTAATGACCTCTCCAAACAAAAAAATATGATGTATTAATTTGTACGTTGTTTGAAGTTAGAATAACTGAAGCCATAGAAATTGAACTTTATCTGAAGTAGAAACACCCTCGATAATTTAAGCCACGGTTTGAATATGTCAAGAACTTATTACAAATAACTTTAGGATTAAAATAATATTAACACATCAAATCCATCATTTTCTAATTAATCTATTCAGGGGTTCTCCGTTTGTTAAAATATGCTCCCCTTTTGGTATTTAACACAAAAGTTAATTTTACAACAACAGCGTTAATATTATGAGTGTTAATTTTGAGAGTATTAGCAAAGCACTAAATATTAGGTATTCTAGTTTTCCGAACTTATAAGTACCTACGTACAACTACAAGAAAAAGCGTCTTAATTGAATTTGCCCTTTTTATGTGAATACCGCACCAGCGTCCCAACCGCTACCGACCGTCTGGAGGTAGTGAGAATATGACATCCCCAATTGGGGTATATTGTGAGGCTCAAGGTAGTGGGGAGGGGTAGAATATGGGGAAAAGGAAGGTGGAGAAGTACCTGGCCACTCAGATCTGGTTACTAAACATGGCTAGAGCCATTTTTCACGCGACGTTTCTATTCTGAATAGTGGTCTTACACCAAGGCTGAGAGTATCTTCCAAGTATACTTATTATTATATTATTTTTAATGAAGTTGTGAAATAACACATATTCACATAAAATGACCTTGCGCACGCCGGGATTTGAACCCTTTGGCTTGCTAGTCGAGAGCCTTATCCCTAGACTAGTACATTGTAGACAACGTTGGACGTGATTAAAAGTAATTTATTTTAAAAGTCATTCATGTTTTTTAACATCAAATATATTAAACATCTGAATAGGTTCACATATTTCATAAGACCTAAAGAGAAAACACCACATTTTTATTGTACCATATCTCTTCATATCATTCATAGTCAAATTGTTTTACGTTTATTTTTCTATTATTATATTCATTCGTACTTATTACGTATTCTAAAATAC
The DNA here is from genome assembly GCA_026573805.1 of Hesperophylax magnus. NCBI lineage: Eukaryota > Metazoa > Arthropoda > Insecta > Trichoptera > Limnephilidae > Hesperophylax > Hesperophylax magnus. Next base: position 2,979,369 of record JAIUSX010000141.1, on the reverse strand, counting down.
ACTTTTATTTAAAGTCAATGCACTAAATTATAGTGTTTATTTTATCTAGTATAGAATTTCTTATTGAGGAAACTACGTCGTGTAATATTTCGAATCGAGCCGCTATCAAGAACACACCTTACGTAGATAAAGATAGAGTCACCTGGGGTAACCGTGCGCAATTTTTACATTGGGATTTTTGTATTAAAAAGCTTTAGGTATTTTACTCATTTTTTTTGTTTATTAATATGATCGATTATTAAGGCATCTCAAACAACAATAAAAACCTCATATGGTTCATAAATCAAACAGTTATATAAAAAAGTTTACATGCATGTCGATTGCGTACACTTACCCCGTGTGCGGGGTAAGTATACGCATGCCGTAGGGTAAGTGTTCGCACCGCGAATTGCAATTGCAATTATCACACTTAAATTTTCCCTTATCGTAGTCTGTGCAGTTCTCATGCCACCATGGTTTACACACAATACATTCTATCCAATCTTCTGTTGATGGATCTCGATATTTCTCCTTGCATTGTGGGCAAAAATAGTCCTTAGAAGCCTGTTTTTGTGCGCTCTTTAAACAGTTATGCACGCTGGAATCTCCCGCCTTACGCTTTGTGGTGATTCTTTGTGGTGTGACTTTCTTGAAAAGAGGTGGTCGTCCGATTTCCATGGTTTTAAATATTGGTTTTCGGACGATTTTTGCATCTGCATCTGTCTACTTCTGCTGAAGTTTCTTTTTATAGGGACTTGAGATAATTATTTCAGACTTGCAAGCATTTTTCAGTTTGCGTAAACCGCCGAACTTGAACATCGTTAAACCCAATAGCTCTCGCAATACTTGTGGGAGTAGTCTGTCTTAAAGCTAAAACAGAGTTACGTTTTAGAAATCCATACACCCAATCTTTGCCAGCCGTTTTTGTAATGTTGTCAAATCTGTTCTCGATCTTGTTGATTTTAGCATACTCGTAAACAATTTTTCTCATTGTCTGCATAGTAAGGCCGTAGAACATTTCGTCAGTTTTTTACAATAATCAACGATTTCGGCCTGAAAATAAATGAATAATTATTAGATCAATAGTTTCACAAAAAAATGACATCTGCACGATAAATTGAGTATCTATTTATCTAAAAATCTACCTCTTTATCTGGTGTAAATGTCGGACGATATCTCCCCATTGAAGTTGCTATTCATTTTAGTTTTAGGCGTTTACGCAGAGTGGCTTCACTGATCTTAACAATATCTGCATCAGCCTGCTGACTCTTCCCCTCTTTTATAAGCCTTTTTGCAGTTTTTTTTTGCTCTTGAGTGCAAACTGACTTCTCCGGGTGCTTTCTCACGTACACACGTGGCATATTTCACTGTAAAAAAATAACGAGAGTTGAAATATTATGCTATAAAATCAATTTTATCTATCGGGGTAAGTGTTCGCACTCGTCCAACTGCGAACGCTTACCTCAGCACACTTACCCCATCACACCAAAATTCAATAAACTTTAAAAATCAGATTAGTGGTTATCTTTATTAGAATTATTACTTTGGACTCGTCTAACTAACAATATTTCACTAAAAATTATCATAGACCACGTCGCTCTGACACAGCTGGTTACACAATAGCACACATCGGTAACAGAGATGAAAAATTTAAGAAAAGCACGAAAAAAAGTAATTTACCTACCAGTTTTTATTGACAAATCAGCATCCACTGTACAAATGGCCTGCTTCGGCGCTATCCAGAAGGCTACTGAATTAAGGAACGCGCGGGCGCTTAGAAGGCACAATCTTGTCGGAAACATCACTGCGAACACTTACACTCCGCGTACGGTTACCCCACGTGACTCTAAGGCTTAAATTCCCGCTTCACACCATCCACCTGTTTTGATTTATGCAAGAAAAAAGCATGGCCAAAAAGTGCCTTTTATTTTATTTTGTGGATGTTCAGGCACAAATATTTAAATGTTTTTCGATAATTTTGTAAATAGCTTAATTTGCCACATTAGACGTCATACCCGAAAATGGGCTCGTAAGTAGGAGATTTTGAACTTTAAAGCAGTTTTCATAGGCCTTATATATTATTTTTTTCTGGGTTTATAAAAAGACTTATCTAAAAAATAGTCGGTTATTTCAAAGGCCAGGATGTATTCTACTCACAGTATTTAATTAAAGCATCTGAAACATTTCTAGGCGACCAAATTTTCAAACCAAAAACACATGATTTTAAATTACTACGTAGTGCATCGCGTTAACCCTTAATAACAGAACTGATTAACATGTTTAATAATTTTCGTCTATTAATGTTAATAATCTATGCAGTGGCGTACAATGCATTATGATGGAAAGCAGTGTGTAACTTTTCAAGTTAGGGTAAGAATTATTAATATTCTTGCACATTGAGTATTCGAAAGTAACCTTTAGAAACAGGATGCAGCAAAACAAACGATGCAAAAACAGATAGTGCAGTTTTGAAGGGCTATAAAAAAATTACGCAACCTCCAGAAATAGGGTTTAATTTATATTATTTTATTTGAAACACCATGTCGTTTTACGCATGAAGTCTTGAATATTACATCAGAAAGCTTATGGCCCCCAGCAATGATACATTTATAGGGCGATATCTGAAGTTTTCGGCCGCATTTTGGCGCATCTCGACGAGTATAGAGATGATTTCATCCTGAATTCGATTGTTGAGTTCTTGAGAAGGTGTGAAACCGACGTTTAATTTTTTTCTTTCATGTAGCTCCACGGAAAAAAGTCGCAAAGACCCGCTAGGTGGCTACGAAATAACGGCCATTTTCAAGAAACGTACGGACGGCGAAGCCCCAGTTTTGTCGCTACAAACCATAATAACGACTGAAAACGGCACGACCCTCCCGATACAATGAGACCCCCCACGTTCTTACGCACCTTTTCTCACCTCGGAAAGTACCGGCTCTTCAGAACCGCACTTTCTGTTTTGCTGCATCCTGTATATATCTCATTGCGCTGATTGTTGTGGCCATCTGAATAAATGAGCATACGAATTACTTTTAAATTGAATAATATATTATATTACTTGGGTATAATAAAAAAAATTTTATAATATATTATTTTTGGGTATCGTTTTATTTAAGCGAGGCACAGCTTTTCAACAATTATGTAGGTACATTATATAATATGTGAACATTTATAACATAAATTGGGTACTTAACTAACAAAAAAGTGGAAACTTTGCTAAAATATTGTTGTAGATGATTACCCATGAACAAACACTTACTTCTATTAGGATTCCTGGTAAAAACAATAAATTTATAAACTCGAGATAAGTAACTTTACTCATCTCGAGTTAAAAAATTGTTTCCAATACATAAATATTAAAGTTATGACCCTAGTTTATATGTGGCTCAAACATATTAATTTTACAATGAAATGTGTTATCTATTTGTTCTGGTGTTCAAATTACGATCTTCTTTGTCTTTGAATTTTTCTTACTGTTTATCACACAAACTTAAACCCTTTCTCAGTCCGATCCGTTAATATGCAAATACAAGATTTCGTTTGATTAAATTCTATTACAGTAAATACAAGATTCCGTTTGATCAATTTGTGTGAAGAGCTATTTATTTAAATGGAAGTTTGACTGAAGTAATTTTTAGTTTTGTAAAGTGCCTTTGAGAATCAATTTCAAAATCTTGGTGCGATGTTAATTAGTTTCGTAGCCAATCAGTCCAATCCCCCGACTTCGGTAATGATGTGTGTGGTTCGATAACTACTCTGTAGAACTCTGTAGATATCCTTAAACATTTCATTTTTTTTGGAATATTATTTTAAAAATAATTTTGTTACTTGTCCCCATCATTGTAATATTTAATCTCCAAAGAAGAAAATAAAACAACTACATACTACGAAGCAAGAAACAGAATAAGACACAGAAAATAAAAAAAGGTAACTGTCACGGTTATGTCGATATCATATTTCAATATCAGAATATCAGAACAATTTTATCCTTAAGAGGAAGCTATAAGCCGAAAATGTGAATATTTTTGGTATACCTTATATTGTAGGTAATAGGCATTAAAATCGCTTGAAAAACGGAGTCTAGAAACGTTTGATTTCAAGCACAAAATTGGTTTTTATTTGTTTTGTCAATAATTTTATAAGAAAACAAAAAAGTTAATTAAATGAAACTGTCACAGATAATCTAAGCTATAATACTGTATTTAAAAAGTTGTTTCCTTTACGCGTTCACATATTTCTGTAGAAAAAATCTTTTTTTAATAGTTTACATTTATTGAGTAATTTATTTTTTATTTGTATTCTACTCAAGCGAAACGATAGGAAAACCTTCAATTTATCTAAAGCTTATTTTTTGGTATTCATAATGTACACCAATTCGGTATAAAGATTAATTCAAATAGTAATTTAGCACTAAGCTTTGCCTTAACTAATTTTCTTATGTTTTTTGGCTGCTATCCTTTTCCATGGTTAAAAAGTTCTACGTGAATTTATTTGTGATCTGTATAGTAGATGATTGGTCGGATGTACCTATAAGATTTTTATTTTGTTAAATTCTTCATACAATCAGATCCAATTTTGAAAATGACACTTAAATTTAAATCAAATTTGAGTTCATTGGACCAGATTTCACACAGGACTTACGCACATACATACAAATCAGTATTTGATGTGTATTACTTCACTATAAAAGTAGTTACACAAAGAAGCCGCCTATCCAAAATGTCGTTACTAACTTTCAAACGAGGAAAAAAATATAAACTAATAATTAATTAATTTTCATTCCAACCACTGCAATGCCAGTACTTTGTTTTAAACCAGTTTTTAAATTTTAATTACTCGAGTGTATCTACTGTAGAACTGTAGAATCTGTAGATACTTGCACCGTCTTTGTAACATACAATCTTAAGAAGAAGCTACAAGCCAAAAATGTGCATATTCTTGGTAAACCTTATATCGCAGGTAGTAGGCATTGAAATCTAGAAACGTTCGATTTCAAGCACAAAAGTGGTTTTTATTTATTTTGTAAAAAAAATTATAAAAAAGTTAATGAAGTGAAACTGCCACAGATAATCTGAGCTATAATACTGTATTTTTTAAGTGGTGTCCTTTTATGCGTTCATACATCTATTGAAAAAAAATTTTTTTAGTAGTTTACATTCATATTTTTTATTTAGTAATTTATTTTTTATTTGTATCATACTCAAGTGAAATGATAGGAAAACCATCAATTTATCTAAAGCATATTTTTTGGTATTCATAATGTAAATCAATTCGTTATAAAGATTAATCAAAATTGTGATTTGCCATTAAGCTTCGCCTTAAGGGCATAACGATATTTTTTTAAACTTTTAAATACTGACGATAAAAATCGTTATTTACAAATCCGATTTATTCATAAGTTCACAGAATCATTCAACCAAAAAATAATCTCCGAAAGTGCCTTGGGATTCTCGTTATATTTTTGAAAAATGTTTTTTCAAACCATCATTATTCATTTTTCAAAGTACAAACGTACACTCGCGGTTTTGGGTAATTTCATTCTAAAAATACCGCCCATCTTAGATGTGTTTTCAGAATGTGATGGTTTTCAATTTAGTAATAGGTGTATGTATTATAAGCAATATAAATATAAGAATTTGACCAGTTTATTTTTAGAAACTCTTTGGGTTTGTTCCAGTTTCCAGAATGAGGATAAATTTACCGTCTTTAAAATGGCAAGAGATAATATTTGCCTTCCTTTATATCTAGAATAATTGAATGTCGTTCTGTGGAATTAAGCTTACAAACAAAATAAATAAAACAACTTCTTGTTTTCAATGTAGGAAGTAATCGCGTTATTTGTACAAGGTGGAACAAAAGTAATCACCCTATTGAAAAACGCTATAACTTTTGCAAATGGCGCCAAATGTCAATTCGGTTTTAACATTTGAGAAGTAAATAAACGCAGAATACAAATCGACAAGATTTAAATCGGTTTACTTCACAAGAACGCGGAATAATTTTTTCCATTTTTTTGCGCAACAATTTGTCGGTTGTGTTGGTGCAGCGTTTTTCGTCGCAAATTTCCTGGCCGTCCGACACCAACTGGACAAACACTGCAGCATTTGGCCACTCGCCTTGAAGAGACTGAGACAGTACGAGATGTCTTCAAGGCTGGCCGTCGCCGGAGCAGCTGTTCTGCTGAGAATATCGCTGCTGTTGCCCAAGATGTCGAAAATGAGCCCGGAACATCGACCAAACGACGTGCCACGCAATTGGGCATTAGCCAGCGGTCCCTACGCAGAATTTTGGTGAAAGATTTAAAGATGTTCCCTTACAAAGTGCAAACAGTCCATCAGCTGTTAGCTGTTGACTGCAAAACGCGTATAACCTACGCTCAAGCAATCCCGAATCTCAACGAAGAGGTGGACGATTTTCCATCGAAACTAATCATGAGCGATGAAGCTCATTTCCATCTTAGCGGTTACGTGAATAAACAAAATAATTGTTTCTGGGGCACCAAAAATCCGTGTATCACCCACGAAGAGCCATTACACCTACTCAAAGTTACTGCGTGGTTTGCTGTTTACGCTGGAGGAGTCATTGGGCCATTTTTTTAGAAAGCCGCGGGCCAAACGACACTGTGGACGGCGCGCGCTACAGAGCCATGATTACCGATTTTTTTCTTCCTCAATTGGATGAATTGAGACTGGAAAATAACTGGTTTCAACAAGACGGTGCAACGGCGCACAGTGCTCGAGCCACAGAATAAATACTAATGGATTAAATAAACAAATTTCACGAGCAGTACCAACGTTTATCATAAAAAAAATACAGCAAAAGAACATCGGGTGATTACTTTTGTCCCACCTTGTATAATGACTTGTAAAATGACTTGTACAAGTAACGTTGTTCTTCCGACTTTGATATCCTTGCCACACGATATTGAGAAACAGTATTTTACAGTATAGTATCAGATGGAGGACTTAGCTAGCAGAGGTATTGAACCAACGATGTATACATGGGAATCAGATGCATGTATTAATACTAATATCGCCTATTTTAGCCCTCTGACCCAAATGTGTCGACTGTATAATAAGATTGAGTGTGCTGAAGTTGATATTTTTGTCGATAATCTATACAGATTCAAAAAAAAAAAATTCTGCTGCTGCTAAATAATATGTTAAATAGATAATTATATTATGTATCGTGTAACTCTCATGTCTCTTGTCTCTCCTAGTGTTATTTGTCATTTTTCTGAGCTTAAGTATAATTTTATATTATTATTTGTTTGTTTTTACGTAACCTGTAGTTAATTGCATGTTTACCTCTGTTTTACAGTACGTAATTTTTTATTAAATTCTAGATTTTTGTCTTTAAATTAACTCAGTTTTTATAACTGGATAGTTCTCACGTAAGTGAGAACATCAGTAAAACTCAGTATAAATAAATAAATTAACACATCTTCTGACTGGAACCACCTCATATTTTTTTACGACAAATACGTAACCTTCAGATATATCGAATAAGAGTGTTTGCTCATAAATTGATACATGAGTATGTAATGTATCAGAAGCATGGTTCCATGATAACTCAACACAGTGACAATTCAACACACTTGATATAAAGTCATTAGAAAAGATGAAAAAAAAAATTTTTTTACCTAACCTAACCTAACCTACTTAACCCAGTTAATAATGTTTTTATTTCATCACATTCCATGACTTTATATAACTTTTTAACGATGTGATGAATTATCATTGTGATGATTTATCCGGTCACCCAGAAGCATATCCTATCCTTATTCTATATCCCTTCCGTTTACGTTCTTAAAAGTCAGTAATTAGTTTTAAGAGTCATAAAAAAACTTAAGTATGATAAAAATTTTAGGAAATCAATTTTTCTACCTCATATATATTGTAGGTAGGTGAAGGTAAATATCTTTGTATTATGTATAAGTTTTCTGTTTGTTACAAATAAATAAGTAAACAAAATAATAAAAGTATCAAATTTAAAAAAATGTATGAAAAAATAAAGTAAATAATAAGAAAATGCCCTACCAGCGTTGTAATAGAAAAAAAATAACTACCTACGCGAGAATATGCTAAATATTTATTTTTTTATTTGGTACAATATTTTTTTACATTTAAAAGTTTTCCAGTAATGTTGGCCTCACTGGGTGGCTTGCCCGTGCTGAGGCCTTCATTTTATTATATGAAAATATAATCTAAATATAATCTACAATATAAGATAAAATAATACATTTAATATATAATCTTGTGTGTTTGTGAGTGATGTGTGTTTATATTGGTTTTGTATGTTACGTGTAGGTTTTTTTTGTATTTTATGCTATGACATTTTGGTAATATTGTCTAATTATTATAAGTAATGTTCGAGATATTACTGTATTTTTTTTTTTATGATAGCGTTCTATTTTTATTATTTTCTCTTCCAAATCGAGGATAAGTTCCTTCCATTGAGCATTCAAGAAAATTACCTTGAACTATTTTGTTACATTTAGGAGATGACCTCCACCGGTGTTTTCCTAGGATAACCTCCCCAGCTCCGCTGTGGTCCCGCTAGAGACGCTGTTAGACTCAATAGGAAACTTTCCCGAATAACGATCCAGGTCAAGACTGATTCCGTGGTGTTCGGAGCCAAATATTAGTTTTGTTCTCTGCAGACTTTGTTTTTCTCGTTCCGTTTTCATTAATTAGAGTTAATGACAAGATAACATGTTCTGAAAGTTTTATTTAAAGATACGTATATGTAAGAAAGAAAGAAAGCTTCGAAAAGCACCTAATTTGATTGTATTTTACTTTCCTGTGTTTTTTTAATTGTTAAACGTACTGTAACTGTATATGAACATTTCAAATAATTTAATCTTTGAGAGATTATACCACATACCTTTTTCTAAACATTTATATTTATTACATCCCTGAGAGATTATACCACATACCTTTATCTGAACAATTATATATATATCATCCTTGTGAAATTATAGCACATACCTGTATCGGAACATTTATTTCATCCTCGAGTAATTATACCACATACCTGTATCTGAACATTTATATTTATTTCATCCTTGAGAGATTATACCACATACCTTTGTCTGAACAATTATATTTATTTCATCCTTGACAGATTAAACCACGCACCTGTTTCTGAACATTTATATTTATTGCATCCTTAAGAGATTATACCACGTACCTGTATCTGAACATTTATATTTATTTCATCCTTGAGAAAATATACCATATACCTTTATCTGAACAAATATATTTATTTCATCCTTGAGAAATTATACCACGTTCTTGAATCTGAAAATTTTAAAATTCCACTACATCTATGTTATGTGTTGTACCTTATGTTTTACTTATTTTTAAACTAACTGACCAACTTAAAATCACTTGGCTTTAAAATAAGCCAAGATGAAAACGTGGTTACTTTTGGATACCACTGATGAGATTGGACTTTCAATAATATATTGTTTGTTAACATTAGCCATCGTTGCGAATGCTATGGAAGTCTGTTAATTTCTCTATAAACAATTTTTGTTCACATATAAGTAACTGCGTGGATAAAAGTGTTAGGTTTCCACCCAAAAGTTGCGATTTGTCGGGAGTTCCATTCATTTGCCAGTAAGTCCCATTAAATAATTGAATTATATAATTAAATTCAAAAAAAGTTATTCGTAACTCTGAAATATTTGTCGTTTTAAAGATAATTTTCTTCGCATCGTTTTGTCTGTGCTGTAACACTGCTGTGTATTCCACAAAACCGTTAATATAATATATTTATAATGTTTTAGAATATCATATGAAACTGAGAAAAAAGTTTTTTTTATCGAGGTCACAATCATCCATTGATGTTTTTTTTATATTATTCTAGTGACCTAATAAAAACTATTTTACTTTGACGGTGTGTCTAAAGAGCAAACAGAGTAAAACAAAAATATTTTATTAATTTATTAGATGTGTTATGAAATTTGTCTTACTTATTTAGTACAAAGACATTAAAACTTACTAAAACTTGGGTAGGAATTGTGTGATTAACTGTTAGGGTCATTTTATAATGGAGGATAGGATGATAGGCAAAAATTTTTATTGGTTATAAATAACTCCGTTTTTGTTACGGATGAAGGGAACCATATATTTTGATTTTATTGGTATTATGTTTATTTCTTGTAATATACATTTTTATTATATGTTTGATTTTTTAAATTTTTTATTTGACAGTCTTTTTTACGTTTAAGGGAAATAGTTTCCCCCGGGGCTTATGTCATCTTTGAGGATGCCATGTGGAGGTGAAGGAAATAAAATTCTGATGGAAAAATGAAGTGAGAGGTGGGTAGAAATCTGGGAGTCAGTGTGTCAAAATGACGGACGTATGAATCTATCCCAACCACTGCGGTGCAAGGCGATCGGTCGAGGGAGTCTGGCAGGAGCATTCAACGGGTTTTCCTCAACCAGTCTCTCCCGATCCGGCCCGTATCACACAGTAGACGGATCCGGCTCCAATATCTAAGCAAACCTCACCCCATGAACCTGGGCACTCCTGCTAACGCAGCAAACCAAGCGAACCACTTGTGGTGACCTATGGTAGAGGTGTTGGTTTCTCAATGAATAGTTCTCGGGGTGACATTAACCATTTTCGCCTCCCAAATTGTAATCTGAATTGTAACTGCTTCGGTATTTAATAAGGCCAATATCAAACCGTGGCTATGCCACATTGAGACGACTCATTTATATGATTTTGTTAATCCCCACGCTTTTTTTAACAGTAGGGTGTTTAATGTGATTTATTATTATTTAAGGTAAATTCAATTTACTTAAATTTTAGTTTTCCCCCCTTTAAGGCAGGTTTGTCTTATTTGGTTATTAATGAACGTGAAATATCTATTCATTGTTACATCGAAATGAAAATTAGTTTAAAGGTGTTGACTAATTCGTTCAAGTATTAAAAAAGATATATTGTTTCTGTTTCTTGTAAATGTTAATTTTTCTTTGATTATTTATTAAAATAAAATTACAAAACGAAATAAACTGGCCTTTGTAAATGATCAATTTGTTTCTGTTTTGGTGTTATAAAATTTGCACAGCTTTTTTAATTGGATTTTTATGTCTCTTAGCAACGTTTTTCGGTAGTGAGCAGATTTGAAATGTGAATTCTGTACAAAGGGCCGACTGTTAAGAGCCAGTGGTACTATGCCATCTCTAATTGGGGTTTTTATGAAGGTGAATGGATTAGGAAATGAAAGAAGATGGGAATAGGAAGGTTTCGGAAATAACTGGCTATCATCAAACACGGCTAAAGCCATTTATAGCAAGGCTTCATTTATGTTTCATCAAGTTGAGATTAAGAATATATACTACTCTGTCCTTAAGGTAATTCCGTGTCCGTACTGTTGCTTTCTACGGCCTGCAGGATGAAGATTTCGCTGATGATAGCCTACCTCCAATAAGAGAAGATAACAGAAGAAGATTGACAATCTTAATCTATAGTGATTTGTTTTTGGGGTATTACGCCGTGTTGCGCTACCTCCTTCCTTAGCTAATGTTTCGGACAGCTTTGGAGTGTTCATCATGTAATAATAATTTATGTAATAATTACACATCTGCCCCGATGATGGATACTGCTATGCTGTCCGAAATGTTGGCTAAAGAACGAGGTAGCGCAACACTGCATAATTTTCCAAAAACATATCACTATAATACTTTTTGCCGTGAAAATCTCAAATCATACAATCTTGATCTATTTTTTTAAATCTGCAGAGTATAAGCCTAAAGGCACAAAAAAATACCCTCTTTGTGTAGCCGAAAAATTCAACCCTCTAGTAAAGTTCTGATTTATACATTTTCTCTCTGAATTCTCCAAAATATTTTTTAACATTAACAGGCACGTACCCATTTTATTTATGGTGGTCAAATATGCTTTTGAGCTTTGACGTGATTTCTGACAATCGAAAAGTTTTAGTAGAAAAATAGCTTTTTAAATATTACAAAAGAGACGTCAAAGTTTCACAAGGTCGAAAAAATATTTTAGTTTTAAATATTACTAGCAATATTGTCCGGCTTTACCCGAGCCGATAGTATTATTTAACGGTATTATCGTGTATTGTTTTTGGACACTTAAATTTTTATTTAAAAGCTCCATAGCTCACGGTAAAAATGATTTTGTGAGGTGAAAATAGCTGGCATTTAATCTTTATTTAATGGTAAATTCAACAACATCTGGGCCAATTTCATAACGCCGGATTGAAATCTATTCTATGTAACGGTACACCGTTTGATAGTGAATATCGAGTCTCAACTATTACCAACCGACTTGAGCCATTGAGTCTATGGCATACCTAATTAAGGTATGTGGTGAAGCAAAAGGTGGTGAGCCTGGGAATTAAATGGTAAAGAGGAGAAGAAGTACCTGGCTATTCAGATCTGGTTACCAAACAAGGCTAAAGCCATTTCAAGCAACATTTAAATTCTGAATGATGATCACCAGGGCGATAGTGAAAGTATCTTTCGCTTTGGAACTTGCCGTAAATATTCATTCAGCGTATGATTCTCTTAGCTGATGACAGTTCAAACTGATCAAATTTTATGTCACCAGAGCTTACCGTCCGAGAGTTTTATGTGTACTTTATTTAGTAAACAGGGTTTTCCAATAAGTGGAGTTATTTTGAATAGCCCGCTTTTTCGGTAGATGTTACTTTTGAAGCTGTCATTTTTTGACATTTGACAAGTAGAAACTACGCCATTAATAAAAATGGAACGATACACGCTTCAACAATGCATTTAAATTATAAAAATTCACTTGAGTAAATCAAATGCAAATCATCTTTAGTGATGAGGCCCATTTTCACCTCGGTGGCTTCGTCAAAAAGCAAAATTGTCTGCATCTGGGGTTCGGAAAACCCAAGAGTTATTGTTGAAAAGTCTTTCTATTCTCAACGTGTGACTGTTTGGTGCGGTTTATGGTCCGGCGGAGTCATTAAACCTTACTTTTTCGAAAATGAGGCTGGAACAACAGTTTCGGTGAATGGATTGCGCTATAGAGAGATGATTAATGATTTTTTATGGCCGGAATTGGATGGTATTGATCTGGACAATTATTTTTATAAGCAATAATTGTTCGCCTGAAACACTCATCCACATTGAAAAATCTCCTGATAAAAGATACATGACGCCAACGGGACTCGAACCCGTGTCCCTTCGATTTCCGGTCGAAAGCTCTGACCACTGAGCTATGGAGGCTTATCTCTTACCCGCGAAATTATTCAATATATGCTAGTGTTTCATTCAACAATTACTGCTTGTTACATTTTTTTCACCTGAAAAAATGAAAAATGTAACAAGCAGTAATTGTTGAATGAAACACTAGCATATATTGAATAATTTCGCGGGTAAGAGATAAGCCTCCATAGCTCAGTGGTCAGAGCTTTCGACCGGAAATCGAAGGGACACGGATTCGAGCCCCGTTGGCGTCATGTATCTTTTATCAGGAGATTTTTCAATGTGGATGAGTGTTTCAGGCGAACAATTATTGCTTATAAAAATAATTGTTATCCTTTGTGCTATGCATAAAAAAAATCTTGTCTAAAAAACATTAATTTACCAAAAAAATAATAATTGATCTGGACAATGTTTATTTTCAACAAGATGGCGCTACGTGCCACACAAGCAACGACCATTGATCTTTTTCAATTGAATATCAAAATAACACCTCTTATTGGAAAACCCGATAGTACAAAGATTGAAATACCATTTGTAAAAAATAAAATTTTATGTAATGGAGGGGTATGAATCGGCATAATTATCTGAGCGCAGTTTAAAAAAATGACCACTTACGACGACGGGTTATAAGAATGGGCTAACAATAAATTACAAGTGAGCAACATAATTTTGCTAATATGATTAAGGCAGGAAATCTCTAAGAGGGTCAATGATATACCTGCTTATATCCTACTGCAGGCGATTTGATTCGAAATATCGAATTTAGTTATATTGCCGTATGTTCTCTCTGCACACTTACTTTAGCGAAGAGGACTTACAGAATAAAAAATCCTTTAGGGCATCAACTGTCCAAGAGATTAACTGGCAAAGAGATTAATTGTCCGTGTGATCAATTTTCCAGGGGATTAACTGTCCGAGGGATCAACTGTTGGCGGGCCAACTGTTGGGGGCCAACTGTCGTGGTGCAACAGTCATGTCCCCTACTTTTTTCCTCACAAAAATATGTACACTTTTATAAGAAAGAATTTTTTTTTTGAATAATGTTGTTTATCTGATAATAATGTTAGATAGGAACAAGAATTAATAGCTCTAACACAATAAGACCGTTCCCTTAATCTTTTCATATAAATAACATGCTTCAAGGAAAAGGTTCTATGGCGGACATTATTTCCTTTGATGGCTCCCCCCTGGGCAGATGAAAACAAAAATATTTGGGCCAAGGGCAGGGGGGATTGTTTAAAAAATAGATACATTTAACTTTGTGGCCGACTCAAGGTATTCTGGGAAACGTCAAAACAGAGGGCGGAATCAGGGCATTTTCTTACAGGGGAAGGTTCATTTTCTTGGATACCAAGTAACATAAACAATAATTAATCGTAAATTCACTTTGTGGGCTAAGTAAATATATTTTCATTAAAATTAAAAAACTTCAACAATTTTTTTATCCGTCTGTTTGTGCGCTTAGTTCTTTCAAACTACGCAACGGATTTTGATGGGGTTTTTACTATCTCTTAGAGAGTTTTTTCCGAAAGGTGTGCATTATTTATAGAAATATCGAGCAGCGCCGGGTACACGTCATCTGGTTATATGTTACTAAAGTTCAAACTTTACATAGTAATGTACCTATTACGTATGTCCTGAAAATTTCTTATCAATTTCGTTTGGGATAAAAATGATTATTCTTACTGATGATATAGAGAGTTTTTTTCCGAAAGATTTATATATAAAATACGTGCATTATTTATGGAAAAATAAATCAAAAAGTATGCAAAGCTCACAAGTTTGTTATTGTTTCAAAATGATTTATCAAAAATTTGATAAATTAGTTAGAAGAATCATGAAAATTGGAAAAAGGACTGGCTGTTTTACAGAATTTGAACAATTTATTAAATTTTTGTTATTTGTTTTTGGGGTGTTATGCCGTGTTGCGCTAATTCCTTCTTTAGCCAACGTTTTGAACAATTGAACAAATATCGACCACCATAACACGGGCATGTGCTTAGCATGGTGGTCGAAAAATTCCTCAATGCATGTAACTAACATTTTTATTGAATAAAGAAACTTAAAAAAAAAAAAAAGTCCAAAGGCTATGCCTTCCTGCCTTATGTGCATAATGTGAGAGACAGAATTGCCAGGCTATTGAGAAAGGAAAGTATCAAGACTGTCTGTGGAACAACAACAAAGATACAGGACTTAATGAGGTCTGAAAAGACTAAGGACGGGTTGTGTCGGAGAATTTGAACAATTCATCATATTTCAACGTTCATTTTCGGGTTCTGTGAAAGATTTATTCAAGTTCTGTTTTTATATCATTGTAGGCTAGTTGCTTGACAAAACTAAAATAAAAACAGAACTTGAAAAAATCTTTCATAGAACTTGAAAATGAACGTTGAAATTTGATGAATTGTTCAGATTCTCCGAAACAACCCGTCCTAAGTTTCCTCTGGAAACAGATGGAGTGTATAAACTCAGCTGTTCCGGATGTGACAAGGTCTATGTAGGCCAGACAGAGCGGACTATTTCCAAAAGGATTTCAGAACACTTCAGAGCTTGTAAACTCGGCCACCCTGACAAGTCAGCAATTGCTGAGCATTTGATTGACACCGGGCATTACTTTGGATTTTTTCCTGAAATCCTGGGGAGACCCAAAACTTATAGAGCACGGCTGATTACGGAGGCCATTGAAATTCATAAAAATCCCGTAAACATTAATAGAGACGATGGAGCTAAGCTCAATAGTTCTTGGTATCCGGTAATTGACGGCTACACCAGAGCTAAACGAAGAAAACCACTTTAAATAAAAAAATGATACGTTAATGTTAGCTCAGAGGGTTGGAACTGGCAACACGGTATCACAACCTCATACATAAGCTCACATTTTAACACAACCTCAAATAACACATGTGTTGACTCGACCTCCTAATTGTACTAACTCGCTTGAATGAGGTTTTTATACCTCTTTCTCCCCAGCGTTCAGTTTCGCTTTTGCAAAATGATATCGTGCTGAGCCTAGCTAACTCTGAATATCCCCCCCCCGCCCCTGTGATATTGCACACAGTAAAATAAGGCTTTCGCTTTGGGGTTGATCTACAATAAATCCCTTAACTTCACGTTGTGTGATTTGTTAATTCGAAGCCCACCGTTATGGGGTGGTAGGTATTTAATGTCTCCTTTCCATGGTAACTCCCGGTTCTTTTTAGCCAAAGTGTGGGGAAAACGTCCATCGACCCCCAGCGAGTTCTACAAGGAACGAGTACGTGTCTCACCTAACTTTCGAATACTGGACTCTATTACTAATCGACCTATCAGTTTCTATCATATCCCTACGATTGCCTTGTATCCCCGCCCTTATCTAATGTCCCCGTGTTCATAAATTCGAGATTGTGACATAGAACCGTACCCCCCTCTTGTGTACGCGCTATTAAACCCTTCGTTGAATACGGTGTTGTTTTCGCATAAGTACTGGGACTCCCTCGTCGACCTCTGTAATGGTGTACTGAAACTAGATAGATGGATTTAGCTGTGGTTAGTAAACTTTGGATGTTGCGGATGGAAGTGGACACGAGAGAAAAGGAGATGGGAACGGATTGAATGACGAGAAAAGGTTTTTTTGCAAACTGGGTCGGCACCTCACTGCCCCAAATGAAATGGTCGCTATTCTTCCAAATGCAAAACCCCAAGAACCAATACGTGTCTGGCTTTCCCCGAGGTCTGGTCTAACTTCTTCTTATAGTCGCCCTGACACCTCCGGACCGCTCACGTCAGAGGGAGAGGTAATACACCTGTTGGAATATCCCAAATCACCCCGCCCCGCTTCCTCCGACGGACTACGTTACTGACTGTAAAAGGGGAATTTTCATTGCGTCCCTTGTCATGATGCTAAACGCGTGCATGTTTCAAGTAGGTTTGTTCTGGTGGAGCTTTCGACGTCCACTAGCCGCCAGGCCTACTATCCACCTCACGAAAGCTGCTGCAAAGGATCTCGAGGGATTTCCAGTCGAGTTGCATCAACCTCCGGGTAAACCCCGCTTTAGTATGTGTTCGACCTCTGATTTTGAACCCTCGTTCATCACGCCGACGTCCCCTCCACGCGATTTTGAAAGACTTGGAGCCCGTTCAATTAAACGCCTTCGCAGCGAACCAAGGCCCAAACATTCCAACTTGACATTAATTTTCATACTGCCTCTCGTGTCCTCTCACTCGACCCGGCCCCGCGAAAAGGGATGACCTTCCGGACTCTTCGTGATTCTCCGTACAACGTTGACGCCCCGAAATCGCGTGATGAGGAAAGTAGAAAATCTTCTGAGCTGAGGAAGTTGTGTGCTTTCCCAAGACAGCTTACGGACAACATACTCCAACGGTGAGTCCTAAGCCGATGCCAAAGGTATTTGAGAATTTGTTAGTGAACATATAAGGTTATACAAATATTATTAATTTGATTTTTTATTTGTCTTGAGCATGAGTTGGTTGCAGCTAGTCGCTTCCATGTTGATTTGAGGTGCCTCTGCGCGGCTGCCAACTCGGTAGAATGTACGACTTTTGTCGTCAGACGCGGTCGTCAAGTGATTTATGGGGGTCCCTTTTCTTCCTTGTTCGGATCGTGCGTCAACACTAACTGCTTACAAATAAGTAGGTCATTGGCCTCGTGCTAAACACAGCTGTTAGAAGCAAGCAAACAGTTCTAAATGTGATACTATCTTATCAGTATCGCAGTCCTGTCCGAGCTGCTGGTTGCAGCCCCATCTTCGTCGCAATTTTAACGTTCTGGAAATATATATTCATGCAAGATCACTTACCCAAAATCGTAATATTACCAGTCCAGTCGGGATATCGACGACATGTACATCAATCCACGTCCAGGAACTCATGAGGTAGGAATGAGTAAAAGCCCCTAAACCATTAAGGGTTCGTATTAAATTCGAAACCGATTTTCTATGTCACCCGTCTACCCGCCAGTAGAAACTATAACCATATTGAATCTAATTTTTCTAGCTAAAATTCCTACTTCCATACGCCGCCCCGTAGGTAGCACATAAATTACCGGATACTTGATTTTGGAATGTTTAAACGGATCATTTCTTTCAATAGAAGGTCTCTTCCTTTTCTAACTGTAAATTGATAGTTGACATGCATAGGTATTTGTTGGCCTCCACTGTACCTAGTCTAGATGTCTCTCCCTATCGACTATCCCAGAGTATCTAAGTAAGTATTTGCCGAGATCTACCCTGTTTTTATTTCCCGTAAGCAACTCTCGAAGGTTATTATCTAGTCTTTCATTACCCCTTTGAGTATGAGCGTGTAAAACACGGGAGTAACTTCAGCCGTGTTTTATTGCGAACTATCGATAATTTGTGTAGCGCCGATCTACTATGGAGGGTCCCCGACCCCCTCCCCCTCCCTAGAACCTTTCATATATTATTTGCCACGTTCACTTCGATTTTTTCCACTAAATTCTTATATCGTGTAAACCGTTAAAATCCTTCCCGAGCTCGCAAGGAAAAACACTGTCTCTTCAATTTCACAATAAATTTGGAACTTTGACTTAGCCGTTTTCGTCTGGTCATTTGATAATTATTATGGTTCTCTATTTTTTTCTCCTCTAATGGCACACGCGTTATTATTAAACATTACTGCAGTTGAGTTTCATCGTTTTATATTAGTCTAAACCAAGAGACTCCAACCCGTGAATTTAGTATTGTCTAATTATGAGTTTACCCTTTTTTTGGTTGAATCTAATTAAATTTTAAAACACTTCAATTATTTCAATTAATATTAAAACCACAACTTCACTATATTTAAAACTCTATCAGTTTAGTTTAAAAATGGCACGCGAAACTGTCGCGACGTATAGTTCTCGAACCGACTCCAACCAAGTTAAAAACGAAAAAGCCCCGATTTCCTCCAAACAACCCTATTTAATAATGTCTTTTCGAATAAATCGACTTAAAATTTGTGCGACTTTCGCCTTTATGAATTCGAGGTTTCACTTCCCGTTAAGTTTAGAATTGCATAATCCCGTTTCAGGGTTTTTGGATCCCGCCTTCCGATTTGAGGTAGACACCTACCAACCTGTCGAGGCGGGTACAGGCACGTACTCGGTGGTCTGACCTCCGGGCGCCCTCACGTAAATGATATACGGCGATGTAAAATTATTTGATTATTTTTTCTCGTACACGTGTTGTGTCCGTAATATTGGTTGATTTCCGGCCTATAGACTAGGTGTAGCTCATTTCTATATCGTTGTTTTTGAAATCTTTCCGAGGAATTCGCTATTGATATCGATAATATAATCGATAAATTATCCTAACTAACGGAAGCTTTTCACCTATTATGTCCAGCGCTTGCGCAATACAGTATCCTTCCTTGTGTGCTGCCTTCTAGCATTTGATTGGTGTTTACACGATCCGTGGGTGATCCCAGGACACATATATCTTCCTCTCGGTGATGACATACGTAGGCATTCGTTCCAAAATTTGATTCGACACGTTTTTGTAATTTCGCCTACCTGTTTGACTCTTTTCGTGATATCCGCCGCATCTCTTCTGGTAATCTTTCGTAACCCATCGCTATCCACTACCCGAGTCGTTGAAACCTCTTCCATCATGAGCTAAACTACCTTTCGGGTTTCTTTTCGATTCCTGGTCCTTTCTTTTCAGTGATCTACGCCCAGTACATCCCTGTTTTTACAGTTTTTTGCGTCTAGTTTTAGCCCAACCCATATACTCTTTTCTCGCTTCATCTAGGAATTTCAATATATTATCCTCGTAACTTTGTTTACGCGCAAAAAAGGTCGTAAAATTTTGATCGTTAATCAAAGACTTCGTGACTCATTAACTTTTATGTCTTTTCTTAATTACCCAACTTGCATCTCCCCCGTGTTAATATAATTAGGCAATTTCGGCCAAACGTCCTATCTTAAGTTAAAATTTGTGTTCACTGTGTCCACTTGAAATAGCACTCAGAACTCCAGCGAACGTAAACAATTCTCTCTACAAGGATCAACTCGTAATATGTCTTCTGGACCAAAACATTCTAAAACACCCTCTTCTTTCACCAAACCGTCCCCCCCTTTTTCCGTTATCGATGGTTGGGTATCGCTTCGTTTCTGCCTTAGAATGCAAATTTATCGTCTATTCTCAAGTGCCTTTGCATGCGTCGTGGGACCGGATCCCAAGGTTAACCCAACAGTAAATCAACCTCGAGTGTATCGTGTCTTAGACCGCCCTTAATCTCCGTGATTGGCGAAAAATTATTTAATTGACTTTGGGAATGATCTGATTCGTCGAGCCCTATCATGCCCCTTTTCAATTATTACGTGATTAACACCTATTACCGACGTAGGTTTCTATAATAAAGCTTCTAGTATGTCCCAAAGATGTCCATAGTCTGTTCATTTCTCCCTATTCCCTGAACGTATTTTAATTTATGAAAAAAAATTCTTTACGTTCTCTTACCCCAAATAGGTCCATTACACACATCTGCCCTGATGATGGACACTGCAATTATAAATAAAGCTTTTCTTTTAAATTTTGTTGAATCGTTCAAATTCTGTGAAACAAACCCGTCTTTAGTGTAGTAGTTGTTCGTAGTAGGTATATGTAAGTATTATGCGAGTAATTGTTGAGTTATTTGCTGCATTAGTGTTGTTTATATATGAAAAATCATAGTGTGCCTGGTACGCCTCATTAGAACATTTAAACCGATGACTTATTGCCAATCAGGACTATCTGAAAACTAGCATCTTTGATATAATTTGATCGATAAACATATCAAATTTAATTTGCTGTTAGTAAACGCCCAGTTCTTTACATGTAGACATAGATTGAAGATATTTACTGTTCTTGTTGAAAGGATTGTTTATGTTGAAAGAATGATTTTCTTTTTTTATTTCTAGTAAATGTAATCGAGTGATACTTTGATATGTGGACAATAAGATTGATTAACAGTACATATATTTTATGAATGTCATGTATGTAGTTACAATTTTCTACTGGGATAGATCTTAACGCCACACCATACCAAACCCTTTTTAATTAAAATATATTGTTAATCCAAATGATAGTTTTGATTTCTTGCCAGAGCAATCCCGATGAGTTACAAAACTCATTGTAGGACCAGAGGAACTCAAAATTATAAGTTTCACATATAAAACAGTAATCGTTTCGTAACGATATTGGTTCGCGTTATTAACTTTCTTCTATTCCCTGACGATCACAGAGCCAGGACTTGAAACCTTTAATATGGTACAATGTTCAATTTTACATATCGAAAGTTCTATATCAATAAGTACTGATCCGACGTAAACGCTGAGGAAAAACATAATCATTGCAAGTGTTGATTGCTGTATGCTTGTGTAGTGATTAGTGTTTTAACGTAACTTGTGTACCGATTTATCGTTACACCATCAAAATGCGGGCTTCATTTCCATCAACAAATCAAGATAACCAAAGCTGGTGAGTACAATAGTGCGAAATACTCTGTATTTTGGTTTAGAGTAATGCAATCCTGGAGAGATCACAGGTTTTCATTCGACAG
Organism: Hesperophylax magnus; assembly: GCA_026573805.1. NCBI lineage: Eukaryota > Metazoa > Arthropoda > Insecta > Trichoptera > Limnephilidae > Hesperophylax > Hesperophylax magnus. Next base: position 2,957,641 of record JAIUSX010000141.1, on the reverse strand, counting down.
AGAGAAGACAAAAGAGCAAATAATCATATTGATATAAATATTCATTTATTTTGTGAAATTTAACATTTTTTTAAATGTGTTTATTGCAAAAGAATCCCAACTGCTTCCAATTGTCCGGAGTCTGTGAGAATATGGCAACCCCATTTGTGGTATGTTGGGGGTCTGAAGGGACTGATGAATGGAATGAGAGTGAAATTACGGTTGAGAAGTACCTGGCTATTGAAAGCTAGTCACCAAGCATGCCTTAAGCCATTTCAAGCAACGTTTCGATTCAATTGAGGTTTACACCAGTAAAATTGAGAGTATCTCCAAATATGAAACTTGCCGCAAATACAGGTAAAAATGATTACTTTATATTAAATAAGTAGTGAAATAACACATTTTATTAAAATAAAAAATATTTTACTAACCCGTGACTTTCTTCTTCTTGATTCTAGGAAAAAATAGATAATCCTGATAATTCACTCCTATATCACGAACAATTCAAATTATACCATGAAACTTTAATCTTGATAAACGCTTTACTTAATATAAACGCTAGCTGAAATTATTTAAAAAAGCTATAAAATACTTTCCGCATTGTAATAAAGTTCTCCTTATACAGTACAAAAATTTAAAATCTGATAAAAGTTTAAGAACATAAAGGAATATAAACGTTGCTTGGTATTTAGTTGGTGAGCAGAAGAATAAAGAAAAAGAATGATAAAATCCCATTTAGTTAAAAGACAAACGCAAGAGATAAATCTGCCGGGATTAAGTCCACCCTGACAGGGGAACTTATCCCGTCCCATGATCCCGGGTACTTATCCCGGGCTCACATCCCGGGACGACATAAAAATATCATAAAAGACCTAAGTGTGTTTTCTGACACAAAAGGTATACGCGTTGAAATCACGGTTTGTACCGTGTAAATAATTAATTCCGAGAGTGGGATAAAACGGTATTAAGTTTGCAAAAAAAATATTAGTAAGCATGATTAATTTCACGATAAATAAATGAGACACAGGTATGTATCTACCAAATGTAAAAATATATTATATATTATATGCGAATTTGCCGAGGATATTTTTTTGTAAATTTACAAACACATTTCTTCTGATGGTGTCTTGTAGACTTTATTTACAATGTATCGTTGGATAATTTAAATATATTTTTATTTTCGGGATACTAAATCGTTGAAGACAATATTAGTGATTATCAAACGAAAATTCGAAACAGAAAAAATACGGCTGAATCTAGGAATTGAATCCATAACCTAATCCTTTGTTCACGTCTGTCCAAATACCAGTCGGAAATGTAATGTGCGTCTGAGGTAAACCTTTATATTGAAGCTGTTGTACCTATTTATCTCCTTTCTTCTTCCACTTAATTAATTGTTTGGTGTAAAATGGAAACCGTACCCACTTTATTGACCTGTTCCTTGTTACTAAAATAGAATAAGAATAATGAATTATAATTTATATCGCCACTGCAATTTTGTGATATTGCACCTAGACTTGTTTTGGAGAATTGGAACAATTCTTCAAATTTCACAATTCATTTTCCTGTTCTATGAAAGATTTTTTCAAGTTCTGTTATGATTTCAGTCATGTCAAGCAACTAGCCTTTAATGATATAATAAGGGAACTTGAATAGGACTTTCACAGAACGCGAAAATGAACGTTGATATTTGATGAATTGTTCAAATTCTCCGAAGCAACCCGTCTTTTGTATATTACGGATAACGGTGTCGGATTATGAGAGGAGATTACGGAGGCGAGAATTTCACGTAGGTACCTACCAATTAATGTTACACTGTAATATTTTCTTTGCAATGTAAAAAAATACATAAGGACGGAATTACTCATGGATTAAATTACAATTGGAGAGCATTACACCTACTTTTATTTCATCTAAGGAAAGATTGTTAGTGTGTGCTAAAATATTTTCATATTTGTCAAAACAAAAAACAAAACAAAAGTGAGGTTATGTGTTTTTCTTGTTATTTTATTCTAATAGGTTTAAGTAAAGTAGGTTTAGTTTCCTACATGTGTTATACATTTCATCAATGTGTAATTCTGACAGTGTAATATTTTTATTTTATTTTTATTTTTTCTTGCAATCCCGATGAGTTACAAAACTCATTTTAGGACCGGGAGGAAATTACAATACATAAGTCGGAACAGAATACAAAAGAAGAATACATACAGAAGTCAGTACATAAAAAATATCAAAAAAAAAACTGCATAATAATCAGGTTAAGTAGAAAAAAATAAGAGTAAACAAATAAAGGAACAATCAAAGATATACAAATATGGATTTTCTGATTTTCATTTTTTTTTAATATTTCTTTAAGCCATCATTGTGAGTTTTTTTTATTTTTCTTAATGGTTTTGTACATTTCTGGAAGCGAATTATAAAGTGTGTAGGCAATGTAGTTTAAAGATTTTATTCCATATTTTGTAGTGTGTGTTTGAAGAATGCGGATTTTATTGTTATTTCGAGTATTGTGGTTGTGGATGTCTTTATAAAGTGGCTTGATGCTAGTGTGAGTTGATTGTTGGGTAATTTGTAGAATGGTGCTGGTGATTTGATGCTTAGGAAGGATTGTGATTGGAAGGATACTGGAAACTAGATAGATGTTGGTAAGTGAAATTCACGACTTTGTATTTTCTTTCACTAATAACACCAAGTAACACTTCGAAAAAAAAACAATGAAAAACTCATCTGTCCGTTTAGTAAGGGTAATTTATTAGATGTTTTGTTTGTTTTGCACACAGTTTTCAATTATCTAACCTATAGATTTTCAGCCATAACTGGTAAACAATGTCGACGTAAGACGTACTTGCAATTTGTATGCAGAGTAAACAATAAACTGTGCACTATTATTTCATAGTTTCTCCGAGCTACGAGTATGTACAGAATTTGGTAAGTTCAGCTTCTGACAGGCTAACTAACTAGCTCTGGTTTCATCCGGGTTTTGGGTTTACGTAATACTGGGAATGTCATTTGAAACCTGGTTGAGAAGATTGCTCGATATTAATATATTGGTATAAAACCGTTTTATGGAGAATATGAATAAATAAATATCTCTTTTAATTTTTTTTGATGATAAAATAATGTTTATAGACAACGTTTTTATGCATAGCACAAAGGATAACAACAAAATAAGGAAGGCTGATTCCCGTCGGTGGGATTCATTTTTTCTAAGAAGATTTTTTTCAGTGTGTATTGGTGTTTTTTGCAAATAATTATTGGTTATAATAATTAAATAAATATCTAATTAAATAATGTTAGAACTAAGGAATAGCTAGAGTTTTAGGTTATACAGATATATAAGGTTCCACAGAATTAGAACGAACAGACCATCATTCATTTATAAACGTCTGTCAGTTTAAAATCCCTTTCAGTTAATAATCTTCGTTCAGTAAAAATTTTTTTCCTTATGAATGTTTGAGAAGATAAAACAACTGTTTCGTGGATAAATCGAATGATGGTAAAGCAATATCCATACTATTTAAGGTTACAGTATAAAATAAAAAAAATCTAAATTAACAAAATTGATCCAGATTTTTACTAGTTGAATATTATAATGTAGTTTCTAAAAGCTCGTAGAAAATATATCTCATTATTTTATCTCTTTCCTAACGATCAGGCTGGGATTTTCTTTGTGATGTCTTATTTAAATTACGCTTTATGAAAAATGAAAATATTTACATATTTTTAAGTATCTCATAGTGATTTTTACAGTAAAATGATATGATAGGATTGAATTCAGCAATGTCAAGCGAAATTCGAAAATTCGTAAGTAATGGATTGAATAGATTTATTATGGCATGATGGGTTTTTAAGCAATCCATCAACATTTTTTATAGTGGCTAGTGGCTACTTTTTACAGTAGGCCCTGAGAGTTTCTCGTGGCCTGTATCATTATTAGGGATGCTGCGTGTAATGCCTTTTCAGGGAAGGAAGGAGGGGAAATGCAGGGCAATAAAAATATAAGGGATGGGTAGGAATCTGGAGGTCAGTGTGTCCTGGAGTGAAAGGCGTATGAATTCATCCCTCCTACTGCGGTGCAAGAACCCGGGCAGATCTATTAAGTCACCAAACGTGGTGAACCATTTGAGGCAACCTAAGGCAGAAGGGTTAGTTATCCAATAAATGGTTTCTGGGGCGGTGGCATCCACAGTATCCACACCCGTCTCCCACAATTGGTATTATTTAAAAAAAAAATCAAAGCAATTGACAAACGGAAAGAAACGGTATTTTTAAAAAATTTTTACAATATAAATTGCATGCAAAATAGAGAAACATTTTCTAAACAAAATAATTGTTATGAATGTTGTATTAAAGAGAAAATATTAACAATGTAACTCGTGACAAAAATTCTATTTTTTTTACCTATAAAAAGAAAAACAAACATTCCCGGGTTACGAATAACATGATAATATTTGAAAATCTCCAACTACCACCGCAGTAAGCGGAAAATGATGCTCGTGTTGTGATGGAGGACTTAGCCAGCCGAGGAATTGAACAAACTACGCCTGGGTGGGACCCTAATGCGATCTCAACTCAGCCACCGACCAGTGGAAGTTCCAATTTAAACAAGAAGATAAAGAAGAAGCTACGAAAAAAAAATGGCAAGTACTTATAGATACTACTGGCGAAAGCCCATGAATTAACAGATTTCAACTAATTATTCAACTTATTGCATTTTTTTTCCACTTTGTTGGACGCTTTCGGAATCATTGGTTTGAATGTCGTCCTATAGTAAAAATATAGTTTTGATTAAGATAATATGTTATTGAAATAATTTCATAGATCTTACAAAATTGATTGTGAAGCTTTAGTAAATTAATTGAATTTCAAATAATTATAAGCAATACTTAGTCGCCTGAAATATCATATAAATACATACATGCAAAAAACTTGTCTTATAATCATTAGTTTATCGTTAAAAAATAATAAATTGAATTTATTTGGCTTTTTAAGTTTACATAGACCTTTAAAACGGAAGGTAGATTTATAATTATGAGGTCTAAATTGAGTTTGAAAAAATAAAAGAAAACGAAAGCACAAATTGAAATTAAAATAACTTTGTCGCAATTTTATGCTAGAGCTACGTACATAGATGTTTTTTTTTAATTTTGGTTTTTTGCTCCCCAATTAGGGTATGTTGTGAGGCTGATGGTAATGTTGAAGGAAAAGAGATGTAGGTACAATTTGTTTCCTATAACTTATCCTAGATGGCGCTAGGTGTATCATTTCAATTAATTTATTATCATATACTAATAGTTTTAAATGAGTAAATTGTGAAACAACACAAGTTATATTAATTTTAAATTAGGAATATTCATCCAAAACATTAATTACCCCTCTCTGTTACAATTATTGGGACTCGATACATTAAAAAAAAGAAGAATTTGTTTTGACCTATTTTATTTATTTAAAATCGTTACCAACCTGTTGAACTCCCCTGAACTTCTTTCGTTAATATGTTTCCATGTACCTAGTCGATCAGTTCGTTTCAAATTACCCTATCATTGCAACAATACAGGATCTAACGCTGAACTCAATTCCATAGTGAATCGCCTGCATGTACTTGGAAATAAATATGTTTTGGATGAACCTACAAACATTGCTAGTTTAACCTCATCTGTCACCGCTTCTCAGATTGACTATAATCAAATACAGTTTTAAAGTATTAATATCTTAACACTCATTACATAATATCCGGGATTTATATATGTTGTATTGTATTTATAATAACCTACTCAATGTACTTTTTTATGTCGATACTACTATTTCTATTGTTCTCTTTTATGTATTTTATATTTACATATTTTTTTTATCTATGTATATTCTGTATTCATGTGTAAAACAATTGTTATTTTTTTGTAAAAGCCGCTATAATCGGCGTTAATAAATAATTAAATAAATTAAGTTAATCAAATAAAATTTACTTGCGCTCTCCGGGATTTTATTACCCGCGACCTCTGGCTAGCCGAGAGCTGCACCCCTCAACCACGGAGGTCATCTTGCAGAAATAAAAATTTAATTTTAAAATAAAAACTTTCAAGTAATAAAATATTAAACGCTTAATACGAAACTAGGAAAGGAAGAAATATGTCTATTTGTATTTACGAATTCTCGGATTACGAGGTCCGTTACCATGGAATTTGCAGAACTTTCCTGTCCGGAGTTTCTAGATCAACGTTATTACTTTCCGTCCATATCTTTTCAACGGATCTGTGCAAAAAACTTAACAAGGTCAATTTTCTTAGATTATTTCGAATAAATCAATCACATACTGAAGTTTCGAGGTACGGCGTTAAATATACTATATGTTTAGTAAGTCAATGGGAAAATATTTTGTATCGGCAACAGCCTTGAACTGGTTGTTTTTTACTATTAAATTGATGATATCATTCCATTTCACTTGTCTATTATTTTATTTTCTTCTTTCCCCTATCTTCTGATATTGATAAATCGTTTGTCTTCCTCGAGAAAAATAGTAATAATTCTAATAAATTAAAGGCCTCACTGATTCCAAAGTTTTACTGTCGCGTGTTCACGTGTAAAAAACACCTTCAACCTTGGTAGTTTATTGAACAATTCAACGTTATGGGAAAAGACATTATAAACTGCTCAATAACAACATTTTAATAGAAAGAGGGGGAATTGTTTTCTTTGTTGACTACGTTGGGAGGTGTCTACCTTTGGAGTAGATGTTGGCAGTTAGAAAACCATTAATTTTATGGTGACTTGAATAATATATCAACTGTGGAGAGGTAGAAGGATAAGAGGAGGGAAAGAGAAGGGAGGGGTAGCATATTAACAATTTTTTACAAAGGGAAAACTTTCCTCGTTGTGAGACATTACTTTTTGTTTTAAATAAGATGGGAATTACGGCAATCATTTTGTTGGTTTAGAGATTTTGCAGATTTTGCTAGGTATGCGGTTAGTTTTGTGATTTAAAAGTAAATTTTTTTCTGCTATTGTGAAGTTTTGATTTATTCATCTGGACAATGGACATCCAACGTGATAAAATTGCCCTAACCTGAAATCTAGGTATCATTTCGACAAGCTTCAGGCAAACCACAACACCATATTTTTAGCACCATGAGGGCTACTTTGAGTAAACTGCGACATCAGTCGTATATTGACCACCAAAGAGCGCACATTAAAACACCCAGAGAAATGTAAAGATCGCTAAAGTAAGGCAAAGGTTTGCAGCGCATTCCACTGTATGACTTTTCTGCGCAGGATCTAAATGTTCATTTTCAAATGAACCACCTGGTTTAGCTACGCTAAAAAATAGTGAAATGGGTAAATAACAATATATTTATTTTGTTCAAGTGTCTAATAAAATATTCAATTTTGGAAACAAGCCCGAACTTTTGTTTTTCAAAGACGAAAATTCCCGGGTTACGAATAACCTCATGAAATTTGAAAATCTCCTACTACCACTTAGGACATGCTAGCTAATGAATTGAACTCACGACGCCTGGGTGCAATCCAAACGCGAAGCCAACTCAGCCACTAACCGGTCAATTTGGGATTTGTTGTTAAGTTTTTACGAAGCCAGAAATTTGCGTGCCATTGTAAAAAGGACTAGTAATTCTTAAGAAGATTTTATTTTCGAGGAATGAATGGTGATATTACAAAGCGAGTTGCTTGTATACTGTCTGATTCATTTATCTCCTGCGTTCCCTGCAACTTGGTTTATTTCCCTTTCCCTGACTGACTGGTCTATCAATTTAAATATATCTACCAAAAATCTTACAAATCTGAACCATTACACAGCTTATGACTCTCGTAATAAATTTTTACGTCGTTTAAAGATAATTAAATCTGACAAGGGCTTCCTTCGCTCATTTTAATCACATTGTATGATAGTTTTGAAACGCTGGAATGTAGATTTAAATTTTTGTTAAATCAACATAAAATATGACTTAATTTTATTTACAATTCATGAAATTGCACCAAAAACGATATTGATATTTACATATTTACGGAAAAGATGATTCAAATTTGCACAATGGCGCAAGATAAAACTATAATGAATTTAGGTACGAAAATAAGGTTTTCAATTTGTGATATTCTAAAGACATAAATGTTGAGTCTTTAATATTCTGCTATTTTGATTGGAATGAAAAATTAAATGTTTGAATGCTTTTGGACGTAAATACGTATGTAGGTATTCTATTCAGTTATGGGTTTGCATTCTATTCTGAAAATAGCATTCTTTCCATATGGAATGCATGGGAATAAGAATTTTACTACCTTACGATAAAATATATCAAACACAAACGGCCATTGTTCCCAACATTCCAATCAGTCGAGTGATTTGTTTAATAACGTTCGATTCGCCTGTTTCTAAACATTTTTACCGTTGATTATCTTAAGTGGCCTCGCCCACTTTCATAGACAATAAAGTAACATAAAAGTAAAAAAAAAACAAAGTGAAAGTGTGTCCGGATTAAATCTTCCCCACAGGAAAAACTAAACCCTTCCACACTTTTACACAAATGATCATCTAGTCAATCCACACTATGCAAGTGCATTATAAAAGCATAATAAATAAAAAAAATAATACAAGAACAACACGTCAAATCACCAGAGATCAAACGGGAAAATAATTCACCGACTCGAGATATTTTCATATCAGAGGGTTCAGCTGGGTAGAACTTCAAATTGGACCTATAAATCCTACTGATCCCTCGATATAAATGTTTAAAAAATCTTTCGTAATTCTACACGTATTTAAAATAACTGATTTTTGCATTTTTATATATATATTCTTTGACAGATCTAATACGCCTAAATTTTGAGAGAGAGCTAGGTATAATGCCATTAGCCGAAATAACAAATGGTAATATTTTTATAGCCTGAGAATGCGAAATTCTTTTAATCTCATTTCGTAAATCTGTGTATTTTCTTATTTTTTCAGAAACAGATTTTTGAATATAACAGGAATTTTGAATAGCGACATCAATGAAATAAGTTTTTTTTTTTTTAATTTTGTCTTGTAAAACTATATCGGGTCGATTATGACTAATCGTTCGGTCTAGTAGTATAGTTTTATCATAAAATTATTATAAAATTCATTTTCTAAGAATGAATTTGTTCGTATTCATAATACGAAACATTTGAAGTATTTATTATTATTGCATTTATTTTTTTTAAATACTGCAATGCATAAGCCGATATTTCATATTTCTTTAAACAAACGTAGGTGACATGTTAAAAATAAATGGTTAGCTTGCCGCGTCTTGACATCGCGAATATTTTTCACTCTGTCGACACTTTTTATAACTAGTCATTTACTGAGACATGCTTAATCCAGTAGTTTGGCTTCCTTAAATTGATTGATCGCTCAGTCGTCACCAGTCACTACCTTTCCATCGGAAAGAGCCTAGTTAGGCGTTTGATCAGTATTTAGCCAAAATTTAGGCTCAACAGTTGATCAGTAGGATTAGGAACAACGGCCGAAAATAAAGTGGACACAAAATAAAGAGGAAGGAATAGAAGGCATTAGTCATGCATTCCTGAATTAACAATAATATCTTATTGTAAAAATAACCTCGCGTCATTTCAATTAAATGAAAACTACATGCTTATATAAACCACTATTTCATCAAAAAGTATCAAAATTATTTGATATTTATTTTTTTGATTAAATGGTGGTGTAAACCTATTATTATTATTTACCTACTTTTATTTACCTTTTAATAATTATTCATACTATCCCTCTTGTTATTGTCAGTATGGTGACCCTATGATTGTGATAGATAAGCCACCATAAGTACTTTGTAATACTAATTAAGTTTAAAATAGAATGTTACTGTTGCCAACTATAAAAGTACTGCCCAGCTGTAATTTATTTATTTTCGTAATGTTTTAGTAGGTTTATTTTTTAAATTACATGTTTTTTATAAGAAACATTCCAGGGTTACGAATAACCTGACAATGTTTTAAAATCTCCAAAAGTGGAAAATGCTGCTTATATTGTGATGGAAGACTTAGCCAGCCGAGGAATTGAGCATTGATTGGAATTGATGCTAACCTCAGTCAATTAAGGTTATAATATTTATTTACTACAATTGTAAATAATTTAAAGCGTATTTTTGCTGCATATCTTGACACATTAATGCCCTAGTGAGATTAGCGGGTGTATGATTTGATTGTATTACAGTATTTTTTAATGAATACATACATTAAAAACGAATTAACACTGCCCGTGGAAGATGTGCCACGATCCGGGTCATTTCAAGAGTCAGAATAACGGAAATAATAATTTGACCGGCCGGTGGCTGAGTTAACATCGCGTTTAGGTCCCACCCAGACGCATTGTGTTCAATTCATCGGCTGATTAAGTCCTCCATCACAATATAAACAACATTTTCTGCTTACTGTGGTGGTAGAACGAGATTTTCAAATATTGTAAGGTTATTCGTAATACAGGAATGTTTGCCTTTCTTCAAAAAGCAAGATGAATGAAGCCAGGAGTGTGTCATGACTTTCTGTCTACTTCCGAGAGGAAATAACCTGATTGTTAGTTGCAAAGTAACATTTCTTCGGAAAATCGATGTACATATTTCATCAATTGTACTTTATAGCCTACCAGCAGGCATTAAACGTTTGAAACATACCTACGTAAATAAATTTGCAGCCTCAAGTTTTAATATATTTTAACACTTTTTTCAACTTAATTACTACAAGAAACATCTTATATGTCAGTGTAGATGGTAAAAGATGCATTAAAGTTCCAGTTTTTCACAACCAAATTTCACGAGGGACCACCAAGTGTTTATTTATTTGTATCATCGGACGTCTGCCGTAAGTTAAGTTTGAAGATTAGATAATATGCATATATCATTATAGTTACCCAATCTAAGAACCTAATAACCAATTTTGTGCATTATTTTCCATCTCCCCGACGTAAATTGTTTCTTGTAGTAATTAAGTTGAATTCGGCAACTTTACCATGGAAAAAATGTTACTCAGCTTCATCCTTAATACCCAATGTTAAAGTCCCATGGGCGTATAAAAGAGTACACAATTTACAGTTATGCTGGCATTAAAGTCGATGGTGAATTATACAAATGTCCTCACTTTATCCCGCCATGGGACTTTAAGCCTTCATGGCTACCGGAAATGGGTTTATTGAGAATTAATGGACGATGTTAAGCAACAGGATTTCATACCGCAGCACACTTTAAGTTAACAGAATGATTTGAGATTGTATAATTTAACACGACGTTGTTCCTTGAAGATGAACGAAAAGTACTTCGTCATATTGAGTTACTTTTTTTATACCTCCCTCATCCCTACCTACTTTCCCCCCCCACTCCCTCAACCTCAAATTATATCACAATTATTGAGGATGTCACAATCCCACTGGCTTTAAATGGTTGAGAGCAGTTGATTCTCACGTGAGTTGTTCACATTTCTTTTTCAATTCAATTTATGGTTTTACTGAATATCTGAGGCTAGCATATGACTTGATGAGTTCTAAGTATATTCACATAATTAAATTAAGTAGTTAACACACAACAGAAGAACTCTTTGCCATTTCACCACGAGAATATGCAGAGAATAAACGACCCCTAAATCTGTCTTGACCTACACTCTTTGCCACTACCACTATCGCACATCGTCTCATACATACTACTATTCACCTACTCAGACACAATTTGAACCGCTTCGACTATTTGATTAAACTTTCGCCTCACAAGTGACATCCTAACACGCCTTTCTCGATTCATCTTCTCTAGATATCTAAATCAAAATAAATCATAAAGATTAATATACCCACAAAAAATATTTCGACAGTAATTTTCAAAAATTTTAACGTATTTGGTGCTGTGTAACAAATACGTTAAAAAAGTATACTATTGAAACTATTAAAAAATATGGAACCTTTTACTGAACCGCGTATCCATCACACTAGACCGAATCAAAATGACACAAACATTCAAAGTTAGAAAACCACACTCGGACAAAGAAACTACAAATTATATTTTGCAACAAAACTCTACATTGTCCTTCTCCCAGATATAAAACGAATAGAAAAGTTTTTTGAGTTGAGTATAAGTCAAGAATTAAAGTTTGGCTGAAAAGGGTCAATTAAATAACTTTTAAAACAGAACTTATAACGACAGAAGACGTACCTAAAATTGAAATTAAATACATATAGTCCGCCTCATCATAGAACCAAAACCTCCTAGACAACTTGCTAGTGAAGGGGAATAAGAACAAAAATTGTTTATACTTATCTAAATTAAAATGTTTATACTCACATTGTATAATTATTATATACCTAGTTGCTAATAAAAAAAAAACACTGATTTAACCCTGCTTTATCATATCCCTATAAGTGCCATTGTTTTTTACGCATATATACTTAGAAATGCCAAAAGAATCTTTTGTTTTTGATGTTATTTTCCCTTGTCTTGAAAAAAAACTGTATCTTTTCCAAAAAATTTTCCAATTTTAATAATTTTTTCGCCGTATTCTTAATAAAAACTTGTACAGGGATAATAAAATACAAATAAAATTATGAAAATATATATTGTGAACAAAAATTATAACAAAAACTGGAATATAAAAGTTAACATGTGTGCTTTTCCGCACAGTCTCCATGGAGCCCCTTCCTACAGCAGGCACAAATCATTGCTGCTGCACCGGTGTTACAGCACCACAATGTCACTCCCACTATCACTTTCTTCACATCTTCAAGAACGTTCATTTTCACTCGAACTATTTTCGTATTCCGACATTTTGGGTTAAAAATTGTCTTTTCTAATTCCTTTTTATATTGTAATTACTAATAATATTATAATTTGAACTTAATGTAACACGTAAAAAGATAAAAAAAATTGCGATCCGTGCGATCGACCTCCCCTCTTCCCGTCTTTCAGAGGGGACACATTTTACAAATATTCGCTCTTATTCATTGATTCCAGAAATATTGGTGCATAGTATATGTAGGAGATACCTTATGTGTACATAAGGTATCTTACACCTCTGTGGTGTGGCTATTATCAGACCTGAAATTTACCCCGATGTAAAAACATTCAGAGCGGTGGATACTCTCAGTATCGCCCCGGTGAGAGATCACTATTCAGGATAGAAACATTGCTTGGAATGGCTTCAGCCGTGTTTGGTATCACATAAACAAATCAAAAAATTATCATAACATTATTATTGAAAAACTGTCGGTTAATTGACTCTTTTATAACACCGTCTAAATATGGATGCTATCCTGGGTGCTTTAACGTGGGGATTATTTACTGTTGACTCTTATTTCGGGGTTTGAGCCTTGCCGGAGCTTTTCCGAACCGGGGCCTCTCTGAACCGGGGCCTGTCCGAACCGGGACCTACTCAAACTCAGGGCTTGTCAGACCCTGCTTTATTATTCCGGGATTATTAATTCTGCGGGAAGAGAGAATCGTATAAACCCTTTTTTACATTTGGGAATAAATTAAACATTAATGAATTGCCTTTACTCTTTCAAAATAAGTTATTACACGAAAATAAAATGGAAAAATTGTGGCTGAATAAAAGCGTGGTAAAAATTGAACCATGACCACTGAAGAAATATTTATTACCTAAAAGTGTGACCTGTACTTATTGTAATTAAAACTGTTGTCGCTGGTGTGATAGAAAAGAGAGGACAATGAAATTGATAATCTGTTCAAGAATGTGGTAGATAGTGCTAGAGAGTGGTGTGGTGAAAGACCAAAGATCTGAGTCAAAACCACTTTAGACGTATCTGGTGTTCAGATCTAAATAGACAGATACTTCTCAATCTTTGTCTTTCCCATCTCTTTGCCCTCTCTACTTCATTTAACCTCCTAACTTATTCAAATGATGGCATAGTCCGATTTGCTCCTGGCAGATTGAACTCTCGTGCGTTGTTTTTAAAAACACAACTCCAAAACGAAAGATAAAACTACCTACCTTTGATCTATTTTACCAAAAGTAAGAAATTATGAAACTCACTTAGATCTATTTTGACATAATTAAGAAATAAGGTACCTACTTTGATGTATTTTTCCAGAAATGAGAAAAAGGTACCCATTGTTGATCTATTCTACCAGTTGTCGCGCGTCGGACCTGGGGGGGTCCTGACTTACCCTCGGCCAGCTCAGAAGCGGGGCATGAGACGTCTCTCTCATAGTCAGGGTTCGGGGTCAGCGCGTGGCTCGAGAATCCATATCCCACCGTCTATACAAAACACTCCCATACGATTGTTATGCCCAAATGAAAGAGGTTAGGTTTTTATGAATTAGCATTGTATTTGAGCGGCTAAAGGACATTACATGGGTGAATAACAACAGTACACAGGTTATTACATCCTAAACTGGAATTATCAACAAGGGTTCCCTAATCTCTCTCTGGGAAATAATTAACAGCTCACTCTCTCTAGATCGGCAGGCAGCGTGGATGAATTTAGGTTATTAGCGGACACATTCAAGGGTAATAGGAAATGTAAGAGACTCACAGCATGGTGTTGTCGGGTATCCTGTTGATTTGCAGGACTGAGCGCCGTGTCTCAAACAAACGGTGCCAGCCTGTCGATGTTCAAAGCGCCATTTCCGTACGTTATTGCTTTCGACGGAGCGGTGCAAATTGGGAACGCGGGAGCCGAAACGAACACACGTCCAGCCTGGTCAGAGGTCGGCGCGCGAGCGGGGGCGGAACGGGGCGTAGGGTCGCCGGGGGTGGGGGAACTGTAGCGGATGTATTGCGCGTTCTTCACTACGTTTGGTCTAGCAACTAATTTGAATAATTCCCGCTCTCAGGCTGGCAACTGTAGGATCTTTTGCGGCTAAAATCTGTTATATGACACCTCCCCCCGCGCTCGTAAAAAAGGCGACGTGGTAATGGAGCATCAGGGTTAAAAGATCCTCTATGTGCCTCCCTTGGGGTTTTTTTGACAAAACAAGAGTTGCCCTTAGTTTGAGAGACTTGGATGGCCAGAGAGATGCCTAGCTAAAACATAATGACTAGCTTATGCCATAGGCTAGGTAACAATATTTGTGGGGAGAAATGAGGAAGGGTACATAGCATGTTTGGAGCAAATAAATTTTGGGGAGAGAGCAGGTGTGGAAACAACAAGTAAAATTATGCAATTTGAAAACAATAGACATGGTTATGCAATTGAAAGACAAAAGACAAAATTATGCAATTGAAAGACAAAAGGGCATGGTTATGCAATTGAAAAACAAAAGGGCATGGTTATGCAATTGAAAAAACAATAGACAACATTATACAATTGAAAAACAAAAGGGCATGGTTATGCAATTGAAAAAACAATAGACAACATTATACAATTGAAAAACAAAAGGGCATGGTTATGCAATTGAAAAAACAATAGACAACATTATACAATTGAAAAACAAAAGGGCATGGTTATGCAATTGAAAAAACAATAGACAACATTATACAATTGAAAAAACAAAACAAAAGACGGAATGTTAAGGTGTGATTCTAGGGTTTCATTGGTCTGGAAGCTAAGTTTGCGTTGCGTTGGTTTTTTGGTTTTGAAGAGTTGCGAAGGAAACGAGATTTCACTGACTCTAAAAGATTACATTATCACTGTAATCTGACCCATTGAGATAACACTCAGGAGTACACTTAGGTCTTGGAAAAAAAAAAAAAAAACACTTTGCTTCGTTGTGGGCGTTGATGTTTGCGAAGTGGGGCTGTGGTTTGCGGGGCTGCGGCTATGGTTACAGTGGTCATTGGAGAGAGTAGTCCAGGTTCCGTAGTTATGCCAGTACGAGTCCTATGTGCTATTATGGTGGGCACGGATCGTATGTGTTGGTTATCGGAGCATAATGTAGCTCAGGATAACTTTTTAGAGATGCGCAGTTTGTGTTTACTGGAGGGGCAAAGGGTAATTATGTTTCACCCATGACCTGGTATGTGTCACTGCATGACAGAGCAAGAGACGGTATAACTGGCATTGGCATTGAGGGCAAGAAATTTGAACTCCGGGACTAGCGTGTCCGAAAGGTAGTTCAGAGTGTCATAAAGTATAGTGGGACAACTCGGCTTGCAGTGGTGAGACAAACGTCATACATATGATTAGTATTGTCTGTGCTTTCAGGAACAAGATGGAACAAGTGTGTAGCGAGTAGTAGTCGAGGGGCCTTTGTAACCACAGCGCAGGCTGCTAGGAGGTGAGGCTCAGCTTGGCTGCCGGAGATGACATCCGCCTGGGCTTCTTTTTAAATCCGGGGGGAATTATTATTAAAGCAAATTTCTTGAAGTTTACCTGCCTAGGGACCAATGAAGAAAAGTTTGGAGAGAAACAAAATGTGTCCAGAAAAAATAAACAAACGAGGTTTAGCTGCCGGTCCGGAGAGTGACGAAGAGTGTGAGAGAGAGGTAGAGAGAGGTTCCTAACTAGTTTTGATTACATAAACATTATCCTTTATTAGGATGACTTGGTGTTTGCCGAATGACAAACTGTCTTGGTTGAAAAACAACCGGCCTTCTTTGGCCTATGTTAACATACAGGTGGTAACATTTTCGTAGGATTTCAAAGAACAAGACAAAAAAATTCGTGAACGAGTCACGGCAACAGCAGGGAAACTAATTCATGAATAAAGGTTGTCAGAAAAGACAGACGATACGCCAAGTGCGTATCATACATATTCAAAATTCATGAATGTGTTTCGTTGAGGAGAGAAAAAAATGACAACATACGTGAAAGGTGAGGTAGGAAGCCTGTTGGTGACCGGAACAAATACCGATTCGAACTCGAAGTGAGGGCGAAATATGGTCGACAACAGATTTTCCACTTCATACATATGCCTGAGGGCATGGGGGTAGGGAGGGGGAGGAAAAAGGACGGGAATTGAGTTACGAAATTGCTAGAGACTGGACTAATTTCCAATTCAACCTCTATGTGAGAGTGAAACATATTCAACCAGCAGATTTCCTGACTCTTTACATTTTAATAAAGTGGATTAATTTTTTAAAACGCATTAGAATACACATTGTACTAAAGAGGCTAATCTTTTGCGTGTATTTGGCAAAAGATTAGGGGTCGTTTTAAACTTCTACATGATTGTGAGAAAAGACAGACCCTAGTTCCAATTTCACAAACCTGGGATTCTTCTTATTCGTTTCCCAGACGACGAGTTTAGTGGTTTTGTGCCCATCGATTAACTCCTGCGGCACTATGCCCCATAATTGACAGTGAAGCTGAAAACTAGTCCTTTTGGGATAGTAGATATTCCTGGGCTTCTTTTCTTTTTGGAAAGCAGCAAAAACAGGAAGTCCACGGGCATTGGCGTTGAACAAAGAGGCTTCTGTGAAATACTTACGTAGTTCACATATAAAGGTTTGATATTATTTCGTTCGCACGATTCATGGTGAGTATTGTAACGTCTTCACGTATAGTGTACAAGTATGCAGTATATGCAAGGTACAACTCAATTATAGACAGAAGTCAAGGAGTGTAAAAACAGTTCCTTAAAGGAGATGACGATGTCGATATTATGTCGTTCACACGAATCACGGTAAGTATTATTATTACGTCTCCACGTCTCGTGTACAGGGTTGTACACAATTATACACAAAAGCGGTTCTCATGACATGTTAATGACACACGACCAAATTATACACAAAGGGCGGTACTCATGGCAAATTAATGTCACACGACCAAATTATTCACAAAGGGCGGTACTCATGGCAAATTAATGTCACACGACCAAATTATACACAAAGGCGGTACTCATGGCAAATTAATGTCACACGACCAAATTATAACACATGGTTATAAGTATTAAGTAATTGTAACGAACTTCTCGTGTAGTGGTGGATTTTGTAAGGATCTCTCCTATCGCGTGACAATTTTTTACATTTAAATATAATTCAACAAAAGCTAGCAGTATCATTTGATACTGTTTGCAAAGATTTGTTAGATTGACTAACTCCGTAGCCTGGAGGGGCGTACGATGGAACAATAGAGAAGATAAACAATTTTAATGTTACTTCATTGTGTTACAAGGTGCAAGATGATGGTAGAAGGTATTTCTACTTACATCGAGCGATGGGTGGGAACAGGCCCATAATGGCTTTACATACTGTTCGTTGTAGCGTGCAATTGGGTTGCAAACACTTGGTTAAATGGTGAGACAAAGGTTGGGTGTTTATATTATGCAACGATGATCGAACAAAGTCCTGTTGATTTACGTTGTGATATAATTATTTGCGTTTGAAGATCAGGATAACCGTAAGGTTTTACTAACCTGTCCCGTAGGGTTGAAACGTGAGGTACGAGACATACGTGACGTAACAGTAGAGAAAAGAAAATCGAGATCTCGTCATACAATAAAAGACCTTAATGGGTTTTACATACTTTTAGTTGAAGCGAGTCCAGTTATTTGTATGTGGTTTTATAGGACCGACATTTGGTTTTCTTTTATAAATACAATTTCCCAAAATGGATGTGTCAAAATCCTATTTTTGGTAAATGTGAGCTTGGGTAGGACGCCATCAATTTTTGAAAGGAAAAAATTGAAAAAAAAATGAAAAAAAAAAAATTATATACATACAAAGAAGACAATTATGTGATTAATTGCTACTTGGTTCTTGCCTTTGAGACCACTATAGGGTTTTACATACTCAAGGTAACGTTGAATTGGACAAGAAAGAATTAATGGCTGTACTTGACAGGTTTTCTTTTTTTTTTTAAAAAAAAAAAAAAAAAAAAGGGTCGGTATTTAACACTTTGGAATTTACAAAATCCGAACTCTTTTGGATGGCACTCTTATGAGTGATTACCAATCGTTATTTTACAAGGAACAAAAACAAAAGTGGGGTGGTTCTTTCTAACACGACGAAGGGAACAAAAATGAAACGAAAATGGGGTGACATGACATAAACATTGCATAGTGTAGAAGTTGAGGAGCAAAAGCGGGTTCGCGACTTCCCGGCGATTGTAACTCGAAGACGTGTCTCTATTCTAAAATGATCAGTTTCAGAACAGGTGAGAAAATAAAACGTAAAAAGGGAGAAAACGATTGTCGTGAGGGAAAGAACGTTATTACAGGAATAATATTTCATGGTCATAATATGTTAATATACATTCATTTACAAAGGTGGGTTAAACTCGTTTTTGACGAATAGGTTGACATGTAGTTGACACTTTACACGCCTAATTATGGTAAGACTTCATAGCTTACAATAGTTTGTGATAATACACAGTGGGTTAGTTTAAAGTTGCTGGGGTGGTGGGGGAGTTTCAACTGTCTCCTCACTTCCAGACTTTACAATGTCCTTAATATGGTAATTACCAGTATGTTTGCCAGAGGAGTCGGACAGGTAGTAAACTAAGTCCGATATTTTTCTTACAACCTTGGCCTTGACAAAACGGGGTGCCAGCTTGGCAGAGAAGTACAGGGCTCCTTGAGAGAGGGTGTTATTCCTTCTCCAGACAACATCGCCTACATTAAAAGTGATGTGTTTCCTACGTAGGTTATATCTGTCCGCACTTTTTTGGTGGGCCAGCAATAGGGCATCAGTAACTTCACTATAAATGGCAGTAAGTTCTTCCAAACGATGGGCGTAATCAACGGCAGGATTGCTTGTGGAGGTGGTTGACGTGGGGAAATTCGTGTTCCAGTGCAATGAACCGTGTACCACCTGTTCCATACCGTGTTTTAAAAAGAAGGGGGTGTAACCAGTGGTTAGGTTAACAGTGTTATTCATGGCAGCTTGAATTTTATCTAAATTCTTACACCAATTACGTTGGTCTTTGTCAACCAAAATGGCCAGAGCTGTGTTAATAGTCTGGTTATATCTTTCGACAGTGTTATTTTGGGGAGTGTACAAGGTATTATAATAAATATCTTTAATCCCGTATTTAGCAAGGAAATCTTTAAATTCCTGTGCTATAAACTGTTTTCCGTTGTCAACTATTACGGTTTTGGGTGTTCCGTAGGGTATGAAAATGTGTTTTTCCACAAGTTTGACAATGGCGGCAGCGTTGGCTCTTTTTAAGGGGAAGATCCAACAAAATTTGGTAAAGATATCCACAATGCTGAGTATATGCATGTGTCCAGAGTAACTTCTGGGAAAAGGTCCGACGAGGTCCATAGATAACGATTGGAGGGGTCTATCAGCACGTTTGGGTTTTCCCATTAGGCCGGCAGGGGGTGCCGTACTATGTTTGTAAGCTTTACATGTTTCACATTTGGAGATGTAGTTGCGAACTTGCTTGAAAAGACCAGGCCAGTAATACTTCAAGGAAATCTTTTTATACGTCTTGAAGGTTCCTGGGTGTATAGAGTCGGGGGCACTATGATTGTTGATGATTACTTGTTTTCTCTTTTCGAGGGGCACAACGAGTTTCCAAGAGTAATCTTCGAGGATGGACAGTGGGGCCTTACAATTGCGATATAGTTGTCCTTCTTTTATAATAAAATTGGGAAACTTTTGTTGATTGTTTTTGCACCCTTCATAGATTTTGAGATACCATTCATCTTTTGTGGATGGGGTAGAGGCAATTGTATCGATGTTTAATGCGGCAAGTTCAATTCTTGACAGGGCATCTGGGACAATATTGTCCGCACCTTTACGGTGGATGACATCGAAAGTGTATTGGGACAAACGAGAAGCCCAGCGAGCGAGTCTGCCGGAGGGATTACTTAGAGAGATCAACCATTTCAAACTACTATGGTCTGTGACTACAGTAAATTTGCTACCGTCTATGTAACCGCGGAAATGGTGAACAGAATCCAATACTGCCAGTAACTCTTTTTCGGTGATTCCGTAATTTTTCTCGTGTTTATTCAAGGTGCGGGAAAAATAGGCTACAGGGTGTTCGCCATCGGGGAATTCCTGAGTTAGGACTCCACCGATCCCTACGTTAGAAGCATCCGTGTGGAGGGTAAAAGGTAGTTCAAAATTAGGACAATTCAGGACAGGGGCTGTTTGAAGAGCATTTTTTAAAGTCGTAAAAGCTTCTTCGGCTTCAGTAGACCAACGAAAGTTGCTGATACCTTTACGGATACCAGTAATTTTGTTTAATGGGGCCGAAATAGTGGAAAAGTCTTTAATGAATCTCCTATAGTAACCTGTAAGTCCAAGGAAACCTTTGACTTCTTTCGCGTTTTTGGGTCGGGGGAAATTTGCCATTGCTTCCACCTTAGTAGGATCTGTTCTCAGACCTTTTTCGTCGACAATGAATCCCAAATAACGCAGGCGAGACTTACAAAATTCAGACTTCTTTAAATTGATGGTTAAACCAGCAAATTTAAGTTGTTGAAAAACTTTTTCCAGCATTAACAGGTGTTTTTCGAAGGTGTCACTAACGATGATGAGATCATCAAGGTAGCAGAATAGGTTGTTGTCAACTTCAGGGCCGAATAGTTTGTCCATCAGCCTCTGTAGTTCGGCGGGGCTATTTTTTAGACCAAAAGGTAGCCTTTTAAAGTGGAACATTCCCCTACCAGGTACAACAAAAGCAGTTTTTTCGCAGGATTCCGCATCTAAAGGTATTTGCCAGAAAGCTTTGCTTAGATCAATGGAAGAAATGAATTTGGCGTTGCGTAATTTGTCTAAAGTTGCGTGAACGAAAGGCAGTGGGTACGCGTCGGCTTCAGTGCAAGAGTTCAATCGTCTACTGTCGAGGCAAAAGCGTGCAGAGCCGTCTTTTTTTGAAACCAAAAGGGTTGGGTTGGTCCAAGCACTTCTGCTGGGAACTACCACTCCCATTTTCAACATTTCATCAAGTTCATTTTCTAAAAGTTTCAATTTTTGGGGGGCTAAATTGTAGTAGCGTTGCTTGATTGGTGGGCCGTTGGTTTTAATGTGGTGTTTTACCAAATTAGTTAAACCCAGTCCGCATTTTTCGAAAGATATTGATTCAAATTTGTTGATCATTTCCTTTAATTGGAGAGCCTGGTCAGTGCTTAGGTTTTCGTGAGGTATTATTGTTCGAATCTCACCAACTTGAGCGACCGGAGGTTTTTGGCCAAGAGTATTAAATACTTGTGGAGCAACGTTAAAAGCCTTCCAGAAGTCAACGCCAAGGATGAAATTCTGGGATATAGAGGGTACTATTAGAAAGTTAATTGTAACTGTGTTATTGTTACATTTAATTGGTAATGACAGAGTACCGATGACTGTCTGGGGAGCATTGTCCGCAGTTGTCACGAGTGTAGGTTTGGAAAAAACTTTAAAACCGTTGTTAACAAAAGGCAGGTGGGCATTGTTGCCAAGGCAACTAACAGATGCACCACTATCTAGTAGTCCAGAGAAGGGGACATTGTTAACGGAGAAAAGGGCATAAGGTCTTCCATCTTTAGCTTGTTTGCAACAAACCGAAGAAACATTTAAGGTCTGGTTAAAATATTTAATGTGTGATAACCAATCAGTCCATTCCTTAGACCTTGGTACAGAATGAATACCTGAGAGGTTATTATTTAGTTTTTTGGTTTTCTCGCATGAAAATTCGGTGGGGGTTTAGAGAAATCCACTTGAGGTTTAACAAAGTGAGGGTCTTGCAACCTTTCCATGTTATTTCTTGATTTTTTGAAAATTTCACGCAGTTCGTCGCGTGGAGGAGAACGATCCCTGGAGCGATGTCTCTTTAAGGTTCTGGGTTCTTTAGCTTCCAGAAATTTGGCCTGCTTGAAACAAGTGGTAGCTAGGTGACCTACTTTTTTGCAAAAGGAGCAAACTTTTTTGTTGTCAAATTCTGGTTTTAATCCAGAAGGACGGCTTGGTACAGTGATATTGTCCGTGGTGGTTTTGTTGTTTTTCCTGTCTTGGTGGGATTCCAAAATGAGGCAAACTTCGTTTAAATGGGCCAACGACACAATTTTCTGTGAGGTGATAATGTTTTCATATCTTTGTAGGAGGCCATCAGTTATAACTGGTAATAATTCGGCTTCCGAGACAGGGTGGGAAAGTTTGATGTTGATGGATTCGGCCCTCTCTATGAATGTTGCCACAGTTTCGTTTACTACTTGTTTAATGGATAGTAACGATAATTTAATTCTGTGTTGGGCCTCTGATTTGCCGAAGCTAGTGATCAGGGCTGATCTGAGTTTATTCCAGTCCTTGCATTTTGATTTTTGTATTCGGTGCCACGGGATTAATTCTGGAGATATTAGTTCTATAAAGTTTTTCTGCAGCACGTCAAATGGAACATTTTTAATTGAGGCCGTTTCTTCGATTCGGTCAATGAAATCCAGTACATCAGAAACACCGTTATATTTGATCTTCCAAGGAGTGAGATCGTATGTTTTTTCTTGTGCCGTGATGGGTGCATTGTCTTGTTTTACTGTAACATGTGTCCTGGTTTCTTTGTTAGAAACGGGGATTTCCAAAGCTGGGGTATTGGGTGCCTTGACTTCATTTGCAACGGATAGGTTTATTTTCCTGATGAACTTCTTGTTAAATAACAAAGCGTATGCTTTCAATGCTGACTTTGATTTGTTTAGTGGTGATATTCCTCTGTCTTTTAAGACGGCTTGTAGGTGCACTTTGGATAAGTTGTGTACATTGGGAATGACACCCATGTCCGAAGATGTAGCCATTTGATTGGAATTCATTGTTAAAAATGGTTTAAAAAAGGAAAAAAAACTCCGAAATTCTTCTAAGTCTTTTTGAAGAAAATTTGGCCAGGGGGACACTTTAGGATTTGCATTATTTAATTTTTGTGGGCACTATTCGCACTTATATTCACTGCACTCGAGGAAAGGCACGAAAAAGGCACAAAAAACAGCACTTTAGAAGCGAAAAAACACTTTTGATGGAAAGATTTTATATTTGCTTCATTTACTGGCACTAAATCGTGAGATTGAACACACGTTCTTATTATTGCGTCGAGAAAGCACTTCTTTGCAAAAAAACACTGCACTTCTGAAGTTAATTTCAAACAATTCACTTAAAATCACTTTTATAACAGTCAATGCTGAAAAAAGAATATGGACAAACACCGTACCTATATAATTAATCGGGATAAAGAATTACTTGTGTTTTACAGGTTGTAGCTGATATACTTTTTAGAAATCAGCTTCGATGGGCCGTTGGGTGTATTGTGCTTTTTTTAAAAAAAATCACTTCCGGTGTAAAAATTGGCTTCACAGTTCTAAATCCTGACTGTTATTATTACGGTGCAATTTATGCCGAAATTAAAACAGTGGGTTTGTTTTGTTAAACAAAGAATACAGAATCTATGTTATTGAAAAAAAAACAAAAACATTATGTTCGAACTTTCGTTATCACAGCATTTGGCGGGAATTTCGCGGGTCTCTTTTATTCGTTCGAGAAGATTCTTACCGTTATTTTTCGCGGCAAAATGCGCTTAGCAACAAACAAAGTCACGACAGGATTGCGTGCATTTCTTATTTATTCGAGAAACTTCCACCGTAGTTTTTGCGGCAAAAATGCTCTTGGCACAAAATTGCATAGTACATGTTTTCAAATTGGGGACAATCGTAAAGGTAATTCTGTGCAGTCGGGAAGGATATGTTTAAAAAAAAAATTCTGCCCCTAAGTTGGTCGCCAGTGTCGCGCGTCGGACCTGGGGGGGTCCTGACTTACCCTCGGCCAGCTCAGAAGCGGGGCATGAGACGTCTCTCTCATAGTCAGGGTTCGGGGTCAGCGCGTGGCTCGAGAATCCATATCCCACCGTCTATACAAAACACTCCCATACGATTGTTATGCCCAAATGAAAGAGGTTAGGTTTTTATGAATTAGCATTGTATTTGAGCGGCTAAAGGACATTACATGGGTGAATAACAACAGTACACAGGTTATTACATCCTAAACTGGAATTATCAACAAGGGTTCCCTAATCTCTCTCTGGGAAATAATTAACAGCTCACTCTCTCTAGATCGGCAGGCAGCGTGGATGAATTTAGGTTATTAGCGGACACATTCAAGGGTAATAGGAAATGTAAGAGACTCACAGCATGGTGTTGTCGGGTATCCTGTTGATTTGCAGGACTGAGCGCCGTGTCTCAAACAAACGGTGCCAGCCTGTCGATGTTCAAAGCGCCATTTCCGTACGTTATTGCTTTCGACGGAGCGGTGCAAATTGGGAACGCGGGAGCCGAAACGAACACACGTCCAGCCTGGTCAGAGGTCGGCGCGCGAGCGGGGGCGGAACGGGGCGTAGGGTCGCCGGGGGTGGGGGAACTGTAGCGGATGTATTGCGCGTTCTTCACTACGTTTGGTCTAGCAACTAATTTGAATAATTCCCGCTCTCAGGCTGGCAACTGTAGGATCTTTTGCGGCTAAAATCTGTTATATGACACAGTAATATGAAAAAATGTCTGCCTTTTTAAATTTGATTTACGAGAATTAGGTACACTGTCACATCTTATTTAGGCACACTGTCACATCTAATACTCTTTTTCTGGTTTATCTCTCCAGTTACCACAATCATAATAACTAATAACTTTCGCTATTAAACAAATACGTCGCATCTTTATTAAGACCCGGACATTAAGTTAAAAACGACATGATGTGACAAAATAATATAATCATTTCGTTTTTGTATTGTCTTCCACTTTTCAAAGGCTAATGATAGGTTGACACGAATCCTCCATAGTTAGAACAATTCAATGAATATATAATATACGACTTAGTCGGTTTTATTAGGTAAAGAAATACTGTTCGTAAGGGTGGGTTGCATTGACGTTGATTATAACTGGGGGTGATTAAAGATAAATAATATGAGAAATTGCGAGTAGCTGTATTGAAATATCCTATTTATAAATTAACTTAAATTTTGTTGATTCAGGGGATCTTCATTTACATCTACTTCAAAAGCTCGTTAAACCTAATTAGCTTGGAGGGGTAATTTTCAATTTGAATACGTAGAGTTAGGAGATAATTTTAAAATATTTTATGTATGTGGAATAATTTGAAAGTTTACAATGATGAAGAGATAAACCGAGAGAAATGTTATGGGCATATGTCCGGGTGCCCGGAATAAGATCATTTTATTTTACTTCTGGTGAACATATCAAAAATTTTCAAAGATTGAAATTCTTTTCTGAACGTACTGAATCTCATTGGCTTGTTAGGGACCGAAGAAAATAAAACTCAATCCATGCCACGAGGTCTAGCACGGAAAATCGACAAAGCCTTATGTCAATACTCTATTGCCGAAATCCGTAATCTATGATCAGTTGACGTTATTTGCGAGCAACGATTGATAATAAATGTTCCGATGGCCTCCATAGTAACAGATAAGATTCGGTTAACTGTCAGAATACACATCTTTTTTAATAATGTCGTTCATTACGCAAAATTCTTGGCTTATTAACAAGTGAGCTCTTAGAATTGAAATAATTGAGCGGTAAGTTTAATCCGTTTGGGTCAATAACTCTACATTTGTTCGGGCTCCCAGAAAAAAAATTCGTTCTTGCGTATAACGAGTTGTGAATACAGACCTCATTAACCAATTGAATTCCGTTTTAGTTTTAAAAAGTAAATAAGACTGTGGTTAATATTGAGGTTAGTATTTCAATTCAACATCGCCAAGTTATTAATATTGATATGTGACTGTACGACGTTTGACGTTCCGGAATGTCAAATACGTCCAATGCTGCCAGCGTATATCGATAACTTAATCACTATTAATTCGCAGACCGATATTTTTAATCCAAATCGACATGTGCTGACAATAAAATAATTAAAACACTACTAAATTACATTTTTGGCAAAAAAAAAAATAATTTCAACAAACACAAAATAACACTAACAGACCAGTTAGACTAGCGTACAAAGAAAACATAAAAACTCCGACAATAAATTCAAGATTTGGACAAAGACACTACCAATACCATGCTATAAAAGCTTTCAACAGTGTAAAATTCGAAATTAAAATTGATGAATATAAAAATAAATTCACACACAAAATTATAAAATAAAAATATAAAATAAAAACAAAACCTACACGTAACACACAAAACCAATATAAACACACATCACTCACAAACACACAAGATTATTTTCAATGTATTATTTTTTAATGTTAAGTATATTATTATGTATTTTTAATTTTAAATGTATTATTTTCTCTTTAAATGTATTATATTTTCATATTATAAAATGAAGGCCTCAGCACGGGCAAGCCACCCAAATGAGGCCTACATTACTGGAAAACTTAAAATGTAAAAAAATATTGTACCATATATAAAAAAAAACAAACAAATACTGGCGCATCTGTCTGTCGAATTAAGAGGACGCTACAAGCCAAAAATGTGTATCTTCTTTGTATACCTTATGTTGGAGGTAAAAGGCATTAAAATCGCTTGACAAACAGAGTCTAGAAACGTTCGATTTCAAGCAAAACACTGGTTTTTATTTATTTTGTAAATAATTTTTTAAGAAAGCAAAAAAATTAATCAAGTGACAGATAATCTTAACTATAATAATGTATATTTTTAAGTTGTTTCCTTTACGCGTTCATAGATTTCTATGTGAAAAATATTTTTTTTAGTATATTACATTTATATTTTTGTTGAGTAATTTATTTTTTATTTGTATTCTACTTAGCGATGCGATAGGAAAACCTTCAATTTATCTAAAGCATATTTTTTTGGTATTCATAATGTACACCAATTTGTTATAAAGATTAATCAAAATAGTGATTTAGCTTTAAGCTTCGCCTTAACGTCAAACGGCTACGTAAAAGTAAAAAATACAAATAAATTGATAATGTCGAATTGAAATAATAACTTTAATATAACGGACAATGGCAGTTACTTTTTTACATTAAAAGGGAGATAATAAGGTAGTTATGAATAACAACTATTGATCCTCCGAGTTGGAACGGAATCAATTGATCGCGTCTCAATCGTCCATGGATCGTGTGTACGATTTATTTTCAATTCTAAGAGCTTAGATAGTTTACCCCCATTCATTAATTAGCAAGTAATTTTTCATAACGAACGCCATTACTTAAAAAGTCGTGCATATTGACAGCTTATTCACACCTTGGAGGCCGCGCTAAAAGCTGCGGCTTTTGTCTACTCGCTGTCGGAATCATATTTTGATCTTTATGATGATAATGTTATTTGGTGGATCACCAAGTGTAGACACCGCTAGATAAGATGTATAGCCGGATGCTGGGTGTGCTCGGTGTTATCTTCGGGTCGGGAGCGTTCTTGATTAGGTAACACACCCCCCCTTAAATTCAAACTCCTCTTCTTCTGGAAGTAGAGTTTGAAGATTTTCCATATGAGTAATGTAACTACGGCGATAATGCAGCCACTGGTTAGTGATATATGTAGACTCCTTTCAATTGGGTTTATGATAGGGATAGTTAGTTCGTGTCCTTTCGTGTTTGAAAGATCTTGAATTTGGATCTGTGGAAGTTTCGACACTTGTAGTTTTTCCTTGGAGTAGGTAACCGCAATATCTTCCTGGTTTACTGTTTGTCCTATAGCTAGGGTTTTTCCTTGTATGTTGCAATCTGGGCTGCTGATTAATACAGATTTGAAGATAGTAGTCTCTCTTTGGTGTTCATGGCAGTTAATATAAATAGTTGATGGGATGTTCCTGAAGGCGTACATTATGTTTTGTGCAATGAGGCGGGTGTGCTCATTGGGACAGTAAATTTTTCTTAGTGTGCATTTTTTTTCGTCTTGCGAGTCCGCTAATCCTTTGGTGCAGTCGTCTAATGCTATAATCTGTTTGTTGCATATACTCGTAGTGTCGGTCATCTCCTGACATCTGTCGGCTAAAAATACATCTTTTCCATTCTTCAAAATTCGTCTTGGAAGGGATGCGGGTATAAGGCAATTATTATCGGAAGATTTGGAAATAATGTGTAAAATATCATAATAACTATAAAATAACTCTTCTACCAGAGTTAACGTTATAACGAAGTGCAATTTTCTTTCTGATCGTACTAATCTTACTTGTAGCAAGTGCTGAAGCCAATTAAAATCTTCTGATGGCACCTGTCGCTTATTTACGTTTTTAATAGCGTCTAAAAAGAGCTCAGGTTTTAACATGCTATAATGGTACATATTATGTAAAGCAAATAACACAGATTCTGTTAAGCGGTCCAACAGTTCCGTTATCATTTCTGCCTGATATATGAAGTGTATCAGCAATAATTCATTCATATCTTCGTAATGGTCGCGGCTTATTTGTGACCATAAAACAATTTGGTTATAGGAAAGATTTTTAAGTTTCGTGTAATAGTCTTCCATTGTACGAGAGGTCAGAGATACCCTGTGGTTATTAATGTTAATTTTATCTTTCAACTCATTTAAATCATTATCGTCTAGATTACCAGTAAGGTACTTAATGATAGACCCCAGACCGTTAATGAGTCCTCGCTTAGTTCGCTTACTTATCAGATTACGTAATAAAACGTTATTATTTTCTATTAGAAATTCTATTCTTTCTATACCTATGCTAGGTAAGCTAAAATCGTGTTGCTTCAAAAGTTTCTTAAAATTAAATTCCAATTGTTCCATTTGAACTATTAATGGGTTTACATCTAATGTGTGGATGACAATCCATAGACCCTCTGCCACTCTTGCGGTCCCGAGCGGTGAGATAATGAAGTGTTCATCGTCTGTTATTTGTCGAATCCGTAGGGGTCGCTTCAGCGTGATTAGCCCGAAACAATTTCACACTATCTTTATGAATTGTTCCGATTCCCTTATCGGAGGCATACTTCAAAACATTATGGGGTAGCAATGCGGTGACCAGATACGGCCCACGAAATTTATTGATATATTTACCGCGGTCATGGGTTTGTATCAAAATTTTATCTCCAATATTTATCTGTTGTTGCGTACGATTCTTATTTACACGAGCTAAAGTTTTATTCTTTATGACATTTTGACTTTTGTAAATTATTTGATTTAAGGTTTTACATTCCCTAGCGTGTTGCGCGACGTAATCTTGGGTGATAACCCCGTCTTCGGCGAGGGTTCTGTTTCCCTGACAGAAATGGATTTCATTCGGCGTATGTTGAGTCACACTGTGAATAGTATTATTATACGCTATTATACCTAGAGAGATTTGAGCCGTAGGGGTAGATTTATCTAACACTTGTCTGTTTATGCGTAGTATTTCGATGAAAGTTGAGTGGAACCGATCTATATCTCCTTTCGATTGAGCGTGGTCCACCGTGGTTAGGTGTACATTTATTTTATAAAGGGCTAGTAGTTCGCGAATTGTTACCGAATTTAATATGGTCTCATGGTCTAGGTGGATTTCCTTAGGTACTCCTACAATAGAGAATATGTTTATTAATATATCGCTTACTGCTATACTGCTATTGTTATCAAGTGGTGCGCAGTGTGACCACTTAGAGAAACGATCTATGATAGTTAAATAACGTCTCCTATTAAAATGAAATGTGTCTATCTGCCAAATCTCCATTGGAGTATGTGGAGTGATGGTGGATTCTAATGGCGCCAATACCGGGTGCCTATTATATTTAGTTTGTTGACATATTATGCATGTCTTGAGGTATTTCACAATTTTGTGGCGCATTTGTGAAAAGTAATATTTCCTTTTTATTTTCGTCAAAAGGGCTTCAAATCCAACGTGTCGTTGGTTTTCTACATGTGTCGAATATATTATTTCATCTTCTTCTTCTTTATTGGTAGGTTCGATTTTTATATCAGTGTAACGAATTAATTTCAAAGAGTTCTTATCAACATTTTTTCTATAGCTTTCGCTTAACCGTTCGTACATTAAATCGTCTTCTATAATTATAGCATATTTATTTTTATCACAACATTGCTCTATAAAATGGATGAATACATTAGTTGCATCATCTGTGGGAATGCACCATACATGGTCAGTTCCGTTTTCTTTACCTTGTAGTTTTCGTGAGGCTGTTGCTGCGGTCTTGACAAATATCCTATTCATTCTAGGAGGAGGATGTTCGTGTCTAATTGGAATGCCGGATTCGTTATCGTCCGTATTGCTGTGCAAAGTGCTAACTACACTTCGGGAGCATGAGGCAACTTCTCCCATCATCGAACTGGTGGCTGTTTCGTTCATATTAATCTCGACTCGCGAAAGCGCATCCGCTACATGATTAGTATTAACTTTTTTATGTTTTATAGAAAAGTCGTTTTCTTGGAGTTGCGAGTCTATTTTATCACGCCGATAGTGCGGTAGGCGATAAGCCCTTTGGTATACCGGCGCTTCCGTTAATAGCGTTATCTTATGTTCCGCCACAGGGGCACAGTTCCCTGACAATTCTTTCGAAAATAAATCCTGATTATTGTTTAGAATATTATCTAAATCGTTCGCTTCTTCCGTATGAAAGAGCTTTACAATTTTATTTGGCGTCCGCAGCACCTTATCTCTTAATACTAACGTGGCCCCCATTAAACTTAACATATCTATGCCTAGTAAAACATTATAATTATTTGAAAAATTAAAAACGTGAAAGCGCATTTCGTTGTCGTTTTCACCAAAAACTTTCTTCCAGAACGGGGTAATGACGGTTCCTTTGTGGCAAGTCTTTTTATGCGCTGTTTGTACCGCAAAAGATTCATTTATTTATTTACAGTCAAAGAATAGTTTATTATATAATTCCTTAGTCATGAATGATTTCGTACTGCCCGTATCTATTAATATTTTAATTCCCAGGGGTGCTTTAATAAAAGGTAGACCACAAGTTAAATTGTGCAAATGGATTATGGAGTTGGAGCTTCTATTTCTCCCTCTTGAAAATCCTCAGGGTGTTCATTATGGAACAATTCCTGAGCCATGCGATCGTTTCCTAAATTGATAATGGGCCCTCTATCAGGGCGACGCTGAGGCGCAGTACGCATGCTAACATCCTCATTTCTATTGTTATTATTATTGCGCGGTAAAAATGTCGGTTGGCTATTACTATATCGGCGCGGAGCAAGATTATCACTTTTATTACCAAAGTGGGACTGACGCGGTGTGTAAGAATTATTTTGTTCGAGTGCAGTTTGTCCAACGTCTTTATTAAAATTACTATTATTTTGCCAAACGCGGTTTTCCCATGGCTCTCTATTATTCATGGCCGAACGTTGCCTTCCGGACGCGAAATGATGGTCTCTAAACGATTCCGTGGCAAAGGGACGTTGCGTCGATGTTTTTTTAGTAAGTTCACCGTGTGCATCTAAGATTCGAATTTCGTGACACAACGTTTCATAATCTTTATTTAAATTTGCACACTTGATGTGCGTTGGCAACATATTCACTATAGTATTACGAGCTGTATCTTGATAAGCGGCAAATAGTACTGGTGCGTTTGTTGCACCGACTGACTCGGTTATCTTTATTTTTATCGCGAACAGTATCTTGTTGACCTCATGTATAACAGTTGAGAAATCTCGGTTTCCTCTTTGTAAATTAATTAGTTCCGTCTGCCATAACGAAATTGTTTTATTATCGCCACATTCTTTTTGTAAGATTTCAAATATCTTTTCTATTGTAAAATCGTGGTCGTGCATTAGAATTACTTGTAGAGCTTTACCTTTTAATTTGGAAATAATTTTTTCCACATTATTAGGTGTATTGCCATTTCTAGATAAAAAGCCTCTAGCTGACTTGATGAAGAAATAAAGCTCATCTGGAGACCCGTGGTACTCGAAAATGGAGTCTGTGCATGACGCGGATCTCTCGTTTGATAGTGCCATTTTTAATTTTAGATTGAAAAATTATATAAAAATATATAGGACTACAAATATAACTTGCTCTTGGATGAGAAAGAAAAAATACACTCTGTCTTTGTGGATAAAGAAGGGTAAGGATCTATCGGATTAAGGGATAGACGAAAAATTTGAAAAAACGTACTCACATGTAAATTATCAGCGTTTTCTTCATAGTGTCTTCAATGAGGTTAACGATTTGTGGGTTCGGGACTTCTGCGACGGGTTGAAACGATATCAGCCAGAACTTCTTAGCCAGATCCAGGTATCTGGAACGCTTGGGATTGTTCTCGAAGCCTCCTAGTTGGGCGCCAGTTAACTTTCTTGGTTTTCCTTTATTTTATTTTAACTAAATAAAATGATGAGACGGTGAAGTAATAATATTTATTTATAAAACACACAATTACAAGCGAGTTAAACGTAATTTCAGATGGAGAATCTAACAACAATACTGACAAGTAGTCTTGTTAACTGAACGTTGAAGATTGACGCCCTGTGAGGTGTTGCGGTCCTATTTATCCGTGCTCTCGTTGATAGGGTGTTGGTCACGCGCTCCCACGTCCGGGTCCATCGTCGATGATGATAATGTTATTTGGTGGATCACCAAGTGTAGACACCGCTAGATAAAATGTATAGCCGGATGCTGGGTGTGCTCGGTGTTATCTTCGGGTCGGGAGCGTTCTTGATTAGGTAACACTCGCGAACTTCGCTAACTGACTGTAGATGACGGATTTCATCAATATCGTATTACCATAGGGCTTGTGAATCGGTATAAAATCGTCGGTAGTTACGCCTATGGATCCGACATTGTAAAGTTATCGATTTCACTGTGCTAAACCCTCAGGACACTGAATCAAATAGACCACTTATTGCAAGATCTAATATTAAATTGACCCATTTTATCTATCATTAATTTGTGTTGTTCCACA
Organism: Hesperophylax magnus; assembly: GCA_026573805.1. Lineage (NCBI taxonomy): Eukaryota > Metazoa > Arthropoda > Insecta > Trichoptera > Limnephilidae > Hesperophylax > Hesperophylax magnus. The sequence continues at coordinate 2,924,070 of JAIUSX010000141.1, read as the reverse complement.
ATTTTAAATTATCCACAAGTTCCAGAGTGGAAGAGACTCTCAGTATCACCCTGGTGTAAGACCACAATTTAGTATTGAAACGTTGCTTGACATTTTTCCGTGTTTGGTGACCATATCTGAATATCCAGATACATCCCCACCTTCCTCTTCACCATCTCCTTCCTCTCCCCGCTATCTTCAACCTCACAACCTACCCCATTTTGGGATGCCATAGTCTCAATGGCTTCAGACGGCTGGGAGCAGTTGGGCCTCTTATGCATTTTCACAATATTTTTTTTTTTTTGTAATAATTCGATTTTGTGAAATGATATATTTTTTTTATTTTATCTATCTTTTTCAAGTAAATTGACGAATTGATGTTTTGTGTACTTAAACACGGTATTTGGAAACACGTATTACAAGAGGGAAACTGGTAAATAGAAAACCCTTAAAAAATCGTTTTGATTAAAGCTTTTAAATAAAATTCTTTTTTCCACATATGTGTACGGCATACAATACATTGCATAATATGTAAGTCTAAGCGGCATAAAAAAATACCCAAAAATTCGTTAAAATTAATCGCATTGATTCCACGCTTCTTCAATGATAAGGATTTTATAAAATATGTGTTATCTTAATATTATTTAAATGAGCAAAAACGACTCATCAGTTGTCGCCTTTTACGTATTTTTGGAAAATCAATAAACATATTACGTCTATCAGGTCCGGTATAATTATTTTCCATAAAATATAATTTAACCATTTTGGTGACAAATTAGAGAGAAGTCAGTTATTTACCTATCAAATGAACACCGTTTGTAAACTTGAAATTTAAGAATAAAACTAACTTATCACAATAACTTCGAATATTGAATTATAAATTAATGATTTTAATTAAAATAATGTTGGGAGTTAGTGTAAATAGAATTAATACGATTTTTGAAAATTTAAAGTTCATTGAAAGTGAATTAATTTCACGCCGCAATATTTCACATCACGTCACATAAAACTGACAATATTTTTATTATTTGAAAAAAATAAACATATTTATTTTAAGCTACTTGGCGTGTACCCGGCGTTGCTCGGGGTCAGGATGGTTTTGAGTAAAGTTTTGAGGTTATGAGTTCTATTGTACCAGAAAACAGGGTCTATTTTTAAGGTGAAGATAATAATATTCTAAATAATTTACGCTTTACAAGTTTTTGTTTCGCTACTGTATTACAGAGATGATGCAAGACTTCCCGGGGCGTCCCTGACCTCTTCCACCATTTAAAAAACTATCTAAACACTCCTAGCAATAATAAGAATAAACGAAATTGGTCCAGTAATATTTGTGCCAACAGGGGACAAACTAACAAACAAACAAATATTTATATTTTTTATGCGATAAATAAAAAAAAACACGTCATCACTTATTTACTGCTTTCAAATAATTCGTCTTTATAAAAACGATTGTATATTTAAAAATGAAGGTGGTAGAATTTTGACTTTCACAAACAAAATGCAGAACGTTCCACGGACAGCAGAAGAGAACATGACAAAAAAAAACAATAGAAAGTCCCTTCTAAGTCAGACGAGTAATCTCCAGTCTCTTTGGCCCGACCACATGGCGCCCAGTTAACCTTGAGGAATAACCTACGACTAGCTGGCTGGAATTGGATATATTAAATGTAGCGGGGAAAGCGATCTTCCCCCGTTTATGCGCTCCCAATACTTCGTCTGCCAAATTTGGAAGGAGTAACATTGAAATAACGCTGTGACGTCACCGTGAATGGGTTCCCGGATGGCACGTATCATTCATATGGTTTAAGTTGAAAACTTGTTTCTACTACACGTGAATGCAGCAGTTGACTCATTTAATTATGTTTTGATCTATACGGTGCTGAGGTACACACTATTTATTAATCAAAAATGGATTTAAAAAGTAAGTACTTTTTAGGAGAAAATATCTTTTATATGATTTTATACGATTGTAAGCCGAGAAAAATTACTGATAAAAAATATTTATAATTCCGCATATAAATGAAATCACAAATAAAGCCCTAAAAATGCTTGGTTTTATATGTAGAACCGCATGTGACTTCAAGTCACTAGAATGTTTGAACACACTGTACACATCTTTAGTAAGAAGTGAAGTAGAGTATAATTCGCCTATTTGGTCCCCGTTTTATAAAGTACATTCCAACAATATTGAAAAGGTACAACACAAATTTTTAAGATTTATTAACTTTAAACTGAATATTCCAATCCAAAATATAAATTATATCCAACTCATGCATCAACTAAATTTGATTACGCTGTCAGATAGGCGAATTATCTCCGACCTTGTTCTACTAAATAAAATTATTAATTATAGAATCGACAGCCCTGAAATTCTTGCCACAATAAAATTATTTGTACCTTCCAAAAATACGAGACAAAATTCCACCTTTTTCTGTGACAATTTCAAATCTAATTATCAAGCGCACATATCGTTAAATCGAATACAAAATTTTGGTAATAAATTTGGTAATGTTGTTGATATATTTAGAGATTCCGTAGCAGTGCTTAAACGAAATCTACATAAACACTTTGCTGAAATGTATGACTTCTCCACTCCATAGTGAAAAACCCATTTTTTAGCTTCTGTTTTTTCACTCTTTTCTTTTATGACTTTTTAACTTTAATATATATGTTTTAACTTTACAAATTAATATTGTTATTTAAATAACAATTCGAATATGATTTTAAGTCCCTATAAATGCTGATTAATTTCAATCCATTTATTTTTCTAAGTAAGTAAAAAAAATTAAAAAAAAAAAAATGTTCTCCATAATGGTATTATGTATTATTTGTAAAACATTTATGTACTACAGATATAATAACTATTTTATTTATATATGTACGTAAACTTTTAAATGTCACATAGTTAATGTAATAACACTAATAACAATGTATGTAAAAGCCCAATGGGCGTTTAAATAAATAAATAAATAATTGGTTAAGAATCTCTTCATGTATTCGTAATCCGGTTAAAAATAGGGTTGCAGGTCCTTAACGAACGAATTGATAGGTTTCCTGATAAACTTTTAGTAGAATACTAATTAATGTATTGTCACGAATTTGGAACAAGTGTTTATAAAAATCCTAATTACGTATTATTCGCATAACGTCATATATTATCAATACAAACGCAGGTGAATAAACACGTGTTATTTCGTATTTACTAAAAGTTTATTAGCAAACGGACTGCAATCCCGTTTTAACAGGATTACGGATTATTTTAAGAGATCCTTAATAAATTAGCGTTACTCGTTTTCCTTCGTGTATCTTGTGCGTGAATACGATTATGTTGTAACTTTTCATAGAAAAAATAATCCAGATAATTATTGTAACGGCTAATACCGAATTCTATATTCCTTTATGTTACAGTGAAATACGCTGTGTTTCGAAACATTTTTATAAAAGAAAGAACAAATTGAACATTTATTAAATATTCAACTATATTACTCCTGCAACTTATAAACATACATACACCCACAGTAACAACACGACAAAATACAATATTCTACAGCAGCACACATAAGCGTAACTACATTGCCCACTCTCCGATACAACGACTTCACACCATAGGAAATCATTACTTGGGTGATGTTGATATATTCAATACCAACTTGGCAAGTTATGTGGATCATTTAAAACATTTATTTCAACAATACTCCTAAACACATCATGTAAACCTACAAATAGCTGTAATTTTCTGTTTTTGTTTCTTGTGTTTGTATGACTTGTTGCATAGCTTTTATCAAATGTAATTTTATTTTTATTATTTATGTTTCAAAGTATCTGTCAAATTAAAATTATACTACCAACCATGTAAAAGCCCTCTGGGCGTTAAATAAATAAATAAATTTCACCACGTTAAAGATATTTTAAACAACTCAAATCAATTGAATAGGTAAAAAAGAGATTTCTATTCTCTTGAGATCCATATCTTTTTTCCAATAATAATATTTGGCTAATTTATATAGCGCCGTTTTCGTGAGAAATCACCTCAAGGGCGCTGGGCATCCCGTTCAATATCCCCTCCTATAGACTCAGAAATAATGAACTGCTCTTACCCAATCAACACTCAACTAATTATGGATATTATTCGCCATTATACAGCATGGTAAGTTCAAGTAAAGACATAGATTCTTTTAGTATAAGTCTACGGGTCACTTTTTTTACAAAATTTGAACAAATCATCAAATTTAAAAAAGTTCGAATGATGTTCTGTTTAATAATACTATAGGCCGCTGCACAGAACTGAAATAATAACAGGACTTGGGACGTGAAAATTGACTTTGAAATTTGATAGATTGTTCAAATTCGGTTAAACAATCCGTCTTACATGGTTTTTGTCGGTCACTAAATACGATTATAAATATTTTGACTTCAAGCAAGGTCTTGACATTACTTGTCACTTCTATTTTCTTATTTTTTTCTCTACCATTTGTCAGTCTTTACTATTATAATTAGTATTTTTATTTTATTTCGTGTCACTAATTCTGTTTTTTTTTTTAATTGGACGTAAGTCCGTTAATAAATAAGTAAATTAATAAACAAATGTTTCTTGACAAAAAAAACGTTTCGAACTCAAATCAGTTGCATTGCCCTGATCTTTGCCTCTATTTTCTGGATAATAAATCAAAATTGTAATATGCTGCCAAAAAATCTTTGTGAAGTGTTTTGGCGAACACTCATTCAATCACTCATTCTCAAAAGTGATTCTTATACCTATTCGGCCTCTTGACATAGTTCGCAAACAGTATTTTATTTACATTATCGTGTCAAGGCCCCGAAGAAAAACATCCCTTTATTTTATGCGCTCCTGGTACTCTCAACTCGGCCCCTTAGAGTCAAAAAAACGTAACTCAATTTTTATCGATTTTGAGTTACGGGTGGTACTAGTCACACAATAACACATTACGTTAAGTGACAAAGACACGTAGCAATAGGTTCAACGGATAAAAATATACATCGATACGTATCTGCAGAAAATCATTTGTTGTTAATATCAGTAGGATGTATCTTTACTTGCGTTTTTTATACTTGAATAAAAAGATATTTGCTTGTGAGTCAAAGAAACGCATCTTTAGTTACGTTAACCCTTGCTTCAGAATCCACTGTAAACTTCATCGAGTTTGATTTAGAAGCCGTTCGATATTGTTCAAAAGTCCACTCGAAAGTATTTTTTTTATAAACGACGCCTGGCAGTTAACAATTTAACTATTTTTAATGTTCCAAACAATGAAGCTGGAAATTACATGTGGCATGAAGGAGTAGTTGGTCGTGGTTCAGACGAAATCGCTTCATGTATGTAAAAGTATTTGGCAGCTAATGCTAACGAGAAGAAGTTTATTTTGATGAGTGGTACTTGTGGTGGTCAAAATAGAAATGTAAATTTCTCTGCCATGCTTCTGTATGCCGTTCAGTCTTTGGATATTCCGTACATAGAGCATGCTTTTTTTGAACCTGGCCGTTCTATGATGGAATGCGACTCGGTTCACGCCCATATTGAAACGTCTACGAAGAAAATAAATGTATTTGACCCTTCATCGTGGTACACGGCAGTTAGATTAGCTTCAAGAAAATCCAAATATGATGTCATTGAGATGGGACAAGAGTGTTTCTTCAGTTTCATCAACTTGAGGAAACAATTAATTAAAAACAAAAAGACAGATACAAATGGCGTGGATGTAAACTGGTTAAAAATCACATTGATGCAATATCAAAAAGAAGATCCTGTCCATATTTATTTCAAATATTACAAAGATGAACAAGAATATCGTAAACTCAAAGTAATTCGACAAGTTCCTAAAACAAGGCTATCAGCTGGACTTCCAGAATTACAAAGAGCTTACAACGCCAAAATGAAAATTGCTACTGAAAAGTTTCAAGACTTACAAGATTTGTGTGATAAAGGTATTATACCCTCTCAATATCACACATTTTACAACTCTTTAAAAGAAGGAATTATCATGACTGATAATCGAGTTGAGGAAGACATCATTGAACAGTTTGTTGATGAATGATTATAAAATGAATATATGATTTAATATCATGTATATTATCGAGGTTTCTGACTCACACAATGTTGTAATTTTTTGCCTCATCTCTTTTTAAATTAGAATATTATCATTATAATCTCCAATGATTTTTAAAAAGGTAATTAATCCTTTTATATTCATTTTGTATAAAAAGTCCCTTTCAAATGTTTTCCAAACATGATTATTATATTATATGATTCATTTATAAGATTTGCCTAAATAACCTAAGTGTTTTTTTTTTTGGTACGAGTTAAGTATTTATAAGAAGGCAGGTATTCGATATTCATAATTTAGGTACAAGATTCCAGTTTTTAAGCAAGTAACAATATTATTTAGCATATTGAGTTTTCTTTTGACGATAATATCAGTTGGTAAATAGTTACCTAAATATTTTCTATGTTTTTCTGTTTTAAATAAGTTTTTCAATAAATATTTCTAAAAAAATTATTATTATTACTGTTCCACCACTATCATAATTCTTATTCATCATCTATACTAACGTTCGGATTTAAAAAGTCAAATACCGATGCAAGTTTTTCGTAACTTGAGTTCAGTGTTTGCAATTTTTACTTTGGTTAGGATCAAAGAAACCGTAACTGAGATATAGCTGAACTAAAATTAAAAAAAAACACATGAAAATGAATTACTAATTTATATTTAAAAGATGGTTCAGATGCAAAAAATACCATCCTTTAACTAAATGAGAAGAAATTATTAATACGTTTCGTTTGTTTAAAAGTATACAACATTGATTAATTGAGAACTATGTTTTCTTGCTCTCCTGTAAAGTAGAGAAAAATGAAATACTTTTTTTGACCCTAAGGGGCCGAACTGTGATTCCGCATATTTTATGCGCCCCTGGTACTCTCAACTGTGATTTCGCATATTGTATGCGCTCCTGGTACTCAACTCAACTGTGATTCCACCAATTTTATGACAGCAAAAACGAATGAGATTTTTAAAGAGTATTTTCTCATTTACACACAATATAAGAATTATCTGAATTCGTGACAGTAGTCACCTGGCTATCATGTAAGCCCTTCCGAAGCGCAGAAAAATGACAGCATGTCGATTACGTAGAGCATGTTTATTGACAGAATAATATCAGTTTGACCTCAGTCAAACTCTAATATTGCATCATAGTATCTAGCCCAAACTCCAACTCCTTCCGTTGAACTCGTTCGCCTCGTCAACGGTCTTTAGAACATCTCAAGTAGATTTTATAAATCAGCATAACCACTCGAGCGATTGGTTGTACATATATGTATAAATTTACCATAGTATATTTAAATAATATCATTCCTCAAAATATTAACATGTAAACAAATTTACTGCTGTTTAAAGCCACCTGAACCCACCTAGATTTGCCGTTTACCCCATATTTTATGGTTTTATTTAAGTACTCTTTTCTAATGTTAAATTTGGCACATTATAACAAGCAAACGCTCAAATCGTCTTGGAAAATCTGCCATAGTATGCCAAAAATCGCTCGAGTGGATTGGTGGACATTGGCTTCATGTTTTAATTTTTTTACATTAACTCCACATAGGAGGCCCTGAGGTAATAATTTCCATTTTGAAGGGAAACTTAAAACTCACATAATGTGCTCTGATATTATGAAACTTGGATACCTTCTAATAGATGATAATAATATAGGCGCCATTAAATGCCTTAAAACATAGGAAGAAGAAAATAATAATAGTCCTAAGTAAAGTCAAGCAGTATTTTTGCCTTTCATCTCTGTGTCATCGTGTTCTCCGCATGTTTCATTAATCTTATTTACAACGTCACCGTCCAGGTCATTTTCCTTGAAAAATATACCTAAAAGGGTTATGAACACTTCGAAATTAATATTTCTGCTTAAATTTAACCATCATACGAAGTAGTATTTGTTCACCTTTATCACAAACCCACCGCTGCTGAAACCTTCGTCTCCAGTGGTTTTCCAAAACCGTAAGAAGATATTCGCTAAACCTTTAAATACATTTAGACCTTGACAAAGGTAGAGTAAAAAAGGGTTTATCTCACCCAAGTTGCTGAATTATGTAGGTGTGTTTATTTTAATTAAATATTCTAAGTATCATCCAATGGCTGAGAAATCTTTTGGGGCTGGGTAAACAGCCTCCCAGCGAGTTAATCAAATCTCTGCCGTATAAATAGAAAATAAATTTCTTTGGATTCTGCCAACACTCCGTTACTAGGGGTCAGGTCCGAAGTGAGGAATAAAACTGTTTTAGGATGAAATAATATATTTGTAGCTGCCGCTACAAATAGGTTCTAAAACATCAATACATACGACGCGCATCACATTGGAATCTACGATAAGACGGCGAATGTACGCTGCACCTACCTACTGGCGATCGCGGGTTTGTTCTCAAACAAATGCCCCCTATATATAACGCGGCCACATCAGCAGGCAGTTCAGTCTTACAAGAGAGTCAGTCCCATTCAAGCGTTCAACTATGACTGACGACGGGTGGCCTTGGTACTTGGTCGTGGTATCGTGGAAATGAATTCATTGGGGAGCGATACACGGAGAACACTTAATTATTTAAAATATTGCTAATTTATTAAGAATCTCTTCATAAATTAAATAAATTATTTGTAATACGGTTTAAAACGGGATTGCAGAATTTAAAAAAATTGATTGACAGTTTTTCTAATATACGTTCACTAAAATACGAAAGTGTTATCATTACGTCGGAACACGTGTTCTTAAAAATTATTATTATTTTCGCATTTCGTCATTGCCTATTATATAATATCAGGACAAACGCAGGTGCATGAACACGTTTTCCGAGATATCATGAATGTACTAAAAAATAAATAGGAAATGGCCTGCACTCAAATTTTTAGATACAATTTTTTCCGTGTATAAGTTTTAACGTTAATGATGTTTTGTCAAGAGTATTAGTTATTATATGAAGTCCGTGGAATTTTTCTTTACATTAACCTCACAGAGGAATCCGTGAGGAGACTTATTTCTTTCAGGGAATATTTCATCTTTGGGGATGCTGTTTGAAGGGTCTTTTTAAGAAAAGGAAGGAGAGGATGTTCTTGGAAGGAAAAAGTTATGAGGGGTTGGTAGGAATCTAGGGATCAGTATGTCCTGGAGTGACGGACTAATGATCTATCCCTCCTGCTACAGCGCAAGTCAATGGGTCAAGAGAGACCAATGGGAGAGGTCAGAGGGTCTCCCCAAACTAGCTTATCACGATCTGGTACGCAACGCAGCTGGTGGCCAGGCGCATCGTGAACACACCTCACCTGATAAACCCGGACATCCCTTCTAAATCACCAAAAGTATGCAACTACTTGAGGTGACCTATGGTAGAGGTGTTGGTTATCCAATAAATGATTAGTAAGGCTGTTCATTCCCTCTACCCGCCTCTCCAGAGAACATGCGTTAATGGAATTTAGTTATGAAACTATAAATTCTTCTAGAATTTAAACTTAGAATTTATCTAAAATCAATCATAACGAGTGATTCACTCATGAAGACGGTTGAATCAGGTAAAGAGAAGACAATTGAAAAATTGAAGAGGTCGCCTCTTGTTTTGACCGCCCGAGTGCACGGCATATATTACATTTAAGAACGAAGCTCCCCTGTTTGGGGTGACTACAGCTGTAGCTATGAGAGGAGAAATGTGAACCCCTCTCACCTTGCGATGGGATCGAACATCTTGTGATTGAAAAATATTCCATCTTGTTGGATTTGCTTTCAATTCACTACATGAAATTAGAAACCAAGCATAGACATATGAATATTAGTAGACCTGCCCTAAGTGATTAAAAGCGTATTATCCCCACTCCCCATACCGGTTCCATTGAGCCGGCTGGGCTCGCATTTGGCTTCAAGTGAAATTTGAAAACGTGACGTCATCATTCTTGTGCGAACTATGGTCGAGGCATCATCTGTTCATTTTACGAAATAACACGGCAAAATGTTGACTTTTGATATGAAAACTTGTAAAAATAGATGTGAAAAAGAGAATAAACCCAATTGTCGTATTACATTCCATAAGTAAGCATTATTTTACTTTATTTTAAGCTTATTCACACCGTATTATATGGATCAGTTTTAGAAACATATACTATCACATCACAATGTAGCGATTCTCAAATGTGCTCATCGTTGTTTACTGGGGTAAGTAAATTATGAGACATTTGTAAAAGTGTCTTAACTAAATACTCTGAAACTAACTACGACTCTGAAATAGAAGCTGCCTTACTTTGCCGAATTTGGACTTCGCAAATTAGTTCATAACGTGGCGAGTAATTTGCGCTCCCATGTAAAAATGTCTATTCATTCAAACGCAGATTTTACTTTTAAGAAGTAAATGGTGATATTATAATGCGAGATGCCTATTTACTGTCAGATTGATTTATTGACGAATCACAGTCAGCCTTACTCCCCTCGTTCTTCAACAGTTGATTTTACCCCTCGCCCTTATCTTCTCGTCTATTAATTCCTATGTCTGTGAAACCAAGGCTTTTTTGGTTTTCAGGATGAAGTCACGTTGAATTTAGAATACGTTTCTTATTTATTTCCTAAGGAATAGTTAAATGGTTTCTTTGTGAAATCTAGAGGCGTGCGGCGCATGCACTGGATAGGAATCAACAAATATAATGCAATTATTGAACACTATTTGAATTTTCCGAGTATCTTATATTAGTCACATTCATACATTTAGTACATATTATGTTACTGAAGTCTTAGGAAGGCCCAAAACACAATGAGCAAATCTATGGACGCAGGCAATTGAATTCCACGAAAATCCCATTTACATTAGTACCTAGAGACAAAGGGGCTTAATGATTCTTGGTATCCGGTACGTGATGACTACGTCTAAACTAACCACCAAAAACTTAAGTAATTGAGCATGCTACACGTCATCCATTCTACATACATAAACACACACTTTACTACAATCTACACATCTACCCTGATGTGAATACTGTAACTCTGTCCGAAACGTTGGCTAAATTTTAGATGTGTCCAACTGCACGGAATATAGTTACAAGAAGGCTATAATAACAATTGAGTAAAGCATAATACCATTCTACTGTATGTGTTCTGTATAATTTTAAATGCAAATTTTAATATTGATTACTGTTTCACTGAATTGTTATGTTCATATTATCAAATGTTTGTAAAAGCTCTTATGGGCGTATAACAAATAAATAAATAAATAAAGGAGAATGCGCAATACGGCATAAAACACCAAATATAAATCACAATAATGCATTCGTTGTGAAATTCTCAAATCATATAGAAACAGTCTCAGGTCACTTCTGTTCAAGGTCCCACACTTTTCAAAAGGTCTCAGGTCATTTCTGTTCAAGGTCCCTCACTTTTCATACTGTTTACCTACTCGAATTCTAATACATAAACTGCTCAGCGCCAAGAAAAGTTGGCTCCTGAGAGTCTAGCCATAAGTTAGGACATGAAAAATTTTCGTTAAATTTTCTCCCCTAGAATGAAAACTTTATTCGAAGACTGACTTCTTGTATTATAAATTGCCAACTATTGTAAAACATTGTTTCTTTTTTTTTATTAAATCAACCCTGTAAGGAACGTTAGTAGTTGTTAATTTTATCGTGTGTTTTTAAAACATACATTTAAAACAATGCTAGATAAATAGCCCAAAAAAATTGACAATTATTAAAGACTGCGGGTGCACAGATATTCCTTATTCCGAGATGCAGAACTAATCTTTCATTAGTAATGCCCTTCGAAAAAATGAACTTACGCCTGATGTCGACATTTTCCAGGTAAATATTCCTAAATTTAAAATACTAACAATGTAGCTCTGCGCGAGTGTCGATAATAATATATGTAAATTTTGGTACACGGAGAAAAATTAGAGATATAAAATATTGCTAATTTACTAAGACTCTATTCAAATTATTCGTAATCCGATTGAAAACGGGACTGCAGGCCTTTACCGGATGAATTGACAGATTTTTTGATAAACTATAAATAAAACAAGATTTTTTTTTGCGATGTAGGAACACGTGTTCACAAAAATTCTAATATTTTTACATTTCGTTTTTAGGTATTATCAGGACAAACGCTGATGCATGCATACACGCGTTCCGACATATAATGAATTTATTAAAAGTACGAGTACATTAGGAAACGGCCTGCATTCCCATTTTTAACAGGATTTTAATAAGTCAGCAATACTCATTATTCACCAAGTAAAGTAATTATGTAACTGTACGTGTAAAACAAAATAATAATGCTTACCCATTAAAATTTATAGTACAAAAATACAGCAAAAAATAATTTTAATTAATAGTGGAGAACGAATTATAAAGTACATGTAGATGTATTCAAGAGAATAATAATATTTTATACATTAAATCCGTGGTTAAAAGTAAAGCAATTTACTTTTTATCGAGGCATAATCAAAATTACCTTTCCAAGTAAGATTAAACTTAATTTATTATAAAAACGAAAGCAAATAGAACGTAATAATTTATGAAAAAAACGTAATCTTCTTAAAATGTAATTATCTTGCCAGTTTCTGGAATTTATTTACTCTACATAATATTATTTAATTAAAATAATTAATTAAATTTGCACCTCATTCCAGAGTTAGCTTTACTTGGATATTCTCAGTATTGCCTGGCGAAGATAAAATTTTAATCGTGTTTATTGACTATATCTGAAAAGGAAACCATTTTCCAACCTTTCAACCGGTTGTTGGGACATTTGTGCAGTATTCGCAATAAAAAATAAAGGGCATAAGTATTCGCTTTTCACAGCTCTCCAGGGCTTCCCCAGTTAAGGTATGTTGCGAGGCTGAAGCTATTGGTTAGGGGAAGAAATGGCGAGAGGGTGACGGAAACGGAAATTAAATGGCTATAATCTCGTCACTAAATAAAGGGCATAAGTATTCGCTTTTCACAGCTCTCCAGGGCTTCCCCAGTTAAGGTATGTTGCGAGGCTGAAGCTATTGGTTAGGGGAAGAAATGGCGAGAGGGTGACGGAAACGGAAATTAAATGGCTATAATCTCGTCACTAAATAAAGGGCATAAGTATTCGCTTTTCACAGCTCTCCAGGGCTTCCCCAGTTAAGGTATGTTGCGAGGCTGAAGCTATTGGTTAGGGGAAGAAATGGCGAGAGGGTGACGGAAACGGAAATTAAATGGCTATAATCTCGTCACTAAATAAAGGGCATAAGTATTCGCTTTTCACAGCTCTCTAGGGCTTCCCCAGTTAAGGTATGTTGCGAGGCTGAAGCTATTGGTTAGGGGAAGAAATGGCGAGAGGGTGACGGAAACGGAAATTAAATGGCTATAATCTCGTCACTAAATAAAGGGCATAAGTATTCGCTTTTCACAGCTCTCCAGGGCTTCCCCAGTTAAGGTATGTTGCGAGGCTGAAGCTATTGGTTAGGGGAATAAATGGCGAGAGGGTGACGGAAACGGAAATTAAATGGCTATAATCTCGTCACTAAATAAAGGGCATAAGTATTCGCTTTTCACAGCTCTCCAGGGCTTCCCCAGTTAAGGTATGTTGCGAGGCTGAAGCTATTGGTTAGGGGAAGAAATGGCGAGAGGGTGACGGAAACGGAAATTAAATGGCTATAATCTCGTCACTAAATAAAGGGCATAAGTATTCGCTTTTCACAGCTCTCCAGGGCTTCCCCAGTTAAGGTATGTTGCGAGGCTGAAGCTATTGGTTAGGGGAAGAAATGGCGAGAGGGTGACGGAAACGGAAATTAAATGGCTATAATCTCGTCACTAAATAAAGGGCATAAGTATTCGCTTTTCACAGCTCTCCAGGGCTTCCCCAGTTAAGGTATGTTGCGAGGCTGAAGCTATTGGTTAGGGGAAGAAATGGCGAGAGGGTGACGGAAACGGAAATTAAATGGCTATAATCTCGTCACTAAATAAACGGCATAAGTATTCGCTTTTCAGAGCTCTCCAGGGCTTCCCCAGTTAAGGTATGTTGCGAGACTGAAGCTATTGGTTAGGGGAATAAATGGCGAGAGGGTGACGGAAACGGAAATTAAATGGCTATAATCTCGTCACTAAATACGGCTAAAACCTTTTCGTCCAACGTTTCGATTTTTAATGGTGGTCTTTCACCATGGCAATACAGAAAGTAACTACCAAATTGGAGTACGGACTACGTTTATATTATTTTAAAAACACTATTTACTATTATTTTGACATAACAATAAAATTAACTTGCGCACGCCGGGATTTGAACCCGCGATCCCCAATTGCAGTCTAGTATCGTAACCACTCAATCACGTAGACCGTTTGCACTAATTAGCATACAAATTTGAAGGAAAGAAAATAGTTTTATTATACACTCGTAATATATCATAAACTGTTTTCAGATGAGTCCAAATTAAATGGGTACATGGAAGACGTATTAAAGCATAACATTTTTTTTTTAAATATTTTATTTCCATTCGTCCACGTAGTTTTATTTATAATCAGCTTTCGTTTTTTATACATATTTTATGTCTGATCGATCAAACAAACTTTGAAGAGCAAAAATATGGTTTGTAAATATTTTAAATACAGAAAAGGAAAATAAATTTTAAATTATTAATCTCAATCATAACGTCTGTATAAAAAATGGCTTTGAATCCATGAAATAATTTTGATGTAAGTAATGAATTGTAAATTTATCTGTAAATTAATTCAATTTTTTGTTTCTTTCTACAATTTTACCTGATATTCCTGATAAGTAATAACTAATATCCACATCATTTTCTTTATAAATATTCAAGTTTTTTATTCTACTAAGCTTGCTTGTAAGGGTATAAATGACAAAGTGCGTACCGCTCACCAAAGGATAAACCTTACCATTCATGATTAAGTGTTGGATAAATTAGGGTTTAATCCACACCCTTGATCCCTGCTCCAAGTCGGTTATCTCCCAACCGCGGTGCCTCCTGCTTGCCTGCTTATCTTGCCATCGATATTTCGTTGTTTCCATAATGTTTTCAATTTATGCTTCAAAGTAAATCCACAGGGATTGCCTTCTCAGGTGATGTAACGATGAATTTATTACTATGGATGCAGTCACTTATTTATTTAAGCATATTTTGAGAGCTGTGTGACTTTTGGTAAGGTTCACAATATGCTTAACATCATGATACCCTGTCTCACAGAGTATGCAGAGAAAATAAAAATCAAGATTTGAATTTCTATAAATAGCCTCGCCCGATGTAACGGATGTGTGCGAAAAACAGGACGTAAATCTACGGAAGGATTAGCAAAATGCAGTAAGTAACTTCCGCAATTTAACCCGTACATCGCTAATCAAATCACCTTTTGCTTGATTTTGGCGTTTTTAATTTATCATTTAAAACATTAAAATGTTAGCAGGAAAACCATCCGCTACTAAAATTTTAGTCTTAATTTAGAACAAAGACAAAATATAAAATGAGAGTGATTTATCGTATCATCGGAATTAATGGTAGCAAATCGCCTCCAGACCACGCCGATCGACGAGAATTGGGGACAAACATCATATTCCATTAGAGGCTCTGAAGGACAGATCTGACTGGGGCGTCCATACATTACTAGTCACAAACATCATATTCCATTAGAGGCTCTGAAGGACAGATCTGACTAAGGTTTCCATACATTACTAGTCACAAACATCATATTCCATTAGAGGCTCTGAAGGACAGATCTGACTGGGGCGTCCATACATTACTAGTCACAAACATCATATTCCATTAGAGGCTCTGAAGGACAGATCTGACTGGGGCGTCTATACATTACTAGCCACAAACATCATATTCCATTAGAGGCTCTGAATGACAGATCTGACTGGGGCGTCTATACATTACTAGTTACAAACATCATATTCCATTAGAGGCTCTGAATGACAGATCTGACTGGGGCGTCTATACATTACTAGTTACAAACATCATATTCCATTAGAGGCTCTGAATGACAGATCTGACTGGGGCGTCTATACATTACTAGCCACAAACATCATATTCCATTAGAGGCTCTGAATGACAGATCTGACTGGGGCGTCTATACATTACTAGCCACAAACATCATATTCCATTAGAGGCTCTGAATGACAGATCTGACTGGGGCGTCTATACATTACTAGTTACAAACATCATATTCCATTAGAGGCTCTGAAGGACATATCTTACCGGGGCGTCCTTTTTTCGTCATCGGGAAGATAAATAAATGTTCTTCTCGGTTTGCATCAAATATTTATACATTAATAAAAAAAATGTCAAAGTGCGAATTCTTTCATGGACAGTTTAAAGTTTAAAAAATATTTATATTTTTTATTGTATGAACGGTATAAAAATTGAAGTGACAGTTATACTTATACAAAAGGAAAATAAAAAATAAAAATTGAATTTTTCAAAATTATGTACGTTCCGAGTTAAAATATCCAGTTAGGTTTTTTTGGGTTAGCATTTCCAAAAAATGGTATTTCTTTTAACGAAATCTTAAAAAAGAAGCAATATTTATCTTATTTTATATTCTTTAAGCGAGCATTCAGAAATTTCGAGGAATTTTACCATGGAATTTGGAATTTGTTGGTAAAAATATTTTAAAACCTGAAGGGTTTGATATTTCTTCCGGCATATTTCAAGAGATAAGCCACGGCTTAAACCCGCGTTATGTACCATGTGATCTATTCATTCGCATCATCTATATAGTGCGAGCATCTATTTAAAAATATATTAAAACATTTTCGTATATTTAAAATTAAAGTAAAACAACAATAAAAAATCTTTTTTTCGGATTTTCACGCACCCTTGTAGCCCCACGACCATTGTCAACCAGCTTTTACTAACCCAATTATTTAACTCAAAATATACCATACAGCTAAAATACCAATGTGGCTTTTCTACTGTAGAAAACATTCGTATCCAGAACACTATTCTATGAGCATTTTTTGATGGAAATTCGGCAATCGTTAAGGCAATCTCTGATTTGAAAATTACCCGTAAGGTTAGCAGTGTTCTCATTTTTCCCAATTTTACTATTAAATTTGTTATTTTGAAGCGAGATCCATTATTTTTATTGGCTCTGTATTATCAAGTTTCAATTGTTTTGCAATTGGATATTTAAATTAAACCCCATTTTATTTTTGGGAGATATTTCTTCCAGCCTGACACGGACTCATAAAAGTCATGCTATCTCATTTTGTATTATAGTGAGATACATGTTTTACGGTGGAGAGCGAGAACACCACACTTTGTATTTTAATTTGAAAGTTACACAATTACAAGAAAGATTAAAATTATTCTATTAAACAAAATTTAGCAATTGAAAAATAAGGTTTGCCAATTTTTGCACGAAACGAAAAAATATTAAGTTACAGTAACTTTTAAAATTAATGTGTTAATAAATAATAAATAAATAAAATACTTTTGTAAAATTAAATATGTTTTGTAGTTTCGTGCAAAGTTATATTATTTATAATTTAAATGATAAAACCATCGGTAAGCGACTTTAAAATTTTATTCATGTTTGCGATTAATATTTTCAAATTTCTACGTATATTTTTGATACTAAAATTTTACAAGGTCTTTCAAAATTTAAGAACTCTGCTATCAAAAACAGTATTTTAATTTGAAACACGTTCAAAACAAGCAATTATCTTGGAGATTGATTTGTCAAGCGGGAATATTTGATGATATGATATCATTTTATCGTTGTTTTATTTTATCAAACATAACCTGCATGCAGTACTACCTCTTTTGAATGATCTATGAACTCTTCTTAATCCAAGGGTGGTTTCGTAAAGTACCAATGTGAATCCTTTGCCCACAGACTCCAGGGTATTTTATACCCTTGTGTATTATTTCAAAACCTGTAAGCAGTATACCGTGTACAGGTAGTGCGTATTGGTTTTGGGGTAGGATTGACTGATAAAATCCCCACCCTGGGGCGTTACTGCTACCCACCTGGTCTTTGTATCGCATTATCCAATATATAGTATTTATAGAAGTGGTTAAATCGATGGATTGGTAAGGAAATAGGATATCTTTCAAGTGAGGATTGGTTTGTTTTAAGATGCTGTCAGATGGTTAAATAAATTAATATTGATAATAATATGACAAGAATGTGATTGTTAGAAGAGTTCGGGGACGCCCTGTTAGGAAGACAAGGTGCGATCAAGGGATCCAGATACTTGATTCGGCCCATGTAAAGAGTCAGAATAATATAAGAGAATACACGAGACGATGTAAAAATGTGAATTAGGCAAGGATTTTGTGGGAAGGAAGAGTTGTTTTACGATCCGACCTCACTGTCTACCCTTGCGGGGAAACGGCGTGATAGTTAGTTATTAAACTCCGAACCAATAATCCGATAAGAAACTACTGTAGTTATACGTACAGCTACAATAACAACAAAAAATGTGAATACCTCACAAAGTCCCAAATGATTTCAATTCTCCGGAGACAATTTCAATTATATCTCTAGTTGGAGTATTTTGTGATGCTACAGAGAAGGGGAAGAGAAAAATTGGGAAATAGCGGGCTTTTCAGGTATGTGTATTGAGAAGTAGCGGTTATCGGCGATATTTAGAGTACCTACCACTTTCGATTGGACAGTTGAAATTAAAAAAATATATAGGTATTTAACACTAAATAAAAAAAATATATAAAAAAGCTCAGAATATTATCAACTCTATATTTGTAAAACAACCCATTGTTCCCGCAGTAAAGCCCTCGAGGGGAATTTCGCACTAAATAAAAAGCAATAATCATAATTATTCATTTAAAGATTAAAATTGTGTTAACGTACCTATATTCATTATCCATTTATTTTAATGGTCCCTGTGATCCCTTTATCTGGAAATCAAATGGATTATGAGGCTTTTACTTAGAAGGTTTTCACGGTCCTGAAAAAAAGCTTTTGTGGGGATTTGGTGGAATTAAATTTTTCCCCAAAATATATAAGTGGGTACTAAATAATATTTTTTTCGGTAATATCTGAAAATTTTCGTAGCAAGCGGATCTTTGGCTTAAACTACATGGAGAAAAATGAGTACGGCTTATTTATTGAAATCCTCTTAAAAACGTGATGGTCATTCATTTCCTGATAAAATATGAGTCAATCAGAATATGTCGGAACACGTGTTCATGTAGGTGTTCTTTACCTGATAAATATAATGACGAAATGCGTCAATATTAGTAGTTTTACGAACACGTGTTCCACCGTCCTAATACACATTCGCGTTTAAATTCTACTTTGTTAGGAAATCTGTCAATTCAAAGACTTAATACTAAAATAGGTTGTCATGTTCAAGGAGTATGTGTAAACAATATTAATTACTCAGATGATATGGTTCTTCTAGCACCGTCACTTAGCGCACTAATGAAACTACTCAAAATATGTGAAGATTTTGCAAAAAATCATAACCTTGTAAATAATACGTCCAAATCAATAGCCATGGTTTTCAAATGCAAAAACGAAAACATGCTAACACCTTCAGTATGGCTAGATGGAAGGAAAATGGATGTTAGTCGTAGCGTCAAATACCTGGGACATATTATCACAGACGACCTGAAAGGCATCGAGGATATGGAAAGGCAAAGAAGAGCGATATCCTTTAGAGCAGGTATCCTGTCAAGGCGTTTTCACCTTTGCATTACAAACGTGAAAAAATACTTTTCAAAGCATTTTGCACTTTGCCGTACACGTCAGGACTGTGAGTGGATTACACTGCATCCCAATGGCATAAGCTTAAAGTCACTTACAATAATGCTTATCGCCAACTATTCCGCCTACCGAGATACTGCAGCGCCACGGAAATGTTCCTGGAGGGACGAGTACACTCTTTCAGAGCGCTTCTCCGCCATCACATGGGAAGCTTATGGCGCAGACTGCGCTAATCAAGTAACAAAATCATCACTGCCATGGTTGCCTGGATGGAGTCCCCTCTGATGGCCCTCTAGAGACGGGAGATGTCGAAATATCCTCAATAAACGGCTGTTTACATTCGTTTTTGTGATAATATTTTATCTTTTTTCTCTTAAATTCCGCTTTTTGTGCCTATCGGAATCACCCATGTATTATTTTTTTTTTCTTAAGCTAATTATGTATATTATTTCAAATATGGAATGTATAGCATTGCACTACCCCTGCATACATTCTGGAATAAATTCTATTATTATTATAATTCATTCCTTACTGACCTGCATCCTGTTTTTAACGGGAATACTTCGCTTAATTTTCGCTTATACCTATTTAGTTTGGGGTGGGTTTAAAGTCTGTGATATATTGAGTGTGTGACAGGGTAAGAAATTTCAAAAAATAAATTTTAGTAAGCACTTAGCAATCCATATAGTGATCACAAAACATTGCTAAAGGAAACTCAAGCACTATGAATGATTTTTTTTCACATTTCAATCGCCCTTGCTAAGAGTTCTGTTGGCGATACTCTGTCGGGTTTTGAACAGTTTAATCCACGATACGTGCTTTTTAAAACTTTCTGTTGGAGTTAGAATGTACGATCAAGCCTGTAATGCTACGCTGTGCCTGATTCCATAATACGGTAGTATTATGTGGCGCCAAATCCGGTACTCCGCCCTAATAGGATAATATAAAACTTTCTCTCTAAATGGATCAACGAACATTGGCAGACGCAAGAATCCCATAATATATAAGACCAACCAGTAGTCTCCAAACTAAATAAGCATGCAAAAAGGATAGTAAAATTATCATTCTGGCACATACAGAACACTTTTTCTTCAACAAAAGTCACAAATGCCCGTGGCCTGTGGGGCTTTAGCATCCCCATTTTGGGTAAGTAGTAAGTAGTGAGACTGAAGGGAGTGAGAAGTAGAAGAAAAGTTAAAAGGAAGGTTGGGAAGAACCAACCAGGTTATTCAGATTTGGTTGCTAAATTCTTACAAAACGATTATAAGGAACTTACAATTCTAAATGGTTGTCCTTCAGCAGGGTGATACTGATTGTGTCTAGTACCAACTACTTCTAATTCACATCAATTCAGCGCATAACGCATAAAATTACTTCTTCCCGAGCAGTTTCCGAACAAAATTAAAAATGTATTAAATTACTAGGAGTTGTACTGAAAGTATTGTCTCATTCATTCCTTTCAAAAACAAATATTAGATAATATTTTTTTGTTAGCAAATTTGTTAGAGAGACGGCAAAAACTTTCGAAAAAGCCGATTTCGAATTCGAATTTATCGAAAATTTTAAAATATATATAATATTAATTTAGTAAAATAATGTTGGTATCTACTTTATCGCTTGTGTGATGATTTGTCATGATTTACTCTCATCAGTTCCAATTTTCCAAAATTAAACGTGCATTTACCTGAATATAAATGAAAAAATATTGTTCTTATTATTTTTTATAAAGAAGAGTAATATTTTATGTAAAATATATATAATGATCAGCAAAGTTGTCATACAAGCAGGTTCGATTCTCGGCTGTGGCA
This sequence comes from Hesperophylax magnus, assembly GCA_026573805.1. Lineage (NCBI taxonomy): Eukaryota > Metazoa > Arthropoda > Insecta > Trichoptera > Limnephilidae > Hesperophylax > Hesperophylax magnus. The sequence goes on along the minus strand of JAIUSX010000141.1, from coordinate 2,902,583 downwards.
AACAGATATATTTTAAATATTTTTAAACATAATTTTTTACTAAACTTTTATTTCTTGTTGACAACACGACGTGATTTTTCACTGAACTGTGCTTTTATTTAATAATAACGAAAGAATCCAAAATTGCTAAAAAAATTATTGGAAACAAATATCACTTTTGCCCGCCAGAATTTTTAAAAATCCAAATTATTTTGTGCTTTTTCAAAAAGATAAGCAAGATTTTTCAATACCTACATATTTCCCTGAAATTTTTCAATTTTAGTTGAAATTCATGAATATTTTGGATAATTTTATACATAAAATAAGATTTTTAAAGTAATGTATACTTGGATTGAGATACGTATTTTGAATGTGTTTGGTGTTAAATTTTGAGATTTAAATATTATTCTGATATCTTGCTGATATATTGAATTGTAGGTTATTTATTAGCTTTTACTTAAAAATTATAACAACATTAAACATTTATAAAATCATTAAATATCTATAAAAACATTAAACATCTATCAGTTCTGTATTCGATGAAGACTCTGTATTCATCCCTTAAAGAGTATTGGATACAGTTGTATTGTTGCCAATATAAACATTCTCAAAAGGAGTTGAATCAAACAATGTGATTTTTTTTTAAATTTTTTACACGTGTCATCGAAATTTTGGCGGTGGCTCGCAACCAACTATTTGGCCACCACTTCTATATACCATACTACGAAACAGACAGGATTGAGTTGGACGAGTCTAAACCATTCGGTACATACACTAAAACTCTGGCAATAATGTTTGAATTTTTAAATATATTTACACTAGGGCAGGGTACTCTGATCCACAAATTTTGCAGAGCCTTGTGATTGAAAGATTAACACGATTGTTCCCGAATAATAAATTTTGGGGGGGATTAGGTGCTTCCTAGCCAACGAAAGTAATTAATTTATATTGTTATGTGATACAAAAGGGTTATCCGGAACCAGTACAGCTAAAATATGACCAAAGGAGTTTCTATAACAGATATAGAAACAAAAGAGGCGGACAATGTACCGTTATTACTACATCGCATGCAGGTACACATAGCGGCGCTCAACCCTTGTTTTTACCTACTAGCGCACCAAATGCATAAATCTCATTGCATTGCCGACATAATATAATATGTTTATACATTGCATACAGATTAAAATAATAAATAAAAAGTGTAGGTACTTAATCGAAGTCGCAACATTTGGGTTCATAGCAAAGGAGCTCATAGCTCAAAAATAACAAAGAAAAAAATATACAAATAAAATACAAAATTTTAACTTATCGGAGAAATCGCTACGACGACGATGGTGAGATTTCACAGTTTACATCGAAAAGAGAAAAATGATCACGGCTGTGATATTGTGATAACGTGCCACAACTGAACCATGCGATTTTCTAATTTTCCTTGTAAAAAATTTCATTTCCCTCTCCACAGGACTTCAATTTGCTTCTTTGCATTTCATCTCAATCGTGTTTTACCTCGAATGAATAGTACAGGATTTTCCAATAAGAGGTGTTATTTTGAATACCCCGCTATTTCGGTAGATGTTAATTTTGAAGCTGTCATTTGTTAATATTTGACAAGTAAAAACTACGTCATTAATAAAAATGGAACGATACACGCTTCAAAAACGCATTGAAATTATTAAAATTCACTTGAGTGAATCAAGTGCAAATCATCTTGAGTGATGAGGCCCATTTCCACCTCGGTGGCTTCGTCAACAATCAAAATGGTCGCATCTGGGACTCGGAAAACCCAAGATTTATTGTTGAAAAGCCTCTCTTTCCTCAACGTGTGACTGTTTGGTGCGGTTTATGGTCCGGCGGATTCATTGGACCTTACTTTTTCGAAAATAAGGCTGGAGCAACAGTTACGGTGAATGGATTGCGCTATCGAGAGATGATTGATTGATGGTGGACGGCGCTACGTGCCACACAAGCAACGAAACCATTGATCTTTTACGGGAAAAATATCAAAATAACACCTCTTATTGGAAAACCCTGTAGTTTTTGATTCTTTACTCCTGCCTCCGATATTTTAATTTTCTGCCCGTAAAGAGTTCAGGTAAATAATAATAAAGAGATTCTTGTTTGTGCAATAGTGTATGTACTGCATTAGTTTTAACCACTATCGGTAGATACCATCACGTTCAAACGATCGCTCTTTAAAATGATTTTCCTGAAATTATCACACGTCATCAAAATATTTTGCATTTCACCTATCAACTGGTTAGTAAAAATCAATCACTAATTAATAGAATAAAAATATAATGCTAAAAATAAATAAAATTTAACTCGTTTTTTATTGTTCTTAAAAAAACAAGTACTATCACATAGCCGCGTACGAATCAAACTAATTGCTACTTTGCCGATGCAGGAAAGTATATTTTTCAGCTAAAATTATCTATCATTAGATGTGATAGTTAGCCTGGTGGATAGGACGCTTGACTAGCATTTGGAAGTACGGGTTCGATATTGATTCAATCCCTTTTCAATACTAGTTATTCTGAGTGAAGATTTGTATAGTGTAAATCTTAGGGTTTATAAATTTTTTTACAAGAATTTTCGCATATAAAGGTGAAAATTATAGAAATACGATCGTAATCATTGATATAATAAACTAATGATGGCCATACGGTGTTAAAACCGTTTAAATTAATATGTCCTCTTAATACTTAGAAAATAAGAATGCAAGTTTTTTATCTTTGTATGGTGAAGGTGGAGTCAAAGTAGAATGCTAAGGGTTTTCAGCCAGGTAAAGGCATCGTGAGTCACTTGGTTCAGCACAGATGTGTCTTCTAGAAGCTGATGAATAGGACATTCTTCCACGATGTATTCTGCTGTTTGAATAAGTCCACATTTACATAATTCAGAATTATTTAGGCCCATTTATGCATACACAACGGCTGCGAATGCACCGTTTGCAGTTTAGTGAGGTTCACTTCTTTCGAGGGAGAGAGAAACCTGACACTTTAATAATTGGATCCACAACAACGTGCTTGTCTTTCACGTCTGCCACTGAGTTATCCACGATCTGCAACTATTCAGAGGAGTGTAATGATAGAAACAGAGTTTCGCCTTCAGTCCAAAGAGGTTTCCTGGACATAAAGCGTCTGGCTGGGAGGTTTGTTCAAACCATTTAATACGCAGAAGCCATCAATTTATATTTTCTAAAATAAGCAAAAAGGTCCGGCCCTTAACTCTCTGCCTACACAGATAGACTAATATTTTGATATTTCCATTCAACGGTTTCATGTTTCATCCAGACTACCCGTAAATTTAACTTGTCCATCGGGGAGCTCTTTACAGTAAATCATAATACAGAGAGGTAAATATGAAAACTAAGTTAAACTTCAACAACAGAAAATCAACATTGATGAAAAGCCAGAATATTATAAGCCTGTTTAAATTTAATATTTGACTGCTCGATTTCAATTTTACAACTACATTATTATATTGCACCTATATATATTTAGGAAGAGGTATATTATATGATGAGTACAATGTACTATCAAATAAACAGTTTTTATGTTATTTCTTGTAAAACTAACAATATTATTTTAATTACTTACTCGTCACATCACAAATATGGATTGGTATAAATAAATTATGTGGATTAAAAGAATATTAAGTAGATTGTAAAAAAACTACTATCTACATTAAGAAACAACTCGGCTTCATCGAGGCATTTTTATAACTACGCTAATAAAAAAGTAATATTCTCTTTTAAAATGTTTATTATTACTTATGTAGGAAATTTTACTCGTGTACAAAAGTTCTCTTTTAAAATGTTTATTATTACTTATGTAGGAAATTTTATTCGTGTACAAAAGTTCTCTTTTAAAATGTTTATTATTACTTACGTAGGAAATTTTATCGGTGCACAAATATTCGGAACATGTCTCCCGACAGTGCACTGAAACAGAAGGGATCATTAGCATTTAATTTTCGGAGCGCCTCCTATTAAAATGCCTCTAAAACAAATACAGAATTGTCAATTGACGTATTTGTTAAATTATTGTTGACACGTCGTTTAATATTGAATATATTGTTGGAGAGTCCTGACTGCCTCTAAGGGGTTAATCATTACTATGAGTTGCTGTTGCTGTCTCCTTCCAATTAAGGATTCACCTCGACATCTTCCAGGCTTCTTTACGTCTTCCAACATTCCTTCGTCCTGCCAGCTTATCACAAAGAAGCCTCTTTGGCAGACTTCCATCATCCATCCTTTACATTATAATATTACATCCTGCTTGGAACATTTGTCCCATTTTAATGAATCTTGTATTTGAATTAGTAGACAACACTTCAAATAATTGAAGCAACTCATTCTTGTATCTTAAACTGATTTTCTTGTTTCTGGCTCTAAAGATTTTACTTGGAATTTTCCTCTCTAAAATATCCAACTCTCTTTTGCAATTCTTCGTGAGTTCTCTGCAGTAGTGTCGTAGCTTTGCAATATTCTGCTGTGTGTTTTATAGAGATTGAATTTTCTCCATCTCGAGAGGTCTTACAAGTTCCAAAATGAGATGTCTTTGAAGTTTATTGTAGCTCTTAATGGCTAGGGAAATCCTCCCGTTTATATTACTAGGAATTATTAATTAATAAAATTAGAAAAAAATAAAAATAAACATATTTGTGGATTACGAAAAAACTACAATAAACAATTTCATACAACTCGGTGTCATCGAGACATTCGGTTTTTTTAAATTTTATTTATTCACTGATATCATTACATATTTACAAAAAAATATATTTATAAATTCGTTCCGTTGCTTAATTATGCGTGACAGCTGGTCCGCCTTCTTAAGGCATTATAAAACTGTAGTAACATTACAAACTAGGCATAGAGAAGCACAAATGTTCATTATTAAAATATCGCAAAATGTATACGGAGATAGAACAAAAAGACATAAAATTACGGAATTATTTAACGCTTTGCCTGAAAACATCAAAAATGAGACATCTTTTTCAAAAATGAAAACGAAAATTAGATCGTTCTACCTCCGTGAAACATGAAAACAAATAATATTAAGGATAAATACCTAGATCTGCGAAAACCAAATAATATCAAAAACAAATAATATTGTGAAAAATACCTAGAACTGTTAACCATTGTTAAAAATAAAACAATTACTATCGTACATTATGATCATAAGCATTATAATAATTAGTAAGTATTTTTATATGAGATATATACATAGGTACTATTAAGTAAATATTACCTATGTATTACGCATCAAGATATCAAGTTGAGTTTTAAATATATTATTGTAAGCAAATAAATAGGAAAAGTGAGAGATTTCTTATAATCAAACTTGATCAGTTTGGTAGGATTTAAGTAAGATAAAATATTTTACAAATAATAAAAAATAAAAAATAAATAAATAAAAAAATAAAAAAAACAAACGAAATAATTACATTCTTTCCATTTAGGTATTTATAATGAAAAACAAATTGATTTTATTTTTATCATGTACCTGTTTCTGAATTTATAGTTTTTCATAATTACCCTTTAAAGTTTTCCTCTATTTTTTCGTTTTAATTTGACCAAAGGTCGTAAAAGTGAGGGGTTTGTTTTCTTGCATTATTATTTTAATAACTTGCATTTTCGTGTCATATATTCATTGAACTCGGCCATAACATAACTAGGATTTATAAACATAATATTACTGACACAGAACATGTTCAAAAATAAACCCTTTTTTTGTTAAATGAATATTGATTTTTTAATAATTATTATTGAATCTTTATAAAAACAACTAAAAAATTATGATGGAGTTAAATAAATTAAACCTAATAACAATAAATATATTGCTTTTAATGTGAGACATATTCAGAGATGATAATATTTTTTACATTGCCCTAGGAAGGCGAATCATCTCTTTGAGCGTTAGAATTGTGAATAATATCTCTTTACGATAATAATTTTATTCACAACCGGACCAATAGTTTTACACACAAATTCCTTAGTTTTATAATTATTTTATTTAATTTCTTTTTTTATTAAAATTGGTGTTATTTCAACACTGTACATTTTATTAAAATACATAATTTTTCACATAAAATTGTAAAATGGGGGCCCACTGAGGCCCACCTTACCAAAAATGTACTAATAAGTAATAAATACAAAAAATTCCGAAATATTAGTGGTGTTCAATAACTTTATCATTTACCTAGTTATTTATAACATCATAAAGTTAAAGATAGAAAAAAATATAAAAAGTTTTCATCAAACAATTAAGAAAATTGTTAGTAAAAGTCAAGTTATAAAATATTCCACTAATTTGATAAATTAATACCCAGAGTTAAAAACACTACAACAGAAGATGTGTAAAAACTATTTTTAAAAGTGTTGTACGTGTCTTCACGTAAGAAATTATCATCGTTAAAAAGATCACAGAGAATTTGAAGCGAATTCTGGTAAAATTATTTTTATTTTGTGTTCTATGGTTCCAAGCGTTTAGCGGGCTCTTAATCGGATTAATTCTCAAGAAATCCCCCCCCCCGTCCTCCCCTAAACTCTTACACTTAGGATGAAGGATTTATTCTAAAACAGGGGTGGCATTTCTAACAAAATTTATCGAAATCTGCATTAAATGGAAGGGTGTAATTTTTATTAATAGTCGATTCAATATTTCTACGTAACACAAATAGATTTTTGTTTACAGTATAGAATCTTTTGAAATGTTCGTATAGTATATTATTAGATTTATAAAACATAGTTGTTAGAATAGTCATTCAGTATTACACACTTAAGCCCTTCTTTCAAAGGGATAGGCAAGTATCCGATTCTCGACGAATTAAGCATCTTGGTGACTACCGCCATACCAGACACATGGCCATTTGTACCAGGCCATTCGTACCAAATGTTGCTGACATTTAAAAGAAAGTAAACTCGTCGGCAACGCAAGTATCGGTTGTTAAATAAGATTGTCGCCACCAGAGGCGGTTCCTTGGTACGTGCATTTGTGCATTGCACTGCTTGTCTTCAGTCTCCACATAACAAATTACAACGACATCTGTGCCCCGTGATCGATGTAAGAAATTCGTAATTCCCGTCAGGTCATTATTTGAGCTATCTTCTAGTAAAAAAATCCCGCGCAAGAGTAAGCGGTCGTGCATACCCCGATATGCACAGAACCAACTTTTACCATACTACTAAAACAGCATCAGGCGGTATCGAGACAGCCCGAAGTAGCCGAAACGGTGACATGAGCGAGACAGTCACACTCTTAACGTCAAATTACGTGTTGGAGCAGTGCAGATACATAACCCATTCCGTGCATTATCGAAACGCTTTGACGGCGAGTGAACTTTGCATCATTTTGATCATGTGTAATCCAATGCGTCTGGAATGGATTCGCTTAGAAAAACTAATGTTCAATGTTAACGCAACAACATTAACACACTGGAACTCGTTCGCGGTGAAATCAAACGGTTTCGCTATATTTTCAACGATGAAATGAGTGTCCTTTACTTTCGAGATAATTTTGTATTTTTGTATTATTTAATCAGTTATTTTACAAATATAACTTAGTAGATAGAATGAATTGCAGTAGGTGTTCCCATTCATTAATTTGCTCCACCTAAATTACAGAATAGGTACATTTTAAAAGTGAAATGCACTGCTGGTAATTACAGTCACGGGCCGCGTCTGGTCGCCACTCAAGTCGTCAACGCAACGGGTCTTATGATTTCAGGATTAGCGTATACGTTCTGTGCGCGACAAATTGTTTGCGACTTGAGTGTTTGACAACATTAGTATCGGATACTTCCATATTCCCGTCGAAGAACGGCCTTAATATTGCAGTTGGTAGCGTCACTAGCGTAGATTTTATGAATACCAAAAAAATAACAGACTTTAATAAAATTTCGGTGGTTTGATAGTTTCTCCTTTGATCGAATGAAAAATTAGGTCTATCAAACTGTTATATTTTATGGGCAAATCAAAAATAGAGAACATTTCAACTCACAGACATATCTTAAAAACAGAGCGATGCCCATCAAAGGATATTTACGGGACATTTATTTAAATTCTTTAGAATTATTTTAATCTTCCCCCAACCTGAGATTTGTATACACCTGGGAACAGTAGGGAAGTATTATCTCCCCTCTCACTTATAAAACCACGCGGAAGTTTTTTCATTTAAAAATGGCAGAATTTGTTCCCGAGGCGCTCACCAAATCTACATACAACAAAGAAAACAGAAATTGAATCTGTGGCGTGGTTTCGTTTTTTTTTTAATCGTAAAACATTTCTTTTACCCAATGTTCTAACAATGTTTTTCTTTTTTTCCTTACATTTATCTCTAAAACGTCTTTGTGTGCCTTTTTAACACTCGAGTGATTTTTGGCATTTTATGGCGAGTTTGAAATACGTCTGTTGATTGCACGCCTTAATATGCCATTTTTGAGTCGCAAAATTCACATAAATCCTAAAACTATAGAATAAACAGTAAAATATAGGTGAATTCATTGGTTGTATAGCACTATAATCAGTTTACATGTCTCTTTATTAAATTTCAGAGGTATGATTGTTTTAAATGAGTTTGAGATATTTCTACTCGAAGCCAATCACTTAATTCATATTCCAGTTGTTGACGTGATGACTATAGTGGTCAATATACTACACAAAACAGATACCTAACCTTTTTTCAAATATTAATCCGGAAATATCTTAAATTATTCTTTGCCCTGAAGGTGAAATAATATTTACTCCCATATTCAACAAGAAGGATTCATAATGTTAAACATGATTAACCTCGAAAGTAGGTAATTAATTTATCACTTAGTTACAATCAAATAGCATAAGGTATATTTGATTATGAGATTAATCACGAATATTCTTATTCGATATGTTCATGTAAATGCTTCCATTTCAAAACATTTGACTCGACAAAGAATTCCATATGAACTTAAAGACTTTGTCCTCTTTATTTCTACATTTCTAAGCTGTTGAAAAAATCGAAGATGCAAGTAAAAGGTGAATACAGTCAACCCTTAATTTAATAAAGTAATTGAAGCCAAGCTATAATTATGTTTAACCGTTATGTTGATACAACTTTAACGTTAAGAAAAAAATATTGATTGTGAGTTAGTTACTTTGTTTTTGACAATCAATGATTGTTTATTAACAAAATTTATCCCTGTGAATAGAAAAACATAAAGTGTGTTGTGTTTGAAGTTTTCGAGTAAGATTGGGTGATTGTAGTTTAGCTATATAACTCGAAAAATACTGAATTAGTTTGCATGGGTACTATACATCGCTCTCATTTATGCACTGTTCGGATATTATTATAACAGATAAATTTTTCTGATAATTCAGTTGCATGTGAATTTTAATCGTACATGTTATATTTTTCTATGTAGATAAGTCTGAAAGTATATTTGCCATCCCTGCTAATAACAAAGGATCAAATGTTTTGTAGGCCTTTATGAGGGTGCAAACATTTGTCGCCAGGAGTGATCCCAGAGGAAGTATACTCAAGAATCGACTGTTTGTTCATTACTTCATTAAAATGCCAAGACTCTGGAGCAGGGCCGACCCTATGCGGGCACAATTGGAGCAGTCCGCACCGGGCGCCGAATCGTCAAGGCGCTGATAATACATAACACCTAACAGTCCCAACACATCGCCCTTGAGCTTATTTTTCATAAAAACATATATCATCCAAATATTATTGATCACAGTGATCGCCCACTTAGGCGTCTATTGGTTTTGACAAGGGGCGTCAATATTTTACTCGCACCAGTCGCCATTTGGTTCAGGGCCGACCCTGCTCGGGAGTGGCAACACTATTCACAGTACCAGGCCACATATACTGTAGACTGTAGGGGCTGACAGCTTTCTTCAACCCTCATTAAAACAACATTTGCAAACACAAGAAGACAGCGAATATCGAGTGGAATCTCGAGATTTGAAAAACTAAGTGCCGTTTTGTTTCTTAATAATAATGTCTATAATGGGTTGTAAAATACGCGCAAATATTTACAAGCGTAAATATAAAATATATAAAAATAAAATAAATATTTCCTTTTAAAAGTTTGAAAAGTGGAATCTATAATATATCCATTTTTTTTATTTATACAAACGTTTTTCAATTCAAAATTTTAAATTTAAAAAACGTAAAACAATCATTCAAAAGACCTCCGTGGTCAAGAGGGTAAGATCCTTGGCTACGAATCCAGAGGTTTCGGGATCAATTACCGTCATTTTACATTAATTTAATTTATGCACATATTTTAATTATTGTTGTACAAAAATACATAGTATACAACAATACAAAAAACCTACAAAACACCAGAAATAAAAACTAACTCGTTATGCTAGAAACATTAGATCTAAGGCTCAAAAACATATCCAACAAGCATCAACAAATACAACATTTTGGCAAAAAGCTTCCTATATTCTAAAACTACAAAAATAATCGAACTCTCATTCAAAAACCACAACAATACCATAAATTTTAAATTTCAAATAAAAAAAGCTCTATACAAAATATAGGCATATCAGAAATAGATAATATACTGACACCAATAATACAGATTGAAAACGAAACTGATATCGATCTGGTAAAAATTCAACATTATCATCGAAATATTGCTAGCAATGGCTTTAGCTGTATTTGGTGACCAGATGTAAATAGCCAGTTACTTCCAAACTTTCCCCTTATCGATCTCTGTCTTTCTGCTCTACCTTCAGTCTCTTCAATTTACCCCTAAACGGTATGCCATAGAACCACATTCTATGGTAAGGGACAGTTGAAAGCAGACTCCTTAGCGGTAATTGCATTAAAAATAAAAAAAAATTATCAATCATTGGCTAGGTCGACATTGCATCTGGGTCCTACCAAGCGTCCGTCGTGAGTTCAATTCATTGTCTGGCTAATTCCTCCATTACGATACAAGCAACGTTTTCAGCTTACTGTAATGGAAGTAGAAGATTTTCAAATATTAAGTGACTTTCTCATAAAAAATAATGATAATAATTACAATATCACATATATCCTTATTTTATTCATAACAAAACTACAGTTTATACAATGAGTAGGTATTACTAAAGTACTCACTTTTTAAATTAACGTCCATCGTATTCAGGTAGCGGGTCGATCTTCCGACAGGCGATTTCGGGTTAAAATGCGATTTGCTCGACATTTTAACATATTTCACGGAAAGTCCACCGGGTAAACTTCTCTATTTTTCTTTGCTCTCCGTTCTTAAAATCTGGAACTTTAATGCCATGTTTTTTTACAAGCAAAGGGTTTTATTAAATGATACCAGGGTGCAAGATCGCGAAAACCCAAAACCTACCGTGGTAGGAATGTCGGAAAAGCGTTATATTTTAATTTTACAAGCAAAGGGTTTTATTAAATGATACCAGGGTGCAAGATCGCGAAAACCCAAAACCTACCGTGGTAGGAATGTCGGAAAAGCGTTATATTTTAATTTTACAAGCAAAGGGTTTTATTAAATGATACCAGGGTGCAAGATCGCGAAAACCCAAAACCTACCGTGGTAGGAATGTCGGAAAAGCGTTATATTTTAATTTTACAAGCAAAGGGTTTTATTAAATGATACCAGGGTGCAAGATCGCGAAAACCCAAAACCTACCGTGGTAGGAATGTCGGAAAAGCGTTATATTTTAATTTTACAAGCAAAGGGTTTTATTAAATGATACCAGGGTGCAAGATCGCGAAAACCCAAAACCTACCGTGGTAGGAATGTCGGAAAAGCGTTATATTTTAATACCACGAAAAACGGTATGGTTTCCTAGAAACCAATAAAAATGTTTGCAATGTCTCGTCTATAAAACCCCCGCTTACCCAATTTCTACCGATTTATAACAAGTGTCTCGTTAACTCTTTAAGTTTTTAAGTTCCAAAAAAAGACGATAATATCTACACATTTGTTATACCGAAAAGCTAATTATATGAAATTCCCTTGGTAGAAAAAAATTGCAAAAGTAAGCTCTGAACATTATTTAAAACACGATTTGTTCTGTTATTTAATATGTTATAGGCATTAAAAAATCACACACTGTATCTCCACATGCAACTTAAGAATTTGTCGAGAGATTTTCGCTCCATTCCAATCGAGTCGTGTTTTATTAAATATTCACCATTTTCGCTTAATTATTATCGTTTTTTTAATATAAGCGTTCTCCTTCTAACATTCGTATTTATATATCTCCTTTCAAACCACATTTAAAAGCTTACTATGAGGACTTAAAACTTATTCTATATGGTTCTTTTTAAATACATCTATTTGATTTTCACTTTTGTTTTTGTACCTAAATGAATGTAAATCTTAAAATGAATCAGAAACAAATAGCTACTGGAAATTCTCGTTTATATTATTTAATATGATTCTCCTCTCCGCACTTCACTCTACCTCACAACATTCCTTTAATTGATGATGTCGGGGATTTGGGCGGTTTGAACTCTTGTGCAGTATAAAGAGTCCTAATTGTCCATGAGCGGAAGACAGTCTCAGTACAGCCCAGATTAGAGACTACCATTCAAATTGGAAAGATTGTTTAAAATGGTGTGTGCGTGAGCATGATTTCATCCACTTTCTGTTGGCAAGAATAAGTTATATCCTTTCAATTCTTGGCGAAACCGTCCCTAAACCTCCCTAGTTCTTAGAGTATATTAATTTTCGATATAAAAAATGAAAAATGGGCGGCAAGTACCCACTCATTTTGTAAATGGATTCCTTTTACTCCTGAAAACTGAAAACTTTACCGATTTATTTTCGTGTCAAAAGTAAGGGATTTACGACTTGTATGTGCCATTTCAAAGGGAACTGAGATTTAAAACCCTTGAGAATAAAATTGCATAAATCATGAAAAATATTATAAATCCGTTCGAATGTAAATGAAGTTTAAAGACTTTTAACAACTTAGCGTAGAATTCAAAATTAATGAAGATAATATTTGACAGAAAGGTTTTTTTATGGTTCACGAGTACCAACTGCCCGGAGTCAGTGGATCTATTGCATTCCCCAACAGGGGTGAATTCGCAATATTGCATGCGAATCAGTTTGTGGTTTTATTGTGGACTGTAATCAATATTTGACACAACTCTTGGGGTAGCTGCGGTTGAGAGTTAGTACTGAAATAGTTTTAGACTTATCCTTGGTTTTTTCGATCGATATTTTGGCATTGAGAGACAACGCTGTACAAGCTTCCATAAATGACTCGAATTAAACGCACTAAGGGAATGTGTTCACTGCACCAGTTTTCTTAATAGACTGGTGATAATGTATAAATAAATTGTTGCAATGTCACTGAATGTGGGTACTTCACATGGTCAGATAGGGACAGGTAATAGGTAAAAGGTAGTTGAGTGGAAGAATGCAGGAACATTTGTTAAAGGTAGATGCACATAGTTACGTCAACACGGTGAAATGTGTTTTGGAGTTTGATTGTGGATAAAAATAGGAAAGGAAAGCGTGATATGATTTTGGTTTTCCTGTGAATAGTCGTCTGAAACTAGTGGTTCTAATGCATCCCTCACAAATTAGGATATTCATATCTGGTTACGAAAACAGCTAAAACCATTTCAAGAAAGGTTTTGAACCAAACGGAGGTGTTTGGGGTGTGATTACTCTTTCAGTCAAAAATCCACAATCCATCCAAACACAAACGTTTTATGTACGAATAACGTTATAACTTTATTCAAATTAATGCAGATGTTACAAAAAACGCAACCTACTTGTTCAGATTTTCTTTAAAAAAAAACGCTAAGAGGAACATTCGCAGTAGCCAAATAATCCTCAAACTCGCCTCTAATAACACATTTACATATTTATACATTGTCTTTCGCAATCACGAATTAAGTATTCAAATTTTCCTGCTAAAGCTCGACACAATCTCATTTATATATCATATTGTATGTTATAGTTATGAATAAACATGCCACATTTGTTCAGAAATGTATAAATATACAATAGTAATTACTTTTCTGGTATTTTAGGAAGGAATGAGGTTTTAATTGACATGCAACATTAGCTTATTCCGTATTGTGCATGTTTTAACACACATTTTTCTGTTTTAATTTAAAGTATTGTTATGTTTATTGGAATAAAACAAATGAACGTTGAAAACTAATCTTTTAACCACCACAGTAAGCTTACAATGTTGCTTGTGTTGTGATGGAGGACTTAGCCAGCCGAGGAATTGAACACACTACGCCCGAATGGGACCCAAGCGCGATGTCAACTCGGCCACCGACCGGTCTAAAAATATTTTATTGAATAAAGATTAGTTTACAGGTTAACAATAAATGAACAGATCGTGCTATTTTCCTGTATGGTTTGAATATGAACTGACTAAAAGCCTTATATTTTCATGTGTTCATTTTTATCATACTGAAACTACCTAATTATAACTCTGGAATCAGAATTAAAAAAACGGTTTCAATAAAATATTTTTGGTATTCAGGCAAAGCTAAATTAGTACTGGGAAAATAGGGTTTGGTAAATGACAAAATTCGTGCATTCGTGAAACTTTGGTTATATGTACATTCATATTGACAGTATAAATGAAGACCTGCATGAAGTCTGTTCAATTAAAAAAATATATATTTCGAAAAATACATTCGTGCTTTTCGTCACTTAAATTATATCTTATCTCACGAAATATTAACTTTGTCGAGAGTGGTCTCATACAATTCACCACAGTGAAAATATAGTACACGATTTTTAAATTACCCCCCCCCTACATCTAAAGGGGTGTTCCATTTATTGTTTGTTTTTTATTTTGTTCGTTTTACTTAGACAAAATTTGCATTTGTTCAACCTTGAGCGATTGACTTATTACGGAAGCTAGCTGAAGATTCTGCACCCAAATTTGTTCATAGTTATCCAAAATGCAAGATCATAAATTTTTTTTAAAAATATAATATGAATGATATTAGGTATATTGGAAATGCATTTTCTTTTAACTGATTTTGAAGGGTATACACGTCTATGTAACATATCATTGATGAAGAAGATGATAATAATTAATCTAAATGCAACAAAACAAGACACGGAAAATACAAAGGTAACGGTCACAACTAGGAATCGAACTCAGGATCTCTTGTTTTTCTGGGACATCATCTCAAACCACTCAACCTCTGGGACTCATTTAATAAGTGTCATGTATCATTTCAGAATTAAAAATATCACCTTGCAACTTATTTTCCCATATTACCTTTGGTACCTTTTTAAATGGCCACAAAGTTTGTAATTAAATTGGTTTTCAACCTAGATAGTGTCTTGGCATTGATGACTTCCAAATGAATATTCAGGGACAACTTTGTTTAATTTAATCCTGGGTTCATTTTCAGTTGTGACCGTATATTTTTCTGTCTTGTTTAGCATTATTAGTATTATCTTCTTCTTCAATGATATGTTATATTTAATATTCTACAACTTTTCAGGGTATCTTAAGGGACCCTCTGTTCAACGAACCGTTGCCAATGAAACCAGTTCTAAATCATTCACAAAATCAGTAAAGTTCGTGCCACCAGTCGTGGTGTGGTATTAGAGTTGAAACCATATTAGAAGCCTGCCTAGAACGGTAATGAAGTGTGTGTTTGCATAATCTCCAGTTCGGTAACCGCATGAATAATGTATTCCTAAATCTCCCAAATGACAGTTATGTCGGCCCGTCAGAGGGCGGACTGAACAGTGGCGCTGCGTGATTTTCGCGACGGGGTTGTAAAATCATTAAAACTTATTTTCAGATTAACTTACCCCACACAGGAGGCCTACGTCATATTTTAGCGGCGCAATGCAATGGGTCGAGAGACCAGCTGGAGAGGTCAAACGGTCTCCCTAAACCAAAATGGTCTCCCTAAACTGCTAAATCACAAAAAATAATGAACCACTTGATGTGACCTATGGTAGAGGTGTTGGTTATCCAACAAATGGTTCCTGGAGTGACGGTACCCAAACTCGCCTCCCAAATTGTAAGTCCTAAGAATAATACTTAAATACCTACCTATTTAATAAAAAACTAAATATTGTTTCTGACCTGTCTACTTACTTAGAAACCATATGTGATGTTCTTTATTCCAAGGGAGGAATTTGAAATTTGTGCAAAGAAATGTCACAATCGCAATAAGAAATTTCCGGAAGGTAGGTAATAATGTTGTGGAAATGTGAGAAGATTCATATGGACACGTTGATTCCGAAATTGATACAATAATATTGATGGGACCATTTAAACGGCCACCATCTTGAAACCTAAAACTAACCTACAAATAAATTTACAGATTTTTGAAATGAGTTAAAACAGGACTTCGCTAGATTAAATTAATTATGCTCGCACACATATACAGTGTGCGCTTGGGTTTGAAATCTGACCTTTGTGCCCAGAATCAAAGAGCTTACCGTTATACCACAATATCACAGTTTTTGAGATAACTCACTCCCTTTACCACCACCAACAAATTTTATAATTTTTCCCATGATATGACCATCTTTCAGCTCTATCCGCCTCTGTCCTCCGGGTATAATATTCCGCCCTCGGCCGAGTTGGTTTACTATGGAACATCCCTTCAGTACCATCAGGTAACCCGCCTTAATATTAATATCTGAACACGTCAACTGGTAATGTATGCTGATCTTACCCCGGTCTACCCTCGGATTATCATTTATCCCTAACCTAACCTAATCTGGGAGTTATTGAAACAAACTAAGTATCTACCAATGCTGAAGAAAACGGTGCCTCATCATAATGGCCCAGTATATCAGTTGATTTTAAGCTCGACTTGGTTAAAATGTTAAACATAGCGCGGCTTGGAACTTAATCCGTATAAAAGTCGTAAGTCTAGAAATCACCAGTATTACACGTATTGTCTGTGATTTTAATAGAGGAACGTGTTTCTTTTTTTTTCAATCTAAACTGCTGTTTACGTGAGTGGTGTACTTACACTCTCTATTGTAATCTTTCAAAATGTCAACGACAGCAGTTTATTTTTAGGCGGTTTTAATTAACGAGTTAATTTTTGATAAATTTTCCCACTTCAATCAACATGGTGCGATATGCAAGTATTTGCTGAGATACTAATTTTAAATTAAAATTCATTTGATTTGCTGGAGTCAGTGCACTCTCCATGAAATGACCGCTGAATAAAAACTATCGAGGCGGTGAAACTTTTAAAATCCCTTACCAGACTGTTTACGATTGATTATCAATTAATAACATCGACTTTCCTCATCGCCTGATGAATATAATAGTCCATACTGAAAAAAATAGGTAATTTACTTTAATTCAGTGAGATGGAAGTGCTCTTGCAATTATTTATGATTGCTAGTGCCTCGGCGTCCAGAAAAGGAACTATTCTGCGGCTTATCAAGGCTTGAGCGGCCGATTTATATTTTTATTTGAGCGAAGAATGTCGTACATAGCGAGCACATAGGCTGATTGATAAGCCGAGCCTATGTGACCTTCGAAACTGATGATTAATTTACTATTTTGTATATATTATGACTTGGTATAAGTACTCTTGTATGAAACCTGTTCTTAATTCAATCGTTCTTTAACTTAGAAGCTATCAAACTTTTTATAAGTAACCTATCCTTATCTGGGGGTTATGACAGTAAACTAGGTATATATGACTTCTGTCTGCTGGTTTAAAGACGGTGCCTTGATTTCCAACAATGGATTTCTAAATCGATTTAAATACCCGTTTAGATTATGCCTTACGCCATGGCCTAACAGCCTGAATATGACACACAACCATTTATTTGTGATCTCAAAATAGATAGACCTTTTATTTATTATTATCAAGTTTAATTTGCTGAATTCCACTCTATTTTTTATTTTTTCCAAATATTAAATATTATTATTTTTCAATTTATAAAACAGTTTATTGATAAACAAGTTCTGCTGTGTAATTATTACAAGGAGTGATAGCTGTTTCACCTTCTAATGGCCAATTGTGGTTAGGTCGCTTACCGAAGTTATATTTATATTATTTCCATATTATTGTAGAAAGCAATCACTTTGTGGTTTGACATATTTAATAAAATAAAATACTTTTTTTGTTTTAAAACCACGATATTTATTAATTTAAGAACCGACCGGTTTCGCTTTACTTAAGCATCATCAGGGTACAAATTAATAGTATTAATTTGTACCCTGATGATGCTTAAGTAAAGCGAAACCGGTCGGTTCTTAAATTAATAAATATCGTGGTTTTAAAACAAAAAAGTATTTTATTTTATTATATATTATGTCCATATAGATACATAATAGTGAAAAACCAATTGCTCTTTCTTTTTATTATCTATGTCATTATTGGAAATCATATAATATATCGCCCATAAGCGGCCATACCACAGTTTTATAATGCCTTCAGAAGGCGAAACAGCCGTAACGCATAATTATAACTACACAGAAGAACTTGTATATAAACCAACTGTTTTTTATTAATTAAATAATAATTTAATTTAATAAAATGAAGAAGAAAAAAAAAGCACTTTAGGTGAAAACTCAGTTCTTTTAAACTTTTCTAGAAATATGTTTTCAGGAGACCGAGTAATTACATAATATAACTCGTAATGGGGTTGTCCCCCAAATTATCGTATTTCTTTCTAGTGAAAATCCTTTTTTATATTTTTTAAAAGAAGAAAAACACTCCCGGGTTACGATTAATCTGACAATATTTTAAAATCTCCTAATAAGCGGAAAATGTTGTTTGTGTTGTGACGGTGGACCAGCCGAGGAATTGAACACACTACGCCTGGGTGGAACCCAAACGCAATGTCAACTCAGCCACCGACCGTTACATTTTAATGGTTTTTTATTAATGAATCTAAAATGAATTTCTCTAAATCATCAAAAATTACAAAAACAAAAGTTATTAGATTGTGTGAAGTGAACAATGGTAAAAAGAATAAGATTTTGTACCGTGTAGCCACCCGCAGTACAAATAATAATAACTTTTTTTTACATTAACTCAACACAAGAGGCCCAGATAAAAGTAATTTCCGTAAGGGCCTATGTTCTCTTTGAAGATGCTGTGTGGGGGTCTTTTTTAGGATAGGAAGAAGTGGAAGTTCTAAGAAGTAAAAATGTATGGGAGAGTAGGAATGAAGGATTCAGTGTGTCCAGGAATTCACAAAAATAACCCTACAATCCTTTCTAATATGTTTTTTTAAGTTTTGTAAAAAAAAAACGAACTTTGAATAAAACATAAAAAATCCACGAATATGTGGCCGGTATAATCCATCACGTAACTCGAACATTTCCCCGAAAGAAACTTATACATTCACCAGTGCGTTACAGAATAAAATAATTTCAAAAATGTATTTTTATTCAATTATTCTTGTGATTTTGCCACTGAATATTACGTTCTGTGATGATAACGGATGTGACTTGAATATAAATTGGTACGTTTCAGAACCTGCGAACCCTTTATAGTAAAAAACACAGTTTATTTGTCAAGTTCTGTTGAATCTATATGTATATTTGTATGTTCGCTGTATCTTTTCTTTCCAATATTTGTGAGTGCTCGAATAACTTCACGGGAAAAGAAACACTTTTATGTGTAAAAAAGATTCTCCGGTATTCGTGGAAGGAACTAGCGTTTTGACGTTACAGGGGATTTAAAACGTTGTGAATTGATGTATATTTAAATTACAAAATTTTAAAATATTAAGAAAAAATGGGAAAAAATTAAAACCTTAGATTAGTTGAAATTATGAAAGGTTTGGTAAGGATAGGCTAGGTAAGCTTAGGTTAGGTTTTTACAACGAAAAACTTTTTTTTTTATTTATTAATATTAAATTTACAATTACATGTTATTACATTACATTAAGTTTGTTTTCTTTTTAATACATTACAGTACATCGTTAAAAGCATTTTTAAAGTATTAAATTAAGTGAGATCATTTGTTAATTGATTTGATTTAACAACGTTTTTTTATTCTTTAATAAAAAAATAATATTAATAAATAACGTTATTATCGAGTACTGTGTTTCCAATATTTGATGTGTCTTTGAACCCTGAAACATCTGTCACGATAATAAAATAACTATAATAGTTGCATAACTTAATTATAACACTATTCAATTTTGAGTAACATTATGTTTTAAAAAAAGGTCATGTGGGTAACTACTGAAGTTTTGGTTGCGACAGGATAGATAAAATTAGGTTCTCAAAATAATTTCGCGTGATGATGACACAAACATAAGATTGATTTGTTATATCTTTAAATATTTATAAATTGAACAAAGTAACAGGAGTGAACACAACTAAGTTATTTATATTCAAGTTTAACAAAAAATATAAAATACCTATTTACTCATTAAAAAGTAACCTAGTGTACTTATCCTTATGTTTTTAAAACGATTCCACAAATGGTCAAGTATTATTTCTTACAATTAATCAAATTTAATTAAAATAAATTTAAAAAAATGAGCTTTATACCCAAAGAAAGTATAACTGACAAATTATTCTCACCATGTGTATAATAAAAATATGCACTAACCTGCTGTAGTTCCCTTCCTGCAATTGTTTCGCCTGGCCCATGCAATACGCGCAGCAATTTTTGACTTGGGAGTTGGCACGTTAATAAATCTGTGAGTAGAAGAAAATTGTTCAAACTTGCAGATACTATATTTCAAACAACAGTAGTTGACAATAAACACCGAAAAAGCAAAAGATGACCAGTACTTCTATTTTTGAAGCATAGACTAAAATCATTTGTCATGCATTCGGGTAAGTACTTACCAGATTAGTGCACATTATAAATACGTAAAGGCGTGAAACACAATCTTTGAGGTACTTATTTAAATATTCGGAAATTATAAACTAACCGAAATAAAAATAAAATATTTTTACGGTGTCTAACCAAATATATTTATTTCAATAATTTAATGATTTTTTGTTTTTGTTAAACTTTCTTTTAAACCACTTATTTTTTTAAACCACTTTAAATATATAGGTCAGCGGGTTTCGGTTGCACTCAACCGTCTTCAGGATAATGGAAATATAAACAGTTTATATTTCCAATGTCCTAAAGAAGAAGGTTGAGTGCGACCGAAACCAGTCGACTTATATAACTCAAATAAAGTGGCTTAAAATAAAGTTAAAAAAAATATTTTTTATAATTTCAAGCCACAAAGTGTTTGCTTTCTTCGATAATTTAATTATAAAAGTGTTGAAAGTCTCATTTGTAGCTGACTTCTAGTACCTACCTAAAATCTACATCCCAATATTTCATTCGCGCTAGTTGACAAATTGGTAACTACAATTTTGACAGTTTATCGCACAAATGCAAACCGTTTCAAATGCCGCAATATAATCAATCATCCGTAAATATGCAAAAAATACATCGTTTATTTCTTAAAACGTCGTTAAATCTTAGAAGAATGGATTTGTATTGATTTTAAATGGAATTTAATTTTTTTTTAATTTTGTAGAGCCTATAAAGCACCCTAAAGGTGGTATTCCACAAACATTTTTCCAGGGTAACAGAACAAGACAGTTAAATGCAATATTTATTTACTTCTGGGTATCTAAACACGAGAACGTTATAGAAATGCTGAAAAAAGTTTTACACCTTGTAGCTTATTGTTAAACGTATAGAAAACAGCAAAACATATAATATATTTACATTATAGGAAGGTTGCGGGTTGGACAGGGAAACGAGAAAAGATACCCACGTTGCTCAGGGTATTAAATAGTAAATATGTAAAATAGGTTAAAATCGGTCAAGGGGTATAGGATTAATAGAGAACAACGTCAACAGGGAGATTACCAAACAATTATATTTATATACAGGGTAACCGGTACTGGGGATAAATTTTACATGTACAAGTAAAACGTTTGGGCCAAAATGGTTTCAATTCCCAGTAGCTATCGAGAAATAATATCATGAACACATTAGTACTCTGAAATAAGAGAGAGAACCATAGAGTTGCAACTACAGGCGCTACTGCGTTGTAATATCTGGTCGGAATTGTTCCACTATTATATTAACGCGATAAGGGGTGCGCGTAGGTAAGTTAGAGCGTTGGGAGAGGTGGAGGTCGGTTGGAGGTCAGTTAGAGGTCAGTTGGAGGTAAAAATGTGGAACCTATTTTTTCGCTTTATGTCTCATCTAATTATAAAACATCAATGGAGAGAAGAAAATAATCGTTGCTCGTAAATTCCACATGCATTGGCTTTAACTAGGTAGCTTCTTATTTTGAATGCATACTGACAATATTAAAACAATGATTATCAGTTATTTAATATGGAAAACACTCTTATCACAGTAGACACACTCCTAACCTAACAGCTTCTTCCACAACCATGCGACCAGGCGATTTCAAACACAGTTTATGCACTTTTTACCCTTTCAGTTGTGGTTAAGAATTGACATTTTGTAAGTAAGTCAATTCTATTACATATTAAATCCAAAACCTTCAGGCTTTTAAATACTTTTTTCTACAAGTCCGCCGCACGATGGTGAAATTTTTCATGGAATTTCGTAATGCTTCCGAGGTATAAAAAATAGTATTGAAAAAGCTAGATAATATTGTATTTCAGATATTTGAAATATACACTGATATTTAAAATAATATTAAAGAAATAATTTTTATGTTCATCTGAACTCATTTTCAAAGAATTTAAAGTCAGAAAATTAAATATTTTTTTCCTGTATCACTCAACCTTACAAGTTCACAAAGATGATATCCTAAACAAAACAGTATCATTCAAAAACACAGCAAATCTCAGGCAAAAATACATGTTACCAATTCCGATTTGTAAAAAAACTTAGGGGCAGCAAAACTACAAATACTTAGGAACAAATTTCTTCAATAAATTCTCAGAAAATATAAGATCACTAAATGATAGTTTCAAAGAATTCAAAATACAATTAAAAAAATATACTGAAAACCTAAACTAAATAAAAAAAAACGTAAATAAATAAAAGAAAAAAAAAACAAAAATTAAAAAAATAAAATAAAAATCTAAGAAACTAAACAAATAATACCTCATCCCATACACATAAGCAATTGCTTATTATGGGAGAACATTGAAAAATAATAAATATTAATCATATCATAATATCTTTCATCTTATTACTAGTGAAATATAGATATTATGTATATCACACATTGTAATTTTTTTATTGAATAAATATAACTGGAAATAAAAAAAAACTAAATAATACATTTTTTATGTAAAACATGAAAATGTAAACAAAAAACTTAACGAAACGTCTATGATTTTGAAATAATGGGAAATTAGTAAAAAACAGTCATTTCACTTTTAATGCCGTTTATACAACAAAAAAATATAATTTATTTTTTATTTTTCATCTGTCAACGAAAAAATGCAGCCATGGTGAAAATCCAGCGAAAAGGAAAAAAAATGAGACAAATAGAAGAATAATTATTTCACATCTAAAAAAAAACGTTGAAATACTTTTATAATGTTTGGACGCACTGTCAGATCTGTACAAAAGGCTCTATTAGAATATGATGTTTCTGGCTGGTAATATACTTCTGAGGCTTAACGGGTTAAATATTATGTTATATTTTACTTTATTTGGTACATCATGCCGTTTTGTGTTTCAAGTCCTGAAGATGACATCAGAGAGATAATGGCCCCAGCGGTAATACATTGATGAAGGCGATATCTGAAGTTTTTGGCCGCATTTTGGCAGATATTGACGGGTATAGCAGCGAATTACCCCCGAATTCGATCCTCGAGTTCTTACAAGCTTCATGGCTGATTTTTAACTATCCCTCAGCCAAGTTGTACCCAAAATAACTATTTTCTTATATTATCTTAAAGTACTTGACATACCATTTTAGTATTTTACGTATTTCTGCGCAAATACATAAGTTATCATTAATAATTGACTGAATAATTGATATTTCTACAGTTTAAAAGCCCATAAGACAGAAAAATTCGTGGGGTCGTCGGAAGACCCAATTGATTACAGACGTTTTGTTCGGCATCTTGTCTTGTCAAGAGTAAAAAACATTTTCCTTCAGGTAGCCCCATACGAAGAAGTCAAGAGGTCGCAAATTTCAGCCGGAAAACCCACTGGCTAGCAACGAAATGCGGACATTTTCAATAAACGTGCGGACGGCGAAGCCCCAGCGTTGTCCGGACCAAACCATGGTAACGACTGAAAACGGCATGACCATCCCGACATAATGAGACTCCTCTCAGGTTCTTACCCCCACCACATGCACACATGAGATATTGGGATGTATGGGCCCTTCAGAACTGCACTGTCTATTTTCCTGTACCCTGTATTTGTCAAACGGACTAAATAAAAAAATATCATTTGAGCCACGTTGAAATATATACTTAGACAGAAGACATTAATATTTTTTTCAAAACTTTTTCTTTATGATCATTTCCTGAAATTTCGCAGTAATTACAGATAAAATAACAACTTGAATATAACCAGATGTTCGAAGGTTGACATTTTGGTCGTTGTATTAAAATGTCTGTTGGTTGTGTTATAAACCATGTGGCAGTTAGTAGTAAAGTGTTCCTTAACCAAATAAACACATTAATTAACTATTTTGTATTGTTCGGTTTTCCGGACAATGTCAAGAGAAATTAATTAATTACTGGAATGATTATTGTAAACGGGACGTACGTAACATAGCGATGAACAGATGAGCATTCTTTGGATGGATTATGGGGCACTTTGAATCAATTAACCTGGTTAAAACAAGGCTTTGTTTTCAAGCGGCCAGCATTATTTTTTTTTTACTATTGACCCAGGTAATTAAATAAAAGTAAATAATTCACGCTAATATATTGTTTGTTGAAACAATGAAAATACTTATCTAAAACTCGTCCTACAGCATCGTCGGGACATTCAATACTTTTCAAGATCAAAACGTTTCCATAATCCCCTGGCTCCGGTTGGTTGTGACTCGTATGCGGTATTAACGTTAAATAAGTAATACAGTTTCATGTGCACGAAAGATATTGAAAAATATATTTTAATAAACTGTCAACTTCATGTATCGCCATTTAGTTATCAATAATATCAAGGGCCTACAGCCTCTTCTTAAAAATAAGGTTTTAAATTAACCCCTAAGTTTTCTAAAGTGAAAGACAATCTTTGAGGTGATTTTTCACAAAAACGGCGCTCTACAAATTATCCAATTATTATTATTATTAGTATCGCCCCGGTGTAAGACCATCTGAGAAATAGCTTTAGCCGTTTTTGGTGATCAGATCTGAATATCCAGGTACTTCTCCACCTTCCTCGTTGCCATCTTCTTCCTCTCCCTTCTACCTTCAACTTCACCACCTACCCCAATTGGAGATGCCATAGTCCCACATGTTCCAGACGGTTGGGTGTAGTGGAGACTGGTGGGGATATTTGGACCATGTTAAGCATACGTTATCAAATTACAAATTGGGAAGCTGAAATGATCGCATTAGATTGTTTAGGAATTAATAAAAATAAAACAAATACTCAATATGTTCAGAAATTCAGTGAGGGAACTGTTGGAACTACTAACGGGATACTGCCGTATCAGGAGACACATGCAGCTGCTGGGAGGGGAAAACACCAATAGATGTAGGAAACGTGAAGAAGATGAACAGACTTTAATTCACCTATAAAGCCAATGTCCCGCTCTGCTGGGAACAATGCTCAAATACCTGGGAAAACACATTTTCGAACCAGAAGACATAGCCACATATCCAATGACAAACCTGGTGAACTTTATCATAAGGGTCGGGTTACTGTTAAATAGGAATGAGATAAAATGGGAGATAGCACAATGGGCCTATGGCCCGTGTGCTCACGCGAACTCTACGCAAACCGTCTCACTTTATTAAAAAACCAAACATAGTACATACCACATTTCTTCAAATATTATAAAAATCTTCATTATTTTGTCAATGAGGTTACATTTTAAAGGTAAGCAGATTTACGAAAATTAAAAAATTTTAAGCTCGCATAGTTTGGATGGTTTCAGCAAAAAAAAACTTCTTGCTTAAAATCGAGCCCATACAATACAAACCACATGGATCTTTTCTGCATTATTTCGTGGATATTTTAATGTGAAAAATACTGAGAAAAACGGCCAACCCATATGGAGGTGCCAGATTTGACCTGCTGATCAATTAGGTAGCTTTAAATCAAATTTAGCAAATGAAAGTTGTTTTTTTTGCATAATATGGGCAGCTTACCAAATTTCGGTAGGTGATTTTTATGAATTAAAATGACTTAATTTAAATTTTTTTATATTTTTTAAAAAGTATAAAAATGTACGATGAACGGAAAAATCTAGATGAATTTATTGTCTATAAACGGCAGTAAGTATTTTATATGTTTCACTATTAATATTTGGAAGTATGATTTTTGTAATAAGCGCGGCCGAATCCGAAAATCAAATACCCCAAATGTCTTTTTTTTAAACATTGAAGTTATAATAACTTACGTATCTATATAGTAATATGTTAATGAGAGGGCGATGAAAGGGGTGAACTTAATCGAAGTAAAATGCGGGGAAAAAGTTTATGATAAGCTAATGAGTGTGACTTTCAAAATTTAGGTTGTAGTGTGTTGAGATAAGGGGTCAAACTGGTGATGGTCAAAGGGTTTAACTGAGTAATGCGCGTTAGTTAATATTATTTTGGGTAAAATTCGTTTCGCTTTGAGAAAAGCATAAAGTTTTATCTTGATTCATAAAGCTTGATAATTCTCTGTTGTCAAATCTGTGGCTTATATCTGGTAAAACCATGAAAGATCGTTTCGATAATGTGAAGATCAGATAAAAATACTAGGTCCAATGTAAACGTTAACTAGGCAGATAAGACGGACCGCCAATCAACTCGGTCTTGGCCCACATTTCTTGCCTCATTCACATTCATACATCGTCTCATACATACTCTTCTATTATTCTGACTCTTGACATGGCCCGACTAAAGTATCTGATTCACTTGGTCGTGCCATGTCTTCCTCGGGCGTCCCCGACTTCTGCTACTATACACATTTGCATCGTATATTCTCCCTACACTCCTTTTTTCGCTCATTCGATGTAAACATTAATTAATTTTCAATTGAATTGAGTTATAAACAAGATTGAGGCTCCGTTATAAGCGTTCAAAAACTAAAAGATTTGGTACTGGAGACTGGTTTAAAAGAAGCATGCATATGTAATGATAGAAGGATGGAAGGATAGAATATGCGCGGTAATATAAAAAAAAATGATTGTTATGACATATATTTAATGAAACACGAGTTATTTAAAATAAAGAAAAAAATCTTGACATCTGACGGCCTCCGTGGTCGAGGGATAAGGCTCTAGACTAGCAAGCTGGAGGTCGAAGATTAAAATTAATTTCATACAATTAATTTATGTTTTTTTTTTTTTTTTTTACTAAGCTGACCTTTATTGACTGAAAATTACACTTCTTTTTTTTTTTTTAGACAATGTATACATAGTCCCACGAAGTTGCCACATGGCTGCTTGTCTGCAGGTTCTATCTCAATATACAATTAAGTAATAAGTATCCCGTGATGTAAAATAAATAACAGACTCTTACATACAATCATAGAACTCACTAAAGCGTCCCAAGTACACTAACACTTTGAATGACAATACGATAACGTACATTCATAAGTACAAGACAATATAGCACACAGATAACACACATTGATAGTGAATAACATCGTACTGTAACACAATGCAATAGAATTGAAATTCTAGTTAACTAAGTGAAAAATGTTATTTTAAAATTTGTATGTTATATGTTATATCACAAATCACTCATTAAAAATAATTTTGTAAACATGCGGCACGTTCCACAGTGGAATATAATATCATTATCGCCCTGGTGTAAGAAAACCATTAAGAATTGAAACGTTGCTTGAAATAGCTTTGGCCGTGTTTAGTGACTTGATCTGTATAGGCAGGTAGGTTCCTACATTCCTTTCCCCCATCTCCTTCCCCTTTCCGCTACCTTAAGCCTCACAACATAACCTATTTGGGGATACTATAGTCACACTGGCTCCAGACAGTTGTGAACAGTTGATTTTCTTTTGCGGTTTCAGATTGAAAAAAAAACAACTAGCATGTAAAGGCACACAATTTTCATATGTATGACATCAGACAAGGTACGTATTTTATAATTTTCTGAGCATAATATAACCATTTTTTTTAATTTGTGAAATAATCCTATGATCTTTGTTTATTTTATTGTGTTTATTATAATCATGCGAAAACTGTATTACTACTAACTGTCTTTAATTGTTTTTATAACATTTTGTAATTCCATATAATGTTTATTCTTTATATTTCTTTGTCATTTATAAATATAATGTATAGGTGCAAATATTGAATCAACGACTAGAATTAATGGAACATTATTGGTCTAATATTGTAATTAATTGCTGTTTATGCTAAATATATAAATGACTGTTTGTTTCCTAAATAAAATAAAAAAAAATAATAATTTGGCATTTTTTGCTGTGCGGGGAATTTCATATAAATACATTTACAGCTCGGTTTTTGAATACCTACAGATGATCTTAAAAATATTTTCAATATCTCAAGAAGCAAAAAATGTGTGTTTTGCAGGATATATCAATTTGTTTAATTCCCCTGGAAAAGGCTTGGCAGTTAGATCACTACAATAACCTAAAAAAGGAGAATCGTTAAAATAAACTATATATACTTATAAGGGAAACATGCTTTGAAGCACAAAAGTATCGGATTTATATGAAAATATGAAGCGTTAGACATATTATTATAATATTATACGGAACCCAAAAAGGGAGATCTGGAATATAAGACCTTTTATCATTATGGCACCGTCACGCTGTCACGCCCGCGTTATGTGGGTTACGACATTAATCATAAATTAGAGATGGGAAGATTAATAATATAACATTTCCAAAAATATATCATTCTTATAAATTATATTGTTTTCCCCTAGTAACAAGACTTCCGACGAGAGCGTCTCTGAGTCAACCTCACCTTTCAAAAATAAAACTGTCGATATTTAATGTTTTTTGTACTGGTAACAAATAAATCTTTGTCAATTATTTTTCCTGTTGCCTAGCTGTGTGGGGGCGTATAGGGGATGCTCGCATGAATAATAGATTACGGAACAGGGTGATGGAAAAACTGTAATCTACCAGTTCACGAATTTTCCGAAATTTTTTTATGTGCGGCACGTTATTAATGTACTGTGTACCGATATGTTAGTGTTAAGGCGGGAAAGAGGCAACGTGTATGACTGTGTCGTGCTAGAAAGTATTGCACGCAGGTACTTATGATACTCTTAACAGAGCAGACCCGTGAAAAACCACGGTCTCGTTTCTCATTTTGTATTACTAAAAACTCAAATGTTTCTAAAGGGAGCCTTCGGGAAGTTACTAATTCATCGTCTAGAAAAATAAAATCTTGTGTTTACCGATAATTATAGTAAGGTCCTGTTTTTACTAATCTTAAATGTATATAACTTACATCTGTACGGAACTTTCTGGAAACATTTGAGACTTTACTACTACGTTGATCAGAAATATTCTAAATGACAGCATCGAGCGAACCCTCATTATTAGATTTATATGCCGCTTTTATTTATGATAAGTTGTGCAGTGTTTCAGTTCGTCACTATCCTACAACTCCTTTAAATCTCGATATGGAGCAATTGATTAATATCTTTAAATGCGTGGTAAATAATTATAAGCAATAATTAGTCATCCGAAATACTAATATACAAAATGAAAATATTTCGCGAGTAAAAATAAATGCCGCCAACGGGAATTGAACCCGTGCCTTCTGATGTCCGGTCAGGTGCTCTGTATCCACTGAGCTTTGTCGGCTTATTTCCAACCCGCCAATTGATTCAATATGTACTAGTACCTCAATCAGCAATTACTGCTTATTATATTTTTTCACCTGTAAACAACCAACTTAGAATACAGAGCACCTGACCGGAAATCAGAAGGCACGGGTTCAATTCCCGTTGGCGGCATTTATTTTTACTCCGGAGATATTTTCAATTTGTATTAGTATTTCGGATGACTAATTATTGCTTATAATTATTTGTTATCCTTTATGCTATGCATAAAACCTTGTCTTATAAACGTTAGTTTATCAATAAAAAATAAATGCGTAGTGATTGTTTGATGTAGCAGGGTGCTTGGGTTATTGGTAGGTTTTGCATATATCTAAAAGAGATTATTTAGGGCAGAGACAACAAAATATTAATTTCTACTTCACCGGGAAAAATGATAATTGCTTTTAAATATTTTTTCGGGAAGTTGAAATTCAGACGTCGCGCGTCGATTTGGTCGGCTAATCAAAAACTTAATTCAATATTTTAGTCGTAAAAATATTGCATTAAAAATCGCCGTATCCATTCATTTGTTTCCACTGCTGTACGCCCATAAATTGAAACTGAAACTAAACTGTAAAAAACAGGACCTTACTATAATTTTCGGTAAACACAAGATTTTATTTTTCTAGACGATGAATTAGTAACTTCCCGAAGGCTCCCTTTAGAAACATTTGAGTTTTTAGTAATACATTCATCAGAAATATTTAAAATATACCAGCGAAAGATCGATTTGCTAGTCAACCGTAGGTCTGTACATAATGCCGGGTCGTGCGCCGAATATCGTTTTTACACGACTTCATCACTTACGCCGTTATTCCCACTTTATTTTGGATATATTACAGGGTGAATTCAACCGTAGGACTGTCCAATACACCAGGGCCGCGCGTCGCATATTTTTCTAGACGGCTACTTCACTTACGTCCTTTAGATTTTGGCTTTATATTAGGATACTGTCTCAATAAACGAATTGCGAATAAATCATACTCTATTATGTTCTATATTTCAGATAATTTATTATTTTAGTAAAACAAGTTAATTTTATAATCAAAATTACATATCCTAAAATAGTGAAAGAAGTCCACATATTTTTTATTGTTCACAAATTTAATTTGTATAACTCTATGTTCATCTTTGTTTTCTCTTCAATATATTCATTAAAATTATAATTAAATTAACGAAAAACAGTTTTTTTTAACAGTAATTATGATTACGCATGTCAGCTGTTTCGCTCTCTGAAGGCATTATCAAACTGTAATGAAGCTGAATTGGTTTATAAATACATTGTTTTTTTGTAAATGTATTGATAATATTATTGAAAACATAAAAAAAGTCCACATCTTTCCATAATTTAAAACGTAATATTTCAAAACCATTTTAACAGTGCTTAAAATTGCAATGCATACGAAAAGATTTATCTCTTTACAATTCTCGCTTGAAATGGTTGTAATAATTTACCTATCTCATGAGTTTTGGTAAACAAAGCACTTTTTTGGTTCGCTGCCTGCGAAAATTCAAGTGATTGACCACACATTTTTTGAAGGGAGTTTATAAAATATACGGAAAAAATATTATTAATTCTTGAAGTTTTTAGATATCTGTAACATGTGAATAAGTAAAGGTTTTGGTGGTTTAATTAACTCCACACAGAAGGCTTTGAAGAAACTATTGTATGTCATTGAATGAGCATTAAATGTCCTATTTGGAGATGCTTGGGGAGAACCTTTTTAAGGGGAGAAAGAAAAGGATGTTTTGTGGTCACTGTGTCCAAAAGCGACGGACATTTGAATCCATACTTGCGCCTGTGGTATAACGCGATGTGTCGACAGAGTCCTGCTGAGAGAAAAGTATCTCCTTTAACTGGCCTCTCCCGATCTGGGCAACTGTGCACCTGGTGGGCAGATCCTGGTGGACGTTTATTGTTTCAAAATCGCATCCTGTGTGTCTAGAGTCAATGAGCTTACCAATCTGCCACGGAGAATCTGCTACGTAAAATACATTTAGAAGCAAAAATATTATTTAAACACAAAAGTGTACTTTTGTTAAAGTTTCGTGTTCTTACTTTTCCTACAAATATTAATTTCCAATATTCCAATTTGTGACAAACCAACCAATGCCAAAATGGGGCTATTCCGAACAAGCTCTTGATTTCTGAATGGCAACATTTTCACAATGTATTTCCAAAATTATTTGTCCGAGAAATTGTGGTTACGTGGAATGAATTTATTAGTGGGAACCTCTTCTCTAGCGCGTGCGCACTGTCACACGAAATAAGGATTTTTCCCGAATTCGGAAAATGGGATATTTTATTTCCTACATTGTTCAGTTTTTACAATATAACCAGATAAAATGTGGCTCCTCTACTGCGTAAAAAAACTAGGAACTGGGAAAGAAAAGTAATGTTAGAAAAGCATTTTGACATATATTTTTTTATCAAACAGGGTTATTGTATACATAAGAGTTGCAACTGCTTCTAATCGTCTGGAGCCGGTGAGATTTTGGCATCCCCGATTATTAGTGTATGTTATGAGTCTGAAGGAAGTTCGAATTTTTGTGCGGAAATCGCATAAAAATATATGTTTAAAATTCATTTAAAAATAATTCAATCTGAGTACGTAATTTTCATATTTGTTAGGCACACGTTTTCAATGTAGGTAAGTTTGAATGGTATGCGTGTATTTGTTAGGAATTTTATTTATATCATTTTTTGAGTAAAAGATACATTTGGCAATGTGAATGGTCACAATTTATATTTACACGTACTGAGGCCGCGTTCAAGCCAAGAAAGAAGGTGTCCTTTGTTGGTTGTGGGAAGAACGGTGACCAATTGCCACCGTCAACAATGGTGATCTGTAAATATTATCCACTTTAAGAGGAAGCTACAAGCCAAAAATGTGTATATTCTTGGTATGCCTTATATTGTCATGAATGTAAGTAATAGGCAATACAATCGCTTGACATACTTGAGTCT
Source organism: Hesperophylax magnus (assembly GCA_026573805.1). Taxonomy (NCBI): domain Eukaryota; kingdom Metazoa; phylum Arthropoda; class Insecta; order Trichoptera; family Limnephilidae; genus Hesperophylax; species Hesperophylax magnus. Next base: position 2,869,782 of record JAIUSX010000141.1, on the reverse strand, counting down.
AGAAACGTTCGATTTTACGCATAGTTATTTTGGATATAATTTTATAAGAAAGCAAAAAAGTTTATTTAGGGAAACTGTCACAGATAATCTTAGTTATAATACTGTAGTTTTCAAAATTTGTTTCCTTTACGCGTTCATTTATTTCTATTGAAAAAAAATTTTTGCCGTTACATTTATATTTTTTATTAAGTTATTTATTTTTTTATTTGTATTCTACTCAAAGGAAACGATAGAATGACCTTCAATTTATCTAGAACGTATTTTTTAGTATTAATAATGTAAACCAATTCCTTGTAAAGATTAATCAAAAAAGTGATTAAGCATTAAGCTTCGTCTTAACAAGCTTTATGGAAATATCGTAAAATACGTGATTATTACAGATATAAAACATGTAAGTATGCTCAGGGATCAAGTTATCAAAACGATATCTAGTTACATCGATATTCTTAAACACTTTCTGCAGATTCATTTTTCATAGATTTAATTACTTACCTATTATAAAGAGAAAAACCGATAAGCATGAGCTCTAGGCGTGTCTGTTTGCCAGAAAAAAGCTCATTTTTTTCTTACTCGTACTGAAATAAATTGATCAAACATTTTGTAATATCGAAATTATTTCTTGAGCAAATAATCAAGTTTCGTTGGGTGGAGTCTAGAAGTCAAAAAGTCTTATGTTAATTGGCGACATCACTTTTTTTCAAAACTGTATCGATCACACTTCGAGGCAGCAAGAACCGTCAAAATACAATATGGTACAATAGGGTGGGCCGGATACGTTAGTACAATAGGGTGGGCCGATTATTTTTCTTCAAAATTCCACTTAGTTCTGGTAACGAAAAGTTGTGTTTGTAAATAAAACATCAAAATAATATAGTTTAAAATAAAACATATCTTTGGGCTTCGAGGTCCTTTGAGAAAATATGTAAAATATTCGATTTTTTCAGTCTCTTCATAAAATAATGGAATAGTTTAAAAGTGTTAATTTTTGACATCTTGTTGATATAATCTATAGCTTTGGTAGACATAACTACCATGTATTATTTGTGTTGTTATATGACACTAAAACACGCCCGCCCAACTCAACTGCACCCTGGACTGGTATTAGTTGACAAAAGCTTTTCTCAAAAACTCTTCTCCGACAGTCAGCAATTCTCCGTATTTCACAGTTTTCTTCTAGATCTGTGACAGGTTCAGGATATTGGATCGAGCTAATATATGAATCGCATTTGCCGTCTTATAATTTATGTAAATAAAAAAATAAACTCATGAAAGAAAAGACGATAAAATAGGTGGATTTTTTATGGTCGAAAGGAGAAGACTTTGGTTTATCTAAAAAATGACTCAGATATTATAAAAGCACTGTGATGGAAGAATACGTATCTATCGTTAGTCGTGGAACCAGGCTCTCATTTCTTCTCGTATGTTACCCCTAGGTCAAGTACTGCCATTAACATAACCAAGGCAATAATATAATATTTTGCTTATCAAAATAGTTTACTTAACCATTTAAACGCAATTGGTTGTAACGGTTAACACAGGAATATCTATTAGTGTCATTCAAACGATAGAGAAACGTTTGCATCGTTTAGAACAATGGCTGTTTTGCATTTTTTATTGCAACGATTTGCTTCTAAGCCATGCTTTACTAAGTTAGATTAGTACTACCATTGAATTTTGTGCTTTTCTGATTCTTCATAATTATTTTGCCAGTATAATATTTTTCAAAAACAGAAGTGGAGTACTCAATCGACGTCCTGTATTCTTTATTTTATTTTTTGAGTTTGGCCGAAATTGTATCTACCTAGTATTTGCGTAGAGAAAATGGTAAAAAATCTAGCCACTCGTATCAGGAATACCAACAAAAGAAAATGTTATCAACAGAAAGCATTCCAGCATGATTCCAGCTATCATCCCATACAACGTAAGTGAATTTTTGATTTACCTAATTAAAAATTAAAATGCTGAAATTAAAAATATCCCAAATGCAATGAAATTCCTTTTATAGTAATTAAGGTAAATCAGAAGGTTTTATTTACAAATATTTCATATAATCCTTGTCCAGCGATTCCGAATAATTACCCAATTTTTTTCCACATAACTGTATTTCATATTGGAATAATTGATCATATTTATTTATTTTTGCTTTCTGTAGTTATCAAATCTTAATGTTGTTACTGCCATTGATTGCTATTGTAAAAATGCTAATTATAAGTCGTTCCTCACATATTACTCAGGAATAATTCAGAAAAATAGTTTTATAACAAATCTTTTAACCCTAGGGGGAACCTAAAAATTAAAAATTTAGTAAATATTTTTTTATTTTTTATTTACATTAAAGACCTAAGACAAATTTTTAGCACTAGCACGTATTGAAATGAGACATTTATTTAGCCATACTGTAGCGGCCCGTACTAAATTGTATATTGATTCTATTATTATCATTTTGAATATTGAAGGTTATTCAAGATATATTATAATTAAATACAGTACACAATTCTCACCCAACCTAACAAAATCTACGCTTTTAAAAATTTTATTGATAAAACGTATTTAAGTTAAATTTGCACTTAGAATTCGATCAGTATTGACCCGGTGAATGACAACCGTTTAAATTCGAAACGTTGCAGTGAAGTGACAGGCAATTTGTGGAATTGAATTGGGCATACGTCTGGTGTTCTCCGAGTCTATTGTTAAATGCTTTCCTCTAATCACATTTTAAATATATTCATTTCGTACTCCCACGATAATACGTTTTTAAATTTTCGTTTATATTTTTTATTTATTTATTTAATTTTTAATACATCAGGTCTAGAAGAGTAGTGCTATACCAGTCTGCCATAGTACATGATACATGTAAATAAAAGAGAAATAAGAACAATGACTGATAAAAAAAAGATGAAAAAAAATCGTAATAGGTTGGTATTAATTATAATATGTTAATAATAATAATAATAATAATGTTTATTTACCCGTAATATACCACGGGATATAAAACTTGTGGAATTTGTGAAGCTGAAAGAATTTGCTTATAGATTATTGCCTACCGTAAACAAGTATTCTACCGTAAGAAAGAATCGAAAGAATTAAAAAAAAAAATTTTAAACAAATTAATTATAAACAAAACTTACATTTCTCAAATTACGCCGATTCTATTAATTACCACAACTTCAACTCACTTCATACACGACGTTTGATTTTTGACCAAATCTTATTATATAAAATTCTTAACAATGGCATCGACTCACCAGAGCTAATGAATTTAATAAATATTCATATTCCAACAAGATCAACACGGCAATCCCATTTGTTTCATTTACCTACATATAGAACTAACTTTAGAAAAAATTCACCAATTCCACGTATATGTGCCCAATATAATACTAAATTTCAAAACATAGACATTTTTAGCAATACACTTCACAAATATCGATTAGAAGTAACTCGTACGATCGAAAATTAATACAATAGTATGGAATGTATCCAGAGCATCTCCTATCCTCATCCTAAATTCCTGTTCCTCCCCTCCTCACCTAAAATACGTATATATTTTTTTTGCAATAAAACTCCATCTCCAATCAATTTTAATATATGAGACTTTTTTGGCTTGACTGTATTTAACATGTATATATTTATATTTTATGTATAAGCTGTTTGTCTCTTACCTTTACCAATAAATAAATAAAGTATTGTCAATTTTCTTTATAATATAATAAAATATTTGTGTTGTTAACACATTATTTAGATTTAATAATTAATGTATTAATAATTAATAGTAATAATATTTAAAAAAAAACTAAAAAAACAACAATACCGACAACAACAACAACAATATTTTTGTTGTCCTCTCCTAAACACAAGCAGCTGCTTTATTAGGAGAGTGATTGAAATATTAGTGTTTATATTGTAAAAAAAATTGTAACCTTGTTTATATGTTTCAATAAAATTAAAAAAAAAAAAAAAATGACAACAACAAAAAGTTCAACAAGATCAACAACAACAACTACAACTTCAATATAATAATACCAATGTTCGTTTAATTGAGCTGAACAGAGTGATGAGCGCAAAACCCTGTCTGCCATATATAAGAGCATGCATCATACATGCATTATATATTATTTCGTATTACGGTGACTTGAGTGAAATTTTATTGCTATGGTGTAGCGACTCCTGGACAGTAGCGCTGACTCGTATCGGCTACTTTGTACCTCGTCAAAGCAGCAAATCTGTGTACCCTTCCCTCTGCAAACATCTTCGAAGCGCTGCATCGCCAAGGGAGGTTGAACAGCGCCATGAATACATATATACTAATAAAGGTGTGTTTACCTGATCTCACCTACCAAGCAGGAATATTTTCTGCTTCTGTAAATAATTAGGCCCTACGAAGAAGTATTTGCACAGCGCCCTTGATAAAAAAATTGCAAAAAACAGCGCTTTACACGTTATCAAATTATATTTATTATTAGAGACTGAACAAACACAAATTTACCCTTCAAACGAACACCAAACATCATCAAGGCAGATATGTAATATATGATGCGCATGTGGATCAAGAGCACAGGTGTGAAAGAGTGAAACAAATAACGTGTTCTATGACAGAGTTGTCTTTATTATATTATATTATGTCTATATTTCCATTGCCTAACATTTTTTAAAGTCCTCTGCGCTCTAGAGGGCCTGAGCAATGTATCAAAAAACGTTTCTTATTTAAAGTTTGATTTTAAAAACAAAATAATGATTGAAGAATGTATTGTGGGAAAGGCAGGTAGATTTACCCACCTGGATATTAAAATATTTTTTTGACTCCATTTTAAAATTCGTTTAAATTAGTTTTATTAAAAAGTAAATCATTATAAAGATTCATCATGTTATTTGAATTCGTGGAATATTTTAGAATAATATTATTTCATATTTCAAACGAAAATTTGCTTAGCAACAGAGGATATCATAAGAAGAAAAAACTACATTAGTTTCATCATCAACCATACTGATTTCGATTGGTTGTTGTGTGTGTTAGTTATTCTGGCCAGAAATATGAAATCTGGTTCAATGAACTCAAATTTGTTTTTAATTTTAGTATTTTGGGGATCTAGTGAGGAGAAACGAAATGAAAGACGTGTCTTGAAGGTCACAGTGTTTATTTGTCAGGTAGCCGTGATGTGGGTTGACGTAGGACAGATGTTGTATTCTCCGGATGCAGGCTGTGATGGCTGGTCAAGCGCGGGTCACTGAGTCGACGCCGGGCGCTGGTGACCGGACTCGTTGACTGTCAGGCACTGGCGATCTTGGCAATCAGTACTCCAGTGCTGACGGGAAGGCCGAAGGTGCAGTAGACCTTGTAGGCGGTTGAGCGGGAGCTGTGTAGACCAGTGAGAATGCTGCGTGTCCTCGTGGTGGTCATGGTGCGTGGATGAAGCGCTGGTCAGAGGCGCTGGAACCAGGGGGCTGTAATCCGTTGTAGCGCTGGCCAGGGACGGCGACCGGGGCCAAGGCGCTATAATGATGTCCCGATGGAGTCCATGAGCAGAGCCGGGAATATCGTCCTTCGAGTGGTAGATACTCTCAGTTTCACCCTGGTGTAAAACACCATTCAGAATTGAAGAGCTGCTTGAAATGGCTTTAGCCGTGCTTGGTGACCCAGAAACTTCCCCATCTTCCCTTTCCCTATCTTCTTCCCCTCCACACTACCTTCATCCACACAACACATCCCATTTAGGGATGCCATAGTCTCACTGGCTGCGGACGGTTGGGAGCAGTTGGGACTCTTGTGCGGTTTCACAATAATTATTTTTCATTGGTCTGTGCTGGTCATATTCTAATTAGCATTACTATTACGTGTGGTAATTTTCCAAGACATGAGGTGTACCACTTTTGGTAGGTAATGAGAACATGATTAACGCGTTTAATTAAAACTGGTCCCGTTTCTTAAAAAATATGAGAACGGTATATCCGCATTCAGCAGAGGGGTTTTTAATTAAAGGCGGGACTTTCTCCTAAAATACAAGTGCCATTTCCTATCGGTTGCGCATTCGTTCGCTTACCGAATACACGATATTAACTGCTTCACCAGGCAGACTCGACAACATTCATGATGCTAAAGAGACTGGAGTACTTATTTTAGTCCGCAACCAACTCTGTGTTTTGAAAAATATTCCCTAGGTCTTTTCAATTATTTAAAACATCAAAATTGTTGCCTATCTCTTGTTTATTCGTTAAACATTCAATATTTAATAATAGGAGTACAAAATATGCTGAAAAAAATTGACAGCAAAAGAGATTTGTTTTTGGATTTTTTGAAATTACATTTGTACACGGTTGAGAAGTGTCACATGAAAACGTCTTGAGTTTAACAGATTTGCTCAAGCAGATTTGCAAATATGCTGTGGAACGATTTTCCAGCCTCTGTATTTCATCCCTCCACAACATACAACTATTCATGATCCATGCTCACTCCTTTCTCTCCTCAAAAAGATGCTTTAAATTGCATCCCCAAAGATGACAGAGGCCCTGAAAGAAATTATTTTCCTTTAGGACTCCTGTGTGTAGCTAATGTAAATAAAAAAAAAATGTGCATTCAGCAATTGACAACATGCAATTATTCAAGCTTAGTTTCAAGTAAGTCAACTGAAATATTTCAAAAATATACGTGCGTTCATTCAATACATAAATTTTACTTACCTATGGTATTTTTGTTTTATGAACAAAAATGATGACATTTTGCTGAAACTAATGCTAGAAGATCTTTGCTTTAGTTGCAAGATCATAGTTAGTATGTATTTCTGTACTATATTCTTCAGACTTCATTATTCTCGACACGATGGTTAATATCGTAAATCAATAGAAAATATCGGACAGAAATTAATAAAGTTGAAGTCGAAGATAACCAAATTTCACGAATTCATGGTGTGCTGCAAGGCTCTTTTCTTGGTCCAAATTATTTTTTTAAATTATTTTAAAAGTAAATTAGTTTATTTTGGATGCTTCACTTGATTGTTTGTTTCTGAACAATAGTAATTACATTAGATTCGTAAAAAATCTCTAATTGAAATATTGAGTTGTATTGGGTTACATCAACCAGAAGATAACATTTATTGGACGGTAATTCCATCACATTTTCATAGATTTATTTTCTATTAATTAGAACAAAAATATTGTTTTAATTAGTATATTTTATAATGTGAAACAGTAAATTTTTCAAGATCAGCCTAAAATCTCCAGGTACTGTCTACCAACAACGCTTGGTTAGAATATTGTTCGTGCTCTGGACGTCTCCAAGAAATATATCAAAAACTTTCAATAATATAAAATATAGTATTATTTTTTCTCCGATGGGGACCAATCTAGTTTTTCTATATCCAGACTGGAATAATATTCCTTATTACCAACTCTCTTGCGTTTCATCTCATTTTGGAAGCGCTGGTTCCAGAAGGGCCCGAGGCTACTTTGAGCTAATTTATTTGACAAATGCCCAAGTAATGAAAAAAAAACCAACGGCTGGAATTTTTTTCACTCTTTATGTACGACGGGAGAAGGCTAGCGTGGATTTTCTTTACTTACGAGGTTTTTCGGCTAAAAAGGGTTTATGCAGATGCGAAGGAATACAGTGAATATATGAATATGAAAGTGGTATTTACGGGGTGTTAGTCTGCGAAGAATATATATTTTAGTCAATGAAATAGGAAAATTTGAAAATAAAACCGGTTATAAAATATACCATTACGGAAAAAGTTCCACCCGTAAGATGGATTTGAATCTTCTTGCAAAAACAGCCAGTATTTCAATGAATTGATATAACTAAATGACGTCATTAATTATTTCAGTAGGTTTTGTAACCGCGTGACCATATTATAAGTTGACCACGATTGAGAAGCACTGCATTCTAACAGGTCGTTTAAACGACTGTGTCCTCAAACGTAGAGCCTCCAACAGTACACAGAGAAGACTTACTGAAACAAAACATTGCTAATTTATAATTATCTCTTCAAATTATTTGTTATCTGATTATAAACGGGACAGCTGGCCCTTGACGAATGAATTTATAAGTTTCCTGAACTTTTAGTAAAATAAGGAATGTATTGTCGCCATGTCGGACAGGGGTTTATAAAAATTATTTCATCGTAACGTATACCAATATTTTAGGAATGTACTAAAAGTTTAACGGAAAACCACCTGCAATCCCGTTTTAAACCGGAATTTAATAAATCAGCAACACTCATTTTTCTCTGTGTATTTCTTTAAAAATATATAATCAAAACATTTTCACTCAATAAGACATGGAGTACATGGGACCCTGTCGGAGTTCATATCAAATTGAATTAAAAAATAACTTGGTTTTTCCTGCCCGTCTTTGCATTATAATGAACGCATGTCGACTTTCAGCGACCAATTGGCAGAGATAACGACCGACGTTACAATAAAACAACAGCATTAAATATATCAGTTCTTAGTGTAGATTTCCCTAGGTTTTTACATAGGTTTTCAACAATGTTTAATAAATCATCCCTTAAATATAAAGCTTTACCTGTCTTACACCCCGCATAATAAAGGGATGTGTTTTTTCACATGTCATTTACATGAAATTTATTTCTATAAATTGCTAGCGAGACAATATGATTTTATCCTTAAATAATACAACACCTTTCTGAATTCATATAATAATTTGACTATAATGGTAACTTTATCGTTGTAGTTTTTAGCCAATAAATAGATATTTGAATGTAGATTCGATTGCTTTGATTGTTCGATTCGAAGAAAAAGGATAACTTTAAAAAACAGATAACTATAAACCGATAACAGCATTGTTACATTACGTTACCTTATCGATCCAAAACACTACTTTGTTAATATTATTCTAACGTAATATTAAAAACAAAACAATATTTATATATAATAATACAGTAAAGAGATATCTTACCCTATGTACGTTTTATTATGTTGGCTTAACCTAAAAACGTAATATATTTTGTACATTTACTTAGAGAAACACTGCTTACTATAAATGACTCGGTGTTTCTATAATGTAGACAAATTATTATTTCTCTAAGGTTTTATAAAACCGAATTTTAAACAATTCTGTGCGATACATCGCACTTTGCTGCAGTACGATATACCACAGTATGTTCTCAGTATCTGCCTATGTTTTACATTTTTATTGTAATAAACTTTTCTTCTTCACTTTGCCATCCCTTTCCCTACCCCATCTACTCCAGCCTCACAACCAGTGGCGGTTCATAGTTTTCTCAACAGGGGTTCAATTCAAAATATTTTATTTAAAAAAAAAATTTAAAATAAAATACTAATATTTCACTCTTGGAAATAGTAGGTATGTTCCTACCGCTCTACGAGATAGAATTTTTATATGAAATTAATATTCCTTGTAGGTGCGTTCTGTATTACACTCCTATGAACGGATTATCACGAGTAGAGTTTAAATGGCACACTGTTAAAAATATAACCATATTTATTTAGTCTTTGCCAGCGTTTATTTTTAATTTCAATGTACTAACGATTCTTAGAGAAAACCGCCACTGCTCACAAAATTTCCCAAATGAAAAATCTGTCAATCGGCTCCTGACACGGAAAACACTTGCACGGTACCACATAAAAAAACTGTTTATGTTTTGCAATCCTGGAAATCTATGGCTCTTAGCAGAATCTTTTTAGCATTTAAAATATCGGTAGTGGTAGGAACAAGGGCAGGTATTTCCATAATTATTTTTATGATAAACAAAAAATGTTGCGTTGTAGATTATTAATAATTGGTTCTTCTAGCCAAAAGTATGACGAATTTATATACCACAATATTTTTGAGCAAACTAATAAAAGATTAATTTTACAACATTTAAACACTTTCGTTCCAGCATCTAAGCCTTTCAAAATACGCTAAAACAATCTTATTTGCATAATGCTACGCTGTAGATTGTTAATAGTTAGGCCTTCTAGCCACAGAGTTTAGGATAGGTTCAATACATAATTATTTTTGTGCAAACCATTGAAGGATTCATTCCACAACATTTTTAAGAGCTTTTGTTGCAGTACTAAAGCTTCTCAAAATATATTAAAACAACATATATTTATTAATTTATTATATATTTTTTCACTATCTCCACACCGGAAGGACTGAGGAAAATGATTTCCCTCGGGGCATATGTAATCTTTGGGGATGTTGTGTGTAGAGTTTTATTTTGGGGAGAGGATAGAGTGAACATGGGTCATGACGAGTTGTATATTGTAGGAGGGAGGAAACTGCGTGGAGGATTTATAAAGAAAGGAATATAAGGAAGTTCTAGTAAGGAAAAAGATATGAGAAGTGGGTTGGAATCTTGGGATCAGAAGGCGATGGGCCAAGAGAGACCAGTTAGAGAGGTCAAAGGTTCTCCCCAACCGGCCTCTCCCGATCTGCAACGCCACGCAGCTGGTGGGCAGACGCATCCTAGACACGTCTCAACTGATAAACCCGGGCACCCCTGCTAAGTTGCCAAACGTAGCAAACCACTTGGGTTGATCTATGGCAGAGGTGTTGGTTATCCAATAAATGGTTCACAGCGCAGCGGTACCGAAAACCGCCTCCGAAATTGAAATTTTAGCACTTTTCCGCAACATTCTCTATGTACATAATCATGTAGTCTGAATCGATGTACCTTCACGCTAAGTTGAACAGCGTTTCTGTTTAGTATTTGCGCTAAGTGGGACCGTTTTGGTTGTTGGTTGGTGGTTTCGCGCAATTTGCTTTGCTGGTTTCCCATCCTTTCCACACATTCTTCTCCCTAGGGCCCTTTTACATTGTTCCAAATAGGTAGTTAATTGTACAACACGATTTGAAGGCGCGGCATTGCGAGAATAGATGTTATCAGCGAAAATTGCGGTAATCCGTATTAGTTATCATAATATGTTAATTTATTGTACGTCAAGTTTGTTTTTTGATGACATTAATGTTTTCAGTAAATGAAGTATCTAGTAAAAAAAAGGTATTTGTCCGTTTTGTGGGTGTTGAACTTTGTAGTTTTTTTTTAAATATATTTTTGGCTTTCACCCTTGAAGAGTCTTCTAGGTCATCATTTCAAATCATGGGAGGTGAATTTATACATTAATTTTGTTGAAGTTGGAAAATTTAAAAATTATATTGAAGATTGGAGTCGAATTCAGACTTAGATGAGATGGTGAATGAAGGGGAGGCAAGTTTTGCTGAGGCTTGATAGAATAGAGGATACTTTTTTAGAGATGGATAACCAAAAAAATTGTGATCTATAGTTTCCACTTTTAGGCCATAGATTATACAATCTGAGGAGTCAAGCAAGTGAATTTTAGAAATGTGAGAAAAAACCAAACAATGTTCAATTTTCATTCGAATAAGTGAGGATATTTATATTTTGGAGAAATGGGAGAGTTGTTGAAACAGTAGAGTAATTTATGGGGAGTTCACATCTCCCGAAAATAACAATAATATTTACAGTTCCCCACATTCACGTGCGACTGGTAACATTACAATCTAGCGCGAGATGCCTCAGGCGGAAATCATTTAATTTTCTCTCCGGTCGTCTCAGCCGCCGGTTTAGCCCTAAATTCCATCTAACGTACGCGATCTGTTTTTTTCATAAAATTATTGTAACGTGAGTTTCTTAAAATAAAAACTAAATTTAAAATATTCACACTCTGAGTTTACACACCGAGAGTAATCACGCAATATTGGATTCTGCGGATTGGAGAACCACAGAATAATCCAGCCAACAATCCATTTAAATCCTCCAAAATTGGTGACCCCGACGAGATTTGAAAACCCTACAGCTATTTTGATTCAATGTTTGGTTGCTACTATGCATGATTTGAGCATTATTGTATGAATGACATATAATATTGGATTTGAAAAATTATTTAAGCGTGCGTGCGCTCTTAAACTATACATTTAATAAAGCTGGTAGCTGTTTACATTATACACTTATATATATACTGTTCTCAAATTTCAGTATTAAGAATCATATTAATAATAATTGCAACTTCATTTGTTTATTCTCGGCGGTCATATGCCAGTAGGTAGGTATCTATGTACTTACACTGCACAAACGTTTGTTTGGCCTGTTATTACTATAAGTAATAATAATAATTACAAATTGGTTGTACCTTGGGAACTCGTAGAAATATCCGTTATTTTCGGGAGATGTGAACTCCCTATAAGTTACCCTACAAAACCACAGATTTGATCGGAGAGTCCTTCGTATTGAAGCATGGCAGGCTCCCTAAATTTTTAGTTATAAATGGAAATAATAATTAAATAATGTAATTTTGATTGAAATTTACGTAACGTTCAAACATTAAAATGCACATTTTTTATTGATTTCAGTCACTACCTAGGGTCAGTGGGCCGGTTGTGGCCATTGGGCCGGTTCTGGCCATTTTCAACTTTACAAGTCGAAATATAAGCTAAATAAAATCGAATCTTTTTTAACTCTATGGCAAAATGCATATTTGTCAATGGTCTTCGTTGACAAGTGACACAATAAATCTTATTGTTAACAGTTTGTGTTTGGTCGATGCGAATAAGTGTTGCGGAATTTTTTATTGAGATTGTTATCCAAAACCTTAAGGAACCCACTGTAAGTATTTTTAATATATATTTGTAATCCTTTTGATGTTTTATCTGAAAACAAGTTGTACCCATTATAAAAGGGTAAAGTAATATGTTTTTGAGGCTATTTTTAGCAAATTGGTTGTTTAAACATGATTTTTCGATGTGGCCATTACTGACACAAGAATTTATACAAATGTATGGGTTGTGGCCACGTTGGTGGCCACAAGTGGCTCCCATACAGTACTAGTTTTGGCCATTATCTAAAAAAATGTACATATCCGCTAATTTTGATATTTTAACTTAATAAATTATTATGTTTCTTCTTCAGAACTGTGAAAATGACTCCGGAAAATAAGAAGAAAGATGCTATTGAGCACTCAAAATGCAAACTTTTTTGTTATTCACCATCGAAAGTGATTTTGGCACTCGATGTTATAAAAGCCAGTCATAGCCTTGGTTCCAAACACAACACATATGCTGCAGCCACTGGACGTGGCTGTATTTTTTCCTTTAAAGCAACGTTGGTTGAAGTACATTCGTAAGTGGAGAATTAATAACGAAGGACAAGAAATAACTAAATTTAATCTCCCTTCTGCTTTGAACAACATTCTGATAAATGATACAATTTTTTCTAATAATGTGAAAGCTGGCTTCAAGTCTTGCGGACTTTATCCATTTGGTCCTGATTTTGTAAACTATAAAAGAATTATAACTGCACCAAAACATACTGAAACTAATGTAAACATGCGCCTAGTGGAATCGACTCATCTACAGTATTTGGAGAGTAAAATTGAACCAAATATGCTTAAAGATTTCAAAGTCACTTACAGCACTGGTATGGATTGGACAGGTTGTACTGAAGGGTTGTTCCTGTATAAAGTATGGCTGGCCTTCAAAGACGATAATACTGCATTGCCAAATACAGATCTTACTTGTATTAATCTAGATCGAGTTACAACGCCTCCAGAAACTCCTGTTATTGAACCTTCATTTCCAATAGCAGTAAACGAAGAAATCCTGGACGTATCAGCATCAACATCTAAAGATATTGTATCCTCTTCCGAGATTGTAGAATTGAATATGCCGACTAATGCCACAGAATTAGTGAAAAAATGCGTCATATGGCCTGAAAAGAAGACAAATACTACCAGTCGAAAGAGAGAGTATATTCCTTCGGTGTTAACATCAGATAAATGGAAAGATATTATGATGGCTAAGGAAAATGAGAAAGACAGAAAAGAAGAACAAAAACAGATAAAACTAGCTAAAAAAAAAAATAAGAAAAAAAAAGAAACCGACCAGAGACGTCAGAGGAAGAAAATTTGCGTGATACGTCTCATTCGGACTGCGAAGACTGGATTCCACAGGAAAAGACGTCGGGTTTCGAAGAACTAGATCGAACACCCCTGGAAGAAGATTATGTCCTGGTTGAATTCAAGAATCCCAAAGCCACTTTTTATTATGTCGGCAAAATATTGCGTTCAAAAGACGAAGACAATGAGTTCGAGATAAGCTACCTGAGAAAACATAATACCACTGGTAGCCAATTCACAATGCCACAAATTCCTGATTTGGCATCTGTTGCTGAAATTGATATTAAAATGATATTGCCACCACCATTGTTTACAGGTACAACCAAAAGGCAAAATTCTTTTTATACTTTCGAAATCGAACTCTCAGGTCTAAATTTGCGCTAAATCTTATTTTTTATAAGTTTATTGTATAACTTGAATAATAACTATCGATTTATAATTTGACCGGTCGGTGGCCGAGTTGACATCGCGCTTGGGTCCCACTCAGGCGTAGTGTGTTTAATTCCTCGGCTGGCTAAGTCCTCCATCACAACACAAGCAACATTTTCAGCTTCCCGTGCTAGTAGTAGGAGATTTTCAAATATTGTCAGGTTATTCGTAACCCGGGAATATTTGTCTTTCTTTAAAAAAAAAAAAAATCATTACTGTGTTAATTTAGATAAAAAATGTAAGTTCCCTACATAGATTCACGTGGCCAAAACTGGCACACGGGTGTGGCCAGAACTGATTAAATTGTGGCCACAACTAATGCATGGGTCCGGTTCAATGAAAAAAAAATATTTAAAAATAATTAAAGAACTGTTACTGGATATATTTACATATATTAAAGACAGGTATTTTTATTGTACATTAATGTTCGAAAAATTATAATTTACATTAATGTGCAAGTTTGGTGCTCATTCAAAAACGAAAAAATCCTTAAGGTGGCCACAACCGGCCCACTGACCCTACATGTTTATTAAAACGAATTTATGCCGCCGTTCTAACAATATTTGGTGATGTAATGGTTGACATAGTTACCTTCCAAACTGTTCAATGGGATTCAATTCTCGCCAAGGAATTTAATTTTTTTTTGTGCACCGACTTGTTTTTTAATATACGTTTTTTTTTTAAATATTGTACCGCCCATGATTTTCGTGCTGTAAGCTGAACACTAAAAAACAAGATTTCACGTGTTATTATAAACATAAATTACCTCTTCAAAAATATGAAATGATGTAATAACGGGGAAAGTAAAAAGGTGGATTTTATAATCAGATTAAAAAAATGTGAAAAATATATTATGGGAAAGAATGTGTTGGGTAACCAAACTGTGTGACGAATAATGCTTGAACCTAATGGGGTTTTTCGGGGGATGAAGGGAGGGGGTAGTTATTTGTTTATTTTTTTCCTGACGTTAGTGTTGAAATAATTCTACCCATCAATTTCCCGTGGAAAATTTTAAAGTCCACCACTCTCATAGTTTTCCGATGTAGGTAATGCAATTTAAAATGAGGGAATATTCATGTAATATTTTTAAATCTTTAAATAAATCGTTTTCCATTAGTACGTCTATTTTTTGTACTTCTTCCCAAATTCAGAATCACTGACTTGTTTACCAAATCTAATTGCAGCGCATATATGTTTTCAATATGGTGTTTTAATTGGCTTAGTTAAAATTTTATTACCATGTTACTCCTAATTTAATTTAGTTTTTTTTTTGGTGACCGGAAGCTCTCCTCAAGGATAGGGAAAAGAGTACCAAAAATTGGGTGCAAAAAAGTTGAAAAAAATAAACATAACACAAACATTTTGAATCTAAAAATCCAGAACACACTCCTTTTGTTTAAAGATTTTTCAAGATAACTGTCACTTCACTTTTTATCTTATTCATACAATTAAAAATGATTACATATTATTATAACATTCCCAGAGAATAACTAAAAAATATAATATTTTAGATCCTTGTCATCAATATAGACATTGATTTTATTTACTTTGTGCATAGAGATTTATATTATTAAACGAAATTTCTTTTATTGAATTGTTATTAAATTCATGCTGTAAAAGGCAATTAAAAAATAATTAGCATAAATAACCTCGCTATTTTCGCTAAGACGAAACTATATTATTCACAATATGACATAATTCATGGATTAAAACTGAAAAAAAAAACACAAATAACAGTAAATATTTTGAATTATACCCATATAATAGTGAATTGGTCATTAGAAATTATTATTTATTGAGAAATATATGATTTTCATCACAGATGACAAACCGACACAGTTATTCGCGGGGTAGCTGATGTTCATTTCGCGCATTCGTACAAGGAAGCGTCTGCGCGTTAGTCTGATAAATGAAATGTTGTGAGTACCAAAGTAATAATTTTAAAAAATTGGTCTCTGCATGATGTGTAACAAAAACACCTTTTAACGGTCGTGAAATGATTTTTCTTTAGCGAGGCTGTTAGTGTATAGTACGAGAGCGTGCGATACTTTCTATGAAGTACTGTAAGGGAAACATGTAATGTAGATGAGACATTAAGAGAAATTTGCAATTTAATTTTAATGTGACATATTTATACATTTTTCTACACAAAACACAAATTTTAATATTCAAGTTTCTTATTTTCCCACATGAGGGTATTTCTGACTAGGGTACAATGAGGTGTGAATGATCCTTTTCAGCAAGGCAGGTCACCCTCGTCACGGCGATTTTATTATATATTATGGAAGCGCGTAACTCTCGCAAAATGGACATCATCGAATATGGTTCATATCATCTATCTGGTTGACGGATATTCCTAGAGAATTATGAGGTTATGGCACCGACAGACATGTTATATAATCGCATTGGGATTATGTACAGGCAAACTGCCAGGGAAACAAACGATCAGACGGCTTATGGTGTAGCGGAAAATATGGCGCCAGTATTAATCCGAAATTTACATACCTATTTAGTTGTAGCACTCGTAGATATTAAAATTATTTATTTTCATAATATTTTCCAAAATCTCTGGGAAAATGAACTACGTAGGTACTTACTGCGTACGTTCCTTCCCCATAATTCGTAGCTCGGCTCGCACTTATTTCTCACTTGCATATGCAGCTTTACACTTCGCGTTGAAGACGGGTCAGATTATTGAAAAACTTTTAAGAGAGTATATTTCTAAAGTTTACACCCGGTAGAACCTTAAATTTATCAAAAAGTTTATTAGTTGGAAAATATCTTGCTGTTTGAAGAAAAACTTTAATAATCACAATTTTGTGTCACAACAATTTATTTTATTAATACTTAGAGGGTACATATGGTTTTTGTGATATTTCACTCTCCATGTTAGGGATGACCCTGTGTTATGGCGGGTGAATTTTATAGTTTGAACAGAATCTATACATTACTATGATATGAAAAAGAAAAATAAGAAAAATTATGAAAAGCTAGTTTGGGATGGGTTGGTTGTTGTCTTACTATCGGATGTAAAAAAATATTGTTAACAATGCTTCTCAAAGGTTGTTTCTTTCCTTACTGCAATACCGACTGCACCAGAGTAAAGTTAATCATTTTACAAGATGAATGTTTTCGAATGTTTCATAATCATATTGTAAATACACATACGACTCAAAGTGAATTTTCTTTTTACACAGTTATCTACGTATTTTTTAAATTTCATTTCTATATTAATCCCCAGATTTGCATAACTTAGTCTTGTTCGGCTAATCGAAAATGCATTTTTATTTTTATTTGTATCATTTCTTTAAAAATTATTTTAAGCGAAATGACAAAATATCGTTCAAAATGACTTATCATATAATACTTATTATCACCATTTCGGTAGCCTTCTATTAACGAATTGTTTCCACAATTTATTTCATCAATTGACCCAGACGAAGGAATTTGTAAGAGGACGGTCTTTTGCGATACAATTGGCATCATACCAAAATAAAAATCTTAAGCCCACGTCCGTAGACATCAAGTCGACGGAAAATATATGGAATTTAGCGAGGCTGTTGATAAAGTCTAGTAGGTATATATATTTACTTTATTTATGTCATCCCAAATAACACCATTATTTTGTCAAATAATTTAAAAAACCACACAGCTGTGTTATACAACCAGCCAGCGGCTTACCACAAGGTTGTCATTCTGGGTCAGTGTATTTTCATTAATTGAAACAATATAATACAATATAACATTATTGTGTTAATATAAAGCAGTTAGTACTGAAATTAAAATAAATCATTTGTGAAGTTTCTTTTAACTGAAAATGTGGTTGTACAAAATGAAATTGCTAAGATATTAAAGATTTTTGAAAGACGTTCAGAAGAGCGATTAAAAATAATAATAATGTTTTGCTGATAATTTGGACATACTTACTGAACATAATAACATGTAAAAAAATACTTTTGTAATAGATCTTACTTTATTATTATTTTGGGTAGTCAACATGATATTGGAATTCAAGGAACTTCCAGTCAATAACCAATAAATTATTAAAAACACCTTGAAAAGCACTTACAGAATGTCACTATTATTAGTATTTCGTATGAATATCTTCCATGATTTTATTTTTCATATTTTTGTGGGGGTTGCGGATTACAAATTTTGCGGTCAAATGTAAAAAAAAATCTTTTATCGAAGTTTGTGCTTGTATTCAAAATCGAAAATAAGTCGTAAAAAATTATGTTTTCGGAGACCGATAAATCCATGACTTAATAAAACATTACTTTGTCGATGACGACGGTAATATTTTTCGTGTTTATGGTTTTATGGTAAACAATGTTAATCTGGCGGATGTAAATAATGTTTCCCTCGGATGTTTTTGAAATTTCGCAAAAGATTACCGAATTGCACGATTTCTCATCAGTTAGTATGTTGGTACAAATGTTCCTATAGTTGAATAGGAGTGGCATACCTTATTTTTTAACATTAATTCCACACAGGAGGCCCTGAGGAATATAATTTCCCTCTGGGTCTAAGTCATCTTTTGGGATGCTATGTGGCGAGTCTTTTTTAAGGAAAGGAAGGATATGAAGTTCTGAGAAGTTAAAAGATATGAGAGTTGGGTAGGAATCCAGGGATCAGTATGTCCAGAAGTGACGGGCATGTAAACATATCCCTTCCACTGCGTCGCAAGGCGATTTGTCGAGAGACCAGTTGGAGAGGTCAATGGGTGGGCAGGCGTATCCTGAACACACCTCACCCGACGAACCTGGGCACTAGGGTGTCCCAGGACATAAGGAAGAATTTTTTTTTCATGAATTTAAATATGCATACCCTTTTATTTTATTTCATTTGATCCCAATAACTCATATAATAAATATTATTTTGATTAAACACCGGCAACCCGTGCCGACTTGATGCCAAACATATGGGACAGAGTTAATATGGAAGGATTATCAACTTTCATTTTACGGATAAATAAAATTTAAAAATGTACAAATGTTCAATTATGTAGTATTTTATATATAAAAATGGTTTATTGATTAAATTTTCTCTTCATAGTTTGTTTTTTACAGTCAGGATAAATCTTCCGGTGTTCCTGAACGCATCGTAACAAAAATTATTTTTGTTCCTCTTTGACCGTGAGATAAAGCCATGAAAATCTAGAACAGTTCTTTCAGCTGTATCATTCACTACCCTCAGCGGCGACACCTTCTTTCTGACTTCTTGATACGAAGCATTATTTGACCACATTGTAGGGAATTCGTTAAGAAAACTGCCATCTGTGTTCAGACGATCAAACAAATACTTGCTCTTAACTGAAATGAAGTCGTAAATATTTTTCTCTGAAACAAAATTCACTAAATTATGATATGAACAAAAACCTCAATACAAAACATAATTTAAACTACTTAATAAACTTACCATACAATTTACCATCAAGATCTTCCTTCAATGGGATGTAACGTTTGTCATGGGTAGAAAATTTTTTTTTTTTATATTTCGAGCATTTTTATTTTAGTTGTTTGATCCACAGCGTCGTCAAACAGCGATAAAATAGATCCTTCATCGGTCAAATACCATAACTGCTTACTGAACAGAAATAAAGCTGCCATTGAGATGTTTTCATAAATTTTTTCAAGCCTTCATTGATTTCAAAAAGCACAAGTCCTGGTAAGGTGCTTTAACTGCTATAATACATTGTAACCATGGCTTGACATAGGATGTTACTATGAACAGGCAAACGTCTAAAAGTGCCGCCTTATCCTTACCGGTAATTTTAAATTGCGCACAAATTAATGATATTTTCAAGGAATAAAGCGCCTTTGCCATCCATCGAGCACCTGGAGGCCGAATCTTAATTTTTCTCGCTGTATCTCCTCCTAAAATTATCACACAGAGCTCTAAAAACTCTCAATAGTCATCTAAAAGTATTTTTGTTGTCAGTGCAGTTCGGTAAAAGTCAAGCAAATCATTGATTTCGGAAGCGGTTAGGTGCAATGTGAGATTTTCTCTGTAGCACTGAATTTTATCGGTATCAACATTTTTACAGTTATCTCGAAACTTTTTGAAGAATGGTATGTCAGGGCTTGTAGTCACTTGACTGATTTTTACTTCAAGCACAGCTTTAAAAAAACAACTATGGCTATATTTGGTATATATTGACAGTTAAATTCACTTTCCGGATATTGTAGAACAAAACTTCAAGAACTTGTCCATTAGATGGCAGTTTAGAACCCGATATTTGGTGTTTTACGACTCCTATTAAAAATATACTCCTTTTAGAAGTGCGTAAATCTAACAACATCTTGCCTGAATGAGTGATTTTCGTTTACTAAAAAAATAGCAAGTTACTACAAGCTCATCAACACGTTTGCTCGCTGGCGTCTTAATGTACAAGTATTGACATCTTTCGATGCAAGTCGGCACGAGTTACAGTAGTCCAAAGTAAACGAAATTTTTTTTATAAGTGTTTTGTTATTATTAAAACAAAATTAGAGGGTATGCGTTCAAAAATAACAACTTTAATTTTTTTGGGACACCCTACTGGGCACCCCTGCTAAATCATTAAACGTGGCTTGCTACTTTGGGGTGACCCATAGCAGAGGTGTTGGGTATCCAATAAATGGTTCCTGGGGTGGCGGTACAAAGGCTTGCCTCTCAAATTGTAAAATGATTTATAATTTGTGAAAGGCTTTATTTAGAAAGAGATCGGATTGGACAGAACCAGAAAAAAACGTTGCAGAAAACTTGATATATATGGATTATAAGAAACTAGATCTTTTTGGTTTTCCAGAAAGTTTTGGGATTTATTATTTTATTTTGAGTTTATTTATCTATCATTTTTGCCTACCCCTGATTAGTGGGATAATTTTAACTTTGTTTTTGAATCGCTTAAGAAAAAAAAAATATGAATGCTGAAGCTGAAAGTCGGGTAGCAAGAAGTAATTTGTACCCCGAAGATGCTTGAGTAAAGCTTGGTAATTTTAACCCTGTATTTTTGTACCTTAGTATTTATATTTGTTCCCTAGTAGTAATAAATATATAAAGCGAAACCGGTTGGTTATAAAAATTATTAAAAACTCGTGGTTTTAAAACAAAAAGTATTTTATTTTATTTTATTAGAATAGTTTTCGTTTAATATATACCTTTTTTTTACGAATTTTGTTACGAGTAATAAAATTCAAAATTCAAATGGTTATGGGCCCAGATAATTCCAGGCGTTTTAATAATCAGTCGCGATAATAGTCAAATTGTGTTTGTGTTAAAAACTAATTTCTTGTTGTCGCGGATATATTTTGCGTGTTGGGAATAGGGTTAAAGAGTTGTTACGGACTCATAAAGTGTTGGACATTTTTAACAGAAATGGCGTCAAATTCATACCTCGCAAGTATAACCAAGCTGAAAGGACCAGAAAACTACGATGAGTGGGCGTTCGCTGTGGAAAATTTACTTATATTGGAAGGAATGGAACAGTGCATAAAGTCCGAGAAATCTGTGGATATATCAGTAGCTGACGATGCGAAGACAAAAGCCAAGTTAATCCTCACAATAGATCCGTGTCTGTATGTTCATATCTAGTAAGCTAAATCAACGGCAAATTTATGGAAAAGGCTGAAACAAATGTTCGATGATAATGGTTTTTCTAGACGCATTACCTTATTAAGGAGTTTAATATCGATTCGCCTTGAAACTTGTGATACAATGCAGATCTACTTCGATGAATTAATGTAAATGACGAATGGATCGGCTGTTTATTAATTGCAGGTTTACCAGAAAGATTTTATCCAATGATATTGGCCATCGAGCATAGTGGAAAAACAATCAGTGCAGATTTAATAAAAACACAATTAATCGACATGACAGGAAATGACGCTGAATCAGTTGGTGCATTCTCCGCCAGAGCGCACCAGCGTCGCAATGTTGTTGCAGGAATTACACCGAAAGTCAAAACTATAATGAAATCTGTCAAATCTATCAAATTTTATCGTTATAAACAAGAAGGACATTTTAAAAATCAGTGTCCTGTTAGTGAATCAGAGCATAACATGAAGAAGTCTAATGCATTTTCTGTTGTTTCTTTGAGCGGAAACTTTAATAAAATTGACTGGTTTATAGATTCGGGTGCTTGTGTTCACATGACACCGAATGAAAACATTGTTTATAATCCGTCAAATGAAACGAGTATTAAGGAGATAATAGAAGCTAATAGGATGGTTATGCCAGTTATATGCTCAGGAGACGTTAATATTGTGACGATTACCCCAAAATGTAAGTACGAAGTTACATTAAATGATGTTTTGTGCGTACCTAAACTTACCATAAACTTGATCTCTATCAGTCAGTTAATTAAAAATGGCAATAAAGTGGATTTCAAGGGAAAATGCTGCTTTATTTATAATAAACAGAAATAATTAGTTGTTATTGCAGATATGACAGATGGTGTATATAAACTAAGAATGGAATACAAATTAAAAGTTCCTGAAAGTATAATGTCTAATTTAGCGGTATCAGGCAATACTTGGCACCGCAGATTGGGTCATGTTAATAGTAATTACTTGAATAAGATGACCATTGCTGTAAAAGGAATGAATCTTCGAGAAAAAGTTAATCTTGGCAAGACATCATGTACAGTTTGCTGTGAGAGAAAGCAGTCTCGTCTTCCATTCACAAATACTGGTACAAGAAGCAAAGAATTACTTCATTTAGTTCACACTGACATATGGAGCATGGATCGCATGCAGGTTCAAGATTCTTCATACTATTCATTGATGACTACAGTCGTATGATATTTTTATATTTCATCAAATACAAAAATGAAGCACTTAGATATTTTGCAGAATTTAAAGCAAAAGTTTAGAAACAAACGAATTTTAAGATATCTTAAGAAAACTAAATTTTTTGGATTGAAATATACTAGATGTGGTAATTCAAAATTAGAAGGATTTGTTTATGCAGATTGAGGAAGCAATATTAATGATCGCAGGTCTTATACGGGTCTATGTTATGGTTTAGCTGGATGTGTTGTTTCTTGGGAAGCAAAAAAGCAAAAAACAGTTGCTCTTTCGACCACTGAGGCTGAGTACATTGGTGAAGCCGAAGCTTGTAAAGAAGCAATTTATTTAAGCAATTTGTTAAAGCAAGAAATAACTAATGAGTCCTACAACATATCATTATTTAAGGATAATCAGGGTGCACTTAAGCTGTCTTCAAATAATAGCTTTAATAAAAGAACTAAGCACATTGACATACGATACCACTTTTGTAAAGAATGTGTGAATGATAACATTGTAAAACTGAAATATTTGGAAACAGCTGAAATGCCAGCAGATATATTTACAAAGGGTTTAGCTAAAACTAAGCATTATTATTTTATGCAGCTGCTGGGTTTGCAGGATGTAAATAATTAACATGTTTATATTCCTTTTGTAATATAGGTATTGTGTAGATACGTTATTTTGATAAGTGGGGTTGTTATTTTATTTATCAAAATACTACTTACGCCATCTGTGTGTACGATAACCTATTCAATAAACGCTAGTTCATCTTGTCTCCTTGAACAAAGACCGTGTTTTATTTAACACTGACAATATTTGAAAATCTCCTTCTACCACCACAGTAAGCGGAAAATGTTGCTTGTGTTGTGATGGAGGACTTGAATTCCAAGTTGAACACACAATTGAAGCCAAGGAATTGAACACACAATTCCTGGATGGGACCAAAACGCGATGTAAACTTAGCCACTGGCCTGTCTGCATTAGTTTGTTAGTTTTTTTTGTTGTTATTATTGTTAATTATTATACTAATCGTTTATCAGAAGGACAATGCTTCAGATAAACATTGTTTTTGAAAGAAAATTGTTGTTGCAAGGAACATTTTTTTTGCAAGACACAATGTTGTTACGAGAAACATTGTTGTTGTAAGAATATTGTTTTGAGAAACATTGTCGTCAAAGGAAATGTCGACACAGCCAGAAACATTGCACTTGCATTTAAAAAATAGCTTCTTCTTCTTCTTCGATGGCGCTACAGCCCATATCGAGCTTTGGCCTCCTGCAACAGTCGCCTCCAACTCCTCCTGTCCTCAGCGGCTGACTTCCAGTTTGTCACCTGGAGAAGCTGTGCTGCATCCCCTCTTACCTCATCTTCCCACCTCAGTCTGGGTCTTCCCACTTTTCTCTTTCCACCTGGGTGACCAGTCAGAATTCTTTTTGGGACGCGTGTATCCGGCATTCTCTGTACATGCCCAGCCCATCTCAGCCTGAGGAGTCTCATATCTCACATAGCTATTTCAATAAAAAATAATATTCCTTTTTTATCTAAACAATGTAACGACAGTGTGTGAATTAATTAGCTTTAAAGGCGGTCAAAATATTGGACGAACAAATGAACTTTTAAATACATCTATTTGAATTTTATTTTACGTGAACGAATACAAATCTTGAAAAAGGTAATTATCCCCTTTCCAGACATCCGATCATCTAAAACTTGGCAGATAGGCTCCATGTCAAAAACAATGCATTCTATTAACTTGTAATCATGCATACACATCTGGACATATACGCATTTCTCTGAAAATGATTAGATTACAGCAGCTGTTAATATACGGAATTAATTTCGGTCCGCGACTACAGTCTTTAGGGAAGATGGTGTAATCCTCCGTCAAACCAAAAAAAAAATCTTTGAATTCGAAGCCGCATACATTCTTTTATCGCCAAAATCTACACACATACTAGACAGTGGCGGCTCGTAACTTTCAAGTGTATTAGAGTGCTAATATTACAAAAAATGGCATTATCGATGTTGTTGTATCCGAAAATGATTTAAAATTTATTTTTTCTATTAAAATTTTCAGGAAATTTCAGTTTGGTCGTCCTGAAAAACCTCATAAAAAGAACCGTTTTCAGATACAACAACACCAATAATGTCGAATTTGTCAAACTTAACACCCTATCAAACTCAAAAGTTACGAGCCGCCACTAATACGAGAACCATGAAGACAAAATCGAATTTGGAATTACTTTTTTTTCTCGATCAAACATTAACCATTCAACACGTTTTCTTATTTTTAAATTGAACGCTGACCCTGAATAGGTACCTACACCTTCGTCCAGTTCATCTGCAAAACGGAAAAATCAACATTTTGCAATTCTTTGTGTAGCCTTTATCGATACATTGTTTTTCACAAAATCCTGCAGCGTCGCATTTCCCAGAAAATCGGCTTGCACGAGTGATCTCATTTACCCTGTGTATACAGAAATCGGCATTGAGCGAAAAATACTTGTGAAATTCTGAATATATTTTATTTTTATTTTAGTTTATTTCAGAACCACTGTGAAAAATATTATCGTACAAGTTTTTCACTTCTGACTTTCAATTTATTTTGTACCCTTTTCTATAAAGCGATACACGATTCAATATTTAACTGAGCGTAGCGAAGTCCCATTTCAACTGGACCATGTTGCATATCATATGTCCGTTAAGCCAATAAGCACGATCAAATTATTATTTTTTTCTGAATCTAAGCAGCTGATTTATCAAAAATATTTAGATCGTAAAATCTAATATTATAGTAAGTAAGTAAGTAAAAACAAAATACTTAAGTTGTAAAGAAAATAGAATCAGCAGGTGCACTGTGACAATTAAGCGTCGGCATGCAGAGAATTAATTGTTCATTAAAGATATTTTTTTCAAATGTGATATCATTGTGTTTAATTAAATTTAAAAAGGTTGGTATTTAAGTACCTCCTTAAAAATCTTTTAAGGAGGTACTTAAATTTATGGGAAAACAAATTTTCGGTTTTGATTTAAAGTAATAGAAAAAGCATATTTAAAACATAAATAAATCACTCACGGTGGACCGTGAGTGATTTATTTATGGGTCCACCATTCAAAGAAGTACTAGTTTTTTGGGGACATTGTGAAAAATAATAGTTAAGTAATTCTCTAACCATCACGCCGTTTTAGTTATGGAAGGATAAGAGGAGAAGATAGACTGTCACAAATTTACACAACTACCTGGCACCACTTTTAGCTTAATTTACATTTATACTCTTGACAAGCAATAGTCATCAAATAATCAGGGTTTCTGAGCCATTTACAAGTTATTGATTCATTAGTTACAAATTGTAGCTATTTTGCTCCCCCCAATTTCGAGATACATTTATTTAAAAATTTTAGAGCATGTCACAAGTCATAAATATGTATATATATATTTTTTTCTTTGTATTTTGATTTATATTTTGGTAAAAATCATATTAATCAAAGCTCTTGATGGAAACGAGAAACATGTTCAAAATAATAATTATGTCCTAAATACTCCAGACGGAGAATCAATATGGGAGGCCGTTTGTTTACCGCCGCCCCGGGAACCATTTATTGGATAATTGACACCTCTGCCATAGGTCACACCAAGTGGCAAACTACGTTTGGTGATATAGCAGGGGTGCCCGGGATCATCGTGTAAACTGTGTTCAGGACGCGCCTGCCTACCAACTGCGTGGTGTGCCAGATTGGGAGAGGCTGGTTCGAATATTTGGGGGAGACCCTTCGACCTCTCTCGACCAATCGCCTCGGTCACTCCTGGATACATTGATCCCTAGATTCCTACCCAACCCTCATAAGTTTTATTTTTCCAGAACTTCCCCTCCTTCCTTTACTAAAAAAAGACCCAAGAGATGCAAGAGAATCATTAATAGGTCAAAATTCGAACACGACCTGCAGATCAGCAAAAAGCTGGCTGCCTGCCCGCATGGCAGCAGAGCATTCTGGTCGCTTGCGGGCTCAATAGGTCGAAATTTTTGCAAACCCAGTTTGCCACCTCTTACCAGACCTGACGGCTCACTAGCAAACACCGCCACCGAAAAGGCAAACCTTTTAGGGAAAATGTTTGCGGAAAACTCGACCCTCGACGACGGGGGTGCTGTTCCGCCGTCGGTTCCTCACTGCGGCTTCTATATGAAAAAGCTGAGGATCCGGCATCGGGATGTACTCCACGTCATACGGGGGCT
The DNA here is from genome assembly GCA_026573805.1 of Hesperophylax magnus. Taxonomy (NCBI): domain Eukaryota; kingdom Metazoa; phylum Arthropoda; class Insecta; order Trichoptera; family Limnephilidae; genus Hesperophylax; species Hesperophylax magnus. Next base: position 2,842,475 of record JAIUSX010000141.1, on the reverse strand, counting down.
CGATGTTAACAAAGCTAGTGGACCTGATGGAATACCTGCCCTGGTATTGCAGAGGTGTGCTGCGGAAATAGTTCCAGTTTTGACAAAGCTCTTCAAAATGTCTCTGAAGTGTGGCACTGTGCCCTCTGGTTGGAAAAAAGCGGTCATTCACCCTATTCCCAAGAAAGATGACCGCTCCAACCCGGCCAACTACCGCCCCATAGCGATCACATCAGTTCTGTCCAAAGTGATGGAACGTGTGATCAACGATAAACTGCTCACATACCTCGAGAAGAACAAAATTATCAACGACCGTCAATACGGATTCCGGCGGAACCGCTCGTGCGGTGATCTTCTCGCGTATGTGTCGCATGTTTGGGGGCGGTGCCTGGAACGTCACGGTGAGACCCAAACGGTCGCACTAGACATATCCAAGGCCTTTGACCGGGTCTGGCACCGAGGACTTGTCAACAAATTGCCTTCTTACGGACTTCCCGCATCCCTGTGTACGTGGATTGCTGATTTTTTAAGGGATAGGTCGATTCAGGCTGTTGCTGACGGTTTCACCTCATCCTCACACTCTATAAATGCTGGCGTCCCACAGGGATCGGTTCTGTCTCCGACTTTGTTTTTATTGCACATCAATGACCTTTTGACATGTGCACCGATTCATTGTTACGCGGATGACAGTACAGTTCATGATAGCTTTTTGTTTGACAAGCCCCCAAAGGGCACACAAACTCCAACGGCTCGGAGGGCTTTGAAGCAGAGAATGGACGGTTATCTCGAGAGTATTTCCTCCTGGGGTAAAAATAATCTCGTCGAATTTAATGTTTCAAAGACCCAATCCTGTCTGATTACGTCTAAAAGGGATCTAAATGATAACCTAGTCTCCTTCAACGGAAGCAATCTTCCGAACAGGCCTTCCATTGATATGCTTGGTGTAACTATAAGTGACCAGCTCAGGTATGGGGGCTCCATCGAAGCCAGAGTAAAGCTGGCCTCTCAGAAGCTGGGCGTACTGTACAGGGCCCGCAGATACTTTAATAGTACACAACTGCTGACCCTGTACAAATCGCAAGTGCGCCCTACTGTCGAATTTGGCAGCCATCTCTGGTCCGGAGCCCCTAAATACCTGAAAAAAACCCTTGACTCTGTGCAAAAACGGGCGGTCCGTTTGATAGATTCCCCAATCTTAACAAACGGACTGCAATCTTTAGAGCACAGGCGTCAGGTAGGTATGCTGTCCTTGTTCTATCGGTATTACAATGGAAGATGCTCTGAGGAACTAGCGTCATTGATCCCTTCGGCACCGGTGCGTAGTCGGGATACACGCCAAACGCGCGCCCAACATTTGTACACGGTTGACATTTGTCACATGAGAACGGGTCGCTTCTACGATTCGTTCTTAAGTTCAACAGCTCGGCTGTGGAACGAACTGCCGGCCTCTGTGTTTCCTCCCTCCTACAACATGGGACTCTTCAAGACCCATGTTCACTCCTTCCTCTCCACAAAAAGACCCTCCACACAGCATCCCCAAAGATGACATAGGCCCTGAGGGAAATTATTTTCTTCAGGGCCTCCTGTGTGGAGTTAATATAAAAAAAAAAAAAAAAAAAAAAAAAAAAAAAACCCTCGATACAGCATCCCCAAAGATGATATAGGCCATAAGGGAATTTTTTTCTTCAGGGCCTCATGTGTAGGGTTAATGTGAAGAAAAATAGTCTAATTTTATGACTTTAGAGCTTTCTTCACATTAACAAATTTACTAATACATATATTCCTAATATTATTATATTTTTCATTTACTTAACAAAAAAATACCCAATAACATATTGAGTCTGCAGGACACAACATAATTATTATGATGCATTTTTTTCTTCGTTTCATCATAATTTAAAGTTAAATAAATTTTCCGCTCAATTATGATCCATTTTTTTCTGGGTTTCATCATAATTTAAAGGTAAATAAATTTTCCACTCCATTATTTATTTATTTATTTATTTATTTAAACGCCCATTGGGCTTTTACATACATTGTTATTAGTTTTATTTCATTAACTATGTGACATTTAAAAGTTTACGTACATATATAAATAAAATAGTTATTATATCTGTAGTACATAAATGTTTTACAAATAATACAGAATACCATTATGGAGAACAGTTTTTTTTTTTTTTTTTTTTTACTTACTTAGAAAAATAAATGGATTGAAATTAATCAGCATTTATAGGGACTTAAAATCATATTCGAATTGTTATTTAAATTACAATATTAATTTGTAAAGTTAAAACATATATATTAAAGTTAAAAGTCATAAATGAAAAGAGTGAAAAAACAGAAGCTAAAAAATGGGTTTTTCACTATGGAGTGGAGAAGTCATACATTTCAGCAAAGTGTTTATGTAGATTTCGTTTAAGTACTGCTACGGAATCTCTAAATATATCAACAACATTACCAAATTTATTACCAAATTTTTGTATTCGATTTAACGATATGTGCGCTTGATAATTAGATTTGAAATTGTCACAGAAAAAGGTGGAATTTTGTCTCGTATTTTTGGAAGGTACAAATAATTTTATTGTGGCAAGAATTTCAGGGCTGTCGATTCTATAATTAATAATTTTATTTAGTAGAACAAGGTCGGAGATAATTCGCCTATCTGACAGCGTAATCAAATTTAGTTGATGCATGAGTTGGATATAATTTATATTTTGGATTGGAATATTCAGTTTAAAGTTAATAAATCTAAAAAATTTGTGTTGTATCTTTTCAATATTGTTGGAATGTACTTTATAAAACGGGGACCAAATAGGCGAATTATACTCTACTTGACTTCTTACTAAAGATGTGTACAGTGTGTTCAAACATTCTAGTGACTTGAAGTCACATGCGGTTCTACATATAAAACCAAGCATTTTTAGGGCTTTATTTGTGATTTCATTTATATGCGGATTGAATGTTAACTTTTTTTTTATTTATTTTTTATTTTTATTTTTATTTTTTTTTTTTTTTTTTATATATTCAATAATATTATTATTGGGTTTATAAAAACAGTTTATTTTTAAACAAGTTCTGCTGTGTAATTATTATTACGCGTGACAGCTGTTTCGCCCTCTGAAGGCATTATCAAACTGTGGGTAGCCCACTTACAGACGATACATTTATATTATTTCTAGGTAGGTATTTTAATTTCAATTACTGATTTCTTAATTGATCGCTGTTTATGTTGGACAAACGGGCCGGTCCTTTAACACTAGGTTCAAAGAACATATAAGATCTTTTAAAAATAATAATAAAATGCAATCTAATTTAAAAATAATGGATAAGTCAAACTGCGAACACAAGATTTTAAATATATTGGAGGGAAACCATCCGGTCCAGCGGATTTATTAGTATCAAATGCTTTTATAGCCTTTTCTATAGCGTTTATTTCAATAAAACAATGGTTTAGGTTGAGTGATTCTTCAAGTGATATATCATTTGGGATTTCATTATCAGTAATATTATCATCATAAACACTTTTGAATAAATCTGCAAAAAGATTGACAATGCCTTCGGTATTATCCGCACAATTGTTATTCAGATACATAATATTTGGTAAACTACAATCGTTTTTACGCTGAGCATTAGAAAAGTTCCACAATTTTTTAACATTATCATGAACCTCCATTTCTATTAAACTAATATAATCATTATAACATTTTTTAGACAATTCTTTGCACTGCTTTCTTATGTTAGTAAACATTATATAATCATCGACGTTTCTAGATTGCTTATATATTCGGTGAGTTTGTTTTTTAGTATAAATCAATTCTTTTAATTCTTTTGAAAACCATGTAGGGTAAAGGGATGCAATAAAATTAACTTTTGGAACATGACGTTCTTTTGAAGTGTTTAGGATTGAATAAAATTGTTGGACTTGATTCACAATATTGTTTTCATCTTCTAGAAATGACCAGTCTATATGGTCAAGATAATCAATTATATTTGGGTAGTCAGCTTTTTTAAAATTGTACGATGAAGTTTTTAATTTCTGCAATTTTCTAGACTCATTTGTGATAATAATATCTAACGCCGGATGGTGTTGGTCTAAAGGTAACAACAATTCATCCGATTGTTCAACCACTGTCCTTAAGTCACTAGAAAATACTAGGTCAAGCATACGGTTATAAGAATTTTCACTTTATTTAACTCTTTTAGTCCTGGGAAAAAAGACATATCAAGCATTTCCTTAGATTTGACACATTGCACTTCTGTTTCGTTAATAATCACTTCATTGTTCTTATCGAAAGACCAGTCAATTTTCGGAAGATTGTAGTTGCCTACAATTATAAATTTGGCTTTAGGATATTTGTATTTTAGTGTTTCTACATCCTCGATGTGGTTCTTGTATATTTGCAGATCTGACATTGGTGGAATATAAGTACAAGCGATAATGATTTTTGTGGATGAAATATTTAGCATTACAAACATCTGTTCAACGCTTTTGTGTTTAACTGGCAATTTTTTAGATGAAATGTTTTTTGATATACACACCATTACACCTCCTCCTTTTGATTTGTTGCTTGTAATGAGGTCACGGTCAAGACGATAGATGTTGTATTTATTGAGACCTAATTCCGATGAATTGATGTCCTCATTTAACCATGTTTCTGTTAATAACAAAATATCATGTGGGAATGTGGGAGAAGTTATTTTAAGTTGTTGTAATTTGGTTCTCATTCCGCGAACATTTTGGTAGTACCCAAACAATTTTAGGTGCTGTTTAAGTTTTTTGGCACGTTTTTTATTATTTTTGGAACAGAGTTTATGTACTTAATTGTTATGTTTGTTTCCCCATCCGCTTTTCTCGTTTCAAACTCTTTCCAAACATCCGTCATTTGTTTCCTTTGCAGCTCCGTGAGATCTTGTTTAACTTTGATGCCATTTTTCAGTTTATATTTATTTATGATTATTTGCTTAGCTTGATATGAATCTTGTAGTTCTACTTTTATGGGCCTGATCTTGTCAGTTTTTCTTACGCCAAGCCTATATATTTTAGAAATATTTATCTGTAATGTATCATCGATAATTTTCAACGTTGAACATACTTTGTTGTTGTCATCAGATATCCTGTTGGTTTGATTCTCGTCTCTACTTTCAGGTACGTTCAGCAGAATTAGATTTTTCGAACGTAAATTCCTTTCTGTTATCTCGGTAATTGCGTCACATATTTCCATTGAAGTAGATTGAGTAGTTCCAGTTATTGCAGTTTGGTTATTAATAATATTTTTGTATGCGGATAGTTCACCCTCCATAGTCCCCATCTTCACTGCCATCTGTCCCGCGACGCCCAGTAACTCGGTAGTTTTTGGCATTATTTTTGCAAGTTGTTCTTTATTGAACTTATTAGATGAGTCGGTAATTATTAAATGTATTTGGTTAATAATTTCCTGAGCCTTCGCCATACATTGATTAGCATCCATTTTTATTTTAGAGGTTCGTAATATTAAGTTAGGAAGTGAGTGATGACCCTGCACCCTGAACTCAACTGCGTATTTTGGTTGATTTATTTCTTAGTTTGTGGGTAGGTTTCTTACAGTTGTTCAGAAATACCCCTTATTGAGTTAAAAATAATTTAACTTATTTGTCTATGACAAAAAAAAAAAAAAAACCTCTACACAAATTCAAAAAGATTTCAAAAATTCGAAAACATAAATTGTCTGTGGTTGTGGTTTACAATGACAGTGAATTCGTTATGCGTAATTTTTCAGGGCAATATATAAAGTTGTTTCGCACTGTCACCACGAAATACACTATTATTTTGATAAATTTTTCACTAGTTTATATGTTTCAACTTTGATTATTTGCTAAATTTGCTTTAATTTCACTACTTTTGTCATTAAATATGGATCTGATTATGATGCATTTTTTCCTGGTTTCATCATAATTTAAAGTTAAATAAATTTTCCACTCCATTATGATCTATTTTGAGTAGCAAGTAGTACATAATTTCGATTGAAACAAAGAGTTGCAAAATGCTTTACAAATGCGACATATTTGCCTAGATTTACATTCCTCCCTAGGGGTGGCGCGCACCCTTTTGTGGACCTATGTTGGGAAATAACGAATGGAAAAACAAATTCAATTTCACTTCGCGTTAACCAATATCGACTAAGCCTCGAATTTCCATATTGTTTTCGTGATAATCTGCCCTCTGCAGCGGAGAGCGTTTTTTCAAGAGATGGATATCAATTTTCTGATAAAGCTATTTCCGAGAAATTGATTTTCAAATGATATCTACAATCCAGTTTCCACACGTTTAAAATTACATATGCTTTTGTCAAATACTAGCTGACATTTACCCAGCATTTTTCTGGGTTATCAATGGCTTTGAGTAAATTTTTGGAGGTTGTGAATTCTATTGTACCTGAAAATTGGGTCTATTTTTAAGGTGAAGATAATATTATTCTAAAGAATTGAAAAAATTTACTTTTTACAAGTATTTTTCTTGCGTTATATTTGAATATAACGCGAGGTTTTGCTGTTTTATTTAAAAGTTAAATCGAAATAAAATTAACATTTTAAAATCGAAACTTGTTTGTTTTCTCAATTTTTTCATTGAACTTTATTCTTTATGAAAGTGCCTTGTGCTGCCATAAAGTTCCTAATTTGGCAATAGTGTTTGCATATTATTTTGGTTTTCGATAGATTATTCTTAGGTTTGTGCTCCATTTAGTTTCATAAGAAAAACATGTAGACTTAAGCACTGCGCCATTTCGCCACCTTGGTTGGACAGAGTTCTAACTTCACTTCACCTTGGTCTGAGGTATTAAGTGTCAAAGCTTGCAAATACGATTTCTTTTTATCTATTTAATAATCTCTGATTTTAAGGTTGAATGAATATTAAAATAGGAAGTACTTACATTACTTACCATTTTGGAACGCACCTAAACTTGCAGATAAAACTTTATGCAACCAGTTAGGGCATAATAATTAATTTAATTAGGTTCTAACGCCATTTCAAGACAAAACCACGTCCTATTTAAATATTTTCCTTGAAACTAGAAATTAAAATATACAATAGATTACGAGAATTCATCTTTGCAAATATTGACACAAACAAAACACAGTAAACAATAGCTACCCTACCCAATCAAACTGACGAACTACGCTGCGCTTTGTAAAAACGATCAACTGTCAGATACAAAAAAAACGGCGATTGCAAAAGGTTGTATGTGGTGTTAGAACCTTGTAAAGAATTTTACAGAAAAACAACTCAGATGGCTCTGAATTTTTTTTTTGGATGTGGAAATAAGTAGAAGGAATGGTTTTTCATTCAAAGGTGATTTTTGAAAAATGTAACCTTTAAAACCATGTCCAATCAAGGTGACGATATTTATTTATTTATTTATTATTATAACATACAAGATATACAAATATAAAAGGAAGCTTTGACTGTCCAACTAGGAAGTTTCCCGTTTTAGGACAGTCAAATTGGCAGGTTGCGTGTACATAATTCCAGGTAGGTACATGTAAAATATAAAATTAAATTAAAATATAACATATAAATGTACGAAAGAAAAATAGAAAGAAAATATTTTTTTGGGAAAATACAATTTAGCAGTAATAAACAATAAAATCCAGATAGGTACATGTAAAATATAAAATAAAAATATAATATATCAATGTAAGAAAGAAAAATAAAAAAAATATTTTTTAGGTAAATACAAAATACAAAATCGAAGAAATCAACTCAGACTACGTTTTTTAATAATTTTTCGGAATCTGTCCTACCTAAGTCTAATAACCATTTTGTAATTTTAGTACCGAAGGCTGATAATTCACACAGTTTAAATTGATAGGGGATTTTGTTGTATATTTTTGGTCCCAGGTATGAGAAAACTTTTTGATAAGCCGCAGTATTGCTAGTTGGAATAGAAAGGTCGTTTCTGCTCTTACTTCTGGTTTGATGATTATGATCGACTGTTATCGTTTTGTTTATATTTTTGTGGACGCAGATTGTTATTTTTTTTATGTACCACTGTCGAACATCAAGCAGATTAAACTCCTTAAAGAGAGCGTCGCTCGAGTATCTCTCTTTAAGGAGTTTAATGTGCTTGATGTTCGACAGTGTTACATAAAAAAAATATAGATTGAATCATCTAATTATAGCTACCTATATAATGTAAGTGCGAAAATACGGTGATCTTATGGTATAAATACATTTTCTAAAAATAATAATGAAATAATAATCTAACTTAGCGATTTGGCTAATTCGGAAAATACTTTATCGTTAGTTACTTAATTTATACTTTTTCAGTTTAGTTACTTAATAAGTACTTAATCAATAATGGTTCTAGTTCAAATTCATTCGTAAAAAGAAAGTTATTTAAAAGCACACCCATAAATATGTTTAAATTAATTAATTTTTACTTGCTCAATATTTAGTATGTAACAGAATTCTGTAGATGTAAACCTACACATATAGATGACCAGAGAAGTTTCAATTGTTCCTATTATATATATTTTTCTTTTGCATAATGTTATTCTATTTACCTTATAATTAGTGTTAATCGCTCACCAAGCACAAGAACCAGTTTTTTATTTGGTGAGATTGCGGTTAATATATCGGTACAATATATTTTGTACCGATATGTAATTTATATAACACCACTGTACCCATTTATATCTATATTAAATAAAAAATATTCATTAAAATTAAAATAAAATGGATGAATTTATCCAAGACATTATCTAGATTGCATATAGTTCAGGAATAATCTTGCAATCGTATATAAAGATTGTAGCCAAGTGAATATGCGATAAGAAAATGATGATTATGTTGGTAGTTCTTAGATGAAGTATGATACAGTTATATAGGACCGAAGGGGATAAGATTGAATTAGCTCAGTGGTATTGCAAATCCCCGACAAGGCTAAGGTCCTGGGTTTTGAAATTTAAATTTAAATATTGGTTTAAGAGTCACCAATATTGCCTTCAATGATTAAATATTTTTATTTAATCAACAATATGAACGAGATTGTACGTTATGTCATGCATAATTATATTTAAATCGTGCAACTAGATGCTACACGTGCGCTATACTGACGCTGGTGTTTATTCAATCAAGAAATAACATTTAATTTTATTCAATGGACTATATTATCACAATATGTTGAACATACGGTTAAATTCATTAATAAAATTGCGTTACACGTGTACGATGTAGAAGTGCAATTTCTAAAAATAATTATTAATGAAATACGTTTAGCAATCCAAAAAATTTCTTCGTTACCTACGAATGAGGTCCCAAAAGAGGAAGCTGGTAAAATTTTCACAGTTTGATGAACTTCACATGATTCTCATTTAACTCCATGATTACGGGTAATATAAAAACAAAAAAAATCATGATTGCAAACGTCTTTGAAAATATAGGATATTTTTTTACATACTGAGCGTAGTGAAGTCCTGTTTTAAATTTGTTTATGCGTTCCGTTTCCGTTTAGATTTGGTGGCTATATTGGATACTGCCAGTTTATCCCGCCAGAGTTCGCATGAACGTGGATCATTTCATGAAGAATGTGTAGTGAAGTTTCTTTAAGCACATTTTGTAACTCCTTATTTTAAATTTAAAGAAAATAATTTTACCCAATTTTATTATTTATAATTAAGCAGATAGGTATTTAAATACCTACTAACAAATCTTAGGATTTCAGAGATATTTTTGTTTTGCTTTAATGAGAGATAATTAGAAACATCCTTTTTTTGGACGCGAGGTCTACTGTTCACATAACTACTCGTTATGTATATTATAAGTATTATATTGTATATTAATTATTGTATATTATATAAGTAGTATATTGTATATTGTTGTTACAAAACATTAAAAATGGCGAAAAGGTTACATCAATTTTTTTTAAGAATCAAAAGAGTTTCCTTGTAAAATTTCTATTGAGACAGTTGATTGATACTAATTGAGACCAATACCTTTTAACTGACATGAAAATCTAACTAGACGACTAAAATTTACACGAAATTTTGAAAATATGTTTCATTTTCTGTAATGATTGTTATTTTATTTTCTTTCTTTTCTTCAGACAATCGTTGTCCTGGCATCTTTTAATGGTAAGCTAGGCAGATTGCCTGTTCTAAAGAACCAAATGTTTGGGAAATGCCAGATGTAATTTAATTTTTACTCTTTTTTTAAAATTAAGTAGGTATACTTATATTAAGTTTTTACTAAATGTGACATCAATAGGTAAACATGTATAGTTTTAAGTGACATTATATAATAGTTTTTCAGTCTTATATTAAGTTTTTACTAGATATGACATAGGTAAACATGTAAAGTTTTAAGTGACATTATATAATAGTTTTTCAGTCTTATATTGAGTTTTTACTAGATATGACATAGGTAAACATGTAAAGTTTTAAGTGACATTATATAATAGTTTTTTACTCTTATATTAAGTTTTTACTAGATATGACATAGGTAAAAATGTATAGTTTTAAGTGACATTATATAATAGTTTTTCAGACTCCTCCCTACCTAAGCCAATCAACCATTTGGTTATTATTGAACCGATGTAGGACAATTTTGCTATTTGTTTTTGGGGTGTTTTGGGGTTTACTTCCTCGACCAGTCTCTCCCGATCCGACCCGCCACGCAATAGGAGGGCAAACTCAACCGCTGCTCAGCACCCCATGAACCTGGGCACTCCTGCTAAGTCGCCAAATGTAGCAAACCAACAGGGATGTTGGTTATTCAATAAATGGTTTCCAGGGCGGCGGTACCCATTTCAGCCTCTCAAATTGAGATGAACTTCCCAATAAAAGTTTTACAACATTTGGTCTTTCGAACCGGATTTCAACCTGCAGCGCCCCATGGAGTTAGAATCCAGTAACATATTCGTGTGTACGTTGTACATGTACATGCACAAGCACAATACCGGTATAAATAAAGGATATAATATTTCATACGTTGATTGTTGATATCGACAATTTACACATTAACACCGGCAGAAAGTTTATTATTTTGAAAATATCTAAAGCTTTATCCACAAAATAATTGTGAAAAACTTCAATCATCAGTCATTTTAACCATATTAATAGGACGTCGTATTTCGTTTGAAAAAATAAATAAATCGATAAATTCTAAACTCTAGGAAAAATTGCCTATGTCGCAAAACAATGTCGGAAAAAGGTTTATGGGTAACGTGTTAACGTCCCTTGGCGCCCTGTTGTTGTAAAAGGAAAACTTAATTATGATTTATATGACAGTGAACGAAATGACTGTCAGAAAATACGCATAAATCAACAAATTTAATTGGAAAAAAGGTTAAAAAGATTTTTAAATTACGTTAGTATTTCGTGTTTGATTTTTATTTATATTTAAATTTATTTTATGATCCCTGTTTTGTTAAAAAGAATTGATATGACGATTATTTTAATTCTCATTACCGTACCTAAAACGGAAACAATTTGGGAGGTGGGTATGAGTATCGTCGCCCTGGGAACCATTTATGAAAACCAACACCTCTGTCACAGGTCACCCCAAGTAGTGAGCCATGTTTGTTGACTATTTTAACATTAGCTCCGCACAGGAGGCTCTGAGAAAAATAATTCTTCTGATGGCCTTTTGAGGAAGGGTAAAAAAAAAATTTTGGAAGGGAAAAGGGATGAGGTGTGGGTAGGAACCTGGGGATTAGTGTGTCCAGGAGTTACGGACGTATGAATCCGTCCCTCTCACTGCGTTGCAAGGCGATGTTCCGATAGAGTCATGCTGGATATGTCAAAAAATCTCCCTCAACCAGTCTCAATTTCGCCTGTTACAGTTGATGGGCTAACACATCCACTATCACTATCAGGCATCCGTCCTAAGTCATCAAACGTAAAGAATCACTTAGCAGGGATGTCGGGTTCAGGTTTATTTTATTTTATTTTAGACACAAACAAGACATTTAAAGTATATTCTTGTATGGTATAAAATAAATTTATATACAAATATAAATGTCCCTAGACTAATGTGTCTGCAGCAATTACATTTGCACATTCACTATCAAAACAATATCATTATTTTTTTTATACTAAGCTTAAAAATTACAGAAATTACAAGACATAATAATTTTGAATATATATGTTTAAATTAGGTATATAATAGAAATTATGAAACCATCAAAAATCAACAAACAATATGTGTTGTTGTTTTTTTTTTTTTTTTTGGGTAAAGTAATCGTGGAGATATCTCATGAAACAAGTTATATTATTTACGAAAATATCTTTGCAAGCATGTGTTTTAGCAATATCGTTGTATGATCGAGATATTCTAGACATGGATTAAAATAACCAGTGTTATTGGTCAAAATTTCGGTCCAAAATTTGTTAAGGTTTCTAGTGAATTTGGGCCTGGCGTTTAACTTTATTAGATGGACTATGTTACTATCTACTTTATTATTCATAATTTTGTAAAGCATTAAGAGGTCATTTATGTTTCATCTTTTAACTAGACTCTCTGATTTGAAATATGTAAGTCGTTGTTCGTAACCGTCTAGTAGATGGTAGACACCTGATTGATAACACAAAATCCGTGTAAATTTTCTTTGGACAGATTCAAGTCTGGATACCTGTGTGATATAATGTGGATTCCAGACTGTTGACCTATACTCAAGAACACTGCGGATTAAAAAATTGTGTAGAATTATTAAGCTATTAGAATTCTTGAACAGTTTAGTTGATCTTACAATAAAACCAAGCAATTTATTTGATTTACTTACAACATGTGTTGGTTGAACGTTAGTTTGTTGTCGAATATAATTCCTAAATCTTTGATCGATTCAACTGTTTCCAGATTGTGACCACATATTCTATATGAAAATAGGGTTTTGTTGGTGTTCTTAGTGAAATTAATAACTTTGCACTTAGCTATATTCAGTTCCATTTCGTTGTAAACACACCAAGCAGATAAAGTGTTAAGGTCTTGTTGTAAGAGTTCACAATCTTCCATAGATTTAATTGCTTTATATAACTGAAGGTCGTCAGCATATAGAGAAAAGTTACAGCGGAGTTTAAATGTAAGGTCGTTAATAAAAATTAAGAAAAGCAAAGGTCCAAGGTGTGATCCTTGTGGTACGCCTGACGTAACAAAGATTGGGGAAGAGTTAATACCGTTAACAGTAACTAATTGACTTATATGTGATAAATATGATTCTAACCAACGAAGCAGATTTCCGTGTATGCCGATTTTATCCAGTTTATTCATTAAGATAGGGTGACTAACTAAATGAATTGAGGGATGAGGTTTGTCCAGGTCTTTATGTGTCTGCCCAATGTTTGTTCATTTTCTTCATATTTCTTAAATGTTTTTTTATCACTGATTTATTTTATGATGGAACCAAAAAACTGGTTATTTTGAGTAAGATTTTTTGTTGCATTGTTTCAGGAACCAGTATTCGCCAGCAGGCCAAGAGTTGGAGAGCAGAACATAAGGCAGCCAGGACTCTCGGGATCATTATGGGAGTGTTTTTGATATGTTGGCTACCTTTCTTTCTGTGGTAAGATAGTTCTTTCATTCTTCACTCTCATTCAATATAAATTAAAAATATGTTAAAAATCTTATTAAAAACGAATAACCTATAAAAAAATTAAAAATCTTCTACTACCACCACAGTAAGTGGAAATTGTTGCTTGTATTATGACAGAGGACACAACCGCTGACCTGTCTAAAGTATAGGAGGGAATCACTTTCTAAGACGTGGTCAGAACTTTTTTGCGAAATTCGCGAAATACGCTTGCACGATTTTAAGTATTTTAAAATTTGTACAAAAATATAAAATTGTTTTAAGCAATAATTGTTTACCTTAAATATCCATAAATGTTGAAATAATATCCAATAACATTATTGCCTATTACACTTAAAGCAATAATTGTTGAATGGAATACTAGTTAATGTTGAATTACTTGGCGGGTCTGGAATAAGCTGACGTAGATAACTAGTGTAGAGTGTAGAGCAGCTGACCGGCAATCAGAAGGCTGTGGGTTCAATTCCCGTCGGTGGCATTTATTTTTACTCTGTAGATTTTTTCAATTTGCATGGGTTTTTCTGGTGAATATTTTTTTTATAATAATTTGTTATCATTTATGTTATGCATGAAAAACCTTGACTAGTATTATATTTTTTCCACACTTAAAACAGAATAACATTCAAATTATTTGCTAAAAAAATACCCGTCCGAAGAGAATGATATTGCCCAAAACTGGGCCCGAAATGATCCTATATCATTAAGAATGATATTGCCCAAGGGCTGGCCCGAAATGATCCCATATCATAAAGAATGATATTGCCAAGTGCGGGTCCGAAATATTCCCAAATTATAAATAGTGATATTTCCCAAGTGCGGGCTCGAAATAATCCCATATTATAAAGAATGATATTGCCCAAGTGTGGGTCCGAAATAATTCCATATTATAAAGAATGATATTGCCCAAGGGCGGGCCCGAAATGATCCCATATTATAATGAATGATATTGCCCAAGAGCGGGCCCAAAATGATGCCATGCTTTCAAAACATCTTTGCGCGTTCACGAATTCAGCGACCATGAAACTTTCTATTTTACGAAACAGTTCATGCAAAACATGATTGGCTAGATTAAGTATAAGGTTTATATTATAAAAAGTAAGTATTAAGATGTTGTTTTTTACACAAAACTAACAGTTTCTTTGGTAATAGCGATTTTCCTTTAAAATAATTTTATGTTACCTATGACATAATTATCTTTAGCCGTTTTAGACGTTTTGATGTATGGCCTAATTGTTTCTGTGATGAAGATCATTTAGATAGAGAAAAACATAATGTAATATGGAAAAGACCAGGTTTTTTCATGACTATCTGAGATCACTTTGTAACCTCTTTTTTAATCTCCAATTGAACATTGTTCATGACCAAAGGGTTGCACCTTATTAAAAAAATACAAGGTTGCTTTTTTATATTTTGGGCAGAAAATATCACATCTTTGTGGTTGGTATAACCGAAATTGTTTTTATTTTCGTGTTCATTTATTCATCAAACGTGGTTAAAAATTAAAATAAAAAATTTATCAAAACTTTAAAATGGACACCGCAGAGAAAAATGTATACAAGTGTGAAGTGGTAGTGTCCGTACGCCTGAAATAAGCTCAATTTTTTCATGTGAATACCACGTAAGAGTCCTAACTGCTCCTAACCGTAACAAGCAAAAGTCAATTTATAAAATTCAAATCTGGTTCTGATTTGAAAATCAACTGAATTTTTTTTTAAATGTGGAATATCAAAAGAGTAACAACTGCTCACAATCGTCTGGAGCCAGTGAGACTATGGCATCTTCATTTATTTTTATTTTATTTTCTTATTTTTTAATTTTCGGGAAATCTACAGCTTACATTTAATCAGTTTGCACATACGTATTATAAAGCCTAAATAAAACCAATTATGGATCTCTTCCTCTTGTTAAGGTAGTGAGGATGGGAAGGAGAATGAAAGAGGAAAGTAGTAGAGTTCCTGGCTATTCCGATCTGGTCACCAAATACGCCTAAAGCCATTTTTTTTCTTCAGAAAATAAACAATTTCTAGCAAGTCTGGCAAGTCTTTTAAAAATTTGGCGACATCAGTGTTCTTTCAAATTTGTGTTCGTAACACTACTATGAACTATCTGTTCAGTGTGGGCAGTTTTTTCTGGAATCATTTTTTCCTTAGAAAAATATTTAATACAGACTGGACTGTATTCTCCAAAGAATAAAATATTAAATTTATTGAATCTGTAAGGAGATAAAATTATAATCGAATGAATTAGTATTTCCTGAAAACGATTCCTTCCGTTTAAAACTGTTTTAGGGAGTGTTCTTTTAAACCACTTTTTAATTAAAAGCCTTACAGTAAATTTCAGTCTGTAGTATTTGGTTAAAAGATTTGATCGCTTAGAAAAAGATTTTTTGTAAAATAATTGATTTGGTGCCGTTCGAAATGTTTGAATAGTCTAGTACCAAATAAAGCGTATATCGAATCATCATTTTGAAAGGCGGGTGCGAGAACCGCCCGCGCCGCTCCAGGACCATTAGTTGGATAACCAACATCTCTGACATGATGGTCTGCCACGTTTGGTGACTAGCAGGGGCGTTCGTGTTCATGGGGTAAGGTTTGTCCAGTGGATTCGTCTTCCCACCAGCGAGGGAGATCCATTCATCTCTCTAGCCGGAATCTCTCGATCCATACTTCTGTCACTCCTTGACACATTGACTCCCAGTTTCCTACCCACCTCTCTACTCTTGTCCTTCCCAGAACCTTTTCTTCTTCATTTCCGTAGAAGACCCTTCACACAGATTCCTAGAAGATGACATAGACCCTGAGGAATTTTTTGAAATAGGTAATTAGGAGGGAAAGTAAATAAAAATATCACACATATAAAATATCACACATATAAAATATCACACATATAAAATGTCACACATTTAAAATATCATACATTTAAAATATCACACATATAAAATATCACACATATAAAATATCACACCCATAAAATATCACACATATAAAATATCACACATATAAAATATCGCACATATAAAATATCACACACAAAAAATATCACACATATAAAATATCACACATATAAAATATCACACATAAAATATAACACACATAAAATATCACACATATAAAATATCACACATATTAAATATCACACACACAAAATATCACAAATATAAAATATCACACACATAAAATATCACACATATAAAATATCACACATATAAAATATCACACATATAAAATTTCGCACATATAAAATATCACACAAGTAGAGCGTTCGGGGAGATAACAAATATTTACACAAGACAAGGACCTCAGTTCATCGTTTTTTTTTCCAAATAATACTAAAGAAGTTTCTTATCAGACACCTTGTCCTATTTTTGTTACTAGTAATTTACTGTGTTTTGTTTTTTTTGTATTGATATTAAGTTAGTTACTATTTGTAAGTTAATTATATTCATACATTCTATAAATGCTAATGATAACTTGCACTGGTCTAAGTATTGCTGGAGTGAGATAGTTTTAAAATTTATTCTGTATCAAAACTTTACTTAAAGTGCTTACTTAGATTTAAAACTTGAAATACTTATCGCTTCAAAAGAAACAAACCACACAAGAGTCAACTGATCCCAACTGTCTGGGAGCAGGGAGACTATGGTATTTCCAATCAGGGTATACTGTGAGGCTGTAGGTAGAGGGAACGGGAAAAAGATGGAGGAGAGGAAGTCTGGGAAGTACCTGGCTATTCAGATCTGGTCACCAAACACGGCCAAATCCATTTCAAGCACCGTTTCAATTCTTAATGGCGGTCTTACACCAAGGCGATACTGAGAGTATCTTCCACTCTGGAACGTGCCGAAAATATAATATATAATTTTTTTTAATGAGTACTTTTCAAAATAACATTAATTGCCTTACCCCTCGACCATGGAAGCCATTAAAAGGAGAGTAGCCTTTGATTGTGAAAAATCATTTGTAGAGCCATTTTTCAGATACATTATTTGATTAATGAGATTAATTGTGACAGTAAAGTCTAGTCAAATTATTTAGGTGAGGTAAAGTCTGGTATAATGCAGTCTATTGGTTAGGTTAGGTTAGGTTAGGTTAAGTTTGCACAGACAAAAGCTCACCATGATTAAAATGGTAAAGGTTTAGTAAACATCCCACGACCTTTAGTATAGAGCAAACCACTTCGGTACGAAATTGTACCAACGTACTGTAGTCAATATACTATCTACGTTTGTCTGCAATTTAGAAGCGATATTTCGCAAAATATCTAATGATGGGTTGTTTCACAAAATTTAAACATTTCATCATATTTCAAAGTTAAGTTATGTGAGAGTTCTATCCAAGTTCTGTTATTATTGTAAAGCAACTGGTACATAATGATACAATAACAGAACTTGAATAGGACTATCAAAGAATATTAAAAAATTGATTATGAAATTTCATGAATTTTTCAGATTCTGTGAAACAATCTGTAATAATTTTTGTTTGCTTAAATCGTTTTATCTAATCATCTCCTTTTTCCAGGTACGTAATAACATCCCTATGCGGCGACGCCTGCCACTGTCCTGACGTGGTGGTAGGAATGCTGTTCTGGATCGGCTACTTCAACTCGGCGCTCAACCCGCTGATCTACGCCTATTTCAACCGCGACTTTAGGGAGGCTTTCAAGAATACCCTTCAGTGCGCCTTCCCCTGTTTGCAGTGCTGGAAAACGTCCCCCTCGTCGCAGTATGTGTGAGGGGATGAAAACACAAAGTCAAAGTTGTAGCAATAATAAAAATGAAGTTTCAGTTTTACTTTGTTTTGAATACAATCTTTTTCACATATGCATGACTTAAGGTGACTGGCCAGTAAAATTATGTGAGTCATTAAATATTTTATCGTGTTACTGAAATCAAATTGTATCATTAATGAAGTAAGCCCTAAAATTGATCTTATCTAAGGTGTGTGAAATGCTTGTGTATATTTTTGAAGTGGAAGCTTTTATCAGCTTTTTAACCAACTAACATAACCTAACCCGACTTAAGCTAGCCATTTCGGACTTTTAGACGACCATTTCTTTAGATACACAGATTTTACTGGTATAGTCGTTGTTTCGTGACGCTGAATTGTTTTAATGTTTTTTCGCTTTAACCAAATAGGAGGATAGGATTCAAATTTTACTGGTTTGTATCTGCGCAATCTGGCTTTGAGTTGAATCGAGCTGCCCGTGCCGTAGCGAAAACGTCAGCTAATTGTTGACAGTTTGACGAAAACACCGTACCGAGGAAACAACCGATGTGTCAATTTGATTTTTAGCCGGAGTCATAATTAGTTCAATCTTATACGAGTGCCTGTGAATTCCTCCAACATATTATCGAACATCACAACCAATTCTTCCGTAAGTCACATTTGCGAATACCTATCTTTTTGGTTCAGCAAACGGAGCGTTAATTTACATAGGCACATACCTGCCTAGATTATAACCATTATAATCTAACCCATGTGTCAATAGTCTACGCGATTATCGCACATTGAGTAAAATTTGAATCCTAGCCTCCTTATTGGTTGGAGCGGAAAAAGCGTTAAAACAATTCAGCGTCACGAAACAGTCGTAGATTTACCAATTTTCGGGCTTTTGAAGATACATATTTGCAAATCGTCACAAGATAGTGAGAATGCTGCTTTTTTATGATTTGTTTTAGGTGTAGATAAATTATATAATATAAAAATTATTATTGAATGTGACCGCACATCACTGTTATATAAATGTCGTACCGAATTCGCATAAATTTGATAGAGGTAATAAATACGTAACAAATTAGCACAAATCTAAATATCCTCTTAAAACTGGGGGTGTAAGCTAAAAGCTTCTAATTTGATGTTCATCGTCATTTTTCTTAGGTAAAGAAGAAAAAAAAATTATATTTGCCTTGCTTGTTTTATCTAGATTACATAAAAATACTGAATAGATAATACACACTAGAATTGCCCTCCATGTAAATTTGGTTGGAAAACAAGTTCAACACTGAATTAGTACCCCAATTTAGCTCTGTTTCTCTAAGACTTGCCTGATATCATTTTTCGCCATCCTAAATGATCAAAATTCACATTTCACTATCATGATGAAACGTAGATCCGTATTTAAAATTTTATCAATGAATGGTGTGACTTTTGGATCAGGAAACACTCCTAAAACTCATTTCTTGTGATCTCCTTTACCATATGAAAAAAAATTATTACATCAGATAATGGGAAAGTTGAGTAGAATTAGATAAGTACCGCTACAGGAGGTTGTAAGTGGGGATAGAAAGAAAATTAAGCAGGTTTTAAAGAGAAAAGATAAATTTTAATTGTTTTCAATTACAAACCTCTAATTAACTAGAGCTCTCTAAATTTAAAAGGTTTCCAGATAATCTTATGTAACCCCGCCAACCCTTAAATGTAGAAAACGAGTTATTAAACTTTTAAATCAGTTTTTTCAGAAAAGCAACATAAGCATCTAATGTTATATTTCCTCCAATATTTCGCTCTATACTTCACATTTCCATTCTACCTAGGTAAGAAAAACAAGGCATCTTACATCTCAATTTATATTTTCTAGATTGGCCAGTTTTTCATTAATATCTATTGATGGATCGTAAATACTAAAAAAAACCCAATACTTTGTATAAACCTTACTAAATATTGTTGCAACACTGAAAATAAGATCGTATTAAGTTCAAACACACGTTTCGGGTTATTTTTTTGATTGCTATTTTTTGATTTTGTTAAATAAATTTTGGTTTTTGCCACCATGCGTTTGTATTGACGATATCATCATCAAAACACATTTGAAAAATAAATCGTTAACACCAACAAAAAATAATTATGTTTTAACTATGGTTTTGCCTTCAGTATATGATATTATATAATACCACATGTGTGTAAATGCATACAATGTCCTCTGGGGTGCATTCATTCCTCGTCTCGCAAATCAACAAGTCAATGTCGTGGCTGCATCCGAGTGGTTTAGCTCTCCACTTGTAACATGTTTTTCTTTTTCCTTTTTCATAATTTTTATTTTTCTCTAATGCAATAATTAATTATATCTCATGTTATGTGGCAGACCGACTGGATTAAAAACCACTTCCAGTCTTACTGGACTAAAAACTTTAATAAAATAAAAAAAATATTACTTATAATTCGTGCCATAGCCATTAATTTTCATTTCAAAAAGAACAACGATCAGCATAGCTTGAGGACATTTTTCTAACCTCTTTGCAATGCAAATAAACAACTAGTACATATTCAATGACGAAACTAGGTGCCATAAGCTTGATCCAAGTCTTGGTTAGAATAATAGCCTCGAGCAATGGTGAAATACACATTCAGGTTCGAACTCATTTGAAATGACGAGAAGTGGCTGTATGTAAGGGAGGAAAGGATGTGTGGGTGTTTGTATAAGAACCCATCAGCCGCCCACTTTCCATGGGTATGTAACACATTTTATGTTCACCTAATTAATAAAGGTCCTTCCTTTTTCACAGGACTAAGATGGTTTATTTTGTGAATAACGGTTTGTTAAGGAAATCTAACCACGTACGTAGTACGTATGTGTTTGTGACTGGGTCGCAAATATATCTTCATCTCAGGAGTGTCAAAGGTTCCGTATCTCTTATTAATGACATTTTATTTAGGACCGTAACCTCATTATCATTGTACTTTTAGCCCTGTACAGAGGCTTGATTGCGGAACAAATAAGTGATTTTTCAAATGCAATTTATTTTATAACTAAAATCTCAGCAGTTTAGATCAGATCAGATCCAAGTGTCATGATGTTTTCACGATTTTCCGTGCTTGTTTACCAAAATCTATAATATCCGGTTAAAGTTTTGCTTTTGGTAGAGGAATTCAATGCCATACAATTAGGTTAATAACGTACCACGGAATGCGTATCTTTTGATTTCCCAGCTGGCAGCCATGTATACAGGTACTTAAGTTATTCTTTTATTATATTATCATTTAATATTAATAAATAATTAAACTATGTCTGCTCTGTAATCATGACAGTTGTTTCGCCTTCTGAAGACATTATCAAACTGAATGGCTTATGAAAAAAAAATCAATGTTTGTGACATGATGTTGTCTATCCTGATTATTAATTAGAAATAGTATGCTTTTGTGTTTGTAAAGTAAAATGAAAATAAAAATATAATGCTTAGAATGTTGTGAAAACGCGTAAGTATTTATTAAGTAATAATATGCAATATTAAGTGATTAAGTCATATTTAAAGTCAATAGTCTGTAAGGTTATTGCAGTAAAATAATGATTATTTAAAAAATAATATTTATGATAGCACGAGTACGTACTTGCTTGTCCTGTGATTTAGCGATATTCTAGAATAGAATTGAGAGTATTGAATTATTGAATACTTCAAGCTTAAAACCCCAAACATTCTATTAAAAAAATTAAATAATTTTTGCGCACCGTGCTTAATTAAGCTAAAACCTTTGATTTACATTAACTACGAGCATACTTTGATAGAAAATTGATCTACCAGTTCAACAAAACACAAAATATAACTTTTATGTCAACCTACTAGTATAAAAATATTACACAATAGTTTTTTATTCAACTTGACAACTTGTGAAAAAAAATTTTAACACTCGTATTTCTCAGAAATCAAAGAATTTTTCGCAAAAAATAATGTAAGCCCTGTCGACAGGGTTATTTTTACTGGAATAATAATATTCGAAAAGGTTTAGTTATTCGTTAGAATTTTATGAATTCGATTTTGTTGGAGAATTTCAGTGGAATTTTGTACAAAGAGTTTACTGTCCAATGTCACAAAAATTCGGTTCATCCTTTTGATTCAATCAACTCTTTTGTATGTTGCAATCGAAGGAAGATTTATTTTAAATCGTTGAATATTTTATAGAATTGATTTTATTTACAGATATCATATTGAAAGGGAAGCAGTAAAAATTTTGCATTATTACTATTTCTGACATATTTTTCAAATGTCGCCCTCTTCACAAAGGAATCAACAACTTAAATAAAATATAAGACAATACAAAACAATACATGTAAAAAACTGTTGTTGATTTATAATATTGCAATTTTATTTTCTTATACGAAAGTTGTTTTAGAATGGCAAGAAAAAATCATGTATTTAAAATGATGATTTATTTTTGGTGTCAAATTAACAAATACATTTTAATTTCTTGTACGATTGACTCCAAACGTCTCTGGTCATGTTTAAAGAAGTCGTTACTAGTTCTGAAGGGAAGCGTCATTTTAAATGGAAATTCATCGGAGATTATTGGAACAGATAGGACATCTGATGGAGTAAGACCAGAAGGGTTGGATTGGAAAAAGCCTTCAAACCCAACTCTTGAATATGTTGTAATGTTCAATGAAGCAATCCAATGACATTCTCTCAGCAAATGAAACGAAGGTTCCCAAAAATCCTTTGAAGTCTAAAGTTTAAAAAAATGAATAGATCAACACATCGCTATTGACATAGTGAAAGATATTCTTGGTCTCCAGATGAGAGAAGAAACATCGCGAGTTATTGAAATTGATTTACTTTTCACATTTTTTTTCTTTTCTCAATTCAAACTCGTAACATTCAGCTAACTGGGGATTCCTGGTGATGACTGGTGGTTTTTCATTTAAAAAAAAATAAACATCCATCCGCAGCTTTTTGCAATGGACACAAAACGAGGCTAAAAAACTTGTACATCAGCTCATTAAAAATGTATACATTTGTTTATAAATTAGTGTTCTTTTCGCTGTTGTAAACATAAGTTTTACTTGTAATTTAGCGTATTTTTCACAAATTCCTTTCTTTGTATTAGTATAAAATATTGCAAATATAGGAGCTTGGTGTGAGCATAGAATATGCCATTCTTTTACGGGTTAAGGTGCCTTCAGTAAGATACGCCGCTAATGAGTATTTAGGTCATTTCATTGTTTAATTGATGTGTTGTTTTTTTTTTAATGTGGTAAATAAATTTGTTGAGGTATCTTTATTTCATAAGTAAATACTTATGAAAAAAATAAAATTATAACCTAAATAGGTTACAATATGACCTTGTATGAATGCATCGTAATTTACTACCCGTCTTGCCAGACTTTAACAATTTCAGCAAAAAATATTCCATTTACGTATTTAATATCCTCACCTAGGTACGAAAAAACATTTGATAGTGATGTTTTTCTTTATTTTGAGATTTATTTTTCATTTCATATTGATTTTTTAAACTATACTTTTATTTGACCATTACAAAAAAAATAGACAGTTGGATGGCCTCATTACAAAACTCTGTTGTGTAAAAAATGAGTAGAAAAAGGTAGACTTAGTAGTTTCTGACAGTGCAATTTTCAATAGGCCAAAAGATTGGGAGTTTTTAAAGTCATAAAACCAGATATTTTAAATGAATTTGTGATTACTTAACGTCGTTTTCTTAAACACATTAAATTCTAAAATTCCTAAAAATTAAACTTGATGTCTCGATATCTGACTTTTAATCACACTTGGGTTTCAGAAAGTTTTGTTTTCCTTTGTTATTTAAGCGATTTTCTGATCTGATTAATTTAATACTTTCATTATCAGTTAGTTTTCAAAGTAGAAATCTGTTTGAAATATATTATTGTCTTACTTGTAAGTTAACTATGATAAGTAATATGTACACAATTATGAGAAATCCAAAATTGCTTAAGAAAGCGGGCTTATTTTTTATATTATCACTGAGAATTAAGTGTTAAAAATAATTTTAAAATCATGTTTTAATATTATTGTGAGAGAAAAAAATGATTAAAATATTTATCATAACTACACACCTCCTTACTAGCAGTATTTTTTTACCTTAATTTTTTAGGTTTTATAAAGATTTGTCATCATAAATTAACTTAATTTTGTAGATACATTTATTTTAATTTCGATTTTGCTTTCTTGAGTGATAAAATGCAAATGGAAATTCACCCACTTCCCGATTCCCGATTAAGCTGAAACTTGGCAGATAGACTCGTTGTTGATGACAAGGCATTGTATCAACTTTTGGCGGCATTCAAACATTCACACGCATTTTTGCCACTAGCCGGTCCAAGAGATGCCACAACTATGTCGAAAGTTGAATAGACGTAGTATAGTAAAAAAGGTGATTTTTTATTACGGGTTGATTTTTTTACATTCTGCTTTATTTTCGTGTTTTTCACATGACTATTTTTTATTTAAATGGAGCTTGTGTTACCAATATCATTTTATTTTCCATATTAACTAAAGATCGAATATTTGCACAGTAAAATACTAGGAGATTTATGGCTAGTGCTGTAATCTAATCATTGTTGATTGAATTATTGGAATAAAGTCTGGCACAGGATTATAGTTCATAATATTTAATTATTCATTTCTATTCTGTTACATCCAGTTTACATAATAAGTACCAGTTATACATAAAATGTTAAAAATCAGAATCTCTATTAGTTAGTTTTGTGAACACCTCACTAGGAGAACCTATGCTAAGGTTTATATTAAAAGGTTTTCATTCATTTTATGGCAAACCATCCTACACCAATCTGAAATGGAAATTTTAAAATAGATCACAAATGATGCTTTTGGAAGTGTTTTTTTAAATGTTTTAGGTTAATTTAGTAAATATGTGTTCCAATTTATGTATAAAAGATTATATTATGCATACTTCAAACACCTGGAATAATGGCTAAGGATGGTTTTAATTCGATATCCACCCTGTGCGTGATGGCGTTACTATTACATAAATACACTTCTCATGATTTTTATTATATTTTATTAGCTACAAAAAATAAAATAGTCGGTTTCATGATTATTTTTCTTCGCTTTTCTTGATAATAATATCGTTGTAGACATTCTATTAAAACTGTTTCAATATGAGCAAAGATTCCTAATATGGTTTTTTTCGCACGTCAAGAATTTTATAAAAATGTTTTTTTAATCTCTCCAATCAATTATAATTGAATTGCTTTTCTCTTGAAGTTGTCGTAATCTACATTTTGAAGGTGAAAAATTCAAATAAGTCCCTTTGGAAAAAAATCACATGTTTCCAGTTCGTTGACTAATTTTTAGTGCAATATACGTAAAAGTAAATAAGTACTCTAAAAAGCAATAAACTATGGGTTCTGCTTATGTTATACGTTCTGATTAGAGCCGCTTAACGCACTGAGTCACTCAAAACTTGCAAATAAATAATTTAAATAATCAGTCAAAAGGGAGAAACACATGCAGGAAAATCAATTGTAACTAATAGTATTTTCGAGCGCCTTTGCGTCAACTAATAATGGAGTTATAATAACAATAATACAGCAAATAGTAATAATTATTTTGCGTCCAGTCACTCAAGATGTGTCACTGACGTAATATATTATATAACATACTAGTTAGTCCGGGCAGACATTGTCCTGCTACAGACTGCTTTCTATGTAGGGAAGTTAAAATTTTTGGTTGAATGTATTTTTGGATGAGAAATCTGAAAAAAAAAATCTTTCAATTTTTTTTTAAATCTCATTAACAGCGCCACCTATCAGGTCCAAAACAATTCTATCTTTCAAGCTGGAACCAACCATGCGCATTCACGAAGTTTATTTGAAATCGGTTGGGATAAAATCTGAACGAACAATAACTTCATACTTTCCTTTGTTTCCCGCCGCAATAAAATGTAGCTATTTAATAAACAAACATTCTTTGCTCCTACTGGACGGTTCTGCACTCGTTTGTGGTAAAGGGTCAAATAAATGTATGGGGCGACCCGCGACTGACAGTACATTTGCTATGCCCCTCTATGAATGCGCTAACATTTATTTCGCGGCGCAGAGATTACCTCCGGTCAATAACGCAGGTTCCGCGGTAAATGACTTAGTTGAACAATAATGGGGGAGGGTTTGAATACACTATTAATCGCAATAAATTGATTTGACTCATTTTATGTTCCCCTCTTGCTTGGTCAATTATGCATTTGATTGTTTGGAGCGACTCAAAGTGCGATTATGCGCTATTGTTGAAGCACACAAAACTGACGAATGACAAGTGGTTTATTTTCCGTCCATTTAAAAACACTGAATGGAATCTGTTACAATATCGTAAGATGGATTTAAGCACGCAATGATTTGGTTACTCCAGTCTGAATGCCAGGTCAACTTTTTCATCAGTTTAAAAATCAACTGAACTTTGGCGCCAACTTTATTCTTATGCTGCGGGTACCGGCTCAAAAAGGATTGAATTTGCAAAAGAAAAGCATTATAAAGGCTGTACAACCAAATACATAATATGCAATAATGTGATTGAGGTAATCGACACAATTTTATATATTTACATTTACAAGTTCTTTCGTTTGTTAGAAAATGTAATATCCACTGGATTAAAAAAAATCTTCTGTCGTGCTAGATCTGAACATACTTGTTGTTGATATTTGCACGCCAGTGAGGGTTTATATGTCATTTATTTTATTTTTATTAGGGTACTGGCGCCAGAAATAAATTGCATCTGTAAACCTGGTTTTTACCCCAATATTAATATAATTTTACATATTTTTATGTGTACATTAAGAAACAAATAGGTATTATAATTAAAAAGTATATTACAAAATATGAACGAATTTCAATAAATGTAATGTTATCGATGATGTAATGTGAATTTATTTATATCTACTTTTCGTTAATTTTAAGGGATGTCAGAAAGGCCTAAAGCTAATTAAAAAACTTTACACTATTTTAAACAAAATAAAACAAAGACTTCTTTTTAATATTTTTAAGGTTCTATGTTCATTTTGAGATTGTTGTAACTATTCACCACACATGTGAATAATTAATTATGGTTGAGGGTTTAGTTAAATTTGCTAATAAAAAGTCTTAGTTATTTGGGAAAATTCGAATGAAATTTCTGTTTTCGGATATAAAACCTTGCTTTGTGATTTTATCCAGCAAACCCTTAATGGTACATTTTCATTGGTTTCCTTTATACTGTTTGATGAAATTTCCAGAATAAAAAAGCAATTAAAATTATCAATTCAATATCTCTATTCAAAATAACCATATGAATAAAAAAAAATTGACCCATTGTTAAAAATAATTGTTTCATGTTTTCAAAAACTCATATGTTTAATTGAGGACAACTTACGGCTTGAATGATACTGTTGATGTAAAAAGTAAGTAGGTAATGAATATTTTTAGTAGTTGATACTGGAAATACCACTCATGGGAACTGTGTTCGTTGTACTTATGGTAAGAAATTGTATTACGTATGTACGAGTAACTGCGTTGACTCTTTATAAATATTTGTAAAATAAAATAATAATACATTAAATTGCACTATTATTTTCATGATATTAATGACTACTCATTTTTTTGTGTAATTGTTATGATGTTGTCTAAAAAGTAGATGTTATTTTTAATTATTTAATAAAAATTATTGTAATAAACGCGTATGAAAAGGCTTGACATAGACATTCGTGTATGAATGAGAAGTCGTGATTACGTAGACGTATAAATGGGCGTGAATTCTTTGTCTCTCGTTTTCTTTAATCATTACCTTCGTATCGCAGTGCGAATAGTAACCAGTTAAATTTTCTACCCACCAACAATTTGAATTTACTCGGTGATTGAGCTCAGCATGTCAAACGAGCGATCACCATAAAAAATAATTGTATAGGTATAGACCTTTTTTTCTTTCATACACCACAATACAGGGTGCAGCAAAACAGACAGTGTTAAAACAGACAGTTAATATTTGAAGGGCTGTTATAAAAAGGGGCAACTTACAGAAATGGGATGAAATTTACTTAATTTTTTTGGTACATCATGTTGTTTTATGCAGTCCTGAAGATGACATCAGAAAGATGATGGCCCCCAACAGCGATGCATTGATGAAGGCGATTTCTGAATTTTACGTCTGCATTTTGGCACATCGGCAATTTCCTCCTGAATTTGATCTTTGAGTTATTCCAAGTTATGAGATTCATATTTCAAAAAAATTTCCTTCAGGAAGAAAAATTTCCTTTAGGAAGACATCGAAAATTGCAGCCGGAAGGCCCACTCGGTAGTGACGCAAAATTGTTGGTAACGACTGAAAACGGCACGACCCTCCCGCCACGATAAGACCTCTCCCACCATCCTACCTCCACCACACGGGACGTACCGGCCCTTCAAAACTGCACTGTATGTTTTGCTACACCCTTAGGGGCAGCTTAGTCCCACTTGCTCCATGCATTTGCATATTGCTGTAACATACGTTATATTGTAAAAGGGACTCGAGGATAATTGTTTTTTTTCAGTGTTTATTATAAATATGCATTTTTTGTATTCACCAGTGCAACCGCTATACAATATTTGTAATTTTAATGTTATAATTATGTTGAATAAGATGATGTATTTACCTACATAAATATAGGTAAAATAAATGTGTTGTAAAAAGCGTTGTGTAGAAAAATATGTTTATGAGCGATATATAAAAACTATTCTAGTAAATAAAATAGATTTTACTATACAGATTTATGGACACTACTAAAATGTTATCTTCATACATTTATTTGGTTTATGTTGTTAAAACAATAATGTTATGTTTATTTGTTTTAGAAATTAGTAACTTTGTTATGAAAGATTCTTAAATGAAAAATAACACTAACACTTTTCCCATACTACCACGCAAACTGATTTCGGCGTAACCGTGGTATCTCCAGTGCATTTATGAACTAAGTACAACGTGTATCTATCAATAAACCATGATTTTATTTGTCCTGTTGCACCGAAACTGGTTGCCATCTCGATATTAATATAGGCACATTTAATAGGTTACAGTGATATAATTTATCAAATTCACTAAATCAACGTGTATAACACCTTTTCAACACTAGTATGCAAACCGGTTTCGGCATAACCGTGGTATCTCCAGTGCATATATGTACTAATTTAACATAATATATGTGATATGACTATCAATTAACAATACTTTTACTGTCCTGTTTTAGCGAAACTGGTTGGCTTATTGATATAAATGCTGTGTTATTCACAAGGTTACAGTGTTACAATTCAATAATTACTTAATTTTCGATGTCCAATGTTTAACTTGATACAAGTTACACATTGGGTTATCAAATACCTTATGCATCAAAAAACTTTCAGATTAATCGTAACAACGAAACTTGTTTTAATGTTACTATATTTGAGTAGGTAATTTTCGACACCTCCTTTACAATAAAATTAATCTCATATTTATATAGTTGTTACATGCAGCTTTCATACTTACATCTCAAAATAAATTATGTAGTCTTAGAAAACTGTAAGGAGCAATACTGTCTATGAAAATTTAATAAAATCACTTCGCATTTTGGCATACAAATAAATTATATTTAATATTGTGTATTATTAAGAACAGACTCATGAGAAATCACAGGATATTAAAATTTTTGAAGCTAATTATTAAAAATAATTGTTCAGGTTATTTAAAGAATTATAAATGTATTAATTTAAAAAAAATGGTACTTATTTTTCATTTGAGTATACTTACTTTATTGGTTGTCTATATTGTTCCCACTATCAGTTAAAATTTTACAAATCAAAGCAAATACATGTTCTAGAGATCATTGAACCGGAGTTACAGTGTCACAACAGAAAGTAGTATTTTGAATAATGTTCTTCATACAAATTACAAAAAGCTATAATATTGTTTTTTTTTAAATTTAATACTATTTGGGTGGCAAAAAAGTTTTCAGTGAATCACCTACTACGCGTTTAAAAACTAGTCACCCAAACAGTTTCCATTTAAAATACGTGTTTATTTATTGGGAAATATTATCAGGTATAAATATCTACAATGCAGGAAACTTACCAAGGTATCATAAAGGTAAAAATGAAAAATGTTATAGCCCAGCTGGACGTAAACACAGATAAAAAACTTGACAACACTAAAGCAATATTTGTAGAAGTCGTAAAAACAGGTGATCTACGTGCTGAATAAATGTGAGACGAATATCCATTGCAATTTGATCGAAAAATGACTTGGTGGTCAAACTTATTTTGTGACCATATTTAAATTACCAGAGCTCTTGCAATAATTTTCTCATCATATGCCAGAACTATGCTAGTTACGTTTGCTTAATATGTGTGCCATAACTCCACTGGCAAACCTGTGGTTTTTGCTTTTGTCCATCGTAACATAACTATAATAAGAAATATTTTATCAATAATTTTTCTTATGAGAACTACAAAATTGCTTTTTCTTCGTTCTTTGTGAATTTTTTGTGATGATTTGTCTTATATTTAATGGCCTAGTTTTATTAAAATGTATTATTTTCAAATATAAATATTTTCATTTTATATTTCAACGTGTTATCTGTTGCTTCTATAAGTAAATTATGGTGGTGGAAAAAAATTGAAACAATGTTACTGATCACAAGGGAATTTAAAACCTTTTTTACAATGGTGGAATTTAGTGGATCTGAAGATTGCAGTCTCCAACTCAGTTGTTAGAGCAGTCGCCAGGATCAACTGTAGTTCTAGAAAATACTTTCTCTTTCGTGTATTTTGAAAGCATAATATTTCTTTAAATAATAACTGCATTGTTTCAATATTTAATACAGTAACAGATATGTTTAAATGAAAAAAAAACTGTAATTATGTAAAATATTGAATGTTACTGTGATGGTAGACTCACTAATATGTGGATTTATGTAAAATTATACTTGAATACAACACGTTATTAATATAATAACAATAATACCAGATATGTATATGGTATTAAATTTAAAAAAATGTTAATAGCAATAATAGAGTTTAAATGAATGTGATATGTTAAATAAAATGTATAAAGAGTTGTGTACACTTGTTGATTTCCATACAAGGATTAATATGTAGTGAGGAAAACATTATTACTTATATTAATAAAAACATACAGCTATACATATTTTTATATCTTTAATGAAAATTCCATTGTTCATATTCCCCTGTTTGTTATTCGCTCTGGCAGCATTCTGTAACTGTACCGGACGTGTTTGCCTGTACAAGAAAAGACAGTAAATAATAAGCACCGGCACACATTAGCCCTCAACCTGGGTAATGATTTAAGTAAAACAACGTGAGTTGTTCTATCCAAACCATCATAAAACAAAGACGATTAAAATCAAAATTCACTTTTTAAAAACATGTTTTGTACTGGTATACAGAACGTACAAAAGGGTGTAGCTTATAGGTACTTCCTATTTCATACAGCCAACCCAATTCACAAGAAATAGTTATATGTATTTCATTACAACTGGGTTTTAATACACAGATAGAAACTGAGACAATCGGAATGCTTTCAGCGAAGATTTCAGATTGGAGCACATTGTGCATTAGCGCGCCATACGATACAGCAAATGGCGCAAGCAACTGCTGCAGCAGTTGCCAGTTCAGTCAGTAGCCAGCCGGAATC
Source organism: Hesperophylax magnus (assembly GCA_026573805.1). Classification (NCBI taxonomy): domain Eukaryota; kingdom Metazoa; phylum Arthropoda; class Insecta; order Trichoptera; family Limnephilidae; genus Hesperophylax; species Hesperophylax magnus. The sequence continues at coordinate 2,810,540 of JAIUSX010000141.1, read as the reverse complement.
GGCCAGCTTTTAGGTTGTCAGCATCGGTAACCAGCAATCGTCAGCAGCAGGAATTTTCCAGCCTTTAGGTTGTCAGCATCAGTGGCCAGCAGCAGAAATTGCACAGCCTTTAGGTCTCAGTGCCAGCAGCAGGAATTGGACAGCCTTTAGGTTGTCAGCATCAGTGGCTAATTTAGTCAGTAGCCAGCAGGAATTGGACAGCTTTTAGGTTTTCAGCATCGGTAACCAGTAATCGGCAGCAACAAAAATTGGCCAGCCTTTAGGTGATCAACAGTGGTGGCCAGTTCAGTCGGTAGCCAGCAGGAATTCAGTTGCGGCATAGTCATTTGATTGTAAGGGCCGGCACACGGAGAAGCTCTACTATTGTAATGATGAGAGATGCGTTTGATTCAGCTAATGAAGTGCCGGCAGTAAATATCACGTTGCACATAGTTGTAATCTTTAAAATGATTTTGCAGGGATGTAGGAACAGAAGAAAATACAGCTTTCTGTTGAGACTCATGAATTGTTATTTTAAGTTATAGAGATGTCGCTTCCACTAATTGTTATTCTTGAATAATTAAATATTTTTTTAGTGTGGTTTTTATAGTGTTTTTTTTATTTTTTTTTTTTATTAGGTACAATATTTTTTACAATTCAGGTTATCCAGTAATGTTGGCCTCACTGGGTGGCTTGTGACGTCAGCTTGCAAAACATGTTAACAGTTTTCAATGCAGGTGTTCAATAATGTGCATCAATAATATCAGCCTGGTAACAGTCTTTGTCAATATTATGATATTGTTATTGAAAATAGGGTCGTCGAACTCGCGGGTGTGCGACGGTTATTTCAAATGCAATAATATCATATTTCATGTTCGATATAATCGTCTTGGCCTTTACCGCCTGGCAACAGATTGTTTTTGATACATTTAAATAAGTCGAGATTATTGGCATTTTTCAACTGATAGATATTTTGTTTTGGAAAAAAGGGTCATCAAACTCGCAGGTGTTCACTGGAGGCAAGTAATCAGTAGGTGGCAACAGCTTAATCTAGTTGTATGATATGATGTTCAATACAGTAACCATAATGGACATTATGAATTGAAAACTATATTTTTAAATATTTGGTTGACGTACATTTTTGTATGTCAAGGTACTTGTTAACTATTGAAAGAATATGAAAAAAATTCTAAGAATGTGAAAGAGAAAATGAAACGAGAAAAATTGAGATGTGACAGAGAGTCAAACTCGGGACTTCTACTCTACCAGGAATCAACGCTCTACAAACTGTAAGTACCTAATACATCAATTTCGTTTTTCCAATATTGATATTTATTTTTATAATCATATCCAAAATTCTATATGAACTAAATATCAAAAATCGTTTTGGGTTTAATAATTCATTTTTATTAACAGATAATCTATGCAACATTTAACAAGCTTTAATAATAATACAGCTTTGCGCTTCTTTGTGACATTTATTTGATCTTGAATAAATGTGAAATAAATCATTATATTAATGTTAAACCAAAGATAGATATATATTTTATATACACGGAGATAATATGGATGGAAAGGTAAGTACTAAAGTAAAAAAGTAGATAAATATAATATATTGAAATACATGCGATAAGTGATTAAAATTTACCTCCATTCAAAAGCCACAACAATGTAAAATGTGTATAAACATTTGGTGCAGTTTTTGTGAAAAGCTATATTACTTTTCCTGGCTAAAAATGCCAGGTCGTTTTGTTGGAACTAGCGCAAGCCAGTAAAACATCACGGGGTGTTATAATTATTGTAGGATTTTATAAAGTATTTGCCTTATTATCAAAAATATACAAAAATTCATAAAAAAACTGTCAATTTAACAAATGCGAAGCTTAGAAAATCTTCCCCAATTTTAGTGCTTTTCATAACTGTCAGATTTAATAACATATTAGGGGTAATTTTGCAAAATTGTCTTATTTCACCTGAACTTTTTTTTTCGGATATAGCATGAAAACTGATGCATATTTCAAATATGCGAAATTATGTATTTTTTTTATAAAAAAATAACTGTAATAATCTATTTGGATTAAAATTGAATCATTAGATTTTAAAAAATGCTTTAAATCATTTAAACAAGATATTTACAATCTATGTTTGGAATAAGTCTGTTTTGTAAAACAATATTGGAATAATCCTGTCTTGGAATAAGCTGATTTTAAAACGCAATATATATAACACAGTAACAGTAACTTTCATACAAAAAAACTCGGCGGCTATTTTATCACGTGACCAAATGCTCTGGTTCTGTTGGATGAAATGGAGTAAGTTTGTTTTTGTAGAAACATTGGATGAAATATAACGAGTTTGCAAGTAATGTTAAAGTTATTTTTATAAGTGAATAAGTAGCTTTTGCAACATTGTATTGTATAGAAATAATATATTCAGAGAAAAATTGCTTTCACGAGTCAAATTTTATAAAAACTTTAATCGTTTTGCTAAAACATCATATTTTGAAAGATAAGTTTCATTAAAAATAATAAGAAACGTCTGCACAACGTATTATATCAAAACTTAGAACTAAAGCCTTGATTTTTTTTACCTTTTTCATCAAGACGGAGAAGACAAAGGTAGAAATGACTATTAAAATCTGCTGTTTCGAATCTGATTGTTTAGTTCACTGCAAGATTGCCTTACACATCTACTAGTGGTTATATTATTATTATAATTATCATGGGCACAGTGTTTTAGAATTATGAACACTTATAATAGTAGTCAGATGGCCGTGCAAAGACGGATTGTTGACGTAAACCTGAGTGTCTATATGACTAAAGATTGGCTGGGAGATGAATCGATTCCTAACCCTTTTGGACCGTGTATATATATTTGAAAAACATTAACTCGGCTTGAATGAGGTGAAAATTGTAACCGGCTATGAGGCTGTAAATTTTTGTGATCAAATAAATGTACCTAAAATTTCGTATTTAGGTACATTTCTAGGTATTTTTGCAGTTTTTTTTTAATTAAAAAAAATGTTATATTTGGACACAGTGAATAATTTGTCATTTTATGTGAAACACTTCCTCTGAGACCTAATGTTCTTTCTAATGAAATTAAATATAACTTCTAAACTTTTGAAACCATTACAAATTAATATTCTACAACTGCTAGATTTAGTTCAGGTTTTAAAGGGTTAAAACATTACCTTAAAGCAATATTATACTTTTATTTTTGACATTAGATCAACACAGTAGGCACAGAGGAAAAAACCCCTCATAGCTTATGTCATATTTGGGGATGCTGTGTGGAGAGTCTTTTTAGGAAAAGTAAGGAGAGAAAGTTTAAGGAACGAAAAACGTATTATGTGTGGGTTACCCCCAATACGGTGTACGGCAATGGGTCAAGAAAGAGTCCGGTTGAAAAGGACAAGGTCTCCTTCAACCAGTCTCTCGCGATTCAACCCGCCACGCAGTTTCCACCGCCAAGACTAAAAAAACGTTACTCCATGAACCCGGGCACCCCTTCGAAGTCACCAACCGTAGCAAACCACTTGGGGTAATCTATGACAGGGATGAAACAGAAATTTAATGGGAGTTGCAACAGAGCTCTTAGTGGCAGGACTAAATTAAAAATATTTATGTTTTAAAACTTTTTTACAACGATACATCAAGCGTACATAACGAAAGCTAAAAAAATAGCCATCGTGGGACGTCAGGCAAATGTAAAATGTTACTTTATATTTTTGTTAACAAAACAATTTTTAAAACATACACAGGGTTTTGGTGGTCGAACGGAAAGAGTCGACGAGTCACGAGGCTGGCCGAATATTCAGAGGCTTTCCGTGCAAGAGCATCGCCCCGTTTTGCCAAACTTTCTGCGTAGAGTCGGTTTTACCCCTGCAGGCGCGCTAAAAGATATTTCTAATCAAAACGTTTCCAAAACTTAAAAAGTTGGAGGTGATGGTTCCTTAATCTATGTGAAAATGTCGGTAGTAAAATGAGATATAATCGGCAGAGAAGGAAGAGAGAAGAGGAGGATAAGAACGGGAGATGCTCTCGTTATGCTGAATTGGTAAGTGAGGAGACGCAAACGAGAAAGGTTGGCAAGTAGGAGGCTACTCAAATCAGGTCACTTAATACGCCCAAAGTCATTTCAAAGTCAGTGTGTAAAGTATCGATGTTGATTGGTGTTCTTTCACGACGATAGATATATATAACAAGTGGAATAACATATAAAATAAATACGTTTTATTCGTGCACGCAGGGTTTTGAACCAGTGACCTCTGGGTTCGCAGACAAGAATCTGAACTAGTCTGAAGACAACTACGTCTATATGCGGAACACCCGTTCACAGCTGATATTGGCATCATAAGAAACGGTCGTTCTACTCGTTTTTGCGTAAGTCGTCTCGCGTGTGGAACGAGCTACCATCATACATGGAAAAAACAACTGATTTAAAATATCGTTAATTTATTAAAAATCTTGTCAAATTATTCGTTTTCCTGATTGATAGATTGACAAATTTCATAACACACTATCAGTAAATCCTGAATATGTTATGAGGAAGTCGGAACACGTGTTCTTAAAAAATTAAATTCATCCATTATATTTATTACGAGAAGGCCACCTCCGTGAACACGTATTCTGAATGTCTAATATTTTATTGGGAAATGGGCGTGCAGTCACATATTAAATGTATTTTGATAATTCATCCATATTTCTAATAAATTTAATAAATCCATGTCCGCTTATTTATTTTATTAATTATTGTAATAAATAAGTCCTTTCTTACCCGTCACAACGCTGCCCAACTGGGTGGCAATATAGTTCCACTATCCTTAACTCTTGTCAGACCAAGATGCCAAACAAAACGTCTGTAACCAAGTGGGTCTTCCGACGACCCCATGGTTTTTCTGTTTTATGGGCTTTTAAACTATAGTCAAGTATTTAAGCTTATATAAGGAGTATAGTAATTTTGGGTACCACCTACTCCCCCACTTGGCTGCGGAATAGTTAAACTGTACAGACAGGGGCGCTCTTAGGAGGAACGACATTTTTTTTTTTAAATATTCATAAAGTATGTATCAGTGTTTCATTTTCAAATGTATGCTCAATGTACCTACATACTAGTACAAGAATGTTACATAATCCATTGAAAGAGTTTTCCAGTCTTACTAACATGCCTGCAAACTTGAATAATTTTCAGTGAACGAAAGGCTGGGATTGCGACCTGAAAATAAATACGAAGCAAGGGCTTTCAATTTGCTGTCGGGAGTAGTGCATATTCCAAGGGAGTTTCTACCCACTCCCACCCCACCCTTTCTCCTTACCAATTCACCGATTAGAGAGTAAACAGGTCATCTGGGCTGCGTTGCATTTCCCTTCTGGCTCACTGGTTAAGCCTTCTCAAACGTTTGCACTCAGTCAATATTATTCCGCGATTATGAAGTTATGTAAATGTGATTATTAAATGTATTATTTCGTCGTCTTTTTAACCCATTACAAATTTACATAAATAATATCATAATATACGAAGGTAAGTGGTGTCACAGGGGGCTCTGAGGAAATAAAATTCCCTCAGGGCCTATGCCACCTTTGGGGGTGCTGCGTGGAGGGTCTTTTAGAGAAAGTAAGAGTAAGAAGTTATGGGAAGGATAAGGGTTTAAGGAATGGGTAGGAATCTGGGAGTCAACGTATTCAGGAGTGACGGACATATGAATCCATCCTTCCCACTGCGGTACAAAGATAATAGATCGAGAGAGTCCGGCTGAAGAAGTCATAAAGTTTCCCTCAACCAGTCTCTCCCGATCAGACCCGTCACGCAGTAGGTGGGAAAATGCATCCGTCGCTAAGGTCTAGACATACCACAAATTATGATCCCAGTCAACCCTGCTAAGTCACCAAACGCAGTGAACCACTTGAGGTGACCTATTATGGCTGTGGTATGACCCATACCCGCCTCCCAAATTGAGAATTGTGATATATGGAACAGTTGATTTTTCTGCGCATCCGCTGAACTCGATGGACAGTATTCCCAAATATTCGAAATCTGAGTTTCTGGAACATAAGATAAGCCCAGATTTGAGAATGGGAAAAAAGAACTCACCCGTTGAAGTTGGGGCCACAAAGTATGCCAGCTGGATGGTTATCTTCGTCACCGACAGCATAGACTGTTTTATCTCCCGCCCTTCAGGACTAACTTGCCAATGGTCATGCCGGTGGGGAGAGCAGTCTTGCTGTTGAACAGAATCAATTCGGATATCGACATATTTAGCATCGGTGAAGCTGCCTTTAAAAAGCAAGCTCTATTGATGCTGGTATAGTTGATACACCGCTTATTTATTATGTAATACCATTTTACAAATGTACCTAAAATCGAATTAAAATGTAATTTTGTAATGTTTTTAAAGGAATAAACTAATTGAATTGAATTGAATTGAAAAGCTTCTGGATGCTTCACTGTTAATATGAATGTTAAATAAGAAGGTAAATATTCGGGATCACTGGCCATGCATAATACGAAATATGTTTTAATAAAACCTTTTGATTCCCCTTAATTACAAAAAAAAAACTGACTGCATTATAGAATTTTTAAATTTTTAATTACGTAAAATGAAAATTAAAATACTGATATTAATAATTTCACAAATGCATTAAGTTTCCTTTTATAGTAATTAAGGTATTTCAAAAGGTTCTTTGAAAAAATATTTCGTATTAGACGTGCCCAGCTATCCCGAAAAATTACCAAATATACAATTCACAATATTGTATTCCGCGATATTTTTTGTATTAGGTATAAATGAATTACACTAAATAAATTACACTTACTAAAAATTTCCACATTTGCCACATTTTTTCCCGCAGGATTACGTTGTGACTCCTCTACCATTCAATTAAACCTCCTCCTTTCTAATAACTTTAAAAAAACCCAATTAATCAAAAGAACTACAATTACACGTCATAAGAATATTTTTCGAACGTCCCGCCAAGTCCCGCCGATAACTTAATAATTTTGTAGAATTATATTAACTTTTATGAAAATAACTTTTTCAAAAACCCATTGTTTAACAGGTTCGCTGCCGCCTATACACAATATAACTGATCCTGGGTGCCAATTTAAAAAAATATATTTTAGTTTTTAAATATACTTACAAGAATAATAAATCGTTGCAAAAGTTTATTTTTCAGTGATAATCTAAAAAAAAAACTAAAAAAAAATTACGACTCCGGCCGGAGCCGGCGGCACCACGGTTGAAAATCACTTAGCAGGTGCCGGTACTCTCTTCTTTTTATTTTGATAAAACAAAAATAGACAATTTTTTTTTGTCTTTTGTACAAATAATAACTAAAATACAAGTAGCAAATTAAATAAGATAGCGAAAGTAATACACATCTCATGAAGAAAAAATATTTATAAAATTTGGTGGTACTCGTTGAAGCACTCAAGTTCATTTTCTAACTTCCTCTCAATGTCTTCAACTTGCAGAGATTTACGTAAGGGACGAGACTTTTTGGGACCCGATGGTCCAGCATCATCACTCATTATGACAATAAGAAGATTTTGACACAAAAAAATTAAAAAACACAAACTTATCGTTTACTTTTTTCAATGGCCCTTTATAACAATTTAAGAATATTTTAGAATTCACAGTCTACATCAAAAGCCGAGCCGTTGGGAATAGTAAAAAAAAGGTTTTTGTTCAATTTTTTCGGCACCAAAGGTTACCCAACACAAAAGTTTCACTCGTACGCGTTCGTGAGATACGAAAAATATGTCAGAACTTTTTCTGTATTTGCCAAATTATTTTCCAAAAACGTCAAAAGAGGTATTTTCAAAGGATTAAAAAAACTTTTGATTCGCCATATCGGAAATTGATGTCAGTATCAGTAAAAAAACGTCAGAGTAGTAAGAGTTTGTTTTTAATAAATAAATACTTTATAAAAATATAAGTTTGCATTAAAGTGTCAAAATCAACCGTCAAATAGACTGACTATTCAAAGTTGAATTGACTTTTTTTTCTACTACGTAGTTTTCGTGTGTTAATATTTGATAACGCTGGGAATAATAAAAATACCTATTCGCAACCATTAACATACGTTATTCTTATCATTTTGTATTGAATGAAATTTAATATTTTGTGACTACTTTACTCTGTACCATGACTACAAAAAATATTTCAAAATTAAGAAACTCAATTCAATTCCTTATACCTCGTGAGGTATTAATTATGGGCGATACACACCATTCAATTTAGTTGAGCGGTTGTTTGAATCTGGTTGAGTTGGACCGTGTAGGTAAGGGGGCGTCGCTATCAAGTTGAACGATTGTACCGTCAGCGCATCCTACCACCAGCAAACCACCAACCGCCAACCAAGTTAAATTTTCTGTAGCGTGGTTTAGCGGTTGAACCAAATTTAGTCAGTTTGCCTAGGGAACCGACGTTCGTTATTGTTCGTGAGAATATATTTAACAAATACAAGACTGGCATGACTTATGAGCTTGAGGTTTTAATGATTTTTTGTTAACATACGAGGATTTTGCCTCTGGGATACTAAGAGCAATGTGTACTCTGAAAGAGAAACCAGAACGAATCTCTTGTGATCGTTTTCCAACAGTTCAAATTTGATAAGGATGCAACAAACGAAACCGAAAAAGGTAAATTTTTATTCTTTAGTTTTTGGGTCACGTTTGTCTTTTTCTTTTCATGTTTGCTATTTTTTTGATAAAATAGGAGGGCTGCGTGTTTACCCAGAGGAGCAACTGAATAAAGTGAACCAACCACCGCGTCGTCTAAACGCAACACTCAACGTTGACACGCAACGGTTGAACCAACCAAAATAAGTGGTCTATTGCGTTTTCAGTAGATACTTACTTTCCTGAATTAATCTCGAATTCTTTGTTCAGTGTATTTTTGTTTTACAACACCACAGATTTTTGAGTCTCCTTTGGGGAAAGGAAGGATAGAAAGTTCTAGGCAGGTAAAAAGTATGAGGGTTGGATAGGAGATAGATAATCTAGAGATCAGTATGTCCAGGAGTGACGGACATACGAGTATGAATATATCTCTCACATTGCTGCGCGAGGTGGGTCGAGATGCTAGCTGGCCAGCTGGAAAGGTCAAAGGGTCACTAGATCCTCCCAATTTAGCACCCACGCAGTTGGTGGTCAGCCGCATCCTAAACACACCTCACCTTATGAACCCGGGCACCGTTCCTAAATCACAAAACATATTGAACCACTTGGGGTGACCTATGGCAGAGGTATTGGTTATCCAATAAATGGTCCCAATGGTTCAAAACATTTCAGGCTTTCATCCTTCACATGGGTTCCAGGCCATCATTTCAAATTACGGGGAAAGTGAAGGTGAATTGATTTTGTTTAAATGGGCAAATTTAAGAATTGTTTGAAAGATTGGAGTCTAGTTCAGACCGAGAAGCGATGAGATGTTTAATGGAGGTGAGATAATTTTAGATAAGGCTTGATAGAAGAGAGGATGTTTGTTTAGGGAGGGACAGCCAAAAATGTGATTTTAGTTTCCACTTCTAGACCACAAAATGTATACTATGCGGAGTCAAGCAGGTGCTTTTATAATAGAAGAAGTAAAAGAAAAAGAAAAACAAACAATGTCCAATTTTTATGGAATTGTTGAAACCATGGTTTTGTTGGCATAGCATACTCCCTTGGATTGGCTAGCAATACGAGCTGAAAAATCCATAGCAACTACCTTGAAATTTCAGATAAAAAGTTGGACAATTTTGTGACGCCAAAGCTTGCTTACCAGTTTTTGTTGCATCAGACAAATCGGCATTAGGATTAAAACCTCCATTGAAATATCTATTTATCAGTGTACACAATTTAAATTGTTTAATATTTATGTGAACGCGGTATTTGACAACCGTTGGAATGGATTCCCAGTCCAAAGGTTGATGACCCGAGCAAAATGGCGTCTGAAGTAGGTAATTAGTGAACCAATTAGTGCATGCTTTTAACTGAATGTTTCCAGGATTACTATTATTTAAACAGGGATTTCTGGGCCCCGGAACGATTAATCAAGACTATTTAGTCTTCTAGTTTTTAGGATTGGCAAGAACAAAAAGGATTTGCTCTGTGTTTTTACACAAAGAAATTTACTTTTGATTCCATTGCAAAAAAAAAATCAGTTCTTTTTATTCTTTTTTTTCAATCATCGAATTATTTGTAAATTTGTTAAAAAGTTAAATGTGAAGGTATCTACGATATATAACTTTAAATATTTCCCAAAGCCATTCCAGTAAAAAAAACATTTATTTTAGTACTAGCGCAGACAATTGAAAAATGGCGAGATTTTGTAATAATAGTAGGATTTGTGAAGCTGAAATTATTTATACAATATTTGATAAAAAATAAATAGTGACGATCAAAAATTTACCAGTCAAATGAACACCGTTAGAAAACTTTGTAAATCGTTCAGATTTAGATCTGTCAAAAATTTAAACAAAAGTAATACAAATTTCAAATATAAAATTATTATTTTTATATAACAATGCAGAGGCAGCTTGAGTACAATATTCCCGTCTGGAACCCACATAATAATATTCATGTACAAGCTATTGAAAGAATTCAAAATAAGTTCTTATTTTCCAGCAATTTTGTTGAACTACAACACTCTTCTAAATTACTTGATTATTCTTAAATTGTCTGACCGAAGGACTTTCACTGACTTAGTATTTATATATAAATTTTAAATGTTTCATTTGATAGTCCAGAAGAGCTTGCATTGATAAGTTTTCGGATTCCACTTCACAATACTAAAAGTCGGAATTTATTTCAGTGCAGAAAATCTGGTATTAACTACCATATGTATTCCTCATAGCCCAACATACTTATAGAGTGAACTAACTATACCGAGTCAATGGACATTTTTAATTTTTCACATACAAAATCAAATACAAAAGAATGTTACTAAGATAGTTTAGTTATGAATAGTAAATATGTTCTGTATTAACATATAATTTTTTTCTATTCATTTGTAAAAACCCCTAAAAAGGGGGTTAATAAATTAATAGATGTACAAATACGTATTAGTTTTAGACAATAATTATTAGCCTGAAACACCTATAAAAAATTAATAAGTCTTCCGAAAAAAAATACAATTCATTTCCCGTCGATGACATGAATTTTTTCAATTTATGTTAACGTTTCAGGCAAATAATTATTGGTTAAAAAAGATACATTAAAAGACTGATTATTTGAGAAAATAAATTGGTTTTCTGACATTTCCTTTTATGGCCAATATATTCATTGTCTATTTCTCAAGGTGTTCATGGGCGTAAAATAATATAATAAGGCATTCACGGAAGTTAACGTGTTTGGCGAGGGAGCCTTTCTCCAAACATTTCTATTAAATTGTTCAAGTTGTTTTGAATAACGACTTGATTACACAATGCGCGGATTAAGCGTCCTTAGATTAATTTTAATCTGGAGATATTTCGCTGAGCGGTTGGAGATACTAACAAGGAGAAGAATTAATGGCATTAATGTTCAATGGAAGTTGTGAATTAAAATATCCTATCTGGATTTACTAACTGGTAAAGTCGATCGGGTCTAAGGATGTTTTATTACTCATTACAATAGCAGGCTTCCTTTGAAATGAGTATACTAATTCGGTATTTGACAATTCATTTAAATTTACTTTAAATACGGAAAACCTTTTAAAGTAAATTTAAAAATACGCAATGGGTGAGAAACAAAAAATGAGTTTTCAGTTGAGTATGGATAAATACTCGCTACAATTGAATCTATACGTAACTCAAAAACACACCTCAAATACTAAGGGTAGTAAAATAACGTAGAACGTATCTATTTCATCTATCTATGTTTTCTCTATTTTATCAATCTGCGTTATCTCTATTATATCTATTTTATCTTTCTATGTTATGTCTATTTTATCTATCTGGGTTATCTATTTTTATTTATCTGTGTTAAATCTATTTTTGTCGATTGATATCAAACGTCATTACGTTAATTAAAGTTGTCAGGAGACTGTGAAGCTCTCAACCGCTCTTCACTATTAGACAAATACCCTATAATATTAATAATACCTCCAACTTCTGATATTTTTCATATATTTTGATGGCAAAATGCTACACTAGCGCCATCTAGCGGCATGAGTTTTGCGTCTTGGTTTTCTCTGTTTCACTTTAATTGATTTTATATATAATGGGAATATTTTCTTAATTTAACGTTGATAAATTATAGAAATCGACAAAAAGAATTAGGTTCTTGAAGGGGCTATAACTCGGTCTTTGCAAGTTTAGGAAGGAAATAAATTACATATTTAAAAGTGAGAAATTTTATTTAATTTCTTATTTGTAGATTTCACCTTTTGTGTAATTAAGAACATTTTATTTGCAAGGACTTAACAAAACCATATTATATAAACAAACCCATATTATATTAACAAACCCATATTATATTCCACCTTCCAACTAACCTGTCAATGTTTTTTGGCAAACCGAAAAATCGACTCGCAGTGTTTTTGTTATTTGTAATTATTATATACGTAGACACAGAATCTACTTTTTGGGACATTCCAGGTTATATATTTGTATCAAAATACAAACTAGAAAACGCAAAACACCGCCAATAAGTAGTAAATAAATTCAATTCGCTGCCATTGAAAGGATCGTCAAAGTCAATATGCTTCACTAGCGCCTTTAGTGGCCAGAGTTGTTGATATTGCCTATTTCACTGGAGTTGGACTTATTATTAATATTAGATAGGGTATCTTACATTAATAACATTTTATAGGGAAATTCTCGTCTCTGATTGGTCGAAAGAGACTTTCTTGAATTTTATTCAAATCTACGTAAGAACTTAACGTTGTTTGAAAAATATTAATCGTTTTTTTAATTATTTCTTACTAAAATAAAAGACTTTCGAGGGTTTGAAAAATGTCACGGTATACATAATTTGATTTGATTTAAACCAAACATAGTATCTACTTTTTTATTTTGTACTTTATAACATTTGATATACATCGACACATTTGTTTATGAACACTAACAAGGCAGTAAAAAGGTTTTTTTTTTAAATTTGACGGATTCTCAAAATATTGTAGATAGATTGGGTAGATACATAATTTTGAAGTTTTCAATGCGTGAATAAAATTTGCCAAACTTTTGTGCTAGGAAACTTCCTACCCTGGTAGAGATTAGTAAATACTCTCAGTATCTCTTTGTCTATTGCGAATTAAACAAACTTGTTATTAACATCGCAAAATGCAATAAATTAACATTTAAACGAAATAAAAATAAAATATCCTTTGTATACACACTAAATGGCACACACATATTGAAGTAAAATATATCAGGGACCTTGGTGTAACACTGGATGTTAAATTAAACTTAATCCAACACACTGATGACATCATTAACAAAGCCAATAAAATGGTGGGATTTATAATTCGCATTGCAAAACCCTTTCTCAACATAAACACTCTATATTCCTTTCTTCATATGAAGCGGTTACTTTGTGATGTGACATTATAATTTAAAATTAAACAATAACTTTGTAAACACCACTTATAGGTAAATACTTAATGCCGACCGGGTTTCGCTACAACCGTAGCTTCATCAGGGCAGTATAATACTAATACCCGGTCGGCATTAAGTATTTACCTATAAGTGATGTTAACAAAGTTATTGTTTAATTTTAAATTACTCTATATTCCCTTTACACCTCATATATTCGCCCGCACCTGGAATACTGTACACCGATCTGGACTCCTTTATACCAAGCCCATATCGAAAGAATAGAAAGAATTAAAAAAAAATTAAACGCATAAATTATAAACTAAACTTACATTTCTCAAATTATACCGAATCAATTAAATTTCATAATTTTAACTCCCTCCAAACACGACGTCTAATTTTTGATCAAATCTTATTATTTAAAATCCTAAATAATGGTCTGGACTCACCAGAACTTACCAATTTAATGAATCTTCATATTCCGTCTAGATCAACCCGACAATCTGATTTATTTTATCTACCCTCGTGTAGAACAAACATTCGAAAAAATTCCCCAATTCCTCGTATATGTGCACAATATAATACAAAATATTACAGCATTGACATTTTTGGTAATAACCTAAAGAAATATCGATATGAAGTAATGCGTACGATCGATTATTAATATGAGAGTATGGAATGTATCGGGAGCATCTCCTATCCTCTTCATATTTTCCTCTTCCTCTCCTCTTCCTTTAACACAAAATTAATTTTAAGATATTAAAACTTCATTTCTAATGAACTAAGAAAATTAACATAAGAAACTTCTGTGGCTTGACTTCAGTTAACTTGTATATTTATATCTATCATTGTATATTATATAAAAGCTATTTGTTTCTTACAAAATATATAAACAAATCACCCAGGTGAAAGACCATCATCCAGAATCAACAAGTTACGCAATCCTCGAACCTTCAGCTAGCACACTCCAATATTTGAGGATCCCATGGTCCTGCTAGTTACGAACAGTTGGGAATATTTTTTGTTAGTCATTTGAAATTCATATTAAATAGTAAATGCAAGTCCACTCTTTTGAAGAACATACTTTTCAATCCCTTTTATTACGTAGGTACATAGGTATCTACAATATTTTAGGAAATACAGAATTCATTCATTACGCATTCCTCATTGATAAATTAAAACACGTAATTGGCAACTAAAAGTAAACAAAGCTAATTATACAATGAAATAATAAAAACAGAAAACAAATTAATTCAGAACGAGAAACGAACATAATGAATAAATTACCTACGACCGTAGAATACAGATGAAAACTAGAAGTGCTTTCCATAACATTTTGAATGGAAACAATATTGTTTCATTTAGCCTAAGAGCCGAGCGCTCTGTCTCAATTATACTTGCTGGACATCGTAGATCTAAGTCCCATTTGAATTTCGTAAACATAGTTTTGCATGTTAAATTTAAGCCCCGATTGAACAAATATTTGGATTACAAAACACGCCCACAAGGTATTTCTTGTGTTCTTCTTTAATCTATGTCTCTAACCTACGTATAATCTATCCTTTGATGTAGATGTATTATTCAGGCCAAACACTGAACGGCGACCGTCAGTCAATCACCGCAAAAACGATAAAGCTAGAAATGTTTCTCTGTTCATATATAATTGCGCAAAGTAATGTTAGATTTGCGTGAGTCTCGCTGCAGTAATGCTTAATAAAAATATACAGATTGAAAGGCTGGACTCGCATTTATGTTGTAAAGTAATATTGAAATATGTAAACATTAATATTGAGTAGTTATAAGGATTTCCTCACACCAATGTCGGGCTGAGGACCCGCTGATTCATATTGTACAATTTATTATAAAAAACATTAAAAATGCTAGGGAAAAACAGTTTTCATTAAATGAAGCGGCGTAAAGAGTACTATTGAATAAATAATTGAGTTAGTAATTAAGTCATGTGAAAAAACACGAAGCTGCACAAAAATGCACCTCGTTTACGTGGGGCGGTTTAGACGCGCGCACACCGATGTGTGCACGCTCCTGCTAGTCCTATATATACCGCGCGTAAAGCGATCTCAAGTCTTTCTCTTCCGACATCTACTCTGACCGCTTCACTCTGGACTGCTTCTCCCGCTGGAACCACTACAACCGCCTTTCACTTCTGACCTTGCGCTTCCTTGGAATACCGACTGCTCTCTCCTTGGATATACGACATCACAGCAACCGGAACAGGCCCTGAACATAAAGCAGCTCACCGACTAGAAGACCCAGCACCCCCATATTTACAGTCAACGTAAAAGACTTGCGTCTGATACAGTGTACAATTCAATAGAACCAATAGTTAATGTATCTCATATTTTTTAGCCAGTGATAGCAATATAAGCACCCGAAAATATTATTTTTTTACGAATTGATTACAAACTATCGACTTTTCTCTACTTTCTATAAATTGAATATGCATAAACCTTCAAAAAAAAATATCTAAATGATAATGAAAACCCCTACAAAAATCCTTTTTCTAGTTTAGAAGTACTAATTGCACACACAGACAGACGCTGATAGCGACTTTGTTTTATACTATATTTTATGCCGGAAAATATTATTATTATGATAACTTTCAATGTATTTCAAACACTTTTTAGGGATGTATTAGAATTATTATTCGCAAAAATTTTACAGAACGGGGTTTGCAAATCCAAGACTCAATTGTTCAAATTCCGTGAGACAACCCGTCCTAAGTTTTAAATAATTAGTCACAACTCGAAACGAACGGTGAGTCACCAAAGTTGACTTCAACTAAGTTTTAGTGCTTCATTTTTCAACATATATTTATATTACCGTAATACATTGAGAAATTTTTAATAATGTTCTTTAAATAATAAACATATAGGATAAACGGTAAATTATAGCTGAATTCATTGACTATAATCAGTTTATATGTCTCCGTAATAAAATTCAGAGGTAGTAATCGAACCCCAATCACCCAACTCATATTTCAGTTATTGACGCGAGCACTCGAGTGGTTGGGGATAACCTTGTTACTAAAATTTGGTTAGTTAATTAAATTTTCAACTTTAAAAGAGAACGTGGTATTTTATCTTAATAATTTACATAGGGACGACTCAGACAAATTCTGAATAAAATAGGCATTCACTATTATATTTATTCCAGTTAAAATAATAAATTATTGTTAACTATAATTAATATATCGGTGACACTTTTTTTTAAATTTATCAACGTCGAGAAAAATTAACCCGGCGAGGCTGTGGTGGCAAAATGTAACAATGTATATGTGGTGGGGTTTGACATGCCCACTTATTAAATTGGCCATAAATATCATAATATCGATAAATTAAGTTCTAATCTTATGTTTTGTGATATTAATATAAACAATAAACAGCTTTTAATGAAAAAACTTTAATATTTTAATAATTTTTCTATTATTATTTACGAAAATATAAGAAACTGAGTTTTTTTTAATCAAAAATAGGCCTTATCTTAATAAACCTCTAAAATAAACAAAAACAAAATTTTACTTTAAACAACAACTACTAAATTAAGAAAAAAACATCAGTCTTTGAATTAGAAATAAAAAACTATCATAATACTTTGGAACAGCTTAGGAACTAGGGTCATCATCACAACAATTTTTGCAGGAAAATTTTACATGCTCTATACATATGGCCTTCCCACATGTTGAGCAAGAGTGCTTTGTCTTTCGATCTTTTTTCCTTGGACAATCAGCACATCTCGTATATCGCCCAATACTATTCTGAAGTGAACGACTTGGTTCTTCATTAATTTGCGAACAGATCCTTTCGAATATAGACTGGAATGTTTTTTTGGTCTTTCCGTAATCGTAAATGTTCATACACCAGAGCTAACCCTAGATTACGGATAAACTCTGTTCGCTTTATGTTTTCATTTTTGTTTTCCCGAAAAATAATAGTTGCGTTTGAAGCAGCTATGTTTAGTATCCCATAAAAGGTGGTCATAGGCCACCGCTTTCTGTTACGCGAAACATCGTAAGTAGCGCAGAGTTCATCGACAACATCTACTCCTGCTTTTGTACCATTATAAAATGTTATAATTTCAGGCTTTTTCTATCTCCCGTGGTCTCATCAATTCTATCATCATGGTGTAAAGTCGCTAATCTCCTGTTCTGTCTCAGATCCTAGGTTATGTTCGCTGCAATGATCAGATTCGGGTTCGGAGCTTGACTCGTCCGAACATTCTTGGAAAACCTGATCTATCATGGACTCAAGATGCCTTTGATCTCTTTCGAAACTCATTTTCGAATCAAAAACTAAAACAAAAAACAAATAAAAAGCTAATAACCAAAAAAACAATTTTCAATTTTACCGAAATAACCACACACCAACTATGTGGCGGGGTATTACGTACCTGACAGGAGTTTGCACACGTATATCTCAAGCGCCGGTTAGCGCAACACTGCGATCACGCCACTATCCCCTCCCGCAGCTCCTTAGCTCCAACTATGCGGCGGGACAAACCGTTACAGCAAAAATTTAAAACAAAACGATCGTTGAAGTAAAGCGTGGGGTATGTCACACCCCACCACAGCCTCGCCGGGTTAAATGTTCTTATTTCCTCTGTTATGTGTTTTAAGTACTTCCAAATAATGTGCAAATGTTAATTATGGAAATCTATTATTGGTGTTCGTATTTTTAAGTACAATTTATACGTAAGTGCCATAAGGATAAATTATTATTGAATATTTCAATTCGATATCGTTACAAATTCTACTTACCTTTATTTCATTTAATATTTTTCTCAGAAAGCTTAAAAATTCTATAGATCTGTGGCGGTTCGCGGCTTTTGAGGTAAAACACTTATATAGGTACAATCATCTTGATCAGGCATTCCTAACCTGCGGCCCAATTGAAGAGTTTTTGTTGCCAAAAATGAAGTTTTCAGTTTTATGATGGGTATTCAAACAAAAAAAATGGTTCTCGAAAATTTATCTCATTTACGGTATGTTTTGTGAAATAAGGAATTTTTGTTATTAGACCTTGGACTCTCGATGGGGGTTTTGATTTAATGATTGAAAATCTCCAGGCGTTATATTCACAATCTATTACAACCAGAATATTTTTTCCGTACATTTCTAGGAAGATACAATGCAACTGATCTGATTTTGAAAAGTAGTGGGTAAGTGCAAAGGACACACTCAGGCGCATGTATAATGGATGCAAGAGAGCGAGCAAGTCGGTTAAACACGTGAATTTTTTTATATAACGCAGCAAGGGCAAACAAGTGGAGGTCGCAGTATTGAAAGGAGAATTATAACTCTGTAAAAATATAAATCGAATTACCACTTCGTATCTGAAAATGTCAAGCAATAAATCAAAACCCCCATCGAGAGTCCACGTCCTACTTGTTATGCTTATGCCGGCTCCCATACTCGTGTTAGCAGTGATGCCATTCCTAACAAAATTTCTACCTATAAAATATCTACCGAAATTTGTGAAAATCTTTATTTAAAGTCCACCGATATTAACAAAAATGTACCAAATTTTTTGAAACTTCACTGCCCACTAAACGATTTGGGTTGGGCACAACTGATCTAGATGATAAATTTACAGCTTGGAATCATTTCAATTTCGTATTTATAATAATTCTCCATTCTTAATGCACTCAGAAAATGTATTCTGCAATAACTGTAATTTCGGTGTCTTCAAAAATCACAAATAACGTTATATAAATAATTAAAATAAAACTACGGTAAATGCCTTTTACAATGACATTTCATACATGACCATATAATATACCGTGAAAGACAATAACATATTTTTTAGTTGAAATAACGAATATATTTAAATTAGCGCAAAAAATGAAACATTGTGTTGAAATAAATAATAATTTTAAATTAGTGCAAAATAAGAACAGAATTTCAACAATTCACAAATTTCAATTTTAGTTTTCAACTTCCATGAAGATCCTATTTAAGTCCTGTCATTATATCATTATGAGCCAGTTGATTCACTAAACTGAAATAATAGCAGAACTTTATAGAGCTTTCACAGAACTTGAAATCTGATGAATTGTTCAAATTTTGTGAAACAACCCACCTTTAGATAATGAATAAAGAACATATTTAAATTAATGCAGAAAGAAAAAAACCAGATCAAATTAATTGGTTCATAAAGACACAGACATTAAATGAAAAACTCCTTTTAAGTGCGACTGCAGTATCTAATCCGTACTGAAAACTCGTGTATAATAATGAAGGCGACATCTCTTGAGAGAACAGAGTATCAAGTGATGAATATTAACTAGCTCGACTTTTCAAGTTTATATTTCCCTTCCACAATCTGCGCTCCGGGGAGCTCGGCTAAGCTAATTGACTAAGATATATGCTCGGCTCTTTGATATACAAATATCAAGATTCCCATTCTAGACACTGAATTAATCAAGTCAAGTAGTTTGACTAGACTTGTGACGTCAGCACGGACAGAGCAGTGCAACCGGAACAAATAATTAAAATAAATAATTTTATAAAATATCAGCCTTGTTGGCGTTCCTACAAGAAAACTATTTATTTTACTGCTTTTATGCACGAAGTTAAAATATATCATTCAAAAAAGAATGAACGAAAGGATTTTTTTTGTACACCAGGAAGTGGCGGCTCTTCTATAGGGGTCATTTGGTCAATTTAAATCGCTAAATTATTTTTATCATTGTTGACGAAATTTCTGTGGAATAATTTAAAATGTCAAATTCTGTGGATATGGATTCGTATTAAAATAAATTGCAAACAATTCAGTAAATTGTGATAAACTTATTCAATTAAATAGACAATTAGTTTATGTTACAAGAGAGAAAAATAAAGAGTTTTAAAACGAAAAGTTATAATATTTTTGAGTGTTTTTGCGGGTGCTATAAAATGAACGTAAAGGTATTTTTGCTTTCATTTCTTACTTTTAAAGTCAACAGATAAATAAGATTCGCGTTCGTGAGTTTTTAAAAATTTAAAATAAAAAGAAAACATTAATTAGTTGTATATTAGTATGTAAACAATTAGATAAATAATCTAAAAATAAACAATACTGTACTATTGGCTTCAGAATAGGTGAGAACCGGCAAATTAATCACATACATTGGCGTTATTACAATATTCACTTCGCATTAGCAATATGTATTAAAATTTCATATTATTTTTTTCGATTGACCTTCCACTTCTGGACCCCAAGAGCCGCCTCTGAGATCAGGTAATAATGCGTTGAAGATCAAATTGCAAGAATCTTTCCCTACGCGTTTCTACGGCATATTATAATCTCTAACCATGCAATTTTTTTAAGGTAAGCAACAGTCCCCGTGAACGCCTTGAAGGTTAAATTCTTCCAAAAAACGGATGGTTTCCATTTTTAAAAGGTAAGTCTCATTTAATCTGCCTTACAAATTATGTATATTCCTTTAAATAATGAAATTGACACCAAATCCTCGTTCAAGCCGAAAATAAAGCTAATATATTTTTAGGATTAAAAAACCTTCCAAGTTTATCAAAAATTGATATTATCATATTTGCAGAATAGATATCGTATTGCACGACGTCGTTCAACCAGAATAATATTTGAAAAGAGACTCTTTCTTTCGGGAATTGGGTTGAACTTATACGTAAATGATATTACTCTCGTCCATTCCAAAAAAAACGAATTTGTTTTTCTTTTTCAATATTGTTGCTTCTATCGTAAAACGCACACATAACATGTTATTAATCTAATTTAATAAAAACTTGTACAACAATATTGTATTTGATGCGTGGTAACATATCTTTCTGTAACTTGCGTTGCATTAAAATAAATAGGTTGCACTGCTTAATAATGTTTCTTCGCTCTGAGAAGACTTTCAGAAACTTTAAAAAGACTCGTATAATCAAGACATATTGAGGATTTTATATTTTTTCTCTACGTTAATAACCAGTATGCGTTTTTATTCACCAAATTCACCAATTTCAAAATAAATATTAAAATTTACTAAAAAGGATCAAATAGCGTAATTTCACTGTATTTTCTATTCTCCGAAAAAAAAGTATCTCCAAATAATATAAAATAAAGTCGCTATCTGCATGTGAAAAAAGCCATTATCAGGCGTCTCATTCATGATATACTTTCGAAGATTTTTTTCCCATCTACTTCCTTTACATCACCTGTTTCACCACCCCAACATCCCTCACTCAGCTCGGGGATGCCATAGTTCTACAGGCTCTGGCCTACTGGTATAAAGGCTATCGTGCGGTACTCACACAGATAAAAAAGGCATAATTATTTGTCACAGCTAGTGGGGTGGATTCCGATGAAAATATAAAAGTGTCCTAATAAATTGTCACAGCGTTTGCGTGGATTCCGATTAAATTATAAAAGTGTACCATTTATTTGTCACAGCTATTTGCATGGATTCCGAATAAAATATAAAAATGTCCTGATTAATTCTCACAGCCATTTGGATTCCGATCAAAATATAAAACTGTCCTTATTCATTGTCACAGCTCGTAGAGTGAATTTCGATTTAAATTTTAAAGTTTATTTATTATTTGCCACAGTTAGTTGAGTGGATTCCGTTGAAAATATAAAAGTGTTCTTATTTATTGTCAAAGCTAGTTGCTAGGATTCCATAAATTTTTAAAAGTGTTCTAATTAATTTTTACAGCTAGTTGCGTAGATTTCGATTTAAATTTAAAAGTCACCTAATTAACTGTCACATCTATTTGCGTGGATTCCAATTTAAATATTAAAGTTTCCTTATTAATTGTCACAGCAATTTTCGTGGATTCCGATTAAAATATATAAGTGTTTGATTAATTTTCACAGCTAGTGGCGTGGATTCCGATTAAAATATTAAAGTGTTCTAACTAATTGTCGATTGTTTGCGTGGATTCCGATTAAAAAGTAAAAGTGTTTTAGCCATTGTCACAGCTGGTGGTGCGGATTACGATAAAAAATATTAAAGTGTCCTGATTAATTGACACAGCTTGTTGAGTGAATTTAGATTTAAATATAAAAGTGTTTTTATTATTTGACACAGCAAGTTGCGTGGATTTAGTTGAAAATATAAAAGTGTCTTAATTAATTGTCAGAGCTAGTTGCTTGGATTCCAGTAATATTTAAAAGTGTTCTTTTTTATGTTCACAGCAAGAAGCTTAGATTTAGACTAAAATATAAAAGTGTCCTAATTAATTTTCCTAGCAATTTGCGTGTATTCCGATTAAACTATAAAAGTGTCTTAATTAATTATCACATCTATTTGGATTTCGATAAAAATATAAAAGTGTCCTAATTCATTGTCACGGGTGTAGAGGCGTGGATTCCGATTAAAATATTAAAGTGTCCTAATTAATTGACACAGCTTGTTAAGTGAATTCCGATTTAAATATAAAAGTGTCCTCATTAATTGTCAAAGCTTAGTACGTAGAATCCGTTAAAATTTAAAAGTGTTCTAATTAATTGTCACAAATAGTTGCCTTGATTTCGAATAAAATATAAAAGTGTCCTGATTAATTGTCACAGCTAGTGGCGTGGATTCCGATTTAAATATTAAAGTGTTTTTTTTAATTGATACAGCTTGTTGCGTGGATTCCGTTGAAAATATAAAAGTGTTTTTATTAATTGTCAAAGTTAGTTGCTAGGATTCCAATTAATATTTAAAAGTTTTCTTATTAATTGTCACAGCTAGTTGCGTAAATTTCGATTAAAATATGAAAGTGTCCTGATTAATTGTCACAATTATTTGCGTGGATTCCGAATAAAATAAAAAAGTGTCCTGATTTTTTGTCACAGCTAGTGTTGTGGATTCCGACAAAAATATTAAAGTGTCCAAATTATTTGTCACAGCTATTTGGATTTCGATCAAAATATAAAAGTTTCCTAATTTATTGTCACAGCTAGTGGCGTGGATTCCGATTAAAATATTAAAGTGTCCTTATTAATATTTACAGCTGTTTGCGTGGATGCCGATTAAAATACAAAAGTTTCCTTATTAATTTATACAGCTTGTTGCGTGGATTCCGTTAAAAATATAAAAGTGTTCTTAGTAATTGTCACAGCTATTTGGATTTCGATCAAAATATAAAAATGTCCTTACTTATTGTCACAGCTGTTTTCGTGGATTCCGATTTAAACATAAAAGTGTCCTTATTAAGTGTCACAGCTAGTGGCGTGGAATTCTATGAAAATATAAAAGTATCCAACTTAATTGTTACTGGTTGCGTGGATTCCGATGAACTCATCGTTATCGGTCTTTTGATGTCATTTTTGAAGAACGATTTATTATTTCTACGTTTAAGTATAAATATTATTAAACATACTAATTTTGGTTTTCGGTGCATTCATGCGTGATGTTAAATATTCCTATGTATTCTTGCGTATTGCGTTAAATTATTAGAGAATAATCTTTTTTTTTAATATTTATCAAATTGACATGATTATTAAATCATATCAGAAAAGCGATAAAGCAACGTGATAGTGGTAATTAAAAATAATTATTTTATATTTAAAATTTTTATTTCTTTTGTTTATATTTTTGATCGATCAGTATCTGAGTAGTGATTATTATAGTTTACATCGGTTTTCAATCGAGAGGTAAATTTTTAATCATTTCTATTTATTTTTTGATAAGAAATGATCCTGAGGCAAAAATTATATATTTATTATGCTTTCGGCTTCACAAATCCTACAATATCCAATGATTTATCAACGATCTGCTCTAGTATTACATAATATATAAGAAAATATATTTATTCAAAACTTCAGTTCAAAAACAAGGAAGATTTAAATAAAGGTAGGTACTATTGAAAGTACTAATTTCGGTTGTCGGCTCTGTCTGAAACTATGGTTCAAATTGGAACTGGTTTTGTGAAGAATTAACACAAGCGATAAAGGTAGGTATAATATAATATTTCAATTGTCATTTTCAAAATTGGAACTGATTTGTTAAGAATTCAGACTATTGCGTGATTTTTCGCGGGTCTGCTCTAGTATTTTTACATAATATACAAGTAAAAAAATATACTCAGTAGCTGTTTGTTCAAGAACTAGGTAGGTTGTATTATGTATTTTTTGTTAAAAATGTTAATATGTTTTTGAGTTTTAATGATATTAACTGTAATATATTATCATCAACAAAACTCAGGCAATCTCATTGGATCCACGCCACGGAGGTTTCTGCTCGAATTTATCTTAAAGTGGAGCGAAATTGTTCAAATATTGACTTTCGTACTTCTAGTGTTGTCTACTTCGCTGCTTCACTCGATCTTACGGCTGACATTGATTAAGGGAAGGAAAATGGATTCTTGCTAGTTTTATGTTGCTGCTTTCGAATACTTTGCCGCAATCAAAGAGAAAAGTACGGAACCCTTTATAAATTCGCGAAGTGATTTACGAAACTTTTATACGCACAATAACAAAGGACTAATGTCATTAATCCTACGGAACGACCTTTGCTGGAGATATGAGTTCAAAGCACGCGGAAAGTGCAAACATTAACTGGCTAGGATTAAAGTATCATGTGTTTGTTTTAAATTTAATTTCAATTACTATAACATTTAATTAAGTTATTATTACTAACTTATAAATTTTTGGTTAAATGGAAAAAAATATAGTATGGGTAGACACATCTACTGAATTTTAAGAGACTGGTAGTTACTGGTTTATACCTCTCCAGCAGGTCTCTCTCGAGCCATCGCCTTGCAACGTAGTGGGTAGGAGTGATGAATTCAAACATCCGTTACTCGTGGACACACTGACCCCCATATTCCTACCCACCACTCATACCCTTTTCCTTCCCCTATCTTCTTCTTCCTCCACTCCTTCTTCTCCTTCCTCTCCTCCCTCTCCTCCCTCTCCTTCCGAAATTATTTTCCGCAGTGCATCCTGTATGGAGCTAATTTAAAAAAACCCTACATGACAATTTGGTATTTCTGAAAGTAAACACTGTGTTATTAATTTTACCAAGGACGGGTTGTTTCACAGAATTTGAATAATTCATCAAATTGAGGTGGATTGTGAAGGTTCTATTCAAGTTCAGTTATTACATCATTATTAGTCAGTTGTTTCAAAAAACTGAAATAAATACAGAACTTAAATAAAACCTTGAACAGAACTTGAAAATCAACCTTGACATTTTGATGAATTATTGATACAATACAAAATCTGTGATACAACCCGTTCTTAGTATTTTAAAGAGATAGTGTATAAAAACTGTCAACAAATGATTTTCCTTAAAGTTTATCATTCAACACCGCAAGATATTTTACATCAGGTACTGAACATTTAATATTTGCTAGTCAAAAAATGGCAACACAGACATTTGTTTTCATAAGTCGAGAGTTTTGAGGGGGAGGATGGGAACGGTTAGTTCGGCACTCGGAGTCCTTCAAGAGTCCTCTCTGGTTTTAAGCGTAGCGTTATGGAAGGTCGGTCATAACTGATGGACACTCTCTTGTCCTTGAATTTTGAAATCAAATCATGAAATTTTTACAGAAATTCCGAAAGTGTGTTTTAAAATAGAATCAAAGTTAAGCTGTTAAGAAATCAATTCAGTAGTTTTCGACGGTTCTTGTTCTGGCTGTGGTAGAACAATGCGATGGTAACGTAAATTTAATTATTGTCACAAGTTTTGGTTAATTAAGACCATCGATAACTTCCCGATTAAGCTAATGGGAGAAGTGTAAGTATTTAATTGACAGTTCTGTAACGTAGTTACTTTTATATTGTAGATGCGATGTTTTAATGCTTGCGAGTAAGTACTATCGAGTTGTCGATGGAAATGAGCTCTATCGGTAATCGATGGAAGGAAGGAAGCGGATGGGGGCAGATGGTGATAAGATGGAGGAAGACGTGAACTTATCGAAGCCGTAAGATATTTTATTATGGTCTGCATAAGGGGTTTTTTAAATTGAATATAAACCATGGTTTTTTTATCTAGCCGAAGGGGGATTAATGTTGATTGACTTTAATTCTGTGTTCGGCAGTTGGCCATTTGGAATGGAAAGGATTTGAGTAAGAAAGTTAAAAAAATGGAGTAACGCTAATCACTTGTGTTTAGACGTTCAGCAACATGGATTTAATTTGATTGATTACTGTGAACGATCAAAATACGAAGAATTTATTTTTCTAACCTGAAAGGCGAGGTTACGAAAAAGAGTTCCTGTTCTACATTGAAACAAGTGACCCGCAACCATTTTTTGGAGACTCGTTTTGCGTGAACCTTTTTACTGGGAATTTTCTGATGGAAGAATTCCCAACATTCTGTGGTTCTGCATGAGCCAATCTATGGAGGATTCGCAGGTCGGCTAATCACACTGCTGAGAGACGCAAAGTAAGCTGGAAGCCGTGTAAAGATATTCAATTTAACCCCGTTTCTCTTCTCACTATTTCTAAACATAGAATATCAATGATAACTTAATATGCTAAAAGGTTTAAATATTGGGTATTTACTATAAAAAAGTGTTTTTATTTCATCCTTTGCAATGATTAACCACTTCACTTTCACCTCAAGCTTCCACACTACAGTATCCCCAGAAGGGAGTCTTTGTGGCCCATGCTGACTGAGCTCAATAGAGTAAGGTAGGTTTATTAAATCTTTTGTATATGTAGGAGGTAACCTCCCTAATACACCCTGCATAACAAGACTAGCACGATTCGACACGATTTCTTTCTTAATTATCACTTTCTCAATAATGGCAAAATTACTTTGTGGCGTCATTTTAATACATCATACATGGACATGTACAATCATCAAGATACACATGTGTATCCTGATAAAGAAACTAATGGTTTCGAAACATGTCGATCTTTTTTAATTAAGTAATGGTGTATACAAATAATTTTATTTTCATATAATTTAATTACCAATTCTTAAAAATCAACGAGCAAAACGGTTTGAGACCGTATCTTTATTTAAAACTGTTTTTATGTAATAAAACGTGTTCCTCAAAACAAAAGTGGAAAATGTATATTTATCTCAACCATCGTTGTAAAACAAATATTACACATATTCATTAATATTGTGATGTAGAAATCTGTCGAACGTTGTATTCTGCTGTTAGAATACCTATAATATGATGTTTGATTGAACGCTTACATGTTCACAAGGGTTGAACGCGAAGAAAGTTAATATTTAATAGTTACACAGTTAACCCTTCAAGCGTCGGAAGGACATAAGTAGTTTAAGTAGCAACAAACATCATATTTTATTAGAGGCTCTGAAGGACATATCTGACCGGGCTCCCATACATTACTAGTTACAAACATCATATTTCATTAGAGGCTCTGAAGGACAGATCTGACAGGGGCGTCAATAAATTTAAAAGTATTTTTATCTTTTTTTTCTATAATGGGTAGAAAGGGATTTTTTCGACGTTGGAAAGATAAATACTTATTCTTTTTGGGATTGTCTAAAGAATATATAAATGAATACATGGATAAAATCCAAAAATGTGTCAAAATGCGTGATTTCAAATTGGCAATATTTTTTCTTTGGCAATTGAAAGTAATTTTTTTTTAAATATTTTTTTATTGTATAAATGGCATAAAAAATAATGTTTTTTCTTTTCAAAATTGTGGATGTTTCGAGTCAAAATGTCCCGGTATGTTTTTTATAAACATTTTTATGTTTGATATTAAAATTTTATTTTTTAGAGATATTAATGCTTATTTCATATTTAAACATTACAAAAATAATTGTGTCTAGTTTCTAAGTATGTATTTTTTTTACGACAAATTCTAAAATAAGGAATATGTAGTACATTATAGATACGTCGGGATCGTTTTGAAATTCCATGAAATTTCAGCGTCGTTGGGACTTGTAGGCAAAAATATTTTAAATATATATATTGAGTTCAATGACTGTCTATCTAGATAGAAGTATGCTCCACAGCAAATACTTCACTGAAAAGCTTTGAGTAGGTATTTCAGACTGGTTCAAGTATCGGAGCTTTATTGAAGTCCGAGTAAAGCTGGCTTGCAAAAGCTGGCATTCTGTATGGAGTTCAGATTACGTGGCTTTGGGACAAGGAGGTTCTATCTGCCACCTGCGTGAAGCTAAGATGATGAGGTTTAATGTTTTGAGTGACGCATAACAAAAATAGACTTTTCTGAATAATTAAAATTGAAGGCCGTATTGTAACTGAAATATATTTTATGTTTCATAAAACCACGTGCAAAAAAACTGGAATTTAGCCGAAAAAACTTGGCAAAAAACGGATATATACTATTTGAAGCTTTGAAAATCAGTTCAAACTCAGAGCGTCAGGGTTCTGATTATTACTATTATTATTTTGCTAAATATCATGTTATATAAGATATTTCAATCACAATACGTTGTTCATATTCTCTTTAGGTAAAAGTAATTTTTAATCAGTTTTAAACTTGAGTGAAATTCATATGTCTAGATAAACCCACGATGATTCTGAATAACTAAGTTTTTTTATATATTATTTTGCTTAAAATTAATAAAATGTCATTTAAAAACGTTTCAAACCATAACAGAGTTAATGCCTTGTTCTCTCAGAACTTACACCGCTACCTCACAGGTAGATTGGCCGCGTGCAATAAAAATGCCGACAATTTTAAAGACAGATGGGTTACCACCGTGGTAATCTATTATTTTATTGAAATTTTGCCAAATATTTAAATTGGGATTTTTTGATTTCATACCCCTCCTGATAATGAGAGGTATTTATGACGTCACATGTACCCTGTCAGATTTTGATCGTTTTGGCAGGATTTGAGAAAAGCAAAACATAAAAATTATTTTTACTATGAAATTGATATTTGTAAAAAAATAATAATTTAACTGGATTTCCCTATTGGCAGATTTAACCTTGTTATCCCAAGGAATGAGCTCAAAGCACAACATAAATGAAAAATTTGTTTCAAAAATATTGTATCACTGGCATGTAGAACTAAGTTATCCTTAAAATTAGCAAATAAAACCTCATTTACATATGTTATCCTCATCTATTTACTATACTTTTTTTACACTCTCATAAAGGGTGTTTATTACTCACATTTCTTCTCATTCTCATTTCCCATAAGTGATTTAAATTAAGCTTTTTTGCATACTTATCTGCGAATATATAAAGAACTCGACTAATTTTAGATAAGAGAAAAAGTAACAATATTTGCACAAAAAAAACAATTTATACCATAATATCAGATGGAACCTTGGTGTTCCAAGGATACGTTTCTAGAATAGCGATCAGCTACTGACCACCTTAAGTATTTGCACAGTTGAATTTAGTAGCCACATTTGGGTTAGAGTAATAAAACACATGTTTGACCTGTTCGACCACATACAAAGGAGGGTGATTTTATCTGATTAGTAATCTATTGTTAGCAGATCACAGCTGTATACACAAATTGAAATAAATCCACTTTTTAACATCCGATCAGGCTGAGACTAGGCAGATAGACTCGTTGTCGATGAAAATGTATTCTATCAACTTTTATGCCATTTCCAAACACGCGGATATATAAGCATTTTTCTGAAATTAGATGACATTACAGCAGTGAATATACAAAATGTATGTCGGTCCTACCCAATCGTGATTTGGCGCAGTTATTTTTTTACAATTTTTTTTTATTAGTAGTTTCAATTGCAATGTTTTTATATGATATAGGTATAAAGTACAATATAAGTGTAGATTCAATTTTGTAGCGTGGTTGATTTCAGTTCCTGGGAAGGAAGGTTTAATCCTCAGTCAACCGGAAGATTTTTTTTAAATACATTTATTAATAAAAATAGATGTATCGTAGCAAAAAAACTTACGGAAACATGCATTAGTAAAACATGTTTTTTTCCCGTAAATTTTCCTATGTACATACGGTGTCTGTAAGCCCATACAAGCGGGAAACTGGTGTATCTACGACACACAGAGAACTATTACGATATTTTCAATCTGACCATATTGATTAATTTACTTTTTTCTTGTTTTTTAGGAATCTAAAGGGTTAAAAACATGAAGAACCAGGTCTACTTTTTGACACATTCACCGATTCACCGATTTTCCGCTGGTAAGACGATTTTTCGGAAACCGTGAACAGCTTAAAACTTTCCAAACACAACGTGATTGTCTGAAACCTGTTTATATACGATATTGACAAAATCCTTCATCTATGGTCAGATAGTGATATTTGCGAGCACGGTCAGAATATGATTCCGGCAGTTGGTAAACAAAAACCGCTACTTTTAGCGCGACCTCAAATATATTAAATAACCTCTCAATATGCACAAATTTTTGGATAATGTAGTTCTTTACGAAAAATAATGACTATTTATCAATGGGTGTGAACTTACATTAAGAACGAAAAAAAATCGTATATACGATCCGTAAACTTATTTACTTCATCTAAGATTCGATCAATTGATTATGTTCCAATTTGTAGAAACAAAAGATCATATTTCCATTCAAAATTGTCAATTTATTAGTATTTTTAACTTGTACGTAGCTGAGGTTTAGGAATGTTAATTCATAGAGAGATGAGCCAGTGTTGCCAGCGTACATAGAATTCTGATTTATTGCATCATCAACACTGGTCTGTGTATCAACAAATCGTTTTAAAATCGTCGATAGTTACGCCTATCTATCCGATGTTGTGAAGTTATATATTTGATTGTGCTACACCCCCCCGGTCAATCGAAATAAATAAGTTGAATGAATTTTGAATTTGGTTTTCATTTTATTCGTGGCAATCATTATTGAATTTCAACGAGAATTAGCAATTATTAAAATAGACATCTTGAAAAGCCAAGTTAAAAGACTCGGTTTGCGAGACTCAGGGCCGGCCTACGCAGGAGCAATTGAGCAGTCCTCTTCGGGCGCCGACTTGCTAAGGCGCCGAGCATTCAATAAGCCGTGGCGCTGATAACACCTCATACAGCACCAGGCACCGTTTGGCTCAGTACAGTATTTGGCTATGATAAATAATATTCACAACTCAAACTTGAACTTCGCTTCTTGAGCTTAAATTTAAGTAGTTGTAAATAGTTCAACACTAAATAATTCTGTTTGGAAATGGAAGAAGGAGATAAGTCAAAATTAGCTCTACCAACAAGAGTTAATTCAACTTTTTCTTTATCGTGTTTCAAAATAGTGAAATATTTTATATGGCATGTCCATCAATGAAAATGTATACTCTTAATTCAGAAATCTCCTAAGAACTTAAAAAAATCAATTGTTTAACTTTATAAAAATGAGTAAAGTCACAAAGGAAAAGCGTTTGAAGTCGTAAGCTTCAAAAAGACGGCCTTGTTTGTTGCCGAATATATTTTTTCACGCCTTTTTCACGTACGTCGTTAGGATTCCAACTTTATTTGAGACTATTTGATAGGGCAAAATCGACCGTAGGTCTGTTCAATACACCCGGGCCGCGCGTTGCATGTTTTTGCACACGTCTTCTTCACCTACGTCGTTATGATTCTGATTTTATTTTAGGATATTGTGTCGTCTTAAATAATCGGCTCAGAACAACCTCTCTGACAAATAAATTATCTATTATTTTTCTGCGTGTAATTTTTTCGCAAGATCACGAACGTCATCACAGATAACAGGTTAAGAAGGCGATAACATTTTTAAATTAAAATATTTTATGGATTTCTTAAATAGTGTTACAAATGCCGGATTCATTGAATAAGGATAGCCTATCGCCCTCTGATTGACTCCTACCCTTCGATCAATCTTTTCGCATCGATCTGCCGCAGTTAATCTGCAATCTCCTCCCTAGTTATTTGAAACTGGTAGGAAGGGATTCTCGAAAAGTGTGAAGGAACGCCATATCAAAGGGATGTTTGGAAGGAGAGGACACTGTTTATTTTTGGTTAAGTAGTTATTTTCACCGATAAAAACTTTCACATCAGACGCATCGGAACCGCAGTTGCGGTTTGCGAACTTCCTGCATTACGTTTGAAAGACAAATGCCATGTAAGTATTTGTGACTATGGTGAAGGTATTTTTATTTTATTTTAACGTTCAAGATAACATTTTCTTAAACGATTTAAAATGCGCCATTTTCGATTTGCAGAAAAAACGACATGATCGTTTTAATTCGTGAATTCGGCAGCATTGACGTCATGCCGGGTGATGTTGATGAGCCGTCTTACTAGACATTTGAGTTTTCTATGTCATAATGACGTTGTAGCCAGTTGGAACCGTTATGGAAGGTGCAGTTTTAGATCGTTTATAAAATCCATAATTTTGAATGAAAATATTAGAATTACAAAATTTTAGTAAAATGATCGGAATCAGAAAAATGAACTTTATATCTTATTTTTAACGGTATTCATAGTTTGTCAAAAATAGCCCATTGGAATGAGAGCAGGATGTAGTTTACATCTGATACACACAATTAATGGAGCAAGGAGACAGAAATGGTGAAAATTAAACATGGCAATCAGAAAGTGGAATAACTTGGAAATATTTAACATCACCTCACTCAAAGTCACACAGATAGCAAAACATTCTAATCGAAACCACAAAGGGAGATGACAAATTAATAATATTCACTCAAAGCAACAAAGAAATTCGATACTACTCCAAATAAACTGTTCCAACTTAATTTTTGGATGGATACACATCTTCAACAACTACAAAAGTCTCTCCGTTTCTCACAATCTTCATTCACAAGGTAATCGATAAAAAAACACTTAAAATAACCTTCATTTTCTCCCCTACATCACCTTGACGTTCTTTCATCAGATCTTCCAGAAGATTTTCACCTGGAGTAGCTAAGGTTTTATTGTTAGCACAATGGGTTGAGGAAATTGATGTTCCGCGTGCTCATCGGCTTGTGTAAATACATATTCAACCGAATGTTGCCAGAAGAAAAATGTGAAAAATAAACGTATTTGCCGAACGAGCGGAGAAAAGCAACGATTCAAACGTTTCTTTTTTTTGTTTGACAAGCACTTTCGAATTTGAATAATGTAAACGAATCTTACCTCGACGATAATAACAAGGCCTTGAGGCAGTTTCCATGTGATATAAGAGGCTGTTCTGTGAGATAAACGATTAAAGAAACAGTTAAGACTTTTTACGGTCAGTGGATGAGTTTTTTTTATTTATTTATTTCTTTATTCATAAAATATATTTGAATACAGTTTTTTACATGCTTTTCGACTACCACACTAGACACATGTCCGTATTATAGTAGTCGAATGAGAGTTTCGTGAGTTGGTATCGCGTTCCACCCAGTCGTCATGAGTTCGATTCCTTAGCTGACTAAGTCCTACATCACGACAAAAGCGTGATATAGTTTTTTTCGGGTATTTTATTACATATACTTCAATTTTTTACCAAGCTTGTAAGATAACACACGTAAATAAATACATACGTCCACATTTGGAGGGTATATATTCTTCAGCATCATTATCTAAGCATCTCTTAAGGAACTGATGGTGGATATTTCTCGAAAATTTACCTAGATCTAGGGAAAAGCTTTTTACGGAAAAGGGAAAATATACAAAATCTAATGAAATAAAAAATTTTTTACAGTCAAAATTCTTTAGTCAATATTAGGAAATTTTGAAATATCCTGAGGAATTTCGGATACTTCTCATACAAACTAATTCTGAAACATAGGTAAAAAATGGGCATCCCATTATTGTCATGCTCATTGACTGCGATATCGAGCCGTACATTTCCGTCAGTCAGTGGTCCGTACAATTCCATGTTCAATAGGAGTCAGCACTGCCATGGTTGATAAAAACTTTGCGAGAAAAAAAGCAAAACATTGCAGCTTGCGTTGCAAAACCGTGCACTGTTTGAGGACGCGTGATTAAACACGAGTTTAGAAAGAGAATTAGCGTAACAAACTTGTGTGTACTTGACCATATCAGATGGACCTATGGATCGACCAATGGATCGAATGGATAGAACAATCCGATCGGTCCGTCACAGAAGTATACATAATTTTTCGCATAAGTAATATTATACAATCCGTCTGTTGTCTGTTATAGGTAAATACGTGCAAGGTAATAAGGTTCGTTAAATTCAGTTGACTGAGTTCATCAAAAAGTATATGTAACATCCTTGATTAGAAAACATACTATAATAATTAATAGATCTCAAAAACTAACGCTGCACTCTCTCAAATTTTAGTTGGATATCTTATGAAACGGATCGCAGCTTGAAAAATTATGCTCTAGACTAGATTGCTTTTTGACCAACCCGGTAATTAGTAATTTTAAAAAGTTTATTAATTTAAAATCTTACACCGTCCTCGAAAATAAACCAAAACCATTTCAAAGCCTTATAAGTTATTTCATTTCATAATCATTTAGTGCCCTAATGATATTACGACAACAAACAACAACGGAACAGCTCACAGTCTCACGGAAATCATTGTATCTCCCTTATTTGCAAAGTGATATGATTCAAACGGTGTTTAAAAGAAAATACACCACACTTTATATTCGATTCGAGACGTTAACTACAGAAAAATATAAACAACACAAAAAAATGTGAAACCAAAGGTTCCGACCGAAATTTGAGGAAAAATTATGAAATTTGTGATTTTTTTATAAATTATTTTTACGTGAAAAGACATAAAAGTGATATAAAAGTAGTATTTGTTTTACATTTGTCTAATAAAATGTGTAATACTTAATTTTAGTTCAATATTTATTGTTATCTATTATTAGCAATTTTTTAACATGTTTGCATTAAAAAATTTCATTTAAAAAATAAATGTATATTTATTAGTCTTTTGAAAGCTTATTTTTTCATCTATCTAAAACAGTTTTTAGTTTTCCTGTAGGTCAAGAAATATAACTTTTATTGAATTTTATTTCAAAGCGGAAATATAATGCTCAATATGCCAGATACGTGAGGGCTTAACATCTATTAATAAACTAAGCGTGGAGACATTCAATCGTATTAAAAAAACTTCGATACCTAATACTTTACAAACGTACTAACGTATTTAATTTCGCAGAGGCCGTGTATTTATTTATATGTTCGTGGCAAATAATGAAATCTGTTTGAATCGTGGTTTTCAAATAAAATAAAAATCTACAGCTTAACACATAATATGAATATCACGCTCCTATTATTTCCCGACCTTAATGTTTCACGTACACATATAATCTGAATTTTGACCTGATGATCTGGATAAGAGTCAAATATTGATTCAGATTGGCGAAATTCATGTTAAAACGAGAAAGGGACCAAACTTCAGGAGATATCATTGAAATCCCGGAAACTCCTCTAATCAAAATAGTCAAATCTTTGCATTATAATGATCTATATATATATATATATATACTTGAATCAAAATCCCTTTTCGGGGCGAATTTAATCAAAGTTGTCAGTTCTTTAGAATAAATTGTAAGATACAATTTGAGAGTATTAAATGGTCCCTAATTATAAGTTATACTTGAGTTATAAGAAGTAAGTTCCGTAGGTATTAAATCAAATAATTTGCCTGTTAGGTTTATAAATATAATATAATTTTTTGAAATTCATTAGAAATCATTTGTTAACTTTTAGTTATAAGTTAGTGGGTTGTTAGATAAATTGTTGAGATTAAATTTTGCTGTCATTATTTACTTTCTTTGGGTATTACAAAAGTCTCAATTACTCATGACTATGACATCCCCAAATGGCTGTGAGACTGAAAGGAGTTAAGGTAGAGGAGGGTTGGAAATTATCTGGTAATTCTGTAATCAAATGTAATAAAATGGGCGATGCTGAGAGTATCTACCATTCCGAAGCGTTCCTCAAATATAAATTAATTATTTATTTATTTAAGATTTGCTACAATACACATGTAAATAGATATAATACATAACAATTAGATACAATTGATGTTACCCATAACCTGCCTCACTAGGCTAGCGGATAGCCTGTGTTGAGGCAGTCATTTTAATAGTTAATTAAAATACTTATTATCAGTATACCTACACATTTATTTTAATACGAACACTCAATATTTTTGTTGGATCAATAGCGTAGAATTTGGGTGAGGGCACCGGTAAAGGCCCTATTATTACTTTATATCCTAATTGTAAATGTTCTTTTTTAAAATTGTTTGAGTATGACATGTTTTTATGTTTTCTAAAAAAGTATTGTACAAAGCAAGTAAATAATAATATTTCATGATTTAATAATATTTACGATAGTGAAATAACACATGATATTTATTTATTGAAAACTATCTTTTATTTGTAAAGCAACCATAATTTTTATCGAGTAGGTATATCACTATTAAAATGAAATAATTGTTTTTAATCGATCCGTAGTTAAAATGAAATAAGAAATACATTCAATGAGGCACTCGTACATAATAGTGTTACTAATAAATTTGTTTTAGATTTTACACAACTTACAAACAACGATTAATTAAATGTGTGGGTTGTTTATCACTTGTGTGAAATTTAAAACACCTTTATTGGTAAGGGGGTAAGTAAAGCCTATAATCGACACAGGCAACCTATTTAATTATTCCAAAATCAATATAACCACTCACCATCCTAATCTATTAAGCACGGTTATTGGGATTAATATAATTGGAATGGGATCACTACTATAAATTAGTTTATACAGGCTGTGACAGAACGCACCCGCCTTAACTAAATTAAAATTAAATTAAACTAAATTAAACAGCGTTTTTTTAATAGCTAAATTTCTTATATCTTAGTAGTATTTTAAAGTGCACAAGTGAAACGAGATAAATATTTTTTTTCGAAATTCGTTTTTAGGTTAAAACATTAAAATGTTTGTATTGGAAAATAAATATTCTTCTATGGAAAGATATTTTTGTATGGGAAGCTATTTATCTTTCTTACTTCTACCTTCATTTTGAATCACCCCGGATAACCTGAATATTTATTTTATTAATTTATTTTTTTAATCTAATATAACAAATTAATTATAAGGATAATTTTACGGTTCCGGTGCTGAGGCGGACTAAGCTTTACTTAAATACCCACTGTTGGTTTCAAATACTATGACGTTTGTTTCAAATCCTGTGACGTTTGTTTCAAATCCTACTATGTATGTTTGTTTCGAATCCCATGACGATTGTTTCAAATCCTACTACGTTTGTTTCGAATCCCATGACGTTTATTTCCAATCTTATAATGTTTGTTTCAAATCCGTATATGACGTTTTTTTTCAAATTTGTTTCAAATCCTACTACGTTTGTTTCAAATCCTGTGACGTTTGTTTCAAATCCTGTGACGTTTGTTTCAAATCCTGTGATGTTTGTTTCAAATCCTACTACTTTTGTTTCAAATCCTATGAGGTTTGTTTCAAATCCTGTGACGTTTTTTTCAAATCCTACTACGTTTGTTTCAAATCCTACTACGTTTGTTTCAAATCTTGTGACGTTTGTTTCAAATCCTATGACGTTAGCTTTAAATCCTACTAGGTTTGTTTCAAATCTTACTACGTTTGTTTCCAATCCTTTGACGTTTGTTTCAAACACTACTATGTTTGTTTCAAATCCTATGACATTTGTTTCAAAACGTTTTATAATAATTTCATCTTCTTTTATTTTTTTCAGCCAGGTTTTTTTTTTAATAATTTTAATTATTCGTTTTATTTATCGCTGTTGAAAATGAAATATTATAGAGCTCATTGAGAGCTATTTATAGTTCCTTTGGCCAAAAAGAGTTTTAAGTTTGGGTAGTTATATTCATAACAGTCAGAATTTCATTCTGGTTAGGTTGTGTGTCTCTTGTATTGTGAAACATTTTTAAACCCTTCCAGATACAATGGTTTTGCCTAAAGTGGGTAAAAAATGCAGATGTCACCATTTTGGTCTTTAGTGACATTTTTCATTCAATTATAAACAAAAAGTTTAATTTCTTCATAAGATTACCACCGGCTAGAACTTTAAGCCAGACCACTAATATCTACTTTTGTGAATATGGCATCCCCAGTGGTTGGTGAACTTATACCCATTGTAAGGCTGCATGTAGTTGGGAGGGAAATGAGATAATAAAGATGAAGGTTAGGAAGAGGTACCTGGCTCTTCAGATCTGGTCACCAAACAAGTCTAATTTTTTTTAATTCTGAATGGTGGTATTTCATCAGGGCGAAAATAAGAGTAGGTATCTAGGATCCATCACTAAAGTAAGGATTTGATAGGTTATGTTAGGTTAGGTGAAGTTAAATATGGCTTGGTTAGGTAGTGTAAGGATTTATGGAACTAAAAAGGTATCTAGGATCTACCACTCAAGTAAGGATTGGATAGGTGATGTTAGGTGAGGTGAAGTTAAACATGGCTTGGTTAAGTTATGTAAGGGTTTATTGAACAAAGATGGTATCTAGGATCTACCACTCAATAAGGGTTGGATAGGTGATGTTAGGTGAGGAGAAGTTAAATATGGCTTGGTTAGGTTTTGTTTATTGAACAAAGAAAGCATCTAGGATCTACCACTCAAGTAATGATTGGATAGGTGATGTTAGGTGAGGTGAAGATAAATATGGCTTCTTTAGGTTATATAAGAATTTATTGAAGAAATAAGGTATCTAGGATCTACCACTCAAGTAAGGATTGGATAGTTTATGTTAGATGATGTGAAGTTAAATATGGCTTGGTCAGGTAATGTAAAGATTTATTGAACAAAGAAGGTATATAGGATTTACGACTCAAGTAAGGATTGGATAGATTATGTTAGGTGAGGTGAAGATAAATATGGCTTGATTGGTTATGTAAGGATTTACTGAACAAATTAGGTAATCTTAGGTATCTCGGATATTCCTTTAGTCCAGTGCAATTAGCGATTCGCGATCGTAATTATTCCGGTAGTCCCAATTTTTATAAACTGATCCCCTGATGGAAAATTTAAGTTTCCGGCCTCTGCGCGCCGCCAATGAAAAAACTGGCCGAAATCGGGCTAAAATCTAGTTTTTTCCAAATATCTCATTTACAATGCAAATTTTGGCTAAAGTATCTTAACAAGTATAGTAGAACATAAAATTACCTACAACTTTTGTATGAACAATTTTATTTTATCTCTAATAGGTACCGAGGTAGAAAGTCGAAAAAATGCGTATATTTTTGAAAACACAAGTTTTTTGCGCGACTAGGTTTATTTTTTTGTAAATACCTCGTTACAATTTTGTGAAAAATTTATTGACAGTAATTTTGTAGAAAATAAAATTTCATAAAAGAAATAGGTATGTGATTTATGTTTTTTATCTTTATTACATATCCATGCTCGAATCCACCAAAACTAGGCCAAAAATTGAAACAGAGGTAAAGTGTTTAAAACTTGGCATTCCTTGATTTTATTTTTCTTTAACAATTATTGTTGCAATAACATATACGTTGACAACAATCGTCATGCCTGTGTCAGACCTAGCTATAAATATAGTAGATGGCCTATTTCAGCATATCGGTCGCCATACATTCCAAATGGGAAGACCACTAAAATAGGCCAAGCCACTACATTTATACTCGCAGCTAGGTCTAACATGCCTATCAACGTAATCACAACATAAATTTAAGATTATTAATATAATTGAGATGATAAAGTATATAAAAAAGAGAAAATTTGGTATTTTCGTAAAATTAACATTTATTGACATTCTTTTCTTTTTTACTTAAGTTGTCAACATAACAAAAATTAAAATTAATGGTAGATCAGTTTAGACAGAAGTACGAGCCCTTGACTATAGTTTCATACTCTTGGCCCTGAATAGCTTCTTCATCTGTCTCATCACCTAAATTTGTGGTGATTGGGTCATCATATTCTTCGTCATCGTCGTCAACTTCATCAGACTTCTACAGCATTCTCGCAGGAGTTGAGATTGCAATGAATGCAGAGTAGGGAGCATTTTAAACCCGATTTTCTGCAGGTGCACTTTCCAACGCAACCTTTTTTGCATTGACAAGATATAAAGTTCAGCAAGGCCTGAAGTGCAGTTTCCTTCAAAATTAATACTGGAGTAAGTAACCTAACAGCATCCTTCTTCCACCCCCATTCAGTTGGATCTTTATCGTGACCAAGCCAAGTCTGCACTTGCAAGTATGTTCCTAAAGCGTGTTGCTGGACTGCATCTTTGGTGGGTGGTAGGCTGGATAAATTGAATTTGTTCTTTTTTACTCCTTGACAAAAATGATGTACCTTAAATTTTCCAAATTTTATTTCTCATTGCCGCCATACAAAAGTGAAAATAATTGTTCGACAGCCAAAGTGATTGTTTCTGGCTTTGCTTATGGATCTTGAAATATACGAACAAGTTCATTCACTGAGTGGTTCTTGAAAAGAATATTACAAAATTTATTTATTTTTCGGAATAACTTTATTGAGTAAAACCTCAAATTGTAATATTTAAATATTGAAGACAATTTTAGTGATTTCTAAACGAAAATCTGAAACAGAAAAATCAGAAAAGGAAACGGTCACATCTGGGACTCGAACCCAAGACCCTTGTCTTTCCGGGACAGTGCTCTACCAACTGAGCTAATGGGACCCTATTCCCCTCGGTCACTTTTAACTGTATCATACTTCGAATAAGAACTACTAACATTGTCTTCATTTTTTCACCGGAACATTTTTATTGGCAACTATCTTTATGTATGATCGCAAGATTCAACCCGAACTAAATGCAATCCAGACAGCGTCTTTTTAGATAAACCTATCTTATTTTTTATTTTTAATGTGCGACATCTGTTGACTTTTCTGCGAGTTTTTTTTTTTCAACTTTTCCTGGGTTCGAGTCCCAGATGTGACCGTTTCCTTTTCTGATTTTTCTGTTTCAGATTTTCGTTTAGAAATCACTAATATTGTCTTCAATATTTACAAAATTTATGTTTACCTTGTCCGAACGGAGCTCCAGTTGTATAGCAACTACTAATGGCATGACGGAATAAAAAATTTTCTACTATTTCAATGTGTTTAAAACATTTGTTCGAGTACAACTGATTTACCTTTAACAACTTTTTGGTAATAAACGTTGGGAGGTGAGAGAGCTGTGAGGCGTACCAGCAGGTCACTATCCTGACCAACGATTATGACTGCATCATGTTGAGATGACAACGAGTTTGCTGTGGTTACTATAAGAACGTCAGCATCCTCTTCAGCTTGTACTGTAGTTATGTGGGATCGTGCAAATAAGGTTCTGAGTAGGGAAATAAACCGAGACTTGTTCTTCTCATTTCCCAGAAACTTTTTCTGTGGCACTTGTGGGTGCATGCTTTCAAAAAATAAAACTTCAGCAGAAGTTGTAACTCTGGCACGCCGTGCTCTTTCCACTCCTTTAGTGCTTTTCTTTTTTATAGAATCTGGGTATGAATCGAAGACCACTACTGCTTTGGATCCATAATGATTTTGTACACACCTGACATATTGCTGGAAAATCACTGAAAAAGGTTGAGTACGACCCCATACAATTTTGTGCACTAAATATCCTCCATAAATTACGTGTACTTCACTGCTTCCCAGTTCTGTATTATTTGGCAGAGGGTTGAATGATGAGTAAAATATAGAC
Organism: Hesperophylax magnus; assembly: GCA_026573805.1. NCBI lineage: Eukaryota > Metazoa > Arthropoda > Insecta > Trichoptera > Limnephilidae > Hesperophylax > Hesperophylax magnus. The sequence goes on along the minus strand of JAIUSX010000141.1, from coordinate 2,768,600 downwards.
TTTGTTCCGTTGCGCATACCTTCCTCTGAGAAAGGAGACAATGGGACAGGAGAGAGTTCATATTGGAAATAGTCTTTATGTTCACTTTCAGATCTTTTGGTACCACATACGATGGAATAGCATTAATGGATCTATTGCCATAGTCACACCCTGATTTTTGATACTGCTGCTCACCGCCGCAAGAGAAACTATCGCATCATTACGTTTTAAGTGTAGGTTTCCAAAGTTCTGGTTGATAACTTTGGACATACCGAATTTCTCCATCTTTTCATCCATGTGACAAGTGACTTTGCTATCCCCGATCGTGCTACTGCTAATAGACATAATCAAGTTTGTTTTAGGAGATGGTTTATGGCAAGCAAACCAATCAATGAGAGTTTGAACGTCTTGATCATCCCTCTTAATTCTTGTAGGCCTCATCTCTACATGTTGCTCTGACGTTCCTGATTCAATCCCACAGAATGAATCGATACCCTCACAAATTTTATGCAGATAAACGAATAAACGATGTGACCAAGTAAATTTGTAAATGTACCTATATATTTAAAAATGCAAACAAGAATCTAATAACGTGATAGATTTTTTGTGCGTACCTACCTAGATTTTTTTATACTTTATATCCGTAAAAAAATATATAAACATAAAAATTACACATCTTTTTGAAAATTTATGCTCTACACAATTGGTAACAATAAAATTTTCATGAAATTCCATTGGAAACGAGGTATTTACGAAAAACCAAACCTAGACGCACAAAAAACTTGATTTTTCATAAATGTACGCACTTTTACGACTTTCTACCTCGGTACCTATTAGAGAGAGAAGAAAATTGTTTATACAAAAGTTATAGGTACTTTTATGTTCTATTATACTTTGAAAGCCACTTTAGCCAAAATTTGCATTGGAAATGAGATATTTGGGAAAAACTAGAATTTGGCGCAATTTCGGCTGATTTTTTCAAAATGGCGGCGTGAGCACAGGTGCGCCAAGGTCGGAAACTCAGATTTTACATCAGGGGATCATTTTATAAAACATATAAAAAAATTGGGACTACCGGAATAATTACGAACGCGACCCCCTTTTTGGCGCTAATTGCACTGGCCTATTGTTATTGCTCAAATAATACGTACAAATATTTGGTACAGCACCGAGGGAGCTAATTCGGATGAACGTTATTGTCAACCATACTGTAGTATAAAACGATTATGTCGACAATATGCAATATGTACTACAATATGAAACGTACAAAAACGGCAAAAATCAAATGCGAATGATTTGATTTATAAAAAATATTTTAGCCATTTGTACACCGAAATTGAAAAATATCTAATTTTTTATTAGTTACGTACATACATTTTAACGTTTTTATTACATTTCCTTTTTTATTAATGCCTCCTATAATCCAGCTTGAATCTAAGAATTGGTGCAGTCTTGATGGTTTCCGGCAGTGCACTATAATATAGTATTCCTTTGCTCGTTTTTGTAAATGTCCTTGCACATTATTTCATTCAGTAATAATTTGGTCATAGGTTATTTATTATTTAATGTAAAAATATCATCGTCTTCAATGTGAACATCTGTTTCACTGTTAGCCATTTTAGTAGGCTTCTAATTTTAATTTATTTTGAAAATCTATTTTGCCTAAGTATTGTTCACATTGTCTCTTTTCGAAAATTTGCAATTTATTTTTTTCTCTGTCATTACATAAGAAAAGAATCGTTGAGCGGTTTTCTTTGTTTTGTATTTACTCAACATAACATCATTTCAATAACGACAGATCGATAAAATTATATCATATTAGTAAGAAGTTAGCATTTAAAATTAATTTCCCTTACCTGGTTTCGATCCTATATATTTCGAACTTTTTGTTACACCTTGTACTCGTATAATATTATACATATAATTAATGCTATATACAAATGTTACTCTTAACAAAGACCCATCATTTGTTCTCACGTTTAACATAATATATTATTCTGATCTGCCACCATCAAACGTGTTTAGTACACGTATTAATTAATAGTACCTATGTAGTATTGATTTAGCCCAGTCAAATCAGTTTGAACTAGATAATGTTACATAATACTCTGTTTATGGAATGGGAATTCAAACGATCTGATTTTAGAACATTTGTGTAATGAATAGGTTACCAGAAGGATAACCAATCGACATACCTAGCTATTTAGTAGGGGCGTGGTAACTCTTGATATTTGACTTAACAGCGCAAAATAAATGGAGACGAATCAAAGTTTGGATTTCGGTTTCAGCCGAGGTTTCAGTTATCTGTAACATAGGTTCAGCCGAAATCAACATTTGGATGTGCATATAAAAATAGTTCCAAAGACCTGAAGCATGTGGGACTATGCCACACTTTATTTGGAGAATATTGTGAGGTTCAAGCAAGCGGGGAGGAGTAAGATTTGGGAATGTTGTCTTGGAGACATGCAATGCAAAAGACATTTCAAACGACGTTCTGGTTCTAAACTACTATTCTATCCAAGAAGGAAGATTTTGAGACAATCTTCCACCTTGGAATAAGGTACAAAATACCTTAATTAAATGTTTATGTGAATTAATCCATAAATGTCTACCCCGCGACCTCTGAGTTCAAGTCGTTGTGCTTACCAATCTGGCAAGGAGGTTGTGCAAACTAATTAACCCTCCGATGGGTAATATACTTTTACCCCTATGAATGGGCAATGTGGTCTGGCCAGGTTAATAAGAGGTGTGGGATATCAAACTAGTTTGAGATAATGTCAGGTGTGCAAATAGTGTGAATGAACCTGTTGTATATATGCGTATATAATGGGACAAATAAATAACCTATTTGAGCGTACAGACGCACGTCAACGATGGTAAGTCTTTTTCCATCACAATTCTGGCCAAATCGAGTGACGTAAAAAAATATCGCCGTATACCTATTGTTCGGCCGATACAGCGATACTTGTCAACTAAATCCAATATCACTCGTTTACTTTGATTAACTAAACGATCAGTATCTGGAAGTTTTCCGGTGTAAATTTGACCTCTGAGCGGGTTGGTCTCCGAATCGTAGATCCACTAGACGTCGATGACATATGCGATGGCCTGTACAGGCCATGTGGTACTATCCTTGAAATTTTTGTCTTAATTTTATTTATTCTATCAACAAATCGCAAACTCATGGGCAATAGCACCATTTGAAGCAGCTCGCCCAGTTGTGTAGTATATTGATACCATTTGACAAAACGTCAATGGAAAAAAAAAACAAATTGCACTGAAAATCAATTGCTCATCGGAGTGCTAAGTGAAGTATGCACCATTAAATTTAACAAAAACCAACTAAGACTTAATATAGGAATTAATTTATTGTGGGAAATTGTAGGAAACTTATATAGGAATAATATTTTTTATCGCCCTTATTGCTTTACAATTGCTCTGTTGCAATGTCATCTACACACCATATATTTATATTTTAAAGTTCAAGACTTTCTTGTTACTAGGCGTGTTAGTCAGGGTCGAATTTTAGAGAAAGAAATAATACTACCCTTAGCAAGAAATAATAATACGTATTGATTGTATAATAGATATGTGATTAGATAAGAAACACAAGTAAGTCTGAAGATTCCTAAAAATAAACTGCAATTATGTAAATAAAACAATTTTAAGAAATACAAGAGAATCTAAAAATAAAACAATAATTACGTTAATTCAATGAATTTTAAAAGATAACAGAAAATCTAGAAATAAATTTAAAAAAATCAATTAAGAATAATTATGTAGGAGCCAGCGCTCACTCAGGAGTGCTGCTGTGTTGTGACTGTGCTGCTAAGCTGCGGTCACCACCGTGTTGTCGGAGGCCTTTATCAGCATCCTGACTCCAGTAACCCGGTGTTTATTTAGACCGACAAATGCATTAAGTTCTAATTCAGTCATACGTGATGTAACGAGTGCTACAAGGACACTTTAGGGATCCCTTTTAAACTACAATACCTCATTTCCTTTCTCAACTTTCATGCCTCGATTTCAAGAACAAGGTTGGGGCAGAACTCATTTGTGGAATGCCTGCTAGCGGTCACTGCAAACTATAATATATATTCTATCGGCTACTACCAAAATTACGTATTATTCCTATCATTATCAACCTGCTCGTCTCTCGCAAACATTCTAACATTATAGGTGGCTTTTATGTAGTGGCGGTTTATGCTCACAAATATGGGTGATATTTTCAGCATCCCTAGGCCAGGTAAAAACTTAAGAAAACTAGCAATTTAGGGACTTATACCGATCTGCTGGTGAACTAGTGGCGCCATCTTGGCAGAACAAATAAATGTATTTTGTCTTCGGGTATTTCCGCCTTGCCGAAGAGTTCAAAGGCATTGGTGAGAGCCGCTCATATTTCGGAGAAATTCAAAACAATGGTTAGCACTCATGCTCTGCGCAAACGGGTACCTAATTGATGTTCTCGATGAGCCATATGGAATCCACTCGCACCACGTGACTTATGACACGTGATAAAAATAATGCAAATTCGAGCTGGTTGAAGTTGACTTAGTACATACTTTTACAGTATCACTTTCAATAATGTTATTTGCTTTGTTTTTTGGTGACGTTATTATTGATTAATAAATATTATTTTTAGTTTGTTAAAATTTTGGGAGTGGTTTGTTTTAACCCTCCTTAACGCTAGTCGCCACTGCTTTTAAGTAATTACTAACGAGAAACTTCAAGTAGATACCTATTGTAACTTTGGAAAGCTTACTGATATGCATTGAGGTATATAGAAAGAGTCTATATTCCTTGCAAAATTAGTGTAAAATTTTGTTCCAGCGCGGGAAGCAGGAAGCCGGTGTAACGGCTGTAGATGTCACCCGAATCCTTCCTATCGCGAACCAACCCAACGGACGGAGTCGCCGGTGAATGTCCGCTGGAACAATTTGGGTTACCCGTGCGCCAACTTCCAGTACTCCTGTAAACCTGGTTTTTACTTTATTTTTTTATTTAGTTATTAAAAATAAAAATAATTATCGAGTATAAACCTCGACTAACTACCAACAACTTATTTCTATGACATTTCGGCACACTTTACACTACATCTAAAACTTTTTTAGCATTTAGGCAAAACCCACGAAAAGAAGCAAGGCTTTCTAACATCTGTCGGTAGTTCATTGAAAATATTAAATCCTTTAAAATTGAGATTACGTTGGGATCCCGACAAATTTGTTTTCGGAAGTCTAAGATCTCCACGGTTTTTCGTTGGGTAGCCTTGTATTTTGAAATTAATACTTAGATACATTCTTATACACAATTTCGGGAGCATTTTTTTTAGCTTGAATATAAATATTAAAGTATTGTAAATTTTACACTCTCTCACACTGAACATACATATTAATTATTTAAACATATTAATTATCTTAGAATACCTACTACAATTCAGTATTGCTCGCATGCCTCTATTTTGAATTATTTGCAATTTTTTTATATGTGTTTGATTGCACAAGAAAAAGACACCAGAGCAGTAATTTAAATGAGATGCTACTGTACAATTATAAACTAATTTAATTGTATTTACATCTATTTTATTCCTAATATTTCTTTAAAAAATTGTTTTTTGCCATTTTCCTAATAATTCGAAGATAGGGTTAATTTGTGTCGATGGTCTATTATAATGCCCAGGTATTTGATTTCCTCTATTTTCTCTATTTCTTAGTTGTCTATGATAATTTTACTGAGTCCGTTGAACGTTTTTACCTCTTATCATGTATTTAATTTTGTAACATTCATTTTTAATTTATTTATCTTTAACCACATAGATATTTGATACAGGTTGTGTCTTATTTTGAGCAGAACTTCTTCAAAATTATTTCCTGTTATATATAAAAGAGTATGATCTGCTAACAGTTTTATTAAACAGTATTTTAAGTACTGCACTATTTCGTTGATATATAATTTAAATAGTAATGGCCCCAATGCAGATCTTTGTGGAACTCCTATGTTCACTGGCTGTTTTTAACGTTAAAAAGCCAATTAACACGACTACTGACTAATAAAAAAATTATATATGGTAAAATCCTATTTACCGATGAAATACCATCGCTATTTCTATCTAAATATTATTAATATATTAAAAAATCCTTGTGAATTTATTTGTTTTCCTGCTAAAATGGGATTCGAGGTCTATAACGAATGTTTTGACAAATTTCATAACGAAATATCAGCATAACCAATATGCTATGAGAAAGTCGAAACTCTTAAAACTCTTAAACTCTCGGTGTTCTTAAAAAAGATAATATTGTTGCATCTCGTCTATTATATTTATTCGGACAAGGCCACTTGCGTGAACGCGTGTTAGGATGTATTTTGAATGACTAATATTTTATCAGGTAATGGTCATGCAGTCACATTTTTAAGAATATCTATCTGCCTACAAAAAAAAGTTTCTACTCATTTTTCTCCGTGTTGTGTGGTTTAAGAATATTTTTCCGGTTCATTGAGAGAAAAGTGGCCAGTTATTAGTAATTAAAAATTGTTTAAAAACGTAATTCGGGTTTGATTCAGACCGGTATGGATGCTTTATTAAGTCTGTCCCTTTTTTCTGCTACCCATGTGTCGTACACATTTACACACAAGCTTTAGACGCCCCTGTCGATAGTTGTGTTGCCTCCTTAATTACGCTTTAAAACAATCAAACTTTAGTGGACCTTATAACTCCCACTTAGTCGTTTCTGGTCCGACCTTAATGTAGAATAAATCACGCATTACCAACTTCCGTGCAACTAACGTCCCAAACAGTAAATACTTGTTAAATTGCCGAATGAATTTTATATAAACGGAAGCTTTTTCACATCTTAAGAGCTTTCAACCACTGAAATGATAAACCTATAGAAGTGTCATCTACACCGATTTTAAATATAACTAGCAACGTCAATTAAAACCACTCGGGTCTGGTAATGCTATGTTTGTCACCAAACAACTCGTCATCATGAAACTCGTCTTATAGATACTTTTCCATTATTTATTTATTTACCGATGGACCATATCAAATTACAATATATAAAATAATACATTAAGTTAAAACAATGAGAAATGTTACAATACAGGATATTTAAAAAAAATACAGCTATGAAACAAATAGGTAGTGCACAAAATCAATAAAGATAAATCAAGTCATGAACAAAGTTTTGATGCAGTTCACAACTTCTGCCACATTGATACAAAGTATTACTTGCGCAATGACTAAAGAATATCCTTATAGCTTATATCAAAAAATGTATGGTTCTGAATTGAGTTGACAAGTCTTGCCATACTGGACATTGGTTAACAGTACCTATCCTTAATTTGTGGAGTGTTGATTGAGGAAAAGCAAATCATTATTTCTGAGTCTACGGGAAGGAATATTGAAAGGGATAAGTTGCAACAAAGTAGGTGAGTCAATCACACTGTCAATATTTTTTAAAATGCATATTAGATCAAAGTCCTTACTACGTTTTTCTAAAAGAAAACATTTAATTTTCAAGTCGCCTCTTTCTAGCCCTAACCTCCAAGTAATTTTCCTTAAGAAGCGATGCTGTACGGATTCGATATGATTAATGTGGACATCATAGAATTGAGACCAAATAATGCTGGCATATTCTAGATTAGGGTGAACCAAAGAACAGTTAAGAGTTTTTAGTGTAATTAAACTTTAAAAGTCTTAGGTAATTCTATTGATGAAACCAAGTAGCTTGAGATATTAATAAACAAAGTTATTAATGTGTTCACGAAAAGACAGTTTGTAATCTAGAGTGATTGCAAGGTCCTTTATAGAATAAATAATAATTATAATATAGCGTGAATAGATTTATGAAGAGAAAAAACCAAGCATTTTTTAGCTCATAACACATTTCTATCCGTTGATCTCTTCAGTGCCTCCAAGTATCTACACTTACATGCCGGTACTTATACCGGCGTTAACAACATCGCTTTGCTCGCTCTTAAACGACTCATGTTAATAATAAAGGTAGAAATGAACGAGAGCCTCGCGGCGGTATGTTATTTTAGCTGAGTACAATGTTTTGAGAGAAATTAACCAACAAGTTTAAGATGTAAGTAGGTATCTCAATTCACTCACTTTATAAGCCAGAAGGGGATATGTATTTTAGAAACATTTACAAGAAACCATTATGACGAATGGCATTCCGGCTTTTTTCATACAAAACTCTAATTTGGATTGGAGGCCAAAATACTTAATTAATTAAAAAAATAATAATTGTAAAAATTTAAAAAAATATCTAGCAAGGATAAGTGCCACTTTATTTTTTCCGTTTTTAATTATAAAATATAGGCCATTAGAGAATTTGTTTATTATAATTTTAAAGAAAACTTTGGCAATTATTTGTTAAGAGAAACGGCTGTGCGGCCTTTTTCATAGAAAATCTAAATTCAAGTTTTCTATGAAAAAGGCCGTGCAGCCGTTCGTCTTAAGACCAGCAAATAAATGTGTTTTTTAAGTAATAGGTACGCGAATGGGATACTAGAAATGATAGGGAGTTTAAGGAAAGATGGGGGAAAATTTGAAAATCTATCAGATTATTTTAAAGAACGAATGCGTCCGGTTTTATATTTCTATACAGACATTGCGGGTTCAATATTCTGTTAACTAACTACTCCACCCTTGCACAGTAAACTTTTCCGCTTATTTATAAAGATGATAGTAGAAGTTTTGGTTGGGAGCAGTTGCGACTCTTCTGCGGTTTTACAAAGAAAAAAGAAACACGTAGAAAAAAAGCAGCAAATTATATTTTTTTTAAATATCAACTAAATAAATGCGTATTACGGATACAAGTTTTTAGTTATTCATTACATGGTGTAAAATTTATAGGTATTTTTTTAAAAAAGATAACGGGTAAATTTGAATGTTGGAAATGTATGTATCTAGCTATTAAGATCTACCCACTTACCAAGCAATACAATAGTTATTTCGAATGATAATTTTGATTTTGAATTGTAAACCGAGGCCATATGTACCTATTGAAAGAATATTAAACCGTGTAATTTGATACGCGTGTGATATTTTCAAAAGCAGAGCTAATGCGCGTGATCTGTGTTAAAAAATGATAAGAATTTGATGATGTGAAAATTTTAAAATTTTTGAAAAAAAAATCAGTTACATTTTAAACCACTTTCATACAATTTATTAACAATTTATTGTTAATTAATGTATAATAATATATTGTTAATTAATGTATAATACTTCCTAATTAATGTATTCAAGTTTATATTTTTATTAAATCTTTATCATTTTATTTTTCTAAAGATACTAGCACTACAGGTGGGTACTTTTTTTATTAGTAAGCCACTGGCATTTAGCAAAAACAGAGAGGTTTATGCTAAAAAAAAACAATTCCGCAAAAAAGTACTTCTAGAATGAAAAAGATAAAACGAAGAGGTGTAGCAAATATTCGTTCCTTTTAGTAGAGTTCCCTGAAGATAATCAAGAAATAAAACTATTTTCATGCATTGAAACGTGTTAACCGATACATTATGTAATCAGAGCTTCTGGAAACTGACAGGGCAAGCGAGGTTCTGTCATTCACACGCCAAATTAGCCTTCCAAATGTTGTTCTAGCTGCCGAAGCTGTCAGAATAGCTTGTCAAGAAAAGACGAGGAGATATAATAACAGTTACGAGAAAGATACGAGTAATTTTATAAAATATGAGATTAGAATGAACAGCAAACAACCAAGACGACAATAATTAACCAACAAGTTAAAATTGAAAGTAGATATCAATATATATTATATCAATTCAATCCTTTTATGAGGCATTAGCGGATAGGTATGTGGGATCATTTACGATGAAACCTTTAAAACGAGACAAACCCTAAAATAAATCCAGAATCTTAACGACCTAAGTGAAACAACCGTGCACAAAATATGTGACGCGCGGCTCTGGTGTATTGGACAGACCTAACCACAGATCTTTGCAGATCTCTAAAATAAAGTGGGAATCTTAACGGCATAAGTGATTTAGTCGCGTAAAAACAATATTAACAATAATATCTCGGGCTAACCGGTTATTTTATACTTGAAAAACGTTTTATAAAATTTTTAAACCGCTTTTCATAAAATTGTTTGATTGTAAGGTCCGATATTTATTAATCTCAAAATATTAAAATATAAATTCGCTATCCGTGTCTGTCTGTTTGTGCGCTTAGTTCTTCTAAACTACGCAACGGATTTTGATGTAATTTTCATCATCATTCAGAGAATTTCTTCCAGGTAAATTATTTTTCTAGAAAATAGAGAAAAGTCTATGTTTTGTAATCAAGTCTTAACAAATATTTTCTGGCGCTTAAATTGCTAATGCTGGCTAAACCTTATGAAATAGATCAAAATAATGTACCACGGAATTGTATATCTTTAATAGGTTTACAGAAAAGTAAGTGGTAGTTTATGTCTACCTCCTAAGGATAACCCCCAGCAACGCCGGGTACACGTCAGATAGTCTAAATATAAATAATTTATATCTGTAGGGATCCTTCTAAACCTGTTATTAGTCTTCTGTCGCTTTAAAATGAACGGCACAGTGGTTTTTTCATACAAAACTTAAATTTGGTTTGGATCTCATAGTATGAGACCAGAATGAACAAAAAAGGTGACCAAATAAATTTTTAGTAAAAATTTTGTCCGTCGCTTGCCAAATTAGCTCAACCTAATGTTATTCTCAGTTCAGAGCTGACAGAATAGCTGGAGCAAGAAAACCCACAGTGACAAAAGAGCTGTTAATATTTACTAACTGCAATACATGGTCAAAAGGACAAAATTGCGGTAGCAAAAAATAACTACATACAATAATTTATTAAGGACGACGTAAATTAACTGTTAAAAATAAATGTAAATTAAAATTACTATAATTAAATCGAAAGAAAAAAACTGTAGTCATTATAATAAAAACATTGAAATTGGTGAATATATTATAACATAAATATATTATTACGGCATAACACCCCAAAAACAAACAACAAAAATGGTGAATATATATTTTTTTTAATCAGGCGGTTTTCTCATGAATATTACACACCTTTTAAAAATAACAATTTTTTGTTAAAACTCGTTTCTAACACTGCTATCCGTCAATTTATAACGAGAATTTTTTTGTATCTAGTTTATTTTCTAGATTTTTATTACAATTTATTTGTTCAAAGCCGTTTTGTCAGTCAACCCAACACCTAGCATATTTCTCCAGAATCCCAAACTTATCCCACACATAACCTACAAGGTTCGTAACACGCGCCGTCTAGTTATTGAATATTTCACTGAAGTCGATTTGATATTCAGAACAGAATGCCAACTCATTTAGCTCAACATTGACTGACGGGCTTCTGACAAATGGGATTCCTCTAGAATCTAGAACAATGTTAATCAAGATGTTGCCCTCACGAAATAGATTCGACGCTGTTATTATTATTATTATTATTACAAAACTAGTATTTACATATTTGAATAATTTCGTCGACCGGAAATCAAAGGGTATAAATTATGGATTATTCAATAGTGATAAAAACGAAGCAACGTAATAAAAATATAAGGCTAAACTTTGTAATAATGTAAAATATATTTTCATATTAAATGCGCCTTACTGTTTACACAAACTACAAAAATATATTGGTTAATAAAAAATTAAAAATTATTCAAGTTGTTATTGTAATTATGTCCCAGCTGCTCCCACCGATCTGGAACTAGTGGGAAAATAGCATTCCCATTTGATGTATGCTGTGAGACTGATAGGAGTGCAAAAAGGAAGAACGTGATGTAGATAAAGATTTGGGATTACCTGGCTATTCATATTTTGTCATTACCTAACATATCGATGCATTTGGAATGGTGATCTTTAACCTCTATTTGTCGTAAAACAAAAATCCATTAAATAACCATACTCCTACTATGTAGATCAATCAATCTACCTTATCATCCTCCATTCCTTTATCCTAACCATATGTCCCTCTCCACCCTACTCCTTCTCCTTCAACATATTTTGTAAATGAAAAATTCACTTATGTATTCACCCCTTGCATATGTCATTTACTTTCAGCAGTGGAATGTTTATAATTGGCATAATTTGGATTTTTTTTTTTAATTACTATTATTTTATTATATTTATATGTCACCTCACAAGATTGCCCTTCTCTGTGCAGTGAAAAGACAGGATGACTATATCGCCACCCGGTTGGACCGCGTTGTAAGGAGGTTTAAGGTAGGGGCTGTCGGAAGGGATGTATTAATGCGCGTATTGAATAAGGAAGCCACGATTATATGAAGGAGGAAAAACAGATGCCGGTAGCTTGTGCCACATGCGGGTTGACGTACACCAACCAAACATCACATCATACATCAAACCAATATCAACTGTGAACGGGTGTTACGACGAGTGTCAAGTTTTGCCTACGTGAACCGGTGCACGGGGGAATGGCTGCCGGCTCCCTAGAGCAGACTCCTATGGAAATGATGTAACTTTACAGATTTTCTGTTATTTTTCCTAAATAAGTAGAATAATTTACCTGACTGTTGTAATGGACGCTAGTTTTAAACTGCTTAGAAAGTTTGGTAAATCAAGAATTTTATGTCACTTCTCAGGGAGAACAATTAGAAAAACACTCTACAAAATAATTATTATTTTCCGAAAGTAGGTAAATGAACGGATATTGCGTGACTGGGATGTAAAAGCCTCATCCGTTCTTCAAATTATAGTAAAAATAAACAAGAAAAGGGCGTAGGTAGTGGGTCGTTACTTTGTACCATAAAATATGTAAATAATAATCCTTTTCAGTGCGAATGATGTGCTAACAGCAATTAAAACACATTAAAATATTATTCTTGGCGCTAATAATATCAGGCCCGTCGCTAGCCGCCTGAACGCCCGACTGCAATACCAATTCTGCTTCCCCCACCGGACCCCACCCCCATCCGTAGGTACTTGCTTGCGTGTATGCTTGCTATTTATCCCACTATTTTTTTATAAATTAATTACTGATAATACATTCAAGATACTTACAAGTTGAAATACCATTCATTATTCACTCAGAGAAACTAGTTACGATTACTTGAATAACTCTAATTCTATACTAATTCACAATATAAGATGCCACGAAGAACAGGAGTTCCCATGTAAGTGAAATTGACGCCCGGTTCTCTCACTTTACGGCAACACGGTGATGTCCCTTCTAATTAAAATGAAAATTTTCAAAACTCTCCGATAGAAGACTTGTTTCTGACTTGACTCTTATTTTTAAAACTATTAATCGATTTATGGTATTGTACAGTCTCATCACGTTCAACATGCCAACTAGAACTAGTCGAATCAAAAATTATTTTTATTTAATTGCATATAAGGACTGAATAATTTAGACACTCGCTTTAACCTAAATTGCATGCAGTTAGTAATACTTTCCCATAAATTGTAGATGTGTTAAACTGCGTGAAATATAGTTTTAACTCTTGATTTACCCGGTGACTTCATGCATACACAATTTACCTGGTGGAGTCCCCAAGACTTCCGGAAATATTATCGTTAACTTAACATGAAATGAAACACTTTTTTAAATGAAATGCTAGTTACATTTGTTTATTATATATTTGGTTTTACAATGGCATAGGATTTAACTTAAAATTATAGAATCACTGCCTTTTATTAAGGAACTTCTAGAATATTGCACTTTTTGTAACAAAATTACGAGACCTAACTTTTAGTCTCAACATTCCAAATACAAACCAATTTTTCAAACTAATTTTTAAAGAAATATAACAAAAAAATTATCAATTCTTATAAAAAGTAAAAAAAAAACGTGCAAGACCTTCCAGTCACGGTTGGTGACACAGTCATTGCTTATTTTTTTTGTACAGCTAAGGCACACAGGATTAGTACAACTATAGCCAATATAAACAGTTTTTTCTTTTTAGACGCGGTGGACACAGGTGACAATACTTTCTATCATTCCGGGGGAAAAAAATACACTATAAAAATACCGTAAAAGGGCTAAAACTGTAACATTAATACCCCGGTGGAGTCCCACGGACTCCACTAACGTGATTACTCACGCACGCACTCGCGCACATTGACGTCCACTCTCCCTCGCGCTTGGCGCGTCACTGCGTGAAGGCGTGAAGGTACTGGAACGCACAATTTGTAATTCCAAAAACGAACGGTTTTATCAAAGATATTAGAAGAACGAGATGTGCTATGCGCAGTTCGTACTGAGTGGAATTGTTTTGCCGAGTGTCGCCGGTTTTGTTCACCAATACTACTGCACACCTTCGCTTACGCTAAGGCATCGCTAAGGTATCCGCACTAATACATAGAACAGATTTCTGTGCGTACACGTCCCGATACCGTTCAAAGTACCCTAATTAGGTAGTACTCCGGCTACGGTCCGGCGGCCAACATAGCATATCTCGTTCTTCTAATATCTTTGGGTTTTATGAGCGCTGAAAGTTTTCAATGGAGTCCCAGGGACCTACCGGGTAAATCAAGGGTTAAGAAGGCTATAGTAACATACCTCAGTAATAATAACAATTAAGGTTGGCATAAAACAGTTCTTCTGCATGGGTTCAATATAATTTTAAATGCAAATCTTACTCTTGATTACTGTTCCACTTTGTACATAATATTATCACAGGTTTATAAAATCCCATATGTGCATATATAAATAAAAAAAATACCTAAATTTACTAAAGTGGTTCGAACATGCAGACGTTCCCATCTTAATTTCGATAAATGCCAATAGGGTGGCTATGTTATGCGATAACGCTTGCAACTAATATAATGACATTCATAATGCTAACGAGAATGAGTTTAAACATGACAAGTTCGCTGTATTTGCCATCCATCAGATAGTGAGGCCCGCTTACGGTGCCCTGCAAATATCACCATTCTTACGGCGAGCCTGCAACATTGATGCATTATATTTAGATGAGACATGAGGCAAAAAAATAGATTCCGCTTTTTTACCTCCAACTGACCTCCAACTCTCCCAACGCTCTAACTCAAACTACCGCATCCTATCTACGCGCATAGTTTATCGCGTTCTAATTGATGAGATATTAGAATAACCATTCACACTTTGCATGCAAAGATGAAAAGTCTCTTGAAATGATTTTAGCCGTGTGCGGTAGATCAGTAGACCAGTTCTGAAGAGCCAGGTAGATACTTCATTACAAACAACCTACCTACGTATCATCATTATTACTTTTACTAATCATAATAACAAAAACAGTATTTTTGGCTTCCCTTTAAAAAAGGTATCCTAGGTTCAATCAAAAATTAAAACTTTGTGGTTTTAAAATAATGCTAATCCATGTATTCAAATAATGTAAAAGGGTATCTTAGCTCTTAATCCGGGGGTGAATCAGACGGGAGTGATTGGGGTGGGGTTTGTAAGGGGGTAAACTGGTTCGACCAGCATCCCCCTTTAAGCTGATCACGTGATCACTTAAACCCGGACTTAGCCGATTGTTGGAATAATAATATATTTGTAAGGTCGATGATTTGGATAATGCTAGAGGTGTGCCTACTAAAACAAAACTTTTCTTATTTTGAAGCTAGTGAAGGCCTTCCCAACCCCTCCCGAAAATGTTACATTGTCATCAAATATCCATTCAGTGACATTTTGTTTTTTGATATTTTAAAGGTCTAAATGATTTTTAGCTTTCTATCAAATCGTAATCAGCTGACAAGCTTAACAATATGCCAGTTGACCTCCTCTGCAAATAACAATTTGTTCAAAAGCTTTTTTTATGTGAATACCACACAAGAGTCCCACCTGCTCCCAAACGTCTGTAGCCAGTGAGACTATGGCATCCTCAATTGGGGTATGTTGTGGGGATGAAGGTAGTGGGGAGGAGAATTAGATGGAGAATAATGAGGTTGCAAAGTATCTGGCTATTCAATTCTGGTCACCATGCCTTAATGGTATTCTTACAACAGGGAAATTATATCGAACGTGAATCATGATATTATTGCATTTAATAAAAATGCGTAATTTTGAAATATCAATTGCGGCTAAGTCGCACACACCTGCAAGCTCTATGACCCTATTTCCCTAAAAAAAATAATAATGTTGAAAAAAGGAAGGCTGTTACCAGGCGATTCAACCCGCAAGAGTGAAAAAAATGTTATTCGCGCAACTAAACGCCTGCATTTGAAACTGTAAGCATTTTTTGCAAGCTGACGCTGACGTCACACGAACACCTGTAGAAGATATTATAAATACCTCACTAACACAATATTTTATTAATATTAAATATTTTCAACTGGTTGAAGCAATATCGCCGGTGACAAAGTGATCTTAACTTAACTTGAAATTACTATTCCTGAGTCTCAACTGAAAGCTGCATTCGCTTCAATTCTTCCATCACGGCACAATCATTTTAAAGATTACAAGTATGTGCAACGAGCTATTTACTGCCGGCACTCCATCAGCTAAGCCGGACGCATCTCTCTCAAGACATTACAATAGTGGTGCGTCTCCGTGTGACGGCCCTTATGATCAAATGACCATACCGCCGCTGACGTTCTGCTGAACGATAAGGCTGTCAATTTCTGCTGCTGGCCAATGCTGCTGATCACCTAAAGGCTGGCCAATTCCTGCTGGCTACCGACTTAACTGGCCACGGCTGCAGCAGTCGCTTGCTGAATCGTATGGCGCGCTGATGCACAATGTGCTCCAATGTAAAATCATCGCTGAAAACATTCCAATTGTCTCAGTTTCTTTCTGTGTACATATAACTTTTTCTTGTGAACTGGGTTGGCTGTAAGAAATAGTAAGTACCTATGAGCTACATCCCTTTGTACTTTCTGTATACCAGTACAATACATGAAATTAAAATGGGAATTTTGATTTGAATTGTCTTCGTTTTAAGATGGTTTGGATAGAACACCTCACGGTATTTTACTTAAGTCATTACCCAGGTTGAGGGCTGATGTGTGCCGGTGCTTATTATTATTTACAGTCTTTTCTTGTACAGGCAAACACGTCTCGTACAGGAATACTGAAAGTATCTTCCACTCTGCAAGATGCCGTTAGTTTACCTTGTATATATTTTTTTTTATTACATTTCGCGTAATAAAAAAAATCGCGCTGTTAATAGCCAGACTTGTATTGATTACGAAATAAATCAATAATCGATAGTGTTATCTAAGAACTTACTATCTAAAACGTCAAACGTCACACAGTTAAGTAAAAATATTGATATATTGGCAATGTTGAATTGAAATATTAACCTTAATGCATTGAAAGTCCCGCATTTACTTTTTGACACTAAAAGGAGAGTTGATTAGATAATAAGGTCCATATTCACAACTTGTTATGAGAACAAATTTCTACTAGCCCGAACCAATGTAGCTTCATTTGCTCGAGTGGATTCAACTCGCCGCGTAAGCGAATTCTTTCAATTCTAAGAGCTTTGTCAGTTCAACTCAGTTTGTTAGTAAGCCAATAATGTTACGTAATGAATAATATTATCAAAAATATGAGTATTCCGACAGTTAACCAAAGCTTATCTGTTACTATGGAGGACGCGCTAACATTTATCTATCGTCGGTCGGAATATTTCTTATCAATCGTTGGCCGTGCTCGTAAATATCGCTAACTGACCATAGTGATGAATTTTGTCAATGTCGTATTGACGTAGGGCTTTATCGAGCGTCCGTGTTAGATATCCAGGAAAAACCGACCCGATCAAATATAACGAAAGGTATCCACATATACCCATATGTTGGGCCTTTATTAGTCTACCAGTTGCACAGGTGTTGAAAGAAAATCTATTAAATTTTCTAGGCAAACTCTTTAAAATACCATTAGAACAAGAACAGAATTCTAATTTGGCGTCTTAAATATTATAACATTCAACATATTTCGTACTGCTTACCAAATTCTTCAGATTCTCTTTGGTATCACATTGGCTAATCTCGTATCTACTAAGTCATCGAATCGGACTAATCCTAGTCGCGAACTTCCCCACAAAAGCATTGTTAAAAGCTATTTTACAGAGGGAAGTTTTTGCGGCAAATCTCGTTGAATTATCTGGCTTTATTCGAGTAATATGCCATTTGTGTATGGTACAGGATTATCTGGGCAAAGTTAATAACGTCCAATAATTGAGGTTTTTTCATGCATGTTGTCTCTATTATATTCCAAACAACGATTACACAATGGATAAATTAATCGCTGAAACATTTTACTATTTAAATAACTTGTGAAACATTATTTTAATTTCACTGGGAATGGCTTGGTCGTAAGAATACTAGAAGACTTACTTCCTCTGAAAATACAGAGTGCATTTCAAAGAAAAGACATTCATTGACCCAAGATAAAGTTAGGAGAAGCAAATTCAGAAGCAGTGTGAGGAGAGATAGGGTCTATTATGGATGGAGGAAACCGAAATAGCGCAGGATAGGAATGCCTGAGGGGTAATTTCGGTTCTACTTGAGGATAACGAATTGTCCTTAACTTTAAAAATGACTTGTTCACTGTCCGAGAGGACTGGAATCGCACTATTAACGACGAAGTCATTAATATGATAAAGGCGATTTTATACTTAAGTAGAAGCCGAATCTCCCCCTCCCCCTGGAGGTGCCTTTTCTAGAACAAGGGAAAGAACACAAGATGAGATTTTTTAACATTAACCCCACACAGGAGGCTCTGAGGCCAATAATTTCCATCAGGGCTTATGTCATCTTTGGGGATACGGTGTTGGGGCTCTTTGTGAGGAACTAAAGGAGTGAAGGGCGAATCATGTATCCCTACCCTATGTAAGGCGATGAGCCAAGAGAGACCAGTTGGAGAGGTCAAAGGTTCTCCCCAAACCAGCATCCTGGAAACACCTCACCCGGTGAACCCGGGCACCCCTGCTAAACCACCAAAGATAGCAAACCATTTGGGGTGACCCATGTCAGAGGTGTTGGTCATCCAATAAATGGTTCCCCGGGCGACGGAACCCAAACCAGCTTCCCAAATTGTGTTGATCTTAACTTAAAGTTATCTTAAATATCCAATATTTTGAATATCAAAAGTGACTTATTCGTAAAAAACATTTCTTAATTTGGTAAGGATCTTGTACCTAAGCTCGTTTATTAATTTGACTACAACAGTCAGCGGAAGATGCCAATAAAATGGTTATTTAAAAAATGTTGTACCTACATTTATTTAAATACTTTACTTTAATAAAATTATTTTTTTGATTTTTCGTAAGTTTAATACGTTGGAAA
Source organism: Hesperophylax magnus (assembly GCA_026573805.1). Taxonomy (NCBI): domain Eukaryota; kingdom Metazoa; phylum Arthropoda; class Insecta; order Trichoptera; family Limnephilidae; genus Hesperophylax; species Hesperophylax magnus. Next base: position 2,749,379 of record JAIUSX010000141.1, on the reverse strand, counting down.
CGTTATACGAATAGAAGTATAGTGTAGGATGCAGCAAAAATCTCACAAAATAAAAGCCTTTGTATGGGTCATTAAGATATGACATTTACTTGGTTAAAGAATAAAACAAAAAAAGATGGTAGATATTTTCTTTGAAGAAATAAAATATAAAATGTACTTATAAAAAAACTCGATAGTTGAAATTTAAGCAAAAAAATTAAAAATAATATGTAATGTAGCCAATCCAACATGAGAAGATACTACATATTGTATACATATACAGTACAAAAACTTTTGAAGAATAACACTAACTTAGACTAATTTGTTAATTTAACAATTAGCTATTAACCGAGGAGTGAATTTGTTCGCTTTTCATCGTATCATAATCATCTCATAAAGTATCATAGAAATCGTTGTGTCTATCGATATAGTTACGATCATCCCTAATCGGGATGCAAAAAGGGATGTGTTCTATTTTGGTAGTTAGTACCGTGAGTGACTTGTGTTGCTATTACTGATTTTCGTACAGTAGATGGCGGACATTACTTTACATCACTCATTGTTTTACGTATCTATTTTATGAGAAAAAAAATACATATTTATTCAATTTTACATTCTAAAATTTAGTAAAAAGGCAACCATATCAATTTATTACTGATTGTGAATGTGTATTACTGTTAAGTATTATGAATTTCGTGTGTATGTTTGATGATTTGACATTTTGTTTTGGGGAAATTATACACGAGAACTTTACATACGTACTGTTAACTCATATAATAAATACTATCTTTGTGTTAACTTCACATTGTAACATCCTTTTCAATTAATGATACCGGGTTATGGAGCTATTGCTTTCTCATGTGTTTTAATAGTTCCACCTCATATATTATACGAATGTCGTACCGATCAGATACGATGATCAGGTAGGAAGTTTTTCCAAGGCATAGGTACCTATAAAAAATGTATATGATAAAGGTTCAAAGACAAACGGGTAAACAAAAACATCGATTGGATAATGACCAAGCACGTGACAAAGCTCGCAAACGGCAGTCACATATGCTTTTATGATTGTGATCTATGGTTATGTACAAGGTGTTGGAATTTTTTGACGTTTTAGTACCGTCTTAAAATATAATTTCTTCTCTAATGGCCTGAATGAAAATAATAATCGTGTAAATCTAAAAATTTCGCATGTGTAAAGCATGTATTAGAAATATGAACTATACGGTGTTGCAAAGAAAAAGTACCACGGTTTACATTCAAATTAACCATAGAATAATTAAAATATTCACCTCTATGAAACCAAATTTTCCGACCGCAATATGAGAAAAAAATATGAAACTTTGTTAATAGTATTACTTATTTTTATATGAAACGACAAAAAGTGATAATTGTTTTTGAATTCATTTTTATAGTTAAATCTGTGTCTTATTTTTCGTTTTTAGTTCAGTGATTAGATGAAAAAACTTAATGTGAGCGATTTTTAATACTTTTTCTGTTTGATTTGGTAATTTATCACCTTTCAAAAACTGTTATTAGGTTTTTAATGCGTTCAGAAATATCCCATTTATTTGAAAATTTATACGAAAAAATTCTCCGATTTTCTGACAGCATCTTTAAGAAATGTAACGGTCAATATTCCAGAGGTCTGAAGGGTTAAATTCGAATCGATGGAGGTATTAATAAGTTATAATTCGTTATTAACTATTTTTTATAATTTCTTAGTCCTCTAGAAGGTCCCGTGCTAAGGCAGACTAAAATTATTTAATTAGATGCGTCTTCTATCTTTATCGTTTAAGTGCCCTTTTTAAGGTTAATTCCGTTGACCTTTTTTACCCAGACCTTAATTATTAACTTGTAGTCATTAAACTTTTGTATTCTTTTTATATCTGGGGATGGATATGGCGGATTTTTTTTTGTGTGATATCATTTTAATTCGATCTCGTGTCATGTATACGCGGTCTAGTTCAGGGTTCCGTATTTTTTAATAGTTTCAATGGGGTATTTTAGCATCTTTCCGTAGTATTAAAATGCTCAATACACAATACACCGGAGCTTGTAAATCCACACTCAGCTTCTTAATGGACATAAATATTGTTGATTTACTACAGTCATCTAATACAAGTAAAAACATAAAATTAAAATGATGAATCATATGATGCATTGCAAACATATGCTCAAATTTAGCGAACAAAATAATCATATCTCAAAGCCTTAACCTGAACATAAATAAATACTCAAATTTTAAAAGGAAGAAATTTGCACTAAAACCAACCACTAAACACGAATTAACACTAATTTTATTTAAATTCAAACCAAAATCTTCGTCTGGTAGTGATAAAATCACAATGAAAACAATAAGATACACTTACAATACGAATTTATTGAACCGATAATCTTCCTAATAAATAAAAACATTACAGAAAGCAGATTTCCTTCACATTTCAAAATAGGGACTGTCACACCAATTTTAAAATCAAGTATCAAGTAATCATAAATACATCAATAATTATAGATCAATTACAATTCTAAACACTTGATCTAAAATCTTAGAAACAACGCTCAAAAATCATCTCATCACTATCTAAAATCGAACAAACTGTTATCACAGAAACAATTTGAGTTCAGAAAAATCTAAAGCACATTCCTTGACCTATCAAAAGCCTTAGACACTATAAATCACTCACATCTTTTTAAAATAGAAGTAGAAAATATAGTGATTACTGATAATGAATTGAAATTTTTTAAAAATTATATGGAAAATAGAAAGCAAACGGAACACTTTACAACATTACCAGCGAGTTGATTTATGTGAAATTCGGGGTGCCTCAAGGAAGTATTTCGGGTCCAATTCTCTTCTTAATTTACATTAGTGGCCTTTGCCACACATAATTTGAAGGTGAAATTTTTGCGGATGATACAGTTCTTATAATAAATGGGAAAAATGAGAAAAAATATAATCACGTATAGTTTTATATTCAAGAGGCCTTGAGGGAAATAATTTTCCTTAAGTCCTATTTCATATTGGAGGATTGTGTGACAGAAGGATTTTCCAAGCGTTGAAGCATATGGAATAGGCATCCATCTAACATTTGTTATAGAATTCCCGATGGTTATAATGATCGGTGTTTTGCCAATTCCATAAAAAGAAAATTAAATAAGGCTTGAATTATTTATGTAAACATTTTTTTCACATCTATTGAAATGTCGTCCGTAAAATCACAAAATACTTCTGGGATTCTACAGGGCGTCGAAGCGAAAAAAGGAGCTGGGAGCACTATGGATGTTGTTATGAGCAAAAAAATAGGTTCATAAAAAAATATTTATATTGTAGGTAGTATGGAAGAATTCCAATACATTTCGGTTGTTTTGTGGGAACCTATCGATCTAATATTAATCTATATTTACGCATATTTAAAATGCGATGGTTTTTTTCTAATTAATGGAACATAATGGACAAACAAAACTATTTATTGCTAGTAGCTATTACCTTACGAAACAAAATGTACAAATTATTGTAAAAAAAATTAATAATAATAATTACTTAGTACATCGTACCATTTTTAATATACATTTGAATCGTTGAGTATTTTGTTTTTTTTTGTTATGTTATGTTCTTTTAGATATTCTTTGTGATAAACAAAAACATTCCAAAAATCAATAAATAACAGTTTTTCATTATGTTTTTTCGCAAAATATATTTAAACACGCTACTAAAGTTTTCAGGATATCTTGTCTTACATGTTATCCTGGGTTCGATTCCTTGTCGTCACCGTTATATTTTCTGTGTCTTGTTCTGTTTATAGCGTTATGTGTAGTAATACCTTGATAGATAGTAAATGGGTAATTTGTCGGAAAGCGTGCATTTGCCTAGATAATTGACGAGTTGCGAAAATATTAGGATTTTTATGAACACTTATTCTGACATCATGATAATACATTCGTATCAGGAAAACTATCACTTCATTCGTTAATGCGGAATCTTGTTTTTATCTGGATTATGAATAATTTGAAGAGATTCTTAATAAATTAGAAATACTCGTTGTTTTAACCTGTAGGTAATGAAAGTTGATATTCATTTGGTGTTTGGGTACAAACATAGAGATTAAGGTTAAACGCGACGCTTTTTGCAAGAATATTTAGACAAATTATTTGTTTGCGCCCGTACATACGCAAAATTAATATGAATAAATTGTTTTGTTCATTTAAAAACTCAACTTTTTCGAGAAAGGCATTCAAAATCAATATTGTACCGACGTTTCAATGCAATATTATGTTGGTATGCTTTTCTTGAAAGAATTCAGTTTTTTACGGAAAAAACTGTTTATTCACATTCATTTTGCGTATGTACGGTCGCAAACAAATACTTTGTCTGGATTTGATTATGGGTACAAACAAATGCGGGAACTTCTGTGGCAAGATGCGACTTGCAGTAATATTCGTGTACAATACAAACAAATGCAGGAACCTCTGTGCCAAGATGCGACTTGCAGTAGTATGGGTGAACGATACTAGCGACACCGGTACTGGACCCTTTGTTTTTTTATTATAATTTGATGTTTATGTGAAAACAGGTCATTAGATTTTATTTGTGACAGGTAAAAAGAAGTTTTTATAAAAAAAAGGCCATATATCGAGGTATTGATATGTAATACTGATACATGGCCAATCTCCTTTTTTACCTATATTCTCAAATTCCTATTTAAATATAACAGCTCAGAAATTGAAATGGATATCAATTTCAATTTCTGTGCTGAAACTCGGCAAAAAGACTCGTTGTCGACGACAACGCATTCTATCATTTTTTTATGGCAATCACACACATACACCAGGATAAACACGCATTTTCATTCAAATCGGATGACTTTACAGCAGTCAGTATGCGAAATAAATGTTGGTCCTACCCGATCGGCATTTGGCGAGATTGGAAGAGTTGATGTTTGCAGTTTATGGGTGGGACGATCAAACAGCAGTTAAAAGCCAGTCCTTGTGTAGGAAGGTTCAATCTCCAGTCAATCAAAAAAAAGTGAATTAATTTTGGTAGATAGCAGTAAATTTGTGTTTTGACATATTTATATTTGGATGATTTGTAAAGCGCCGTTTTTTTGCAAAATCACCCCAATGACGCTGATGAAAATAAAATAATGACTTTGTTTATAACCATGAATTTTAATTTATTTAATCGCTCGAAATAAAAAAAAGCCGCGAAAACCAGAATCCAAATTCACAATAATGAATTAAACGTGTCCAATAGCCCAATATTACGTTTATTCCTCTAATAAAAATTATATTTGGATGATTTGTATAGCGCCGTTTGTGGACAAAATCACATCAAAGGCGTTGTACAAATATATAATACACTTCTACAATGATTTACGTATGTTATTACTAACTATATATGGAGATAATATACAATACAATACTAATTAAATTCCCAGTAATCCTTAATCACCGGTTCAAGTGACGCTTTGTATCTCTAGATATAATATTTATCCCATTATGTAGGTACATGACACTTTTGCTTTATTTCTCTGAGTTAAGTTTTAAGTTCATGCTATTTCACGTTATGTTTTGTCTCTACATGTATATACAAACATACACATTATATTTATTAATTAGTTTAATTTAATGCCCTAAATATTTGCGTGTACCAAGGAAAATCGGTCGGCTATAGAAAATTAAATAAATAAAAGTTCGTGGTATTATAAACACGGTACTTGTATTATTTTTATCAAAAAGTATAATTTTTCAATACATCTAAATAAATATTTAAATGTTCGTTTGTTCAAAATTTTAAATTTCCGAAAGTTCGTCACTGATTGCTTTGAAATTTCGACACAACGTTGTATTAGAATATTCGTGTGTTGTTTTACATATATATTATACAGATGTCACTTGTGAGAGGTAAAACATCGCCATATGTTGGAAAAACGTGTTTTATATAACAGCGCCATCTGTTGTACGTAAAAGCAACACGCGCAATTTTTTCTCTATATTCTTAGACAGACTAAGCCACATAAACGCGTGGCGGGGTACAGCTAGTTTATTAATAAAAAATAGATGTATTGTAGTAAGAAAACATTTACGGTGTTGAAGGTTTCTTGTCTATGGCAATCAAATCAAGCAAGCAAAACAAATCAACTACTGTAAGGTTAGGACAAAACGTGGTCCATTCATTGAATACCTGTATCTCTAGTCCACGAAGCAATTGGGAGAGGAACGTGAGAGGAGAGGTCCTAATTGGAAAATGTTTTTGAGTACACGGAAACACTCTTGAGCGACTGGGAGAGTTAAATGTTTTTCCAAAAACAGTAGACTAAGAATTCCGAATATTATTCGATATTGACGTTTCGGCTTATTTTATGAATATTCAATATTATGCAAAGAAGGGAAGAAATTTAATAATGCCTTTGTAAAAAGTGGAGGGTCAAATTAAATGTTTTTCCCGATGGTCGGTTGTCACTAAGCATTGTATCGCTATTATTGCATCTGTTCTAATGACATGAATTATTCAATATTTTTGGTGTTTTATCAAATTGGAAGACATCACTCATTTTAATAAAATATTATTTTATTGATTGTAAGATTTTTCGCTTTATCCTTTTTCGTGAGCCATCTGACTTTCAGTTTTGGACATGGCCTTAATAATAATAATATTTGGATGATTTGTATGTCACCGTTTTTGTGCAAAATCGCCACAAGTTTTTTCTAGATTTATCGATACTTGGCAGCTCTCATACATTCAAAGCCTGCAATTCTCTTCAAATCTCATCTGCTGCCTTCATTTTCATGCTAAGGTTTGTTTGTTTGTGGAGATTTTGATGATTATTTCACCCATCTTAGACTTGCTCCTTAGCTTCTCGTTCGCTTTATTATCTCACGGCTCCAAATCTTACCGGCTGCGCCAATGTTTTATCAAATTTTATTTCCATAAAATACGTAATACCACTCTGTGGTGTGTGTTGTTGTTGTTTAAGAAAGGATGCTCTTTGAGTGTGAAGATTTGTTTCAATAGATGATGCACCTGATTTTTAAGAATCAGAAAACTGCTAACTTATGACTGAACTGACTGATGGTCTGTTACAGAAAGAGGACGAGTAAGACATACTCATGCTCTATATCCTTTATATGCTTATGTTATATATTCGCAACAACTATATATATACTCTGTATACTTATGAATTTGTTATATATACTTTATATCGTTATGTAAAACATTCACAACAACCAGATCCTTATATCTGTAGTATACTTTACATGCTTATGTTTTCGTTTCATATTCTTTATATGCTTATGATTTATAATCTTTATAGGCTCATGTTTTACTTGCTTAATATGGTTATACTAACCTATATCTCTTATGTACTTTATATGCTTATATTTTCGTTTCTTATTCTTTACACACTTATGTTTTATAATCTTTATAAGCTCATGTTTTACTTTCTTAATATGATTATACTAACTTATATCTCTTGTAAACTTTATATGCTTATGTTTTCACTTCATATTCATATGTTTATGTTTTATAATCTTTATAAGCTCATGTTTTACTTTCTTAATATGATTATACTTCACATTCTTTACATGCTTAGGTCTTATATTTTCAACAATTATATTTACACTTTATATACCTATTCTTATGCCATATATATTGTATATGCTTATGTTAAATATTGGCACCAACTAAACACTTATATCTCTCGTATATCTTATATGCTAAAGCTTACGTTTTACATTCTTTATATGCTTATGTTTTATCTTCTTTATAACATTATGTCTTATATTACTTATATACCTAAATTCTACATACGTTTCATGCTTATGTTATATATTATTTATAAGCTTATGCTATATATTCACAACTACTCTTATATAAGACACACGTTTTCAAATTCTGATGAATAATATTATCACGGATGAACTAGATAGCACTTATAATATAACAGAAAAAGTATGTAATAATGTTGATGAATGTAACCTTGTTTTCAAAAATATGACAAACTCATTAGTAATTATGCACTTAAATATTAGGAGCATTTACAAAAACATTAATGAATTATTATGCACCCTTAGTCTTTTAAAAACTGAACTCGACTGTATTGTTTTGACAGAGGCCCACCTTAATACAGTAAATATAGATAATATACCACAATTACCGAACTTTACATGTATTTCGACGAAAACACACATTAACAAGAATAGTGGCATAGTAATTTACGTTAACCAAAAACACCAAGATATATCTTATAAAGAAATAAACATGACCCTCACGAACTGTGTAGCATTACAATTTAAAGTAAATAATCAGATTTATCAAGTTATTGCTGTTTACCGAACCCACGGATCAAAAACTCAACAATTTATAGAGAACCTCAAAGATGTAATAAACAAAACAAAATGTCAAAATACTATAGTGGCGGGTGACTTCAATATAAATATAGGTCTAAATTCAAACAGCGTCGAAAAAAATGATTTACTTAATACGATGGCTGAGCTTAACTTCATTTCATGTATAAACGATTACACTAGAGTTGTGCCCCGACAAAACCCATCATGTATTGATCATATCTGGTCTAAGGCTGACACAACTACACAATTAACACCTGTCATTTGGAAAACAAACATTACCGATCACTACACGTGTTTTTTAATTCTTCATTTAAAAAAAAATATTTCCTTTACCAAAACTGCATTAAAACAGTATAACATAAAAACCTTAAACATACAACTTCTTGAACAAAAATTGAAATTGGAAAAATGGGAAGAAACATTAAACACCGAAGATGCCGAAAAATCTTCAATAATATTCGAAAAAACACTTCGCGAACACATAATAAATGCAACTATACATAAAAACGTTAAACCTAAATCAAAACATAGAAAAATTAAGCCCTGGATCACCCATGGAATAGTTACCTCAATTAGGAATAAAGAAAAATTATTTTATCAAACCCGAAAACAACCTAATGACTTAACTTTATTAGAATTATATAAAAAATACAGAAACAATCTTACAAATTTAATTAAAAAAACAAAAGAAAATTACTTCAAGGTAAAAATTGAAGATAGTGGTAAAGATAACAAAAAAGTCTGGGCTACAATTAATAACATTATCGGCAACGGTAATAAAAATAAACAAATAAATAAAATAACTTATGACAACGAAACAATAGATTCAATAAAAGAACCAACTAAAATTGCAAATATTTTCAACAACTACTTCGCTAAAGTCGGAGAGAAACTTGCCAAAAAAATCGACTCGTTCCAACCTAAAAATACTACCAATACATCCACACAAACTTGCCAAAATATTTTCGAAAAATTTGAAAAATGCACTCAAATAGAAATAGAAAAAATTATAATGAACCTACGAGTGTCCGCGAGCCCTGGTTTTGATAATATCACAGTAAATATATTAAAACAAATGAGACAATTAATATCCAAACCAATTGCACATATCATTAATAACAGCATACAGCAAGGAATTTACCCAAAAATATATAAAAATACAATAATAACCCCGATCTTCAAATCAGGAATTACATCTGACGTCTCGAACTACCGTCCCATATCTATTGTATCTAACGTAGCAAAAATATTTGAAAAAGTCGTAAAGTCACAATTAACTAAACATATCACTTCAAATAAAATCATTAATGATAACCAATTCGGCTTCAGAGAAAATTTAGGTACGCAAGATGCAATCGCAAAAATAACCTCTATAATATATAATGCTCTTGACTCGGGAAATAAATGTTTAAGTATATTCATCGATCTAAGAAAAGCCTTTGACAGTATAAGCCACAAGAAGCTAATAAAAAAATTAGAAAATATTGGAATTCAAGGAACAGTTAAAGAATGGTTTAAAAGTTATCTTCATAAAAGACACCAACACGTAAAAATTAACAATATATTGAGTGAACCCACCTATTCCGAATTTGGAATTCCTCAAGGGACAGTTCTAGGCCCAATATTGTTTATCATTTACGTGAATGAAATGCTTACAGTACCAAAAAATGGAAAAATCATATCTTTCGCCGACGACACAGTTTTAATCATAGACAAAAAAACTTGGGAAGAAGCCTATCAAACTGCGAACGTAGAAATAAACAACTTAAAACAATGGTTGGATGACAACTACCTCTCCTTAAACTCTGACAAAACCTATTTCATGACTTTCACATTATCAGACAAAATGCACCCAACAATAAATTCCAATATAACTATCCATAACTCTTGTAATAATTATACTGACAACTGCAATTCACCTAAATGCTCAAAAATCTCCAAAAAAAGTAATATTAAATATTTAGGCATAATTATAGACCAACATATTAAATGGACTGAACATATTGCGCAAACTGTAAATAGAATACGTAAACTTTATTACGTATTCCTCAAACTAAGAAATATATTACATAAATCTTTGCTACTAAAGGTTTACTATGCATTAGCCCAATCAGTTCTGCAATACGGAATAATAGGATGGGGAGGAGCATATAAAACCAACTTAACCCCACTTGAAATAGTACATAGAAGACTCATCAAAATAATTCTAAAGAAACAATTAGACTATTCAACCCAAAAATTATTCGATGAATTCAAAGTATTACCAATAAATAAAATTTATCAAAAAAACGCATTACTACAAATCCATAAAGACAAACTAACAATAAAATCATTTAGCACCAGACCGAGAACCTTAGGACAAATAATAATCCCTAAACTTAATACTACAACAGCCCAACATCATTACACATACTCAGCAATAAAATACTTTAACGAACTCCCTATAGAAATACAATCCGAGAGGAATTATGAAATTTTTAAGCGAAAACTCAAAAAACATTTTACCATTAAATAATTTTTAAGAATGTCTTGCGATGTGCCATCCTAAATTTCCATTATGTACAAAACAAATGCCATCTTATAATTTTCATTATGTATAAAAATAATTTTTCATTATGAACAAAAAAAAAAATTGCAACTTATATTTTCATTATATATAAAAAAGTAGTCCTTCATGCATCCAAATAGTAACAACTGATAAGTATGTATAGTACTGTCAATTTGATAGTGCTCCCTCCCTAAACACGAGAATTTCTCAATTAGGGAGGTATTGTAAAAAAAAAAAAAAAAAAAAAAAAAAAAAAAAAAAAAAAAAAAAAAAAAAAAAAAAAAAAAAAAAAAAAAAAAAAAAAAAAAAAAAAAAAAAAAAAAAAAAAAAAAAAAAAAAAGACAAAACTACGACATAAATTGGTTTATCTCCATTACTAAAGTCAAAGAAGTGACTTTCTATCCTCACAGCCTACCCTGTTAGTAACAATAATTATTCCTTAAATTAATCTTGGTATTATATTAACAACCAACAATAAAAAAATATTATATTGATGAAAAACTGAATACAGGAATACGCCATATTTAGAAATACACGCCACTGCTACTCATGCACAAATGACTAAGAAGGTACTTGATGATAGCCAACCTTCGATATTAGAGGGACTAAAGAAATTAAGAAGATGAAATTGTAAATTTTAAAAGACTCAACATATTATGTAGAAGGTAGCAGATGGAACACATAAAGAGAATGGATAGGAAATATTAATTATACCTAACGTAATATGCTAGAAATAGTACTTAACCGAAATATTAACGGTTTTATTCAAAGTGAATAATATATATATGATCTGTGATATCTTCGATCTTACTTGATCTTTTTTACTATACAAGCATATTTAACTTACTGGAAAGATAAGATAAATAGATTTATTTTATTAAATTACTGGTAATCCTAAGTATTCCCGTATGTTCGAGATATCTGAAAAGTCTGAAAATCTGAAGTGGTAGTTATTATTTATTAAAGCTTTTCTTGGAAATTTAGGAAATTTTATGAGGTTCAAAGATATACTGATCTTGAAGATCCTTTGATAAATAATTAGAAATTTGAAGATGTTTATTAATGTAAATACGGCACGAGACATTCTAACTGCCTGAAGCCATTGAGGGATCGAGATGGGAAGAGGACGGTTGGGAAGTAACTGAATATTCAGATCTGGTCACTAAAGGCAGCTAATGCCATTTTAAGTTACTCTTCATCCCCCACACTTGATCGTGGTGCTAATACTAATTATAATAAAAATTTGTTAATTTGAGCGCGAAAATTTATGTGAAAACTTACCTCAATGTCCATGTATATATATTTTTTAAATAATAATAAATACATATTTTTATTACATAATGACAATAATATAAATTAAATAAAAATGAAATAATGTTTTCTTTTAAACCTCTTAATTAGATTTTATACGCCAATATGGACTTGTGATATGTAACATAATAATTTAGTGGAAAAGTAATCAATAAAGTAAAATTTTCATTAAAAATTGTATAAAACCCAGAAACAAGTCTTCTATCTGAGAGTTTTAATAATTTTTATTCCTTTTTTTAAATTATTACACGTTTTCTTTAGTGTTGTTGGAAGTGAATTGTGTTGTTTATTCGAGAAGTATTTGTAGTTCCTTTGTCCAAAAGCAGTTTTAGATTTGGATATATTCATATTGTCAATCTGGTTAGCTTTTATGTTGTGAAAGTGTGTTTTCTTGTTTTTTTTTTTTAATGTTTGATTAAAAAATTCTAAGCGTAGGTGATTTGGATATTTGGGACTAAAAATAAATTTTTTTGTGACATTTTAAATAATTAATATTTACTCGAATAAGTATTTAAACATGGGTAATTTAAGGTAAGTTCTTAGATTCTCACGGCCAAAAGCATTTTTGTTGTTTGTTTTTGGGGTGTTATGCCGTGTTGCGCTAACTCCTTCTTTAGCCGACGTTTCGGACAGCGTTGCAGTGTCCATCATCAGGGCAGATCCGGTAGATCCGAAGATATGGATCTGCCCTGATGATGGACACTGCAACGCTGTCCGAAACGTCGGCTAAAGAAGGAGTTAGCGCAACACGGCATAACACCCCAAAAACAAACAACAAAAATGGGTAATTTAAATACAGCGATGTATTTAAATAACACGAGCCATCACGTCTGAATTCGGAACCGAGAATATAAATCACTTAGCCACAAAGGACCAATAAACAAATTTAAGGTGTTTTATTCTAAAGAACTCTCTGCTTCAACCGATATTATTAAATAAATAATATGAGAAAAGATTTTTCCACAAAATAATAATAATGCCATTTAAATACATGATAGTTTTTGACAGGCATAGTACAATATGGAAAGAATAAAGAAAGGAAAAAAAGGTCGCATAAGTTAACACGAAAAAAGAATAAACAATATGACAAAGTTAGTGAGAGAAATTAAAAAGAAACAAAAACAAATAATCTGCTATGCAGTGACCTCGTTAACCTTTCCCTTACTGTGCTAAAAAAATCCACGCGTTCCGGTGCTGTGTAGTCAATACACATCTTAAAAGAAGCGATTTTATATCGGAAAAATATGAATATTCATAGCTAATCGATTATGTTTATTATATTTTATATCAAAAGTGATAATAATTGTAATGTAATTGCTGAAAACATGAAAAAACCATCGGCAGATGCTAAAGAAACGTGCGAGGAGTCCACATCTAACGACGAAGGTTCGCGGCCAACTGGCTAGCGGCTAGCGGCTGGCACAAACACAGCTGTGCGGTCGTAGGTATCGATGGTCTAAATCAAAATACAACTGCAGACGTGTGGATGTCTCATGTTCCCGCATAGCGAATTAAAGCGGGACATCAATAGCGTGTCATTTCCTCGCACACTCTTCGCGTATTAGTATCACATGGTTGATTGTATTGGTGTATTTGTTCCCGATTTTTAACAAAAATCTCTCTTTTTAATTGAATTTGAAAACTATGTAAAATATAATTTTTTAATTCAGTGCATAAATGTATAATGGAGGAATACCTTAAATCTGAACCCAGAATTTATTATATTTATAGAGTTATTAAAGTTATTAGAAGCAATGTGTAGTGAATACACACCACAGATAAGAAAAGGTTAAAATATGCACTGCTAAAATGTTTAATTATTACAGCTTTTGACGGCCGGCATAGTCCAGTGGTAACGTATTGGACTGCCATTCCGAAGGTCGCGGGTTCGAACCCGGCGTGCGCAAATAAATTTTATTTGATTAATTTGTGTTATTTCACAATTAATTAATTAAAATAATATATAGTATATTTGCGGCACGTTCCAGAGTGGAAGATACTACCAGTATCGCCCTGGTGTAAGACCACCATTCAGAATTGAAAAGTTGCTCCAAATGGCTTTAGCCGTGTTTAGTGACTAGATCTGAATAGCCAGGTACTTCCCCACTTACCTTCAGCCTCACAACATTCCCCAATTGGGGATGCCATAGTCTCACTGGCTCCAGACGGGAGCAGTTGGGACTCTTGTGAGGTATTCACTATAAAAAAAAAAAAAAACTTTATTTTTTTTCACATTATCTCCATACAGGAGGCTTCGAAAAACATTATTTCCCTCAGGGCCTATTTCATCCCTGATGATGCTGTGTGGAGGGTCCGTTTGAGGAGAGGTCTTGAAGAGACTCATGTTGTTGTAGGGAGGAAAATGAATCACAGCGGCCGGCAAATCGAATAGAGATATATTAATATATTAAAAACATCAGCTAGCACACGAGTTACCAGTGGTGTGCAATCTATCTATATACATAAATAAAAATGTTAATATTCGTTTGTTCAAAATCTTAAATCTTTACCGATTGCCTAGAAATTTTGGCACTTGATACAGGCTTAGTCCTAGTGAAGTTGATTTTTATGTGAAAAAAAATGTTGTGTTTTATGCAAAGTGAGATGCAATAAATAAATGGGAGAAACATGAAAGTGAATTAACATATATCTGGCCTTACCAACTGATAACTTATCAAAATAAAGTTGGTTGTTTACAGGTGAAAAAATATAATAAACAGTAATTTTCGATCGAAGTACTTGTACGTATTGAATTATTTGGAGTGTTGGAAATAAGCCGACGTAACTCAGTGGTCCAGTGCACCTGAACGGACATCAGAAAGTGCGGCTTCAATTTCCGTCGGCGGCATTTACTTTTACTAGGGAGATATTTTCAATTTGTATGATATTTCAGGCGACTAATTATTGCTTATAATAATTTGATAACTTATCATTTTACATAATAATTTACGATAAAAAAATTGCTTCAGACACATAATTAATTAAAGAATTTAAAACAGTGAGCAGTAAAGTATGCTAGAACAGTTGGATTTGATGTGAAGTATCAGCCTACTACTACGGAAAATGGCTTTATGATGAGAATTTATTATTTTTTGTGCTTCGAAGGTCATTTGGGTTATCTCCAACCGATGCCTGGAGTTATTTTTTTTTATCTGAATGACTTCCAAAGGTTGTATGGCGTTATGAATCGCATTCTTGGCAAGGGACCAAAATAATTTCAATGATTTATTGATAGGAAACATAATGACTGTTTTTATTGCTGCCGTATATTATTACATAAAATCTAATCTACGGGAATAAATCTGGTTAGTAAATGGACATATAATTATTAATGTGCGTATTTATTTGAAGTAATCGGGCCTTCTTCAACCTAATAAGCCGAAAGATGTTTATAAACTTGTAGTTCTGTGAATAGTAGACGTCACGTCCAAAAAAGTATGTTTGTAATTTTGTCTATTATTTAATAAATCAAACCCTATGTTTCCTCGAAAATCCTAAGATTTGTAAGCAGGTACATAAACTCTTATCTACTTGATAATAAACCATACATATTTAATGTTATTCATAAAAGAACTAATTTATTTAAAGAATAATATATGATGCGAAAGCTTAAGACCTGGCACCCGACTGGCAAGAATGGCAAGATCAAAAGATTCAAATACTTGAGCCGGTCATTCAGTTAGAATATCAAATGAGTATGTATGCGACAGTGAATGAATGTGATTGAAGCAAGGAGTGTGTGCCAAGACAAATGCCGGTGGTCTATCCTCTCTGATTACTCTTCCCGGGAAACAGTGTAATGGTTAGTAAGTAAGTAAGTACAAGATGTTTTGATCTAGATCGTGACGTATGTTGCAAGACGATTGATTGGTGACTAATTATTATGCCATCAAAATTTATCGGCATCATATATAGAGCGGATGGACGAAGAAAGCAGTATCTGGACAGTATTGGATATTAAAAAAAATAATCGAAAATTTAGGAATATTCAAGAGGTTTTATAATCAAGTTTAACAAGGTGCAAAGAGGTGGGGCCAAAGTTATGTCCTAATATTAATGAACCATAATTTTTGCAGATGGCGTCAAATGTCATTGTGCTTTGACATTTATGTAGAAGATACATAGCGAATTAGTTGACAAGAAGCAATGGAGCGATACATACCTGAAAAACGTGGAATAATTTTATTGTTACCGCGTAATTTGATCAATTTCTGGCCTGTGGTTTGATGGGGCAAAAGTAATGTCATAATATGAATTAGCCGTTAAAAATGTTTGCAAAAAAATTTGTCTCTGTTTTCACGGAAATTTTATTTGAAGGCTGACACGAGACGCTCAACCAAACGCTTAGTTGTTCGCGCACATGTTGCAGAACGACGAGGAAAACGAAAATGAAATTCATGCTGCGTTAAAACAACAAACCAGAAATTGGTCAAATAAGCATTAACAATAATGCTGAGTTCTTCGGATATGTATCGCTCTATTGCTGACAAAAACTAATTCTCTATCTGTCTACATTCAAATTATGATGTAACTTTTGTCCCACTTTTACAATTCACGAGTTGTATAACATGTTATGAGTCGGAATAACATAGTGTATTCACAAGATGTTGATAAGGCAAGGAAGTGGTGGCAAGATAGAGTTGTGCGGCATTCATTTTCGTATTCTTTTGAGTAATTTTGTTTTAGAATCGACAATAAATCATTTTGAAATGGGGTTTTAGAATACTGCGCGGTGATATATTTCAGTTATTTGTGTGCTTAAGATTTCCTAGGAGAAGGTACCAAAAGAAGATGAATACGATCTATAAAGGCCTTTTTTATTATCACTAAAAAAGAGAAAAAGAAAAACGTTCTGTAAAACCAAACGAGACTGACCTAAAGTATTATCATTTATCTCAAATTAAGAGCCTTACTAAAACTTACCTTACGTATTTGCATAATTTTTTTTTTACGCAAACTTCTATTTTAACGCAATAGTAAACAAAATTAGCAATATTTTGGTGAAATTTTCTTAATTTTTTGGCATTTTAAAAGAATAGTCGCCATAACAAAATGTAATCAATTCCATTTTTTTACAATATGTCTACTACCTTTTTTTAAAGCTTGGTTATAGGAGCATTGGCCTTGTCTATCTACTTTTTAAAAACGTTTGAAATTTTTTCCTTCGCTGAAAATACTCGGAAATAATATTAGAAAATTCACTATTCGTTTTAATTTTGAATTTTTTAGTTAAGAGGAGTATTTTTTAGGACAGTGACTGGTACGTGATGCGAAATATTGAAATAAGTTAAATGAGAGACATGCAACCACAGTAAATTGTACTATTTAATAATAATAATAATAATATAATGTAGTAGTAAAGATACAATCATCTCCAAGTTGTTTTGTAAAATGACAACAATGTCATTTGCAACCAACGTAGATGAACAGGGGATTATTATGTCATCTGTACAGATGAACATGGATAGTCTAAGACCCCAAAAAACAAAAGCAGGTATTCCTAGACAGCGTATGAAATGGACGAACGATGTCAATATGTTCATTGTTCGTTCATATTTTTATGTAACCAAAGTAGAAACAGATATGTTGTTATACAGGAAAAAATTACATTTACTTTTCTCACAAAATTATCCGATTGCCCAAGTAAGCGAACAAAGATTAGCAGACCAAAAGCGAGCTATTTTCAAAAATAATTTAATTTCTGTAGTCACATTAGAACAGATTAAAAGAGAAGTAGCAGATAGATTGCAAAGGGGAAATAATTTAGAACAAATTAACACAAGTAATAATGTCATATCAGATGCATTGAATGTAGATAGTTTGGATAATATTCTAGTCGAAATGTCCAATGATATTACAGTAGATTCAAATAACTTAGACGTTATTTATAATCTTAGGGAAATCAACATTGCAAATTTAAACTTTGTTGATGAAAATGTAGTAGAATTAGCTAACTTACTTCATAATAATATAAACAGATATATAGATGTAGAGCCAACAGTTAGACCAAAATTACCGAAATTGCATACGTCAAAGAAATTATCTAAATTAATTTTTGAATTAAATAACATAATTTTACCAAAAATCATATTTGACGAAATTAGTTTTTTAGATCTTCGTACAATAGTATACGCTAGTGCGATTACTGTTTGTAATAAGTTAGGAATTAAATTATCATCCTCTGACGATAGATCATATAGTTATAGTAAACCAGAATGGCAGATCAGATTAGAAAATGATTTAGTATTTTTAAGAAGTAACATAGCTAGAGTAATAGAATATAAAAATGGAAATAGAAGTAGGAAAATTTTGAGACATGTAGATGAAATTGGTAGAAAATTTGGTTATAACATTGATAGTCATAATAATGAAAATATAATCAATGATTTATTGGATTTATTAAAACAAAAATTAGGCGTAAAAGCTAGTAGATTAAAAAGATATAATTAAAAGTATAATAAAAAAAATAATAATAGATTATTCCAGAAAAATGAAAAAATATTTTATTCCAAACTTGACGATAAACAAAATATTATTTCGAATAATAATATTCCGTTGCCATCTGAATCAGATATGCGCGATTTTTGGACTAAAATTTGGAGTAAAGATATAAAACATAACGAGTCAACTCCATGGATAGAAAATGAAGAACTCAATTTTTCAGATATTGAACAAATGAGTTTTTCTAATATATCGGTTGAATTGTTAACCAAAATTATTAAAAATACTCATAATTGGAAAGCCACGGGTTGCGATTGGATACATAATTTTTGGTACAAACGTCTGACTACTTTACATCCTCTTTTGGCAAAAAATCTTTCAAAATTTGTCAGTCAACCTCAAAATTTTCCAAATTTTCTAACTAAGGGCATTACTTATATGTTACCCAAAAGCGAAAATATTAATAATCCTTCTCAGTACAGACCCATTACATGTTTACCGACAATATACAAAATTTTAACCTCTTGTTTAACAGATTTAATATTGTCATATAACAGATTTTAGCCGCAAAAGATCCTACAGTTGCCAGCCTGAGAGCGGGAATTATTCAAATTAGTTGCTAGACCAAACGTAGTGAAGAACGCGCAATACATCCGCTACAGTTCCCCCACCCCCGGCGACCCTACGCCCCGTCCGCCCCCGGCTCGCGCGCCGACCTCTGACCAGGCTGGACGTGTGTTCGTTTCGGCTCCCGCGTTCCCAAATTGCACCGCTCCGTCGAAAGCAATAACGTACGGAAATGGCGCTTTGAACATCGACAGGCTGGCACCGTTTGTTTGAGACACGGCGCTCAGTCCTGCAAATCAACAGGATACCCGACAACACCATGCTGTGAGTCTCTTACATTTCCTATTACCCTTGAATGTGTCCGCTAATAACCTAAATTCATCCACGCTGCCTGCCGATCTAGAGAGAGTGAGCTGTTAATTATTTCCCAGAGAGAGATTAGGGAACCCTTGTTGATAATTCCAGTTTAGGATGTAATAACCTGTGTACTGTTGTTATTCACCCATGTAATGTCCTTTAGCCGCTCAAATACAATGCTAATTCATAAAAACCTAACCTCTTTCATTTGGGCATAACAATCGTATGGGAGTGTTTTGTATAGACGGTGGGATATGGATTCTCGAGCCACGCGCTGACCCCGAACCCTGACTATGAGAGAGACGTCTCATGCCCCGCTTCTGAGCTGGCCGAGGGTAAGTCAGGACCCCCCCCAGGTCCGACGCGCGACACTGGCGACCAACTTAGGGGCAGAATTTTTTTTTTTAAACATATCCTTCCCGACTGCACAGAATTACCTTTACGATTGTCCCCAATTTGAAAACATGTACTATGCAATTTTGTGCCAAGAGCATTTTTGCCGCAAAAACTACGGTGGAAGTTTCTCGAATAAATAAGAAATGCACGCAATCCTGTCGTGACTTTGTTTGTTGCTAAGCGCATTTTGCCGCGAAAAATAACGGTAAGAATCTTCTCGAACGAATAAAAGAGACGCGCGAAATTCCCGCCAAATGCTGTGATAACGAAAGTTCGAACATAATGTTTTTGTTTTTTTCAATAACATAGATTCTGTATTCTTTGTTTAACAAAACAAACCCACTGTTTTAATTTCGGCATAAATTGCACCGTAATAATAACAGTCAGGATTTAGAACTGTGAAGCCAATTTTTACACCGGAAGTGATTTTTTTTAAAAAAAGCACAATACACCCAACGGCCCATCGAAGCTGATTTCTAAAAAAGTATATCAGCTACAACCTGTAAAACACAAGTAATTCTTTATCCCGATTAATTATATAGGTACGGTGTTTGTCCATATTCTTTTTTCAGCATTGACTGTTATAAAAGTGATTTTAAGTGAATTGTTTGAAATTAACTTCAGAAGTGCAGTGTTTTTTTGCAAAGAAGTGCTTTCTCGACGCAATAATAAGAACGTGTGTTCAATCTCACGATTCAGTGCCAGTAAATGAAGCAAATATAAAATCTTTCCATCAAAAGTGTTTTTTCGCTTCTAAAGTGCTGTTTTTTGTGCCTTTTTCGTGCCTTTCCTCGAGTGCAGTGAATATAAGTGCGAATAGTGCCCACAAAAATTAAATAATGCAAATCCTAAAGTGTCCCCCTGGCCAAATTTTCTTCAAAAAGACTTAGAAGAATTTCGGAGTTTTTTTTTTTCCTTTTTTAAACCATTTTTAACAATGAATTCCAATCAAATGGCTACATCTTCGGACATGGGTGTCATTCCCAATGTACACAACTTATCCAAAGTGCACCTACAAGCCGTCTTAAAAGACAGAGGAATATCACCACTAAACAAATCAAAGTCAGCATTGAAAGCATACGCTTTGTTATTTAACAAGAAGTTCATCAGGAAAATAAACCTATCCGTTGCAAGTGAAGACAAGGCACCCAATACCCCAGCTTTGGAAATCCCCGTTTCTAACAAAGAAACCAGGACACATGTTACAGTAAAACAAGACAATGCACCCATCACGGCACAAGAAAAAACATACGATCTCACTCCTTGGAAGATCAAATATAACGGTGTTTCTGATGTACTGGATTTCATTGACCGAATCGAAGAAACGGCCTCAATTAAAAATGTTCCATTTGACGTGCTGCAGAAAAACTTTATAGAACTAATATCTCCAGAATTAATCCCGTGGCACCGAATACAAAAATCAAAATGCAAGGACTGGAATAAACTCAGATCAGCCCTGATCACTAGCTTCGGCAAATCAGAGGCCCAACACAGAATTAAATTATCGTTACTATCCATTAAACAATTAGTAAACGAAACTGTGGCAACATTCATAGAGAGGGCCGAATCCATCAACATCAAACTTTCCCACCCTGTCTCGGAAGCCGAATTATTACCAGTTATAACTGATGGCCTCCTACAAAGATATGAAAACATTATCACCTCACAGAAAATTGTGTCGTTGGCCCATTTAAACGAAGTTTGCCTCATTTTGGAATCCCACCAAGACAGGAAAAACAACAAAACCACCACGGACAATATCACTGTACCAAGCCGTCCTTCTGGATTAAAACCAGAATTTGACAACAAAAAAGTTTGCTCCTTTTGCAAAAAAGTAGGTCACCTAGCTACCACTTGTTTCAAGCAGGCCAAATTTCTGGAAGCTAAAGAACCCAGAACCTTAAAGAGACATCGCTCCAGGGATCGTTCTCCTCCACGCGACGAACTGCGTGAAATTTTCAAAAAAACAAGAAATAACATGGAAAGGTTGCAAGACCCTCACTTTGTTAAACCTCAAGTGGATTTCTCTAAACCCCCACCGAATTTTCATGCGAGAAAACCAAAAAACTAAATAATAACCTCTCAGGTATTCATTCTGTACCAAGGTCTAAGGAATGGACTGATTGGTTATCACACATTAAATATTTTAACCAGACCTTAAATGTTTCTTCGGTTTGTTGCAAACAAGCTAAAGATGGAAGACCTTATGCCCTTTTCTCCGTTAACAATGTCCCCTTCTCTGGACTACTAGATAGTGGTGCATCTGTTAGTTGCCTTGGCAACAATGCCCACCTGCCTTTTGTTAACAACGGTTTTAAAGTTTTTTCCAAACCTACACTCGTGACAACTGCGGACAATGCTCCCCAGACAGTCATCGGTACTCTGTCATTACCAATTAAATGTAACAATAACACAGTTACAATTAACTTTCTAATAGTACCCTCTATATCCCAGAATTTCATCCTTGGCGTTGACTTCTGGAAGGCTTTTAACGTTGCTCCACAAGTATTTTATACTCTTGGCCAAAAACCTCCGGTCGCTCAAGTTGGTGAGATTCGAACAATAATACCTCACGAAAACCTAAGCACTGACCAGGCTCTCCAATTAAAGGAAATGATCAACAAATTTGAATCAATATCTTTCGAAAAATGCGGACTGGGTTTAACTAATTTGGTAAAACACCACATTAAAACCAACGGCCCACCAATCAAGCAACGCTACTACAATTTAGCCCCCCAAAAATTGAAACTTTTAGAAAATGAACTTGATGAAATGTTAAAAATGGGAGTGGTAGTTCCCAGCAGAAGTGCTTGGACCAACCCAACCCTTTTGGTTTCAAAAAAAGACGGCTCTGCACGCTTTTGCCTCGACAGTAGACGATTGAACTCTTGCACTGAAGCCGACGCGTACCCACTGCCTTTCGTGCACGCAACTTTAGACAAATTACGCAACGCCAAATTCATTTCTTCCATTGATCTAAGCAAAGCTTTCTGGCAAATACCTTTAGATGCGGAATCCTGCGAAAAAACTGCTTTTGTTGTACCTGGTAGGGGAATGTTCCACTTTAAAAGGCTACCTTTTGGTCTAAAAAATAGCCCCGCCGAACTACAGAGGCTGATGGACAAACTATTCGGCCCTGAAGTTGACAACAACCTATTCTGCTACCTTGATGATCTCATCATCGTTAGTGACACCTTCGAAAAACACCTGTTAATGCTGGAAAAAGTTTTTCAACAACTTAAATTTGCTGGTTTAACCATCAATTTAAAGAAGTCTGAATTTTGTAAGTCTCGCCTGCGTTATTTGGGATTCATTGTCGACGAAAAAGGTCTGAGAACAGATCCTACTAAGGTGGAAGCAATGGCAAATTTCCCCCGACCCAAAAACGCGAAAGAAGTCAAAGGTTTCCTTGGACTTACAGGTTACTATAGGAGATTCATTAAAGACTTTTCCACTATTTCGGCCCCATTAAACAAAATTACTGGTATCCGTAAAGGTATCAGCAACTTTCGTTGGTCTACTGAAGCCGAAGAAGCTTTTACGACTTTAAAAAATGCTCTTCAAACAGCCCCTGTCCTGAATTGTCCTAATTTTGAACTACCTTTTACCCTCCACACGGATGCTTCTAACGTAGGGATCGGTGGAGTCCTAACTCAGGAATTCCCCGATGGCGAACACCCTGTAGCCTATTTTTCCCGCACCTTGAATAAACACGAGAAAAATTACGGAATCACCGAAAAAGAGTTACTGGCAGTATTGGATTCTGTTCACCATTTCCGCGGTTACATAGACGGTAGCAAATTTACTGTAGTCACAGACCATAGTAGTTTGAAATGGTTGATCTCTCTAAGTAATCCCTCCGGCAGACTCGCTCGCTGGGCTTCTCGTTTGTCCCAATACACTTTCGATGTCATCCACCGTAAAGGTGCGGACAATATTGTCCCAGACGCCCTGTCAAGAATTGAACTTGCCGCATTAAACATCGATACAATTGCCTCTACCCCATCCACAAAAGATGAATGGTATCTCAAAATCTATGAAGGGTGCAAAAACAATCAACAAAAGTTTCCCAATTTTATTATAAAAGAAGGACAACTATATCGCAATTGTAAGGCCCCACTGTCCATCCTGGAAGATTACTCTTGGAAACTCGTTGTGCCCCTCGAAAAGAGAAAACAAGTAATCATCAACAATCATAGTGCCCCCGACTCTATACACCCAGGAACCTTCAAGACGTATAAAAAGATTTCCTTGAAGTATTACTGGCCTGGTCTTTTCAAGCAAGTTCGCAACTACATCTCCAAATGTGAAACATGTAAAGCTTACAAACATAGTACGGCACCCCCTGCCGGCCTAATGGGAAAACCCAAACGTGCTGATAGACCCCTCCAATCGTTATCTATGGACCTCGTCGGACCTTTTCCCAGAAGTTATTCTGGACACATGCATATACTCAGCATTGTGGATATCTTTACCAAATTTTGTTGGATCTTCCCCTTAAAAAGAGCCAACGCCGCCGCCATTGTCAAACTTGTGGAAAAACACATTTTCATACCCTACGGAACACCCAAAACCGTAATAGTTGACAACGGAAAACAGTTTATAGCACAGGAATTTAAAGATTTCCTTGCTAAATACGGGATTAAAGATATTTATTATAATACCTTGTACACTCCCCAAAATAACACTGTCGAAAGATATAACCAGACTATTAACACAGCTCTGGCCATTTTGGTTGACAAAGACCAACGTAATTGGTGTAAGAATTTAGATAAAATTCAAGCTGCCATGAATAACACTGTTAACCTAACCACTGGTTACACCCCCTTCTTTTTAAAACACGGTATGGAACAGGTGGTACACGGTTCATTGCACTGGAACACGAATTTCCCCACGTCAACCACCTCCACAAGCAATCCTGCCGTTGATTACGCCCATCGTTTGGAAGAACTTACTGCCATTTATAGTGAAGTTACTGATGCCCTATTGCTGGCCCACCAAAAAAGTGCGGACAGATATAACCTACGTAGGAAACACATCACTTTTAATGTAGGCGATGTTGTCTGGAGAAGGAATAACACCCTCTCTCAAGGAGCCCTGTACTTCTCTGCCAAGCTGGCACCCCGTTTTGTCAAGGCCAAGGTTGTAAGAAAAATATCGGACTTAGTTTACTACCTGTCCGACTCCTCTGGCAAACATACTGGTAATTACCATATTAAGGACATTGTAAAGTCTGGAAGTGAGGAGACAGTTGAAACTCCCCCACCACCCCAGCAACTTTAAACTAACCCACTGTGTATTATCACAAACTATTGTAAGCTTATGAAGTCTTACCATAATTAGGCGTGTAAAGTGTCAACTACATGTCAACCTATTCGTCAAAAACGAGTTTAACCCACCTTTGTAAATGAATGTATATTAACATATTATGACCATGAAATATTATTCCTGTAATAACGTTCTTTCCCTCACGACAATCGTTTTCTCCCTTTTTACGTTTTATTTTCTCACCTGTTCTGAAACTGATCATTTTAGAATAGAGACACGTCTTCGAGTTACAATCGCCGGGAAGTCGCGAACCCGCTTTTGCTCCTCAACTTCTACACTATGCAATGTTTATGTCATGTCACCCCATTTTCGTTTCATTTTTGTTCCCTTCGTCGTGTTAGAAAGAACCACCCCACTTTTGTTTTTGTTCCTTGTAAAATAACGATTGGTAATCACTCATAAGAGTGCCATCCAAAAGAGTTCGGATTTTGTAAATTCCAAAGTGTTAAATACCGACCCTTTTTTTAAAAAAAGAAAACCTGTCAAGTACAGCCATTAATTCTTTCTTGTCCAATTCAACGTTACCTTGAGTATGTAAAACCCTATAGTGGTCTCAAAGGCAAGAACCAAGTAGCAATTAATCACATAATTGTCTTCTTTGTATGTATATAATTTTTTTTTTCATTTTTTTCAATTTTTTCCTTTCAAAAATTGATGGCGTCCTACCCAAGCTCACATTTACCAAAAATAGGATTTTGACACATCCATTTTGGGAAATTGTATTTATAAAAGAAAACCAAATGTCGGTCCTATAAAACCACATACAAATAACTGGACTCGCTTCAACTAAAAGTATGTAAAACCCATTAAGGTCTTTTATTGTATGACGAGATCTCGATTTTCTTTTCTCTACTGTTACGTCACGTATGTCTCGTACCTCACGTTTCAACCCTACGGGACAGGTTAGTAAAACCTTACGGTTACCCTGATCTTCAAACGCAAATAATTATATCACAACGTAAATCAACAGGACTTTGTTCGATCATCGTTGCATAATATAAACACCCAACCTTTGTTTCACCATTTAACCAAGTGTTTGCAACCCAATTGCACGCTACAACGAACAGTATGTAAAGCCATTATGGGCCTGTTCCCACCCATCGCTCGATGTAAGTAGAAATACCTTCTACCATCATCTTGCACCTTGTAACACAATGAAGTAACATTAAAATTGTTTATCTTCTCTATTGTTCCATCGTACGCCCCTCCAGGCTACGGAGTTAGTCAATCTAACAAATCTTTGCAAACAGTATCAAATGATACTGCTAGCTTTTGTTGAATTATATTTAAATGTAAAAATTGTCACGCGATAGGAGAGATCCTTACAAAATCCACCACTACACGAGAAGTTCGTTACAATTACTTAATACTTATAACCATGTGTTATAATTTGGTCGTGTGACATTAATTTGCCATGAGTACCGCCTTTGTGTATAATCTGGTCGTGTGACATTAATTTGCCATGAGTACCGCCTTTGTGTATAATTTGGTCGTGTGACATTAATTTGCCATGAGTACCGCCCTTGTGTATAATTTGGTCGTGTGTCATTAACATGTCATGAGAACCGCTTTTGTGTATAATTGTGTACAACCCTGTACACGAGACGTGGAGACGTAATAATAATACTTACCGTGATTCGTGTGAACGACATAATATCGACATCGTCATCTCCTTTAAGGAACTGTTTTTACACTCCTTGACTTCTGTCTATAATTGAGTTGTACCTTGCATATACTGCATACTTGTACACTATACGTGAAGACGTTACAATACTCACCATGAATCGTGCGAACGAAATAATATCAAACCTTTATATGTGAACTACGTAAGTATTTCACAGAAGCCTCTTTGTTCAACGCCAATGCCCGTGGACTTCCTGTTTTTGCTGCTTTCCAAAAAGAAAAGAAGCCCAGGAATATCTACTATCCCAAAAGGACTAGTTTTCAGCTTCACTGTCAATTATGGGGCATAGTGCCGCAGGAGTTAATCGATGGGCACAAAACCACTAAACTCGTCGTCTGGGAAACGAATAAGAAGAATCCCAGGTTTGTGAAATTGGAACTAGGGTCTGTCTTTTCTCACAATCATGTAGAAGTTTAAAACGACCCCTAATCTTTTGCCAAATACACGCAAAAGATTAGCCTCTTTAGTACAATGTGTATTCTAATGCGTTTTAAAAATTAATCCACTTTATTAAAATGTAAAGAGTCAGGAAATCTGCTGGTTGAATATGTTTCACTCTCACATAGAGGTTGAATTGGAAATTAGTCCAGTCTCTAGCAATTTCGTAACTCAATTCCCGTCCTTTTTCCCCCCTCCCCACCCCATGCCCTCAGGCAATATGTATGAAGTGGAAAATCTGTTGTCGACCATATTTCGCCCTCATTTCGAGTTCGAATCGGTAATTGTTCCGGTCACCAACAGGCTTCCTACCTCACCTTTCACGTATGTTGTCATTTTTTTTTCTCTCCTCAACGAAACACATTCATGAATTTTGAATATGTATGATACGCACTTGGCGTATCGTCTGTCTTTTCTGACAACCTTTATTCA
The DNA here is from genome assembly GCA_026573805.1 of Hesperophylax magnus. Lineage (NCBI taxonomy): Eukaryota > Metazoa > Arthropoda > Insecta > Trichoptera > Limnephilidae > Hesperophylax > Hesperophylax magnus. The sequence continues at coordinate 2,721,549 of JAIUSX010000141.1, read as the reverse complement.
TGAATTAGTTTCCCTGCTGTTGCCGTGACTCGTTCACGAATTTTTTGTCTTGTTCTTTGAAATCCTACGAAAATGTTACCACCTGTATGTTAACATAGGCCAAAGAAGGCCGGTTGTTTTTCAACCAAGACAGTTTGTCATTCGGCAAACACCAAGTCATCCTAATAAAGGATAATGTTTATGTAATCAAAACTAGTTAGGAACCTCTCTCTACCTCTCTCTCACACTCTTCGTCACTCTCCGGACCGGCAGCTAAACCTCGTTTGTTTATTTTTTCTGGACACATTTTGTTTCTCTCCAAACTTTTCTTCATTGGTCCCTAGGCAGGTAAACTTCAAGAAATTTGCTTTAATAATAATTCCCCCCGGATTTAAAAAGAAGCCCAGGCGGATGTCATCTCCGGCAGCCAAGCTGAGCCTCACCTCCTAGCAGCCTGCGCTGTGGTTACAAAGGTCCCTCGACTACTACTCGCTACACACTTGTTCCATCTTGTTCCTGAAAGCTCAGACAATACTAATCATATGTATGACGTTTGTCTCACCACTGCAAGCCGAGTTGTCCCACTATACTTTATGACACTCTGAACTACCTTTCGGACACGCTAGTCCCGGAGTTCAAATTTCTTGCCCTCAATGCCAATGCCAGTTATACCGCCTCTTGCTCTGTCATGCAGTGACACATACCAGGTCATGGGTGAAACATAATTACCCTTTGCCCCTCCAGTAAACACAAACTGCGCATCTCTAAAAAGTTATCCTGAGCTACATTATGCTCCGATAACCAACACATACGATCCGTGCCCACCATAATAGCACATAGGACTCGTACTGGCATAACTACGGAACCTGGACTACTCTCTCCAATGACCACTGTAACCATAGCCGCAGCCCCGCAAACCACAGCCCCACTTCGCAAACATCAACGCCCACAACGAAGCAAAGTGTTTTTTTTTCCAAGACCTAAGTGTACTCCTGAGTGTTATCTCAATGGGTCAGATTACAGTGATAATGTAATCTTTTAGAGTCAGTGAAATCTCGTTTCCTTCGCAACTCTTCGAAACCAAAAAACCAACGCAACGCAAACTTAGCTTCCAGACCAATGAAACCCTAGAATCACACCTTAACATTCCGTCTTTTGTTGTTTTTCAATTGTATAATGTTGTCTATTGTTTTTTCAATTGCATAACCATGCCCTTTTGTTTTTCAATTGTATAATGTTGCCTATTGTTTTTTCAATTGCATAACCATGCCCTTTTGTTTTTCAATTGCATAACCATGCCCTTTTGTCTTTCAATTGCATAATTTTGTCTTTTGTCTTTCAATTGCATAACCATGTCTATTGTTTTCAAGTTGCATAATTTTACTTGTTGTTTCCACACCTGCTCTCTCCCCAAAATTTATTTGCTCCAAACATGCTATGTACCCTTCCTCATTTCTCCCCACAAATATTGTTACCTAGCCTATGGCATAAGCTAGTCATTATGTTTTAGCTAGGCATCCCTCTGGCCATCCAAGTCTCTCAAACTAAGGGCAACTCTTGTTTTGTCAAAAAAACCCCAAGGGAGGCACATAGAGGATCTTTTAACCCTGATGCTCCATTACCACGTCGCCTTTTTTACGAGCGCGGGGGGAGGTGTCATATAACAGATTTTAGCCGCAAAAGATCCTACAGTTGCCAGCCTGAGAGCGGGAATTATTCAAATTAGTTGCTAGACCAAACGTAGTGAAGAACGCGCAATACATCCGCTACAGTTCCCCCACCCCCGGCGACCCTACGCCCCGTCCGCCCCCGGCTCGCGCGCCGACCTCTGACCAGGCTGGACGTGTGTTCGTTTCGGCTCCCGCGTTCCCAAATTGCACCGCTCCGTCGAAAGCAATAACGTACGGAAATGGCGCTTTGAACATCGACAGGCTGGCACCGTTTGTTTGAGACACGGCGCTCAGTCCTGCAAATCAACAGGATACCCGACAACACCATGCTGTGAGTCTCTTACATTTCCTATTACCCTTGAATGTGTCCGCTAATAACCTAAATTCATCCACGCTGCCTGCCGATCTAGAGAGAGTGAGCTGTTAATTATTTCCCAGAGAGAGATTAGGGAACCCTTGTTGATAATTCCAGTTTAGGATGTAATAACCTGTGTACTGTTGTTATTCACCCATGTAATGTCCTTTAGCCGCTCAAATACAATGCTAATTCATAAAAACCTAACCTCTTTCATTTGGGCATAACAATCGTATGGGAGTGTTTTGTATAGACGGTGGGATATGGATTCTCGAGCCACGCGCTGACCCCGAACCCTGACTATGAGAGAGACGTCTCATGCCCCGCTTCTGAGCTGGCCGAGGGTAAGTCAGGACCCCCCCCAGGTCCGACGCGCGACAATATATACTCATTTAGATGAAAAAAATATTTTATCTGAACAACAAAAAGGTTGTCGCAGAAAACATATGGGATGTAAAGAACAATTAGTTATCGATTCTGTAATTCTAAAACAGATTCAAACTCGAAAACGTAATTTACATACTTGCTATATAGACTACCAAAAGGCTTTCGATAGTGTCCCGCACTCGTGGCTGATCAAAGTATTAAAAATATATAAAATTAACCCCATTATTATTAGCTTTTTGGAAAATATTATGTCCTTTTGGAATACCAATTTACTTATCAATTTAAAAGGTAAGAAAATAGTAATACCGGGAATTTCAATTAAAAGAGGGATTTTTCAAGGAGACTCATTGAGTCCTCTTTGGTTTTGCTTAGCATTGAATCCTCTATCTAAAATGTTAATTAGAAGCAAGTTTGGAATAAAAGTTAAGGGTAATACAAGGGAGAGTAGTACAATTTCGCATTTATTATTTATGGATGATATAAAATTATTTTCGAATTCTGAACAAAATTTAGAGAAAATGATCGAGGTAGTTAAAAACTTTTCAAATGATATCAAAATGACTTTTGGTTTAGATAAATGTAGAACGATCCATATAGAGAAAGGCAAAATTGTAGATGGGGACGAGAGTATATTTAGAAATTTCCAAATTACTAGTATGAAAAGGGATGAGGTTTATAAGTATTTAGGATACCCACAATCAAATAGATTAGACCATACTAGTATTAAAAATGATATTAGGATTAAATTTCAAACTAGGATCAGGAAAATTTTAAAATGCAATCTATCTGCTAAAAATTTAGTAAAAGCAATAAATACTTGGGCAATACCTCTATTAACGTACTCATTTGGCATAATTAAATGGTCTAATACAGATTTAGATAACTTAGAAAGATTAATTAGAACTACACTAACAAAATTTAATTGCCATCATCCAAATTCAGCTATAGAACGAGTTAATTTACCTAGAAATTTAGGAGGTAGAGGCATAGTCAAAATAAATTCTTTGAAAAATAATCAGGTAGAAATGCTAAGAAATTTTTTCCATAGGAAAGCTCATAGCTCAGAAATGCACAAAATAATTTGCAAGGCAGATAGAAATATTACACCTTTAAATTTATACGATGAGAATGCCAACATTTTTATAAATCCCAACCAGGAACTATTAGATTCCTGGTCAAATAAAATTTTACACGCAAAACACTTCAATTATCTCAACCAAACGTATGTTGACAAATTTTCGTCAAACAAATGGTTGAGTATTGGAGAGTTGAGCGCAGAAATAGAAGGATTTATGCTTGCCATTCAGGATAGAGTCATTAATACTAAAAATTATAGAAAGCATATAATCAAAGATACAAATCAAATTGATGATTTGTGTAGAAAATGTTTGGCTTTTCCGGAAACTATAGAACATATTATATCGGGATGTTCTATATTAGCACCGTCCGAGTATACATTTAGGCACAATCAAGTTTTAAAAATAATTCACCAAAATTTGGTAATTAAACATAACTTGATTGACTGCCGTAATATAGTACCATATTATGAATACGAACCAAATTCATTTTTAGAAAACGAATTTTATAAAATATATTATGATAAAACTATACTGACAGATCGAACGATTAGTCATAATAGACCCGATATAGTTTTACATGACAAAATTAAAAAAATAACTTATATCATTGATGTCGCTATTCCAAATTCCTGTAACATTCAAAAATCTGTTAATGAAAAAATAAGAAAATACACAGATTTAGGAAACGAAATAAAAAGAATTTGGCATTCTCAGACTATAAAAATATTACCATTCGTTATTTCGGCTACTGGCATTATACCTAGCTCTCTCATTCAAAATTAAGGCGTATTAGATCTATCAAAAAATTTATATATAAAGATGCAAAAGTCGGTCATTTTGAATACATGTAGGATAACGAAAGATTTTTTAAATATTTATGTTGAGGGATCAGTAGGATTTATAGGCCCTGTTAGAAGTACTACCGAGCCGAACCCTCTGATATGAAAATATCTGGAGTCGGTGAATTTTTTTTTCCCATTTGATCTCTGGTGAGTTGACATGTTGTTGTTCTTGTATTGTTTTGTATTTATTTTACTTATGTAATGCACTTGCATAGTGTTGATTGACTAGCTGATCATTTGTGGAAAAGTGAGTGGAAGGGTTTAGTTTTTCCTATGGGGAAGATTTAACCCGGACAACAAAATCGGAAGCATAATAAAAAAAAAAAAATAAGGTGTTTATTCCGGTATGTGGGGAGGTTAGTGCAGTCCCACACATTCCATATAGAAATACAATAAAATATATAATCAAAAACAAAAAGATAGAACAGAAAAACAAAAAAAAGAAAACAGAATAAAATAGAATAGAATAAAATGATAAAATAATAGAATAATAGAAAGTTGAAGCCTTTAGGGAGCCGTGACTATTTTAGGCGCTAGTATTTTTCTCCAGTGTGCGTCAATGCTGGAGGATGGAGTGAGGCGGGCTTCCATAGTGAGGATATTTCCAGAGCTTCTTATCCTTTCCCTCATTCCTGCCACCCTGGATCTAATAAGGGCTGCATATCCGGGAACTCGCCCCTCCGTGAACATACGGGAAGCGCTGCAGTATCTGGGGAGACAAAACATTGTGCGGAAGGCGTTGTTGTATTGGACCCGTAGTCTTTCTATACTACTCTTTTTGTAGTTTGCCCATAGTTCGCACGTGTACAACGTTGCGCAGAAGGAAAGGAAGAGCGTCCTTTTTACTGCGGTACTGCAAAGGCGAAATCTTCTACTGAGCATGTTTGCTTTAACGCTGAGAGCTCTCCTTTGTCTATCAATATCATCATCGTCCATCAGATTACTGGTGATTATGTGCCCAAGGTATTTAGTTCCTTCGGTCACCTTCAAGTTCACACCGTTCAAGGTAGCTGGAGGAATATTTTTCGGGCCTTGCCCATGTCTTATGACCAATAGAGCCGTTTTAGCGGGGTTATATAACATATTTGTTTCTTCAGCATACTCTTCACAGATTTTCAGAAGAATGCGCAGTCCCCTTATAGATGGTGCCATCAGAACCATATCGTCCGCATAACTGACGTTATTTAGACACTGTCCTCCGATGTGGCAGCCTACTCCTGCATTGTTTAGCCTTTCGGTGAGTTCGTCCATGTACAGATTGAACAGTATCGGTGACATGCATCCTCCCTGTCTGACGCCACTCTTTATGAGGAAAGGTTCGGAAAAATCATCCTTCCATCTTACTAGGTTTTCCTGCTGTCTGTGCCACGAGTCGAGGATATGTATGACCTCCGATGATATGCCTCTTTCTCTGAGTTTAGCCCATAGCAGAGGGTGAGAAACCCTGTCGAAGGCCTTGCTCAGGTGTAAGAAACATGCATATGAGGTAGTCTTTTTATTCCTGTAGTATTCCAGGGTTCTTTTTACCGTAAAAATAGCAGTATCGGTAGCAGTTTGCTTTTTGAATCCCATTTGGTTGTCATGGGTTTCCAGACTGGGTCCGATACTGTTTAATAATAGACGTTCGAATAATCGTGCGATGGTGGTGGCAATTGAGATCGGTCTATAGCTGTCTTGAGAGGTAGAGTCCAACGATTTAGATTTGAGAACAGGTGTTATAATAGTTCTTGTCATATTAGTTGGTAAGTATCCGTTCTTCAAGATGTCGGTAAACAAACTCGCCAGCAGTAGAAAAATCGGTCCTCCAGCGTGTTTGATGTGTTCAGTACTCAGTCCGTCATGACCCGCTGATTTCCCAGTTTTCATTTGTCTCAGGGCGGTAATGACCATGTCTGCTGTGATCAATAAGCCGCTGTCTTGGTTTGTTAAACGACTCAGTGGTGGTTCGCTTGCGGGGATTGGAGAGGTCGGAGAAGAGGTGGCGAAGTGTTCTGCAAAAATGTTAGCAATAGCTTTAGTGTTCGTTTCTCCATTTATATTGCACGGAATTTTACATCGTATGTTGCAGTGTTTATTTGTCTTATTCCAAAACTGTTTAAAGTCACGGCTATGTAAAGCTCCAGCTATTTTGTCCATTTGAATTTGTTCGGAGTCGTTTTGACATTTTTTCAATGCTAGTTTGAACGCTGCACGCTTTAACTTTCTTTCCTCCGCGATGGAGCCCTCATGGGGCCTACCATTTTCGATCCAGATCATCATAGCGCGTCTCGATTCTGCGTATTTTTGCGCGACGAAGTCATTCCAACCACATATTTGTTTATGCCGTTGTGATCTTTGTTTACGATTGTCAAATTCTTCAATCGCAGCGTGTCGTAGTGCGTCCACTATGTGGGTATATAGTGCCTCGATGTTCGCAATTGCAGGGTTGCCAATTCTCTCGTTCGATATAAAATCTTGTTGAATATTTTGTAGAAAAACTTGTGAGGTTATATTATAACTCTGAATGTCGCGTTCATTCTTTGGATTCCAAGTTGCTCGGTCAGTTTTCATACATGTATATTTGGGGATCAATTGTGAGGCACGAAATGAAAGAAGGTGTTGAAGGTCACATGTGTTTATTGGTGAGTCAGTAGCCGTGACAAGGAGATGAGGTAGGACAGAAGAATACACCGGATGCTGGCTGATGATGTGCTGGTCAAGCGCGGGTCAGTGAGTCGACGCCGGGCGCTGATGACCGGGACTCGATGGAGGTCAGGCACTGGCAAAGAACGCAGGTCTTCAGGCACTCCAGTGCTGAAGAGACGGCCGAAGGTGCGACGGACCTTGTGGGCAGTTGAACGGGAACGGCGTGACCAGTGAGGATGCTGCGTGTCCTCGTGGTGGTCATGGTTGCGTGGAAGAAGCGCTGGTCAGAGACGCTGGAACCAGGGCGCTTGTAATCCGAGTAGCGCTGGCCGCGGACGTGGCCGAGGCGCTATGATGATGTCCCGATAGAGTCCATGATGATAGGGGCGAAGCCGGGTACGTGTCCTTCGCGGGGCGCGGGACGCGCCGATCGTCACTCGTGAGATTTATCCACTGGCGGCAGATTGATAACTGATGACTGACTGACTGACTCGCTGCGTCGGGCTTATTTATACTACTCGGCCGACGGCGGCAGTAGGTAGGTGGATGGCAACTAAATCGAAGACACTCGCTCGATCTGGATCATTCGCGAACTTTCGACGGCTTGGCAATTATGCCTAGGCCGTAGGCTCGAACCTTCTGGCGAGTTCTCGTAGTATTCGAGACGGACTGCAGTGTTATTGTCATCAATATGCAGGTAGGTACTTGAAGTACGTAGATTACTTTGTTTACGATTTAACGATGCAAGTACATAATTCGGGAGTAGATACTAAGTAGGTCAAGCGGTTTATTATTAATTATTTAATGTAGATTTTTCTCGACGCCACATATATATTTCGGTAGTTGGTATTCCTTCCGTTTGTAGGGTAAGTTCGAGAGGCCTATGGTATGTCCAGTCCACGTCGTAATATATTTTCATGTCTAGAATCTGCTTGAAGATATTTTTTGTCACTAAGCAGTGGTCCAGCCACCTAGTGGTGTGGTGTGCGTCACTAATATATGTATATGAATTTTCTGGTAACATTTCGGTATCAGCACATATAAGGTCATATTCTTGACAGAAGGATTTAAGTTCTATTCCGAAAAGTGAATCTGGATTTGCATTAAAATCTCCGATAATTTTGGAGTTGGTGTAATCCTTTTCGTTAATAGTTGCTTGCAAGGTGGCGAGACAGTCAACGTACTCTTCGAAGTGATCTGCTGTGCAAGTCGGCATGTACAAGGTGAAGATGCATAAAGTTTCGGAAGTTAGGCTTACCTCGATACCCGCCAATCGGCAGTTACTCAACGGGATCGTGGCAGCCCTGAGACTTTGCCTGTACAGCACCCCCACTCCTCCATGAGGCCGGCCCAACACTGGCCCTATCGATGTATTGACGGCAGAGGTTCCCAAGCTGTTGTATTCAGGGTGTATGTGGGATAAGAATTCTAAGTCCGACGGGAGTAGCCAAGTTTCTTGAATTAGAACAATATCATGTGTATCACACAGGTCATGGATGAATTTTTCTGAGCTGCGAACGGATCTGCAGTTCACCGATACAATTTTTAAATTTTTATTATGCATTGTGGTGATTGTTATGTATGCGTGATTCTTTATATCTTCTGAAAACAATTCCCTCAGGCCACAGTTCCTCTTCCAGATATATCTTTAGTTCATTTGATTTCACCGCAAGTTTGAATGAATTAAATGGAGTTGTGTGGAAGGGCTTTATTAATTCTACCCTGACCCCATCTAGGCCTTTGTCTTTTAGGTAAGTTGTTACGTCATTCTCTGTCGTATCAGTCGCAAACCTTGATACGTATACTGATGTGGTTATATCCGCAGATTTTAATGCAATTGATTGCGCCTTCCCTCTCATGTTATGAATACGTTTCTTCTTACGCATGACTAGTTTGAACCCATTGTGGTCGGCAGCACCTGTTTGCGGCCCTTGCATGTAACCCGCCTGCTTGTTTTCGGCGTTAGCTGCACCGGCGGTAGGTGAGTTTGTGTGCGCAGCTCGCTTGTTGTGTGTGTACAGATTATTCACGTATTTATAAGCCCAATTCTGTTGCCGCGACATTTTTATTTATTTTTTTTATTTTTTTTTATTTTTTATTTCAAGATACTTTATTTCAAGATACTTTATAGATTACATTACATTACAAAATATATTTATGTTCGCGATCTCACCAATGAAGAAACTGGTTCTTGTGTTTGGTGAGAGAGTTACACTAATTATAAGAAAAATAGAATCATTATGCTATAAGTAAGTATATATATATGATAGGAACAATATATAAAGAGACAAAATCTAAATACAGTGGAGATGAGTATAGACTGATAATAAATATCAATGAAGGGAAAAACAGGCAATTATTTAGTTGATTATTTCTGAAAGAGTAACTTTAGTTTTAGTTTAAGTATGTTAATATCCTTTAATTTCTTTATTTCAATCGGAAGGTTGTTGAAATACTTTATTCCTAAATATTTATAGTTATTTTGCATTTGTTTGGTATTACATTTTGGAATTTTGATATTGTATTGATATCTTTTAGATAAGTGGGTTTCAAATTTTTTGTTTATATTATCTTTATAAATTTGGATAATTGCATTTTTCTTGAATATATCTTCTACTCGGGGCACCCCGAAATCTGTAAATAGCGTTTCTGTTGGATACGTGGAGGGTTTCTTGAGGATTACTTTGAGGATTAGCTTCTGGACCACTTTGATCGGGGTCAGAATCTTATTGTATGACCCCCCCCATCCAATAATTCCGTATTGAATTAACGACTGGATTAGTGCGTAGTATACTCTTTTTAGGTTATTTCTTTTTAAAATATTTCTTAATCTTATGAATATGTATACACACTTTCTGATACGCTTGACCAATTCACATATATGTCTTTTCCACTTCATATGTTGTTCTATTATCACTCCGAGATATTTAATTTCTGATACTGAGTTCAATATTGAACAGCCTTGGATACATATGTTTTTATTACATTTGTTATTGTGAATAATTATTTGAGTGTTAGGGAGTGTTTGTAGTTTGTTAATTGAGAAATGTATATAGTATGTCTTGTTAGCATTTAATGAGAGAAGATTTGTATCAAACCATTGTTTCAATGTGTTCATGCAATTATTTGCTTGTTCGTTAACTATATTCCAGTCGATCCCATTCACTATGATAGCTGTGTCGTCGGCATAGGATATTATGTTTGCGTTAAGTGGTAGTTTGAAAATATCGTTGACATAAATTATAAATAGTAGGGGGCCTAGGACTGTGCCTTGCGGTATCCCGAAATTACTTGTTAGCGGTAGACTAAGTGAGTTGTTTATCTTGACTACTTGGCATCGTTCAAATAAATAGCTTTTTATCCATTTTAGAGCTTTATCGTTTATCCCAACACAATTCAATTTTTCAATAAGTTTATCATGAGAAATACTATCGAAAGCTTTTTTAAGATCTATGAAAATTCCGAGACATTTCAAAGATTTGTCTAATGTGTCCTGGATTATGTTCGATAATTTGGCAATTGCATCTTGGGTACTTCTATTTTTCATAAATCCATATTGGTTGCCGTGAATTACGTCATTTTTGTCAATAAATTCAGTCAATCTTTTTTTTGATAATTTTTTCAAAGATTTTCGCAATGTTTGAGATCAGCGATATTGGACGATAATTTGACACTTCTTCTGGGTTGCCAGATTTATGGATTGGAGTGATGATGGTTTTTTTATATACAGTTGGGAATATTCCGCTTTGGAGACTTATGTTGATTAAATGTGTTAAGGGTTTTGAGATATGTTTTTTGATAATTTTTAGTGTTTCGACAGTAATTCCATCGAAACCTGGTGCTGATCTTCCCTTCATGCTTGAAATGATTTGCTCAATTTCCTGTGCTGAAGTAAGGTGAAACATGTCAATTTTATTTGAGATTTTAATTTTAACGTTCTGTACGTCATTGGACGGTACTTTTTGAATTTGATTTGCAAGGTTTTTGCCTACATTTGCAAAGAAGTTGTTGAATATGTTAGCGGTATCTAAAGGATTTTCTTTGCATCGTATTTTGTTATTGTTATTTGTGATGCTATGTATTTCATTTTTTTATGTTTTTTCTTGTCTATGATTTCATTTACAACATGCCAGACTTTTTTTGGATCGTTCTCCGTTGCTTCCAATTTTTGCCGAAAATAGTTTTCTTTTGTGTTTTTTATTAAATAAGTGAGTTTGTTTTTGTATGCTTTTAGGTGATTCTTTAGTGTTTCATTTGTAGGTTGTCGGATAAATTTTTTATATAGTGCTTCTTTGTGTCTGATTGATACAATTAATCCAAAAGTTATCCATGGCTTAACCGGTTTAAATTTTGAAGATTGTTTTCTGGAATCAATGAATTGTGCAGTACTTACGTGCGTTGATAGTTTTTTTTCAAATAGTTCGAAGCATTTATTCGTGTCATTACAATTGAAGATGTCGTGCCATTTCTCTTTATCTAGATTATGTATTAGGGCATTTATGTTGAGCGTTTTGTGTCGGCCGTTGTCCTTCTCCGGAGTTTGAGTTTGTATTGGTAAACATTTTTTATCGTAATTGTACGTAAAAATGCACCCGAAATGATCTGTGATTGTCGTTTGTATGACTGCAGATACTATGTTTTTTATATCTTGAATATTTGTGAACACATGATCTATGCACGAAGGTCGTTGACCTGGGATAATTCTCGTAAATGAATTAATACACGAAATATAATTTAATTCTGCCATCATATTCAGATAATTATCTTTGTCATAGGATGAGTAATCATTTGCGATATTGAGGTTAATGTCTCCGACAATGATGGTTTTCTTATTTCTGTTCGCAAGAAGAATGTGTTTTAGTTCATCTACATAGGTTGGTAATATTGAGGCATGGGTTCCATATATGGCGAATATGCTAAAGGTGTACTTTTGGAAACTGATTTCCATATTTAAAATGTTTACATTGTGCATGTGGATTTCTCTGTAATAAGTCACAACATATTTATTTGAAATAAATATTGCGATTCCGCTGTTTTTATTAATTTTGGTATTTGTTGCATAGTATGTATAACCCGGAATATTATAATTTATATCACTTGATGAATGCGTCTCTGTTAATATTATGCAGTCTAGTCTGTTAAGTGATTTTATTGTTACCAGGAGTTCGTCTAAATGCAATTCTATGCTCCTGACATTCATATGAAATATGGTTAGGCTAACTTCGGAATTTATCGCTAATATGTTGTTTGTTTCGTTCACCGATGTATATATTCTTTCGTCTATTGATATGGTTTTATCTATAGCATTTACCACAAAGTCATCCATATCGAAGAAATAATAATATTGAAATTCATTAGTAGCCGTGAATCACCTTTGTTCGTTTCACTGTTGGAGTTAGATTTTATGGAGAACGGACTTCTTGAGAGCCTTTGTGTTTTTTTATCGCTAATAAGTAGGTGTGCAATTTTATTCATATTCTATTCTCTCTTTGGCGATTTGAAGCATTTTTTGTCTGTATGGGCAGTTAATATAGCAAATACTTTGGATAATAAAAACCTTTGGTACAATATAATTTGATGGAAAAATAAGTTGAATAATTTTGATAATAAACACTTTTAGAACAATAAAGTAATATGGTAATAATGATGGTAAAATAATTCAAACACTTAGGATAATTAAAACATTTTAAGCAATAGCATTTGATGGTATAATAATAAAAAAACATTGGATAATGAAAACCTTTAAAAACATAAAAGTTCATGGTAAAATAATTAGAATACTGTGGATAGTAAAATAGAATCCCTTTAAACTTTAAAGTTTGATGGTAGAATAATTCAAAAAATTTGGATAGTAAAAAATATTTATAACAGTAAAATTTGATGGTAAAATAATAACAGTACTTTGGATAATAGAAACCTTCAAAAACATAAAATTTGATGGTAAAATAATGAAAATACTTTGGATAATAAAAACCTTGAGAAGCATAAAATTTTAAAGGAAAATAATTTAAGTACTTTGAATAATAAAAACCTTTAAAACAATAAAGTTTGACAGTAAAATTATTCAAATACTTTGGATAATAAAAACCTTTGGTACAATATAATTTGATGGAAAAATAAGTTGAATAATTTGGGTAATAAAAATTTTTAGAGCAATAAAAATTGATGTTAAAATAATTCAAATACTTTGGATAATTAGAACATTTAAAACAATAGCATTTGATGGTATAATAATAAAAATACATTGGATAATAAGAACCTTTAGAAACATAAAATTTCATGCTAAAATAATTAGAATACTTTGGATAATAAAATCCTTTTAAACCAAAAAATTTGATGGTAAAATAATTTAAAATACTTTGGATAATAAAAACCTTTAAAGGTATAAATTTGTTAGTAGAATAATTAAAATACTTTGGATAATAAAAACCTTTAAAGGTAAAAAATTTTATGGTAAAATACTTAAAAAACTTTAGATAATAAAAACCTTTAGAGCAATAATATTTTATGGTAAAGTGATTAACATAATTAGAGTAATAAAAACATTTAGAATAATAGAATTTGATGATAAAATAATCAGAATAGTTTGGGTAGTAAAGACATTTAAAATAATAAAATTTTATGGTAAAATAGTTAAAATACTTTGGGTAATAAAAACCATTGGAAAAATAGAAATTGAAGTAAAAATAATTAAAATACTTTGAAAGACCTTTAAAACAATAAAATTTGAAGGTAAAAATGTAAAGATAATTTGGGTTATAATTTGGGTTATAATAGAAAATGATGGTAAAATAATTGAAATAATTTGGGTTATAATAGAAAATGATGGAAAAATAATTAAAATAATTAGGGTTATAATAGAAAATGATGGTAAAATAATTGAAATAATTTGGGTTATAATAGAAAATGATGGAAAAATAATTAAAATAATTAGGGTTATAATAGAAAATGATGGAAAAATAATTAAAATAATTTGGGTTATAATAGAAAATGATGGAAAAATAATTAAAATAATTTGGGTAATAAAAACATTCAAAACAATCAAATTTTCTGATAAGATAACTTAAATAATTTGGGTAAAAAAAACATTTAGAATGATAAGGTTTGATGTTAAAATAATTAAAATGGTTTTGGTAATAAAAACATTTAGAGCAGTAAAATTTGGTGTTAAAATAATTTGGATAATCAAAAGAATTAGAAAGATTTTTGTAAACAAAATCGGTGGAAATAATTAATGAAATGGGACTTGTAGGGGAATAATATAGTTGCAATGATTGCAATGTGTTAAATAATTCTGTCATTATGATTTATTGCACTACAGGAAGTTTATAATAGAATGCTCAGTTATCTACAGTTGAATCCCCATTTTTTTCAAATCATTTTCATGTTTTATTTCAATTATTTTTTCCCCAATTGCTTTGCGGACAAGCAATTTATTAGATTTGAACCATACGAATTGATAAAGGGTTTCTTTGGCCCTTTGCTTCGTTTTCCACATCAGTTCCTTGAAGTAAGGAGAGAGTACTTCATTGATGAAGATAGGAGAGGTTGGGTTTAAGGTTTTGGCCTCTTTCTTTAGCGAGAGCAACGATTCCCTTGTTTTTTGGCTGTACAAGGCAATGTGTAGTTTGACCGGGGTGTTCCGCCTGCGATCTTGGGTCCTGGTCACCATGCGGATGTCTTGTAGTTGCAGGGGCAGTCCCAGCGAACCAGCTACCCGAAGAACGGCTTCCGCGGGTTGTTCTCCCGTCCGTAAGTCCACACCCGCTATTTCCACGCTGTCGGAGAGTTTGACTTGTTCTAAATCCGCGAGTCGACTTTCCAGGGAAGAGATTCTGTTGTTTTTTTTTTCGTTTTCCTTACGTAGGAATTTTGCTTCTTTATGAATGTCCTGTACTTGTTTGAGGTTTAATAGCAGGTCTTCATATTGTTTACAGATGAATTCACTGCTTCTTTTGAGGTCATTAATTTCCTCCTCAAACATTTGTTTTATTTCAAAAATTTTGTCATCAAAATGTTTAGTGAGACGATTATATAAGGAGTCGGCTTCTGATCCGAATGTCGCGGCCGACGTAGCAGGTGAGTTCGGTCTGCTTTTGCATTTTGGGCATTTCCAGTTTTGTTTATTTTTTAATGACATTTTTTTTAAATTGATGTCTGTGATATTTAAGCAATTGTTATGGAAACCGATGTTGCAAGTGGCACACGTGAGCGCATGGTCATTTTTTGTGATAAGGTTTAGGCAGGCTTCGCAATTCATTGTTGATTTGCTTTTTTAAATTTTTTTAAATAAATATTCGGAATAGAGTAGGATTCGGTGGTTAGTGCGGCCTCTGTGTGGTGATCGAGCTAATAGATTTGTAATGTTTGTAATAATGTTCTTGTTATTGCTCGCAGACACAGATGGCGTTAGATAAAAACGAAAATAAATAAATAAAGGTTATAGTGAAATTTGCTTTTTTAACTTATTTAACTGATCTGGTATGCACTGGATATAACAATTTAATTTATTTCATTTATATATTTTAATTTTCACTGTCTTGATTTAAATATCTGTAGGGAAATATTTTTATGTGGGTTGATTTTGTTACACTTTATAAAATAAATGTCAAATGTCACAGTTTGAATGATGTTTTTAAATAGATCATTTAGAACAGATTCGTGTATTTTTGATTAGGGACGGCTGGATGATTATATGTAGGATGAAGCACAGTCGCCACTTTAATCCGTTCTGGGTTCACAGAACACTTTTTAACAATATTTTTTATAATTATTTCGGGAGATGAGCAAAACACGATATCACTCTGTTGTATTATTATTGTAACTGAATTTGACATTATTGACATCTGACTGTATTTAATAATAAAAATAAATAATTAGGTATAAATTGAGATTTCACAACCAGAATTATGAATATCTATTTTTGGAGTATTATGCTGTGATTTGCCAGAATGCACTTGAAGCACAACACGGCATAATACCCTTAAAATATATTAAAATCAAAATAATTTTGAATTTCAACTAGTGGACGAAATTACACACGGAGAGAAAGGGACCTATTGAAATTACACAATAGTTTAGTTTAGTAACTTGTAGTGACTTTGATTTTGGGTTGAAGGAAATAAGTAATCTTTTGTATAATCACAGCAAGTGAATTCAGACTTTACCTCAGGGGGTGGCCGCTCGCCGCCCATCTATCTCAGGGAGGTAGGTTAAGAATCAAGTTTTTTATGTGTGTAATAAATCCAGAAGTCTTCTTCATGTACTTACAATATCGTCCATGTGTAATTCCTTCGGCGTATAATTTTGACAGCGTAATATTAATATCTAACTGCTTTCTTTATTCTCCAGAATAGCATGGAAACCAGGAAACATAATTAAGCATTAAAAGAGAATATAAATCCAGTTGAAATAATAGGATCTTTGGACCATCTTCGAAAAAACGTGGATTGATAAGGGAACGAAAAGTTTGGAAGTTTTTCAACGAATGGTCTAAAATATGGGAATAGTATGAACTGGATATGATAAATAAAAGGTACAATATCATAAGGAACGACAATAGAAGATAGTTAAATTGACAAACCAGGGGTCAATCTATTAATGCCCTATTAAAGGAAGAGGAGTATGAATCACTTCAGTTATCTCATAGAAGCATGTCATTGGTTTCGGTCCTTGTAATTATTAATAAACATTCAAAGCTGTTAAATATGATTTAAGATTTTCACGGCCAAAAGTATTTTTGTTATTTGTTTTTGGGGTGTTATGCCGTGTTGCGCTAACTCCTTCTTTAGCCAACGTTTCGGACAGCATTGCAGTGTCCATCATCAGGGCAGATGTGTTATTTGAGGTTGTGTTAAAAATGTGAGCTTATGTATGAGGTTGTGATACCGTGTTGCCAGCTCCAACCCTCTGAGCTAACATTAACGTATCATTTTTTTTTTTTTTTTTTTTTTTTTTTTTAATTTAAAGTGGTTTTCTTCGTTTAGCTCTGGTATAGCCGTCAATTACCGGATACCAAGAACTATTGAGCTTAGCTCCATCGTCTCTATTAATGTTTACGGGATTTTTATGAATTTCAATGGCCTCCGTAATCAGCCGTGCTCTATAAGTTTTGGGTCTCCCCAGGATTTCAGGAACAAATCCAAAGTAATGCCTAAACGTTGGCTAAAGAAGGAGTTAGCGCAACACGGCATAACACCCCAAAAACAAATAACAAAAATTCAAAGCTGTTGTTAGATTCTCATTTTATCTATGTATAATAAATTATAATATAAAACATCTCCCAAGTTTATTATAATATTACTATTTTGATATTTCACAACAAGCACCAGACACTCTGTATACCTTAAATACCAATTAAGCGAATTTATTCAGACCAGACGCTTTTTAATATCATAATCTGGTTTACCTATTTATAAAAAAATATTTATTCAAACAAAATTAAAAACTAATGAAAATTAAAATATTCCATCTAGACCGTGTTGCGTTTTTTCATAGAACTAACAAATTAGAATTCCAATTATGTAGCTGGGTAGAAAATCATTATTTATTAGGGTGCAATTTAGGGTTTTTAACATACCGCACAGCTGCCCGGAACCAGTGCGTCTACAGCACCCCCATTATGAAAATCTGCTTAATTTATTACCTATATAAGTAAGTTAGAAAAATATTTTTTTTCGTGCCTGTCAAACTAGGGGTATCCTGTGTCAATAGGCTAGTTTAAAATATTTTATTTTAACAATATTTAATATTTTTCGATAAGCCTAATTTCGATTAGCACATTTTTTTTGATAGTTGTCAGCAAAAATATTTAACAAAATCAATTCAGGTTGGTATTGGTAACTTTACAATTAATAGGTATTTTATTATCGTCTGTTTTTGTAACAAATATATATATATATATATATATATATATATTATGATATCCTCACTAGGATCTCCCGTGCTGGGGATTTCATTTAGATTGTATTAAAATTTAGTATAGGATTTTCTAAAAAGAGGTGTTATTTTGATATTCAATCGTAAAAGATCAATGGTTTTGTCGCTTGTGTAGCACGTAGCGCCGTCTTGTTTAAAGTAAACGTTGTCCAAATCAATACCATCCAATTCCGTCTCATCTCTCGATAGCGATCTATTCACCGTAACTGTTGCTCCAGCCTCATTTTCGAAAAAGTAAGGTCCGATGACTCCGCCGGACCATAAACCGCACCAAACAGTCACACGTTGAGGATAGAGAGGCTTTTCAACAATAACTCTTGGGTTTTCAGAGCTCCAAATGCGACAATTTTGCTTGTTGACGAAGCCACCGAGGTGGAAATGGGCCTCATCACTTAAGATTATTTGCATTTGATTCACTCAAGTGAATTTTAATAATTTGAATGCGTTGTTGAAGCGTGTATCGTTCCATTTTTATCAATGGCGTAGTTTCTACATGTCAAATGTAAAAAATGACAGCTTCAAAGTAACATCTACCGAAATAGCGGGCTATTCAAAATAACACCTCTTATTGGAAAACCCTGTGGTACGGATAATAAAAAGGAATTGTTAATAAATTAAATAAATTGTTTTTTTTTCTGAAATATTTTTTTTACCTTATGTTTTTTTTTGTTTAGTTCTTCAGAGAGTTCTTTATCAGAGGTTTTAGTTTCAGTTTGTATTTGTTTGTAATGGGATTACATAATTTTTAATTTATATTTGGGTGAGTTGACTAATTATTGAACGACTTTTGTTGATGACCCATTGTGTAGTCAAGCCAACATCAGTTATGAACGGGTTCCATGTTCGTGTTCAATGCTGAAAGCTGTTAAGAGCAGGCTCCATTGAAATACCTGTAAATACCTCAGCATGCCCACATTGCTTAGAGATAGCGATCGGTCTGTTCGATGGATGGTCAATCAGACGGACCGCCCTCCTTTTGACAGAATCAAGTCGGTTTACCAATTATTGTGGGGCTCCAGTCCAGAGGTGGCTTTCCAATTCAATTGTTATAAAAATCTCTCTTGGGTGACGAGTGCACTCTATCAGAGCACTTCTCCGCCACCACATGGGAAGCTTATGACTCAGACTACGCCAATCAAATAACACGATCATCACTGCCATGGTTGCCTGAATGGAGTCCACTCTGAAGGCTCTCTGGAGACGGGAGATGGAGAGTTCAAATATCTTCCATAAACGGCTTCTTGCACATATTTTTTTCTTCTATTCCGCATTTTTTTATATCTGTGTATTCTTATTATTTTTCTGTCATTTTTAAATATGGAATTTATTGTATTGCAGTACCCCTGCATACATTCTGGAATATTTTTTTATTATTATTATATTCACAGCTTTGTTTCAAATTTAAAAAAAAAATCATTGGAAAATGATTTTGAACTTTCGATCTCTGGGCCCGGAGTCAAGGAGCTAACCGACATGATACCAAGCTGGCCGACGAGTTGTAGCTTTTGGAACTCTCTGAAGTACAAACACATCAAACAAAATAACATCATTATTTGCAAAACTCTTTATCCAAATATTTTATTGTCATTTCGGCTCTATGCAATTTATTGAAACTGAACGCCAAAAAGATAGATTTTCTTTGTGATACTCGTATTTGTGTCTTTGTTCTTTTATTGAATAAATTCCTTACGAATTGTAGGTAAAGATATGTAAAATTTACAATCCTTTTAGTAGGCTCTCTATCAACTCGTTGAAACAGTTATTTACTGCTGTTCTATTACAGGAGACCGATGTGCAAGGGTTTCCAATCTGTCGATGGCAAGTAAAATTTAGTATTTTTTATAATGGAATAACTTAATGAGTAAATTTTCAAATCGTAATACATATTTTATCATTGAAGACAACATTAACGAATTGAAGTCGAAATAGCTGAGTGGTCAAAGCACTTCCCCGGCAAGTAAGAGATCCAGGGTTCAATCCCTAAATGCGATTGATTTTTTTTTCTGTCTTTACTCTTTTAATTTTTGGTATTAGAGTCGTTGCTATTGTCTTCAATGATTGAAATTTGGTTGGTTCCAAAAAATTACGATTACGAATTCTAAAAAAAATTACGATTTCCTTTTAAATGATTTTCTTTTAAAGTATAGACATGCAGATTTTCAACACATTTTTTTTAATTTCATGGACTTAAAAACAATAAAATTTCTTATAAGATTCGGACTAAAAGTCGAATAACATGAAATTTAATGTCTCGGTCATACGGAACAAGCGATCGTCATTTCTATTTGTTGGTAGACAGTCTTAAGAAATTAATTAATTAATCAGACAATTCAAAAGACTTGACCAACCTTGCAGTTATAAGGCTGATTTACTTTAGCTTAGTGCATGACATTCTCGACAGTGGATCTCAGGTATGGGGGTCAGAGGACACTGTCAATGTACTAATGGTCGAGAAGATACAAAAGAAGTTTTTACCCATGGCTGTTTCCAACAGAATTTATCTCGGGAATGTTGGGTGCATGCAGCCTTAGTTCCAGAAGGGATGTTGCATTATTCCTGATGGCGTATAAACTTCTAAACGGTTTAGTCTCAATACTAGACATTCTGGCTAAAATAGGATTCAATGTCCCGGATAATTTTGCGCGAGATCGCCAACACAGGCTTTTGATTCATCCTAGGTGCAGATCCAACTTACCAATGGTGATGCCCTTGGGAAGAATCACTAGGTTAATTAACTACCTCGCAGGAAGTGGGGATATTTTCCACATGTCCTACAACGTATTTAAACGTGAAATATAATTATTCAAGACTTAACATTATAAAACTACATTTGAAATTTTCTGTTTGTCGAATTTGTAAATGTATTTGTTATTCACTTTTTTGTAATTTTTAATTACCGATATTGCAATGTGGTTTACACTGATTTTCAAATAAATAAATAATAATAATAAAGGTAAAATCGGCGAGTGAATAGTAAAGTATTCTATATATTGACAACAACCTAATTTGATTTGAGATGTTATAAGAGGTGATAGTAGCAGCAACTAGAATACGTTCTCATCAAATCGCCGCTATTTTGAAGCTGCAGGTTGACTAACTCGCAGCAAATACGTTGCACATGAAGAGATTTTATCGCTACTATTCAAGTAGCAGCTACGAAATTACTCCGTGTCTTTTAGCCAAGATAAAAGTAGCTTACTAACCCAAGAATTTTGGGAGCCCTTGCAGGTAAGGGTTGTTGCCCCACCCTCAGAGAGAAAGGCTTCGGGGGAAAACATCGGGGGAAGGTTCTAGGGGTAGGTTGGTTGGAAAAGGTTGTAAAGCTCCCGACTGGCGGCTCCATCGAGGTAGACGCTCGTAAACATGTCCATTTTGGACGGCCATAAAAGGTTGAATTAAAAATCAATAAAACATGGTATCGTTTCGCCGAGAGAATACGCATTTTGCTAAAAATAACGTCCGGTGGCCGTATATACGAATTAAGGCTGTCGCGTGTTTATGGGAACTTGCTGATGAAAGTAGAAAACGGAGTGGTGTGGTGTAGTGATTCGAATGACTGGAACTCTTAACTCGTGTACATTGGGACGAGCACCTTAGAATGTTTATCACTGGACGTCAGTAACGTTCTTTTGTAGTAAAGAAATGTTTATAAAACGTAGTATTTTGATACGTCTAACCGTAACAAAATACGGACTAGTATATTGCATGAACGGGTAGCTCTTTTTAATAACTGAAACTGTAAAAAACTATAGATAGCCCGGCGCCATTATAAAGATTTTTATTAAGGCGATGCCATACGTAGTAATGCAAAATCATGTGTTTTTGGTTTGAAAATTTGGTCACCTAGAAATGTTTCAGATGCTTTAATTAAATACTGCGAGTAGAATACATCTTGGCCTTTGAAATAATCTAGTATTTTTTAGATAAATCTTTTTATAAGCCCAGAAAAAAATAATGTATAAGGCCTATGAAAACTGCTTTAAAGTTCAATATCTCCTACTTACAAACCCATGTTCGGTTATGATTTAATTGTATAATGTGGCAAATTAAGTTATTTATAAAATAATCTAAAATAAATTAAATATTTATGCCTGAACATCCACAAAATAAAATAAAAGGCACTTTTTGGCCATGTTTTTTTCTTGCATAAATCAAAACAGGCGGATGGTGTTAAACGGGAATTTAAACCTTATCGCCATCTCCGTAAGGGTTGTTATTGATAGCGGCTCAATTTAAAATATTACACGACGTAGTGCATCGCCTTAAAATATAATTTCAGTTGTAATTCTGTCTGTCTCCGGTTCTGCTCTCAACGGTCTTGAACCAGTAAGACTATGGCATCCCCAATAGTGGTATTTTGTGAGGCTGAAGGTAGTGCGGTGGATAAAGAGATGGGAAGTAAATGGAAGTACCTGGCTGTTTAGATCTGGTCACCAAACACGACCAAAGCCATTTTAAGCAACGTTTCTATTCTGAATGGTTGTGTTACATCAGGACGATACTGAGAGTATCTTCCACTTTGGAACGTGAGGCAAATTTAATACATATTATTTTAATTGAGTAAATTGTGAAATAATACAATATAAAATATTTGATCCCGCGACCTTCAGGTAAAATGAGTTCGTAATGATCAAAGTACCTACCTGTAATATAATATTTTTTAAATATGTATAGTATAATTGTCATTTTCAAATATCTTGAATATCTTGGACTATCCGAAAAACAAAAGAAACGTCAAATCAAACTTGTCGACAGGAACAAAATACCAGGAGCACAGAAATGTAACAGGATAATTTGTGTTCATTTTCACAGCGGCGATAATGTCAAAATTATAAAAATATGCAAAACACAATGGTTTGGTTGTTTCATAGAATTTGAATTATTCATCAAATTTCAAAGTACATTTTCAGGTTTTGTGAAAGTCTTGTTCAAGTTCTCTTATTATATCACCATAGGCGAGTTACTTGACAGAACTGAAATAATAACAGAACTTTCACAGAACTGGAAAATTAACTTTTAAATATGAAGAATTGTTTAAATTCTCTGAAACAACCCATCCTTAGCCTCAAAATGTGAACCTGCTGACAAGAAAAAAATACCAGGAGCACAGAAATATGGTTGGGTATTTCCATTTGGTTATGTATATAAACATTTATTGCTCAGCGACAGTTAGTAGTTGTTAAAAATCACATAATTAGGATAACACATTTTTTTTTAAAAGTATATTTTTCGGTGATTATTCACGAATCTGCGCTAGTTTTGTACTAAAACATGTTTATTTTATTACGTTACGTAAACCTAACTACAAAATATGCAAATTACTGTCTCTAGTTTTGGGGACACGGACAATACGGACAATAGTCTAGTAGGCCTTATTGATTGTTCGCCCCTTTTGTCTGAGATTGATTTTAGAGTCCCTAGCTTTAGAACTAGAGATAAGTCACTTTTTCATCTTCAAAAATGCTCTACTAATCTCAGACAAAACGCTTTTATTTTCAGAGCTTGTACCCTATACAATAAGAATTTTAATTGTATTGACATATTTTCGTGTAGTTTGGGAACATTTAAAAAAGATACCTTAGCTATTATTAAATAATAATTAATAACATACTGCAAGTTATCATGTTGTTGATATGAACCCTGTCCAGTTACAAGTGACTCATTTTATAAACATCTGTTCAGTTTAGTTGTAGGTATATACATATATTGGTGATTATTGGTGTTGTTGAGGATAAAATTGATATTTTGTAATTTACTTGTGTTCTTATATCCGATGTTATGTTTACTTTATTTAGTATTTTGTATTTTCTGTAAATATTTTTTGCCCACGGGTACTGGACCCTTAGTTTGTTATTATAATTATTTTTTTTAAGTGAAAACCTATCATTAGATATTATTTGTATTTTTTATAAGTTAATTATTTAAAGATGTAAAAAATCTGTTGGTTTTCCTAAATAAACAAATAAAATAAAATAGATATTCCATAAAACTTTTTAAAGAATTCGTTGAATTATTTATTTTAAATCTTTTAAAATTATCTAATGATATGTTCGGTTCCTTTCAATTTCTCGAGAGCAGGACTATCGATGGGCATATATAATAATTTCCTTTATTGAAACTATAAAGCAATGATACAATTTATTATCTATTTACTAACAATACTTTAAAAAAATAAAGGCACCTACAGTATAATTGCTTAAAAATAGTGCGTATATTTTCAAAAAATCTCCAGTAAGTATCTATGTAAAATGTTAGAAATATTGGATAGTAAATGTACAAGCAAAATTACATAGAAAATAGCAACAAACTATTACCTGAAAATCTTCGTTAAAATATCAATCAGCAAGCAAGTTCATCTTATCGATCAGAAAGCTCTCATTGTTGGATTGGATAAAAATTTAATATTAGTTTTTTTTATTTGGGATAGCTTTGCTGACATTTTTCTTATAAATCATTACAGGTACATGTATATTTCAAACTGTTCTAGGTCTTCTTACACTTTACTTTGAGGACAGTTCGGATTCTTGCATGCATTCTTGCAACATGGAATTTTTTTCAAAAAGTTTTACAACCGGTAGGATTGTAAGCATTATTTTCCTGTTGAAATTTATTAAAATAATTTATTATATTTATGAAACAATTTGTCAGACAATTAAAAATATACTTATTCTTGATGGAAGGTCACGTTTTACTCCCTTACGTGTTTTATATTTTACACTACTGATAAACAACTATTTACGATACATCAATGTTTAGTTATTGGTTGTGTTAAATTTAAAACACTTTTATTAGTAAGGCTCTTAGCATTTTTTTACATTAACCCCGCATAGGAGGCCCGGGAGAAAATAATTTCCTTCGTGGACAATGTCATTGGGGATGCGGTGTTGAATGTCATTTTAAGGAAAATAATGAACGGAGTATCTAATGCTTATGCTTAGAAAAAGTCAATGATTTTTTTTTCTTTTATTATCCACTGGTCAATACCGGCAGGCTAGGTTATAATATTATACTGTGGGAGTTTAGGAGAGCAAGCGAATTACGGTGCTTTCTTCTTACGAACTTACATAAGTATACGACGCACGACCGGACATCGTTCCCCACGGTATTATCTCTAGCCACGCAGGTTCTGATAGAAATAGCAGAAATAGGTGCCAATAATTGCCCGTGAATGCCTTAAAAGTTTATTTTCCTAATGAACTAGAGAACGTTTAAAAATATATAGCTTATATTGGACCCATCAATTACACAGTACACTGCTATCTATGGAGCCTGAGACACAAAATAATATTTTACACAAAGGGAAAAAAAGGAGTCAACTTTCGTCTTGATAAAACCCTCGATCGAACATGGAAGAAACACACGTGACATTTAGATACCGAATCATGCTGTGGACTGTTCAGAGCGATCACCATAATATGACATCGGATATTTTATAGGTAGTGAAATGGCAAAGGGTTATATTTGATGTTGATACAGTTTTAAAGGAGGAAAAAAACAAACTTTTGAAATTGGTTGTAAACTTCTAAAGGATATTGTTAAAGACAACTTCGTTATTAATATAGATGATTTTAAGATGCGTGCTTTGCATCCTAACACAACCTTGTTATTATTATTCTTGATAATATTGTGGTTTTATTGTTATTGGACATTTTAAGCAGATACCTTTCTTTGCCATGTCTAACTTTTTACCCAAAACTACCTTTTGCCAGCACTTATCAGCACTTATTGGCCACTTTGATAAAACACACAAATTGGCTGATTTAAACAAAGCGTTATAATTATTTTTGGGGTAGTTTTTAATACAGGGTTTGCCAATAAGAAGTGTTATTTTGATATTCAATCGTAAAAGATCAATGGTTTCGTTGCTTGTGTGGCACATAACGCCGTCTTGTTGAAAATAAACGTTTTCCAGATCAATACCATCCAATTCCGGCTATAAAAAAATCATTAATCATCTCTCGATAGCGCAATCCATTCACCGTAACTGTTGCTCCAGCCTCATTTTCGAAAAAGTAAGGTCCAATGACTCCGCCGGACCATAAACCGCACCAAACAGTTAGACGTTGAGGCTAGAGAGGCTTTTCAACAATAATTCTTGGATTTTCCGAGACCCAGATGCGACAATTTTGCTTGTTGACGAAGCCACCTTAGGTGGAAATGGGCCTCATCACTCAAGATGATTTGCATTTGATTCACTCAAGTGAATTTTAATAATTTAAATGCGTTGTTGAAGGGCGTATTGTTCCATTTTTTTATTAATGGCGTAGTTTCTACTTGTCAAATGTCAAAAAATGACAGCTTTAAAAGTAACATCTACTGAAAAAGCGGGTAATTCAAAATAACACCTCTTATTAGAAAACCCTGTACAAATCAAATAATAATCTTTTTTATTAAATATTATTTTCGATTAGCTACATTAAATACAAAATATAATATTGAATATTTGTTGTTAAAAAAATACATTTGCACTTTTGTTCTTTAGTCACAAAACATTCAAAAACATTAGATGGCATTAAGTAACATCTTTTCAAAAAAATTTATGAATTTAAATTGCAGCTCTATGCTTTTGCAACATTAAATTATATATTATTTGGATCAATTTTTTTGGTAGAATCTTTAAAATTACCAAAACTGCATCTAAAAACCTTTTTTATATGTGTATAATGCAAAATAGAGACCTTTTTGCAATCAATGCATGCTTTAGCTATTTAAATTCTTCAAACATGAACTATTTAAATTATAGATGGTCGATATTCCTCTTCCGTTACTTGGTGCCTGTTGTCGCTAGAACATTCCATATGGAACTGCCTATTATTGGAACCGGTTATGTTTGTTACCGGTGACATGTGAAATTTTCTAAATTAGTGCATTATAATAAAATGATTTATAGAAGTGAACAAAAATATTCTGCATGCGGCCCATCGTACTGGACAGACTTATAGTCAAATTTGCCTTGGCAGGCATAGAACGTTGACTTTTCACGTGGTTTATTAATTCTGATAAACGTATTTTGGGGATCTGGCGAAGAGGCACGATTGATAGATGTTGTGAACGTCACAGCTTTTTATTTGAGTCAGGTTGCAGTATGTGAGATGACTTGATGACCGATGATGAAGACTCCTGATGCAGGCGGTGAAGTGCTGGTCAGTGAGTCGACGCCGCTGCTGGTGACCGGACTCGTTGACTGTCAGGAACTGGTGAAGAGCGTGTATCTTCCTGGTGCTCTAGTGATGAACAGGGTAGCCGAAAGGTGCGGTGGACCTGGTCGGCGGTTGTGCGGGAGATGGCATAGACTGGCGAGGATGCCGCGTGGTCTAAATGCGTGAATGTAGCGCTGGTCAGATGTGCTGGAACCAGGGCGCTGTGATCCGATGTAGCGCTTGTCAGGGGCGATGGCCGGGGCCAGGGCGCTGTGTTTATCCCGATGGAGTCCATGATTGAACCGTGGAAAGCCGGGTGGTATTGGGTCGTCACTCGCGAAGTATTCTAATTGTTGAATGACTGATGACTGACTGACTGTCGAGTTCCTTCACGCTGTCGCTTTTATAAGGTGAAGAAGCTTCTCGAACATTTTGGTTGCTATGTAGATATTGCCAAACTAAAATTAAATAATAAAAGAACATCCAAGAAGCTTGTTTGGAAAAAACCAAAACTTCTAGAATGCCGTTCGAATCAAGTAGTGGCGTACCACTACAGTATTAACTTAAAACCGCAGATGTTTCTGAATACCTTGAGAAGTTACATTGTCTTGAAAAATAAATACCGGAGCTTGCATCAGAAAAAATTAGATATTATAATAACGAATAAATTAAATTGTGAGCCTCGAGCAAGCCCCCGTTATACGAGTCTTTTGTCGCCTTATTTCAAAACTGGAACTGGGCAAGTGTTCCGGTGTCTCCCAACTGTGCACCGGTGACTAAGATGGAAACGTTGTTATTCTTTAAAACGCCACATTTAACTGCTTCCGTGGTCGAGGGGTAAGGCTATCGACTAGCAAGCTGGAGGTCGCGGGTTCAAATTCCAGCGTGCGCAAGTAATTTTTTTGTGTATATCACAATTTACTCATTTGAAATAATGTGTAGTATATTTGCAGGCACGTTCCAGAGTGGAAGATACTCTCAGTATCGCCTATCAAGAGTAAACAAGCCTCGCAACATTCCCCAATTGGGGTTGCCATAGGCTCACTGACTCCAGACGGATGGTAGCAGTTGGGATTTTTGAGATCTAAAAACATTTAAATGCAGTCAGTTTTGCCAATTGTCGCCTT
Organism: Hesperophylax magnus; assembly: GCA_026573805.1. Lineage (NCBI taxonomy): Eukaryota > Metazoa > Arthropoda > Insecta > Trichoptera > Limnephilidae > Hesperophylax > Hesperophylax magnus. The sequence continues at coordinate 2,693,407 of JAIUSX010000141.1, read as the reverse complement.
TACAATCCGTTCGTTTAGATAAGGCAATCTATAAGACGGGCTTATAATGGTCGTTGGCGAAGACGGAGTTTTCAGGTCAAGCCAGAAAGGGCTGCCAAACTCAACAGTTGGGGGCACTTGTAATTTGTACCGAGACAACAGGTGTGTTCTAGTGTGGGACTGTACATGTGCAAATGATCTATCTATAGATAAGAGATACAATGAAGATGGGCCATAAACCATTATTAAACAACGCATACCTCTAACATCGTTCATCCATTCTAAGTACACACCTTCTGCAAATCGCGTATTTGCTCTTTTCTACCTCTAAATAATACACAACCACATAACTTTTATTGGTTCCGCCGCATTGATGATCCATGGAATAGGGTTGTAGCTCGACGACAATCCGCACGCCTCCATTTAATGTGCCCATTGATATCTACGGATATACCTACCCATTGTAAACCGACAAAATTAAGGTACATATGACGTCACGCGTACCTCGCCAGATTGCGATTGTTTTGGCAAATTTTGAAAAATTCTAAATTTGTAAATTGTTTAAGCTATTTAAACGACTTTTATTAAAATAAATACTGGTGTTTTATTTACAAGGTGAACATCGTGATTTTTTTTCTGGAGTTCGTTATTTCAGCTTTTTTGAAGGAGTAATAATTCAAATGCTGTTTGAACTATTCGTAAATCGGTGAGGTTTAAATTTTGTCGGAAGAATATGATCGGCAAAGCAGAAGAAAATAGTTATGTACATCTTATTTTTTAATTTTCCGTAAAAAATACTGTTTTAGAAACTAGATAAAATTATTTTTCCGGAGTAAGCATTTAAAATAAACATTACTATTTCTAAATAATAAATTTTTAATATTAAACGTGAAAAATGTTGTCAAAAACGCTAACTCCAATCATAGAAAAATTGAATGAACTTGAAATTTCAAAATTTTTTTTGGGAATTTGTAAAGAAACTGTACCTTCACTTTTATCTCGTTAATATAATAAGAAAATTATAAATTATTTTTAAAGTTAAACCGATTGTTACGAAATATGAATTAATCATTTTGGCTATTTTTAGAATTTTATTCATGGATTCTATTATAAATATTTGAGGCAAACTGGAAGTATTATTACTCTTTCTGACGTCAAAATTTTTTAAAATATTTTCGCATGATAGAAAAAAAAATAAGAAATACTTTTATAAAATATGGAGGCGCGATCATATATGACCTTTAAACGCTGGAGGGGTTAACTCTCATTTAGTTTTATGCTTGTTTTTTATATATATCTTTCGAAAGTTAAAGTTAAGTGAATATACTTTTACACTGCTTTAAATGGCACCCGAAGTTGTGTTTAGATTTATATTTACATAATATATATTTCGGAACATGTTCACTATCTTTTTTCCTATATGTTATCATATTTCTTTCCTACTAAGCAATTCGAACGGCCGCGGAATCCAGAATGGAATCTGCCGGGTCATATATTATTATTTATCTAATAACGTTCACAAATAACCCCTAAAAAAATATTAAGCGTCTAGTCTGGGTTTATTCAATCCACCCACGATGACCCACCCTGTCGCCAGAACGACGACGACGGTTGCCTTATTGAAAGGCACTTTTAAACAATGGGCGTGCCGGCCCACCCTAAGATATCTATTTAAGTGCCATCCCCACTGGTACACTTCATTGGCGCGGGGTCAATGGATTTCACGGCTTGACCGCTGCATGGCAGAAGCTAATTAGAAAGCGAAATACTCATTTTTATTTTTATGTTCATCCTAAAGTCGCTTACGGATGTATCTCACTCCAAAATACAGGTGACAGGATATAACCACTTGAATCTATTTTTTTGAGAACTAGTCTATAATGCCATCTTGGGCATTTTGACGAGACGAATGGAAGCTTGTATTCATTTTTAGAAAGAAAGATCACTGTACTGAGTAAGTGAAGGGGAAAAATATTGCCTCCAAAAAAGGATCAGGTTCCGTGCGGTGGCAGCTGAAGAGATCAAGGTCCAAAAACCCTCCCCCAGCCGCGCAGTGCAGGTCCTATCTATTCGTTGTCTGTTTACCTTCCGTCTTGTGAGCGTATACAATGTTTTCTTAGTTTTTCAGTGGATTAAATTGTTGTTATACGGATTTGTCCTGAGAAAGTAGCGAACGAAGTAGACCTAGACGGGGTCGTTGATGCTGATGTTCACTTTAAGCCACCACCATACTACATACGAAGAATAAATAGGCACCCTATCTGGTAAAACCAAAGATTATACAAATGATTCAATTTGCATTTTAGACAAAACATATAACTCAGACAAAATAAAATGATTCTTTTGAAGAGTGCAGGAGTAGTATCAAAAAAAACCGAAGAAACCAAAACCGACCGGTTCGATGATATCAACAAATTACCCGGTACAAGATGTTAAACATGTAAGAACTGACAAACCAGGAAAAAGAACAGGCTTTTGAAGAAAGGTCAGTAGTTGGTTACAACGGGGCTGATGAAATCATAATAAACCTGTGTTATACCGGGACAGGAGAAATTAAGAGCGATAAACACAGAACACCAAGTAAGACTAGGTTATTGAAAAATTACATTTATTAATTTTTTTCTTCTAATCCCAAATCTAAATTCGGTCCATAGGGATATTTTCGGTAACCCATCGAACTAATTCAACCCTGGTATTTACTACTAACCCAGCCTTTTCTAGACTCGGTGCATGCTACTATGTAAATGTAGATACTAGACACTTTGCCCTTTGAAAACTACTTGACTCAAATCAGCGTTTCCGTTTTGGAAATCAATAGAACGAATCTGTGACATTTTACAAATGGAAAGATAGTGATGACCTTATTATACTGAAATAGGATGTTGTAACTATTGAAAATTCCTTCATAGAAAGGTTAAAATGCTTCAGATATGCAATAAAATCTAGCATTACGTAGTGTAGCATCACTGTGTCCACAGAGAACTGGTAGAGAGGGCACAATTCAACACTTATCTCTTTGTTTGGAACCTCTCCACATTTGCACAATAGAGCAGAGCCCTAAAGTCCACATTATTTGTTCATCTGTGCAGTTTAGCTCCGTCCATAGACACAGACCATAAGATTATTTTTGTGGATCCACAAGTTAATATAAAACATTTATTTTTAATTACGGAAACGTTGTCACCGGCTTTGCGGGACAAATGAAAATACCTACCAAATTTGTTTGTGGACCTAGGACGTCTCCAATTCGGGGAATATGAAGTAGGGATACATGACTTCATGTATCAACTTCGATGATACATGAAGTAGGGAGGGGAAGAAGGGAGATTGAAATTATTTAGATATGTACTTGGATTTGCAGATCTGGTCATTAAACATGTCAATACCGATTTAAGTCATTTCTTACTGAAATTATGTTGTTTGCTTTGTCAATATTTAAAGAAAATACCCACAAATTAAATGACTTTTTATTTTCCAACCCGAATTTGAATCCGCCCGCGATGGGTCCTAAGTCGAGAAGCCTACCGTTCTGCCACTGAGGTAAAATATACACTTATTCAAATATTAAAATGTTTTCTTAAAATGAGACCAATATTCAAGACTTTAAAAACAAATTGATTATTGGGTGATATTTTTTTGCGAAACTTTTTGTGTTGAAAAAGCTTTCCGAAGCTATTACTCTTTGAGAGCTTTTACTCGTTCAAAAACAAAATTTTAATAGTACGAAACTCTTAGAGAGAAAAGTTTTTAAAAGGCTCTCTCTCCTTAAGCCCCTCAAATGTATTTTTACGCAATATTATTAATATTCAATACTTCTTTTGCTTTCAGCAGAACCATCAGAGGTTGTTTTATTTGTCGTCAGTGTAATCTTTACAATTAATTTAAACATTCGAGTAAATTGACTGTAGAATACATTTTTTTCGACGTAAATCGAAAACATCATCAGAGTGCCACACTGAAGTGAATTTTCATGAAAATTTCGGAATAAGTTAATTTTCAGATCTTCAAAAAAATGGACCATTAAGTACTTCATAGTGCACTCATATTTGCACTAGGTTTGAAAATATCTAGTAGGGGTGAACGAATTATATTTGTTTGTTCATTAATTAGAATAGCTTTCGGATTAGTAGAGTTTTTGTTAATTTCTAACTGTTCTAAATGATTCAGTTTACGGCCTTTATTTTGTACGTGTAACGAAGTTGGTTTATTATTATCTCTAAGTGAGTGATTTTCATATAGGAGATGTTTGGCAAAATGTGATTGTATTTTATTATTATTTGTAAAAGATTTTATACGTTCTTTGAACCTAGTATAGAATTCATCGGACCGACATCTAATAAAATTGCCAAAGTCCTCAAAAAGTGTGGCTTAGATATTGCCTTCCGCACAAATACCAACTTAGAATCATCTCTTAAAAACTCAAATAGTAAAGTACTCAAATTACAAAATAGCGGCATTTATAAACTCCAGTGTGACGAATGCAACGCTGTTTATGTTGGACAAACTGGCCGGTCCTTTAATACTAGGTTTAAAGAACATATAAGATCTTTTAAAAATAATAATAAAATACAATCACAATTTGCCAAACATCTCCTAGATGAAAATCACTCACTTAGTGATAATAATAAACCAACTCCGTTACACGTACAAAATAAAGGCCGTAAACTGAATCTTTTAGAACAGTTAGAAATTAACAAAAACTCTAATAATCCGAAAGCTATTCTAATTAATGAACAAACAAATATAATTCGTTCACCCCTACTAGATATTTTCAAACCTAGTGCAAATATGAGTGCACTATGAAGTACTTAATTATGCTATTAAAATAACCCCATGAGTCATCATTTGGGAATAACTAACATAAAGACATTCAGTCAAATTTAAACATTGCAGTAATTGGGGAAACTTTACTGGGGTAATAACAATTAATAATTTCTAACATTCTTACTCAGAAATCAATTAAGAAATCAGTAATTGAAATTAAAATACCTATCTACAAATAATATAAATGTATCGTCTGTAAGTGGGCTACCCACAGTTTGATAATGCCTTCAGAGGGCGAAACAGCTGTCACGCGTAATAATAATTACACAGCAGAACTTGTTTAAAAATAAACTGTTTTTATAAACTCAATAAAAATATTATTGAATATATAAAAAATTAAAATGGAGTTCTACAAATTAAACTTAATAACAATAAATAAAATGGACCAAATGAATATTTTCCCTCTGGAATTGCCGACAGAATCTTGTGTGAAAGTCGTTCTACATTCTACAAGCATTCAGAGCAAATGTCCAAGCCAAATTATTCGTCTTCATAATGATAAGGTCACAGTAGGATCCTGAGCTAATTCAACTAGTCAACGGTTCACTCGGTTCAGCACAGATGTACCTGATCATTTTACTGCGATGTGCTTAAAGTTTTTACTTGTAAGGCAGCTGTAACTGTTTTATATGCGTTTGATTTTAATTTTGCGCTCCACTAAAACATAATCTATAGAAGCACTCACTAACCACTGATTAAAACAGGTAATAATCAGACTTTTTGCCAAACAGACAGTGTTGTCATTTCGTAACCCCTCAAAATTCCAGACGCGGTAATCGGCTGCTGCTGGCCCAGCACATTCCACACACTAAGGGCTGGTATTTCACCCTAATCAGGAACATTATCAGTCGGCTTATTTGTCAAGATTCCTAGCATCTTAACTCTTGACAGGCAAAGATGCCAAACAAAACGTCTGTAACCAAGTGGGTCTTCTGACGACCCCATGCATTTTTCTGTCTTATGAGCTTTTAAACTGCAGAAATCCCAATTATTCAGTCGGCTTATTTGTCAAGGTTCTTAGCATCTTAACTCTTGACAGGCCAAGATGCAAAAAACAAAACGTCTGTAACCAAGTGGGTCTTCCGACGACCCCATGCATTTTTCTGTCTTATGTGCTTTTAAACTACAGATATCCCAATTATTAATGGTAACTTACGTAATTGAAATACGTAAAATACTTAAATGATATGTCAAGTATTTAAGCTAATATAAGGAGGATAGTTATTTTGGGTACTACCTACTCCCCCACTTGGCTGCGGGATAGTTAACAGTAGTATATATTATTATTAAGTCGAACTTTAAGAGCAACTGAAATTTCGGCCCAATGTAGGTACTTACATATTTCAGTATTATTATGTTAGTAAATTTATTTAATTAAAGAATTTAATACATTTTCTGAGGTGAAGATTGAAGGGTTTATATGTTCATTCGCTCACTTTGAGTGCTTGCTCCTTGACCCCCAGATGACACTCTATTTTAAGGCGGTAAGAATCTCTCGCTTGGAAAGGTGCAATTTATGACACCATTTATATAAGGAAATAGGCCTCATTTCTTCTCGGAGTGACCCTTGACGGCTGCGCTTAAAAGATAACCCCGAATAAAACGTCACTTTGTGGAGGGATTTCGGTAGTTTTTGGTTTTATCGACCAACTAGCTTCCGTACCCGGCTTGGCCCCGTCTACACTATTGATAATATTTGTAAATTTTTTACGGTAATGTCTATAACGGGTCACCAATACGGAATAGATAAAATAAATGTATTTTAGGCTTTTGTAATAGCGTACCCGATAAATAATTTTCATAATAAATCAATATTATAGTAATTTATTTTTGTTCTTCTTTAGCCTATGTTTCGGACAGCGTTATCCATCATCAGAGCAGATGTGTTATAATGAAAGATGAGGGCAACACGGGATAATACCCCAAAAACAAGCAGTCTCAATTTTGTTTTAAATTGCTGCCTTAACCTTTGGTTTCACAAATGTACGTATTTTAATTGTTCTGTGGTTAACTTCTGGATTTGAATATAAAGAATGGTTTTTTTTTGCTAAAACATTAAAAAGTTTGGAGCAATAAAGTTCCTATAGGTTTACATTTCACCTAAATTTAAAATATCATAATTTTCAACGAAAACATTAGGTGCAGCAATGGAACTACATTACATTACATCAAAACACATCATTATGTGAACGTATGTATGTACGGGTATAGGTACCGCCATCCCGGGAACCATTTATTGGATAACCGACACCTCTGCCATAGGTCAGAAGTGGTTCGCTGCGTTTGGTGACTCAACAAGGGTGCCCGGATTCATGGGGTGAGGAATGTCCAGTTCTATCTAGGTTTGTTAGATCTGTCTGCCTATCTACCGAATTTGTAGAGAAGGAGATCTTTTTACCTCTCCAGCAGGTCTCTCTCGAGCCATCGCCTTGCACCGTAGTGGGAGTGATGAATTCAAACGTCCGTTACTCCTGGACATACTGATCCCTAGATTCCTACCCAACCCCCATACCTGTTAACTTCTAAAAAATCCTCTCCTCCTTTTCCATAAAAAAAAACCCCCAAACAGCATCCCCAAAGGAGGCATCTTGTGTGGGGTTCATGTAATATTGATGACAAAATGATATTATTTTGTCAAGCCCTACGTGTTAAAATCTATAAAAGGTTAAAGTTTTCAACAATTATAGCGAAAGAATTATTTAGGTATAAATTAAATGTTTAGTTTCTGAAAAATCCAATAATATTATTTTCGCATTGCGTCTAACATGATAAAAGAAAAGATTTTCGAATAACATCATTTGATGTTATATTTACAAGTCAATAAACTTCAATAGTCAATATGCTGTTCTCCTCTCCTTTGTTGGAATAGAATTAATCTAAGTGAAACGGGTTCACACTAAGTGCGGGGAAGCTGGAATCCTTTGTACGCTGACAATGGTCATTGGAAAACCTGGATGTCCGTAAGTTCTTTATTCGACCCAACGAAATAGCGATGAGTCGTTCATGAACGAGCCACACAATTGAGCTAGCTCTTTTTAATGACCCGTATTTGTACGACTCCCGCTAATTGTACCACGGCTCAATTGAACGGTTAGTCTTTGTCATCAGGAGAAATTTAAAAAAAATAGCGCAATTAAAATTATCCAAGTATTAAATTTAATAACATACTCAGAGACGTGAACGGCGTCTGAAAGATGAACGTGGACATATGTACCTACACCTATTTACGGCCTAACATCTTATTTGTCTCATGGTACGAGGCGTTGTACCGGTACCAATAGTCCTACGGTCATTCATGCGCTTACTTTGGGACCTTGGAACCGAATCGGGGGAGCCGTAGCGAGTGGAGCCGTAGCGTGGGAGAACAGTATTCTCATTGTTCTCACGGCTTCCGTTCAATTGAGTCGTCTTTCAATTGGGTTCACTATTTGAGCCGTACGAAAATATTGAGCTGGATGAGTCATAACCCTACAATGAAATACATTACTGCGGTTTATCTTATCGACCTTAAAATACAACAAAGCTTACACGTACCTACAATTAACTAACTTACATAACGGCTACCTACCCTCTATCTTACTGATACTCTCTTCGGTATGCTTGGAATGAACCATCAACGGGATAAATTATTTTTTTTTAAATTTCAAATAAGAAATTATTCAATTTGTTCAAAGAAACGGCACTATACCAATTATTATTCTTTTTTCATACATTTTTCAGGGTAGATACCACACTATTTAAAAAAACTAATAAGAAAATTTAAAAAAATAAATCATTAAAACGGCCACCATTTTGAAACTTACAGACAGTCGAAATGAAAAACTGTCGATTTAAAAGAGGACTTCGCTGCTCTCAGTCAATAACTTATTTTTAAGTTATGTCTTTTATTTGGTGAACACAATACCTTGTTCAGTAACTACCAGAATTTGATATCGATATCGTATTCTATTTGTAAAAAAAACACTAATTGGCAATTAAAATTTACTGCGGTTCCGCAAGAACTAGTTTCAATGAAAATGTTGAAATGAAAATCAGTTTTTCAATATTTGTGAATTGCTACAGCAATAATAATTTATGGTTTATGGATGGCATCCGTTGAAGGTGGAACTAATAAAGAAGTGAATCTTTTGTTAGAAAATAGGAAATATATTTTTTTTACATTTTTACATGTCACATGGCTGAGGTGAATAATTTCCCTGCGGGCCTTTGTCATCTTTGGGGCTGCTGTGTGGAGGGTCTTTTTGAGGAGAAGACATGGGTCTCGTAGATACTCGTGCTGTGGAAGGGAGGAAAGTAGCCGGAAAATCGTTCCATTGCTGAGTTTTCGAACTCAAGAACGAGCCGTAGAAGCGACCTGTTCTCATAGCCCAGTCAATGAACGCACTGAACTGGAAAAAAATAGGGAAAAGCTGAATTTTCGCAGGTAAATAGTACCTTCCACAGGGAGTATTTTCACAAAAGACCCCACTCCTCCCCCGCTTTACTTCTTTACGTTCTACTAAAGCCATCATATATCCTTAACTAAAACATGTATTAGAAAATTACTTGCAGAAATAAACTTCTTATGAAATTAACTACTAATGTGAAACAAAACTTCTTTGTATTATCTGCAATAGTTTGGCCAATAACGATGACATTCTTGATTTAAATTTTTTTCAAATTTTTATTTTTTTCAAAGTATAATTTTTATGAGAGAATATGAAAAAATGTTTCAAACAAAATATTTGTCAAATGTAATAACTTTTAAACGATGTGCAACATCGCTGACTTATATCCTTAATCCTTGAAATCCTTCTTAATCCATCGACAAGGCACGGCGCGCAGGCGACTTGCGCAGCAGAAGAGGTTTTTGGTGACGATTTGTGCATAGCACTTATTTATGTATTTCAAGGAAAAGTTTAAGCAGATGGAAGAAAAAATAATGAATGATAAATTCTAAGATATTGTGAAGTCTGTTGACTTTCTTACGGAAACGTAGAAATGAAAAATCAACAACACGGAAATTGAAGAAATCAACAACAAAATGAATAGTGAAATCTCTCGAATTAAAGAAGACATCATACAGATCTTAAAAAAACAGTGGATTACCTAGAAAGAGACATCTTGATTTTCAAAGGCTTAAATTTTAAATATCTAACCTCATAAAGGTTCTAATATATTGACAAACGGTAAAAACTTAAAAGAAAGCGTTCACCATTTTCAAGAAGCAAGTCCTTTTCCACGCGTGACTGATAAAAATACTCAACCGTATCTTTTCTAATGAAAACACCGATGGATATTAGTGAATGGACCACGTTCATCTTCCCGACACCATAAAAATAAGAGGTCGTGTTACATTTTGTGACAGCATGGGCAAATAAAAGACGTTTTTATCACTTTAAAATATACAATGCAATGATAAAAATACACTGTACGTACTGGTTGGTGATAGGTAAAAGTGGCAATTGAAACAACGAGGTAAAGAAAACCAGCATAAAGCTACAAAACAATACTAGTCGATCTGTGTTTGTTCCAACAACCACTTCTAGAGATAGGGAAATAAAAAAGAAACAGAATTAACATGCTCTTTTCTGGAAGATATTATACACTGACTGATATCTTTGAAGAATACATCTTTTAAACGACTCTCTTTTCTCTTTCTGAATCAAGAAAACATCGTTGTTGGATGTTTTCTTGATTCAGAAAACTTAGACACCGCGGACGAGCTACATAAGTTTGTTGTAACTTCGAAAGATGGAGTGATGCACTATGCAGTTTATTCCTTCCATGGCATGAAATATGTTTGGGCTACCTAATCTAAGTTCAATCTATTCTTTGTTACAGTTCATGTAAACAGATTAAAGGTTTCAGGAACTAAATCATCACCCTCTCGATTGATTTCCGGTACATCAGGTTTAACCATCATATGGCCATTTTTAAATATATTTTCATATTATTTCTACAGCAGCTCCTACAATACGTAATTTATCCAGATTTATATATATATATAATTTTCTATGTATCATCTACTCATCATCTTATATCTTGAGTGAGACATGAACATGATTGTTTTCTGCCAGAAATACACACTAAATCCGATAATATCAAAATAAAAGTCTAGAAATATCAAGTCCATCGGTTATTTTAAATAAGAAAAATAACTTTGCTAACATTACTATTTTTTTTTTTTTTTTGTATTAGGCAATTCACCCTAAAGAGAGTGCTATGTGAACATTACTATTTAAACAATAAAAATCGATATTTTTCAAAGCCAATGTCATAATCTTCGTCAGGATAAACAAATAAAAATTATACGAATAAAGCATTGGTTTTAAAACATGTCAGCCCTTATTGATTAAATAGTGTTAATAGTAAAGTTATTTATTTTATTCAAATTAAAATGACGCCACGAAGTGATTTGCAATTACTTGAGAAATCATTATTTGTTCAAACAAAATTATCTGAGTACGGAAGATCAGTGCCATAAATGTTGATTTACTTTACAATTATTTACTTATTTATTTAACCGAGTTGGTTTACTTTACTGCAACCCAATCAAACACAAAAAAACAATTTAGAATTTAGTTTTGCGCTCCATTCATAATCTCTTTTATTGTAAACGTTAATAATGTTTCTTTAATTTTTAGTGTCAGCACTATATTTATTTTTTCACGGTAATCACGATGAAGCTTGGTATCGAAAACTTTTTTTTGTCCCAACTCTTCCAAAAAAAATTGTCTTGAATGGCTGCGGTGTAGTGGTACAGGGGCCCAGTACACTGTCCAAAATGACTAATGATATTTAAATATTTTCATTCCTTCAATTCTAGCATTAATTATGGTCTGTAACAATATTTAATTAATTTTTTTCAAAGTAAAATACATTAAAAAGGTGCAAATTATTTTTTAGTGTAGATACAATTTTTTTAAAGTTTCCCATTATTGTTATCTGTTGGAGGTGATCAAATGAGCAAAACACTCAGAAATTATATGACGCCCAAAAACGCTAGTTACAGAAAAACATACTGATTATTTATTTTTATCTTTTCGATCTATTATAACTGAACCCTATTATTGATCAGTAAGGAGGACAAAGGTAATCAATCTTATATATTATTTTATTAAAAGCACCGCTCATGACAATGATGGCATTTCAAAGAATACGTATATATTGTGAACGGGCCGCTGAAGTATGTCCACTGGACCTAGTTCAGTGAAATAACTCGCGTTGTGAAGGTATCTTTATCGCATTAATTCAGCAATTTAATGTTTTCTTTCTTTTTTACTCTTTTTAGGAAAATTTTCTTTTTCAAGACATATTTTTTCCAATTAAACTCAAAATAATTTTATAGTTAGCCATTTGATTAATTATTTAAAATCACCAGATATAAAATAACGCGTAATTGAATTATTTACCTCTCTTAACTTTATTTACACTATATTTTTGTGAATTATTCAACATTATTCCGACAATACCGCTCAAGAGTCCCGACTGCTCCTAACCATCTGCATCCAGTGAGGCCATCCCTAATCAGGGTACGTTGTGAGGCTGAAGGGAGTGAGGAGGGGAAAAAGATGTGGAACAAGAAAGTGTGCGAGTACCTGGCTATTCAGATCTGGTCAACAAACACAGCTAAAACCATTCAATTCTGAATAGTGGTCTTACACCAGGGCGATACTGAGAGAATATTCCACTCTGCCTAAAAAAAATCATATAGTACTTGGTTTTTCTATTTTTTGATCAATCCAACATACAATGAACTAGCAGTTAGCAGAATTGTGATTCATGGTTTTCCGTGAAGGTAGGGGATAGGTATTATTTCCCGAGATTTATACAATCCCTACGGTGGCGGTTGTGGTACAGGAACCAGGGTAGCTACAGGGTAGGTACTGGGTAGGTTCTGGGTAGATAGAGGGTATTTGTTAGCGGGCATCCATCAAAAGCCTCGTGTCTTTTTTCTTTCCAGCAGAAGGGTTTAGCTGCGTTTGACAGTGACAACAGAATTGTACCCGAGCAAAAGTATGAACGGGGTAAATGTAATAATGTATACATGTTTGGAAACTGCCTTTTTTATTTGTTAAAATTCAGATAAATATATATTTATTATTGTCCGTGTCATACCCATATTGAGTTACCGAAGCCTATAAAATATATTTAAATAGTATTATTTCAGTGTATTGTGCAGGCTAGGTTGTGAAAGTTACTCGTATGAGTATATTTTATGGGGCGATTATATTATAATGCAATTTAATGAAGGCGCATGGTTTTTTTTCAGACTTTTCAACACTAAATATTGAGTGAGAGATTGATGTTTTGATTTCGAAGTATTTTTGTATTTTTCCTGGTCAATTATATAATGGTTTAATAAAAAAATGTATTTAAGTAGATAGGTACTGTTTTAAAGTATATTTGCCATGTGTTTAGTAAACCAGAACCTCAAATACTTGACCCGATTATATCATTTCGTATGTTTTAGCATTAACCAGATATTATCATCAAATGTCATTTCTTGACTGAGTTTAGCGATGTTCTGTTTTAACTCGACCGTTTGGCATTTTATATATCCGTAAATTTATTTTTTCGTACCGTTCCTAGTTTCAAAAATCTTCTCATTCACTCTATTTTTCAAGCAAACTTTTCATTGACTAGATTGCTAATTTTAACTAACTAACTTTGACAGAGTTTTTATCATTATAGTATCTATTTGCTGAAGAAAGTTTGAAAAAATTGTCATTGAGGTAGTGAAGTTTCTTTGGAAAATTGTATAAAGCTTTATTTTTTTTTTAAATCTTACGAACATAAAAATATTACATTGTTTATATATATTTAAGTAGGTGTTTAATTCAGTACCTACTTACAAACCTTAACCCTTCAGTACTTTCATCACTTTTGTTCAGTTTGCAATATTTCTGTGTATTTTAAATCCGCTATACACAATTTTTTTTTATTTTTCATAAAAAAATAATGTTTTAGAAACTAGATACAATTATATTTCCGGTGTATGCATTTAAAATAAAAATCACTATTTCTAAATAATAAAATTTTAATATCAAACGTCAAAAGTTTTGTCAAAAACGCTAACCACATTTTTACTTAATTTTTTACTCCAATCATAGAAAAGTTGAGAGAACTCGATATTTGGAAAATTTGTAAGAAAACTCTACCTTCACTTTTACCTCGATCATAAAATAAAAAATAAGAAATGATTTTTAAAATTAAGCCGTTTGTTACGATATTATTTTAAAACGACAAGAGTAATAAATATCACTTACATGGTACTAAAGAGATATACATAGTCTCTTAAGGGTATCTGTCACATAAAATACAGAAATAAATAAATATTTTTTTTAAATTAGGATGATGCCAGACATAACAGCATTATTGCACTAACTCATTTATATAGAGTAAGAGTAGGTTTGTGGTATTTAGGGCTCGGTAATCCCCTTTCCCACGTGTGTCTGTCACGACATCGCGGGGTGGTGGGGTGCGTGTGCCTCCGACAATTCCAAAAATTACACATGATGAATTCATTTCACTAAATAAAAACACTTCCAGTTTATCCCTTGAATTACTCCATTTATCTTCGAGCATATACTTAAATACTTGATAGCTTTGAAATTAATTAGCTTAGATGGATTTTTTGTAACAGAAGTAGTTAATGTAATAGATTCAAAAGGTTTGCAGTGATACTTTTATAATTTTTTTTGAAGTTTTAACAGTTTGAAAAATAGGTGCTGGTAAAAAAATACTTCACCTCAGATGTACTTAGGATTATGTAAATTAATGCCCGTGAACACGCATGCTCGCAACGGGTTATGTTCTTGGGAAGCGTTTCTGAGAAATAGATTTTTTCTTTGCTTACGGATACAATTTTTTTGCTAAAAAGTGACGAATAGTGCATAAGATCATCGAATCGACAGGAGTTTGGATAGTTTTTCGTGGTTATTTAAATGATAGAAAAAAACTTTTTTTAATTTAAGTCTTATTTAATGTTTGGGATTAAAAATCATTGTTCCATTGGTTACAAAAGTTATAAAATGTTTGTTTCAAAAGTTATGAAATACAGGGTAATAAAATGAAAATAGAATATATTAGGAAATATAAAAATATCCCACAAAAGCAACCTGTGCTTGGTTATTATTGTAGTAATTTGTTACATATTTCTATGATTTAACATTATATATAAAATATTACGTATCTAATACAAAAAGGCTTAGTTTTTTAGGTAAAATTATTTACAACTGCGTTATAAGCGAGATAAAATTTACACTAAACAATTGTTTTAGGACTTTTCATTTCTTGTATTATTTTGTATGTGTAATATTGAAACATGTTGAAAAGAACAAAAAAAGTTCTATTAAAGAATTTATGTAAAAGATTATCATCACCATAAACAATAATCTCCGATCATAAAAACACACAACTACCAACCCACTAAACTTATAATTTATCATTACCATTAACAGTAATCTCCGAACATAAAAACACACAACTACCAACCCACTAAACTTATAATTTATCATTACCATTAACAGTAATCTCCGAACATAAAAACACACAACTACCAACCCACTAAACTTATAATTTATCATTACCATTAACAGTAATCTCCGAACATAAAAACACACAACTACCAACCCACTAAACTTATAATTTATCATTACCATTAACAGTAATCTCCGAACATAAAAACACACAACTACCAACCCACTAAACTTATAATTTATCATTACCATTAACAGTAATCTCCGAACATAAAAACACACAACTACCAACCCACTAAACTTATAATTTATCATTACTATTAACAGTAATCTCCGAACATAAAAACACACAACTACCAACCCACTAAACTTATAATTTATCATTACCATTAACAGTAATCTCCGAACATAAAAACACACAACTACCAACCCACTAAACTTATAATTTATCATTACCATTAACAGTAATCTCCGAACATAAAAACACACAACTACCAACCCACTAAACTTATAATTTATCATTACTATTAACAGTAATCTCCGAACATAAAAACACACAACTACCAACCCACTAAACTTATAATTTATCATTACCATTAACAGTAATCTCCGAACATAAAAACACACAACTACCAACCCACTAAACTTATAATTTATCATTACTATTAACAGTAATCTCCGAACATAAAAACACACAACTACCAACCCACTAAACTTATAATTTATCATTACCATTAACAGTAATCTCCGAACATAAAAACACACAACTACCAACCCACTAAACTTATAATTTATCATTACTATTAACAGTAATCTCCGAACATAAAAACACACAACTACCAACCCACTAAACTTATAATTTATCATTACCATTAACAGTAATCTCCGAACATAAAAACACACAACTACCAACCCACTAAACTTATAATTTATCATTACTATTAACAGTAATCTCCGAACATAAAAACACACAACTACCAACCCACTAAACTTATAATTTATCATTACCATTAACAGTAATCTCCGAACATAAAAACACACAACTACCAACCCACTAAACTTATAATTTATCATTACTATTAACAGTAATCTCCGAACATAAAAACACACAACTACCAACCCACTAAACTTATAATTTATCATTACCATTAACAGTAATCTCCGAACATAAAAACACACAACTACCAACCCACTAAACTTATAATTTATCATTACTATTAACAGTAATCTCCGAACATAAAAACACACAACTACCAACCCACTCAACTTATAATTTATCATTACCATTAACAGTAATCTCCGAACATAAAAACACACAACTACCAACCCACTAAACTTATAATTTATCATTACTATTAACAGTAATCTCCGAACATAAAAACACACAACTACCAACCCACTAAACTTATAATTTATCATTACCATTAACAGTAATCTCCGAACATAAAAACACACAACTACCAACCCACTAAACTTATAATTTATCATTACTATTAACAGTAATCTCCGAACATAAAAACACACAACTACCAACCCACTAAACTTATAATTTATCATTACCATTAACAGTAATCTCCGAACATAAAAACACACAACTACCAACCCACTAAACTTATAATTTATCATTACTATTAACAGTAATCTCCGAACATAAAAACACACAACTACCAACCCACTAAACTTATAATTTATCATTACTATTAACAGTAATCTCCGAACATAAAAACACACAACTACCAACCCACTAAACTTATAATTTATCATTACTATTAACAGTAATCTCCGAACATAAAAACACACAACTACCAACCCACTAAACTTATAATTTATCATTACCATTAACAGTAATCTCCGAACATAAAAACACACAACTACCAACCCACTAAACTTATAATTTATCATTACCATTAACAGTAATCTCCGAACATAAAAACACACAACTACCAACCCACTAAACTTATAATTTATCATTACTATTAACAGTAATCTCCGAACATAAAAACACACAACTACCAACCCACTAAACTTATAATTTATCATTACCATTAACAGTAATCTCCGAACATAAAAACACACAACTACCAACCCACTAAACTTATAATTTATCATTACTATTAACAGTAATCTCCGAACATAAAAACACACAACTACCAACCCACTAAACTTATAATTTATCATTACCATTAACAGTAATCTCCGAACATAAAAACACACAACTACCAACCCACTAAACTTATAATTTATCATTACTATTAACAGTAATCTCCGAACATAAAAACACACAACTACCAACCCACTAAACTTATAATTTATCATTACCATTAACAGTAATCTCCGAACATAAAAACACACAACTACCAACCCACTAAACTTATAATTTATCATTACTATTAACAGTAATCTCCGAACATAAAAACACACAACTACCAACCCACTAAACTTATAATTTATCATTACCATTAACAGTAATCTCCGAACATAAAAACACACAACTACCAACCCACTAAACTTATAATTTATCATTACTATTAACAGTAATCTCCGAACATAAAAACACACAACTACCAACCCACTAAACTTATAATTTATCATTACCATTAACAGTAATCTCCGAACATAAAAACACACAACTACCAACCCACTAAACTTATAATTTATCATTACTATTAACAGTAATCTCCGAACATAAAAACACACAACTACCAACCCACTCAACTTATAATTTATCATTACCATTAACAGTAATCTCCGAACATAAAAACACACAACTACCAACCCACTAAACTTATAATTTATCATTACTATTAACAGTAATCTCCGAACATAAAAACACACAACTACCAACCCACTAAACTTATAATTTATCATTACCATTAACAGTAATCTCCGAACATAAAAACACACAACTACCAACCCACTAAACTTATAATTTATCATTACTATTAACAGTAATCTCCGAACATAAAAACACACAACTACCAACCCACTAAACTTATAATTTATCATTACTATTAACAGTAATCTCCGAACATAAAAACACACAACTACCAACCCACTAAACTTATAATTTATCATTACCATTAACAGTAATCTCCGAACATAAAAACACACAAGTACCAAACTACTAAACTTATTATTTTTCAAATATCTCATCAAAAATAATAATTTCGGTTGCTTGATAATAATTAGGTAATTGATAAAGAAGGTACTAACATTATTTTATACGTATATTTGTTAAAATGTTGGCAGGTAATTTTTTAAATTAACCAAAGTTATATTTGAAAGGAATATTTCTGACGCATCTCTTATTTGCCAACAAAAAGAAAATTATCTTGTTACAAATAAAAATGACAATGTACAAATATTTTATTACAAATAATACTTTCAATACCCCAAATCCTACAAATCTACAATTAATATACCGTGATTTTTCACTAGACCACGCTAGTGTAATATTATAATTGTGATAGTTCGTGAACTTCCATATTTATGATGAAACAAATTGAAATGGCGCTTTGAATTATTGGCCAGCATTTTTCATTGCTTTGATTAAAATTTAATCGCTTGTTAATTCATCGATAAAAAAATATATCCACAGATGTTCAATTATACCCCAGAAGCCTGTTACTTTTTATGTTCTGTAATTTTTTTTCCATATACCAACTTCCACTGTCTTAATATTCTCTCATTAATTAAAACCACTGAAATATTTACGTACAAAGAATGCTTACCCACTGAGGAGATAAACCGATAGCGAATCCGAATACAAAATTATGTCTTATACCTACATAATGCTCAATATCGAAAACGATCAAAGATTTAAAAGAAAACTATTTGTAGACGCTTAGATGGGCTTTTTCATAAGAGTACTGTTGACGCAACCATATATTATGAATTTCTCTCCCGACGCCGGAAAGGCAAAAAGGGCGTTAGCGACAATTTAGGCAATAATGAGTTTAACTAACAGTTTTGACTAGACAAAAGTTTTAATATGATATGTTCCCGCATTCCCTCACCCAACCTGTTACCCAATTACCTGTCCCTGTCTGACAGACAGTGTAGAGAATTAACATATTATCTGAAATTTGCAACAATTTTACTATACATGACTATTCTGCTAAGAAAACCGGTATAGCGAACGTGTCCCTTCAATGCGTTTAATTCGAGCCTGTTACTGAACCTTGTGCAGCGATGACCACGAAGCGTCCCTCAAGCCATAATATCTATTGAAAAGTCCAATGGTAAGTCAGAATCCTTTCCAATTCTTACTGTTAACTACAGCTGCCCCAATAGTTGTGTCAAATATTGATTTACAGTCCACAATAAAACCATGTAAACATTATACCTATGTACATATTATTTCCTTGGTATATCCAGGTATAAATAATTTACCCATACGAACAGAAGGAATGAGTTACTAACGAAGTAACTAACATGTTGCAGTCATCAATAAGTTAGGTTAATTTAATTTTATTGTTATTTTATTTCGAAATTCATAACTAACTAACTAACTAACCATCACGCCGTTTCCCCGTAGGGGTAGGCAGAGAGGACGGACCGCCAAACAACTCGGTCTCGGCACACACTCCTTGCCTCATTCACATTCAAACATCGTCTCATAAATACTCTTCTATTGTTCTGACTCTTGACATGGCCCGACTCAAGTATCTGATTCACTTGGTCGTGCCGTGTTTTCCTCGGGCGTCCCCGACTTCTGCTACCATTCACATTTGCATCGTATATTCTCCTTACACTC
Organism: Hesperophylax magnus; assembly: GCA_026573805.1. Taxonomy (NCBI): domain Eukaryota; kingdom Metazoa; phylum Arthropoda; class Insecta; order Trichoptera; family Limnephilidae; genus Hesperophylax; species Hesperophylax magnus. The sequence continues at coordinate 2,673,385 of JAIUSX010000141.1, read as the reverse complement.
CTTTCTTCGCTCATTCGCTCTACATGCCCAAACCATCTAAGCGTCCCTTTCTTGATCTTACTCATTACGCTTACATCAGCCTTGCACTATTTGCGGATCTCCACATTCCTCACACGATCATACATGGTTTTACCACACATACGCCTCGTGGATAGAATATTTGTATTCCTTTAAATGGCTACAGCTGTGTTTGGTAGATCTAAATATCCAGGTACCCCCCAGTCCCATATCCTTACTAACCCCACTACCTTTAACCTCACAACAAACCACAATTATTGGGGATGCCATAGTCTCACTGGCTCCAGATGTTTCGGAGCGGTTGAGACTCTTGTGTGGTATTAGTTTAAAAATACGACATGGATGTAAGAAATAATATTATTAGCCCTTTTGTACCTAAACTCCCACCAATTAAGTTATATATCAGCCACCTATATAATATTAATTGGTTTTCTTATTATATACAATTACTGAACTCCTTTGTACAACAGAACTATGTATACTCATTTTACTATGTTATGTACTATACATGTACCCCTGAACAATTAACCTTTAACAATGTTCACAGAAACAGGAACAGGAATGAGGACACAGGAATGCCCTAGTGAGATGTTAGATTATATTGTTATGTTGAAAAATAAATATTGAATAAATAAAAAAAATGTATGCATGTAAAAGCATTCAAGGTGTGAATAGTAAAAAACATATTAATTATCCGTTTGTATTAACAATTGAATATAATATTGGTTCAGGCGAGTTTTCTAATAAAAGGGTAAATAAGTTATTCGTTTGCTATTCACCTTCCAAGTCATTACAGTTAACATGTACAAATGAACCAAAACAAAGGGCTCTTTATCTACATACATTTTGTAACATTTTCTGTCGGATTTCTATTGCAAAAACTAACCAATTTCATAACTTAAAAATATAAATGGTTAGAAAAAACAATTGAACGAACTGAACGAAAGAAACTTATACATTTCCTTTTTAAAACCTCTTTTCGATCTAACGTGCCCAATTGCAAAATAATCATGGAAACCATCTTGTTAAAAAGTTTAGATTCGGAACGTGAGAAGATTGTCAGGTGAACTAAAATAATAAATGTAGTAAATTATCAAATTAACACAATTTGCGACATCTCTGAACCAAATAAGGAAGTAAGAACATAAAAATGTTACAAATTTATCCATGACCCGAACCATAGTTTCTCTTCTGATATTTTAACCGTTTATTTTAGGTCGTGTTAAAGCTTTGGGAGAAAATGGCAAGGTGGTGTTGGTGTTCAGATTTTAACTCAAACAAAGTTATTTTTTTTATTTCCGCGCTTAGGGTTTTTACATAAAAAGTCAAAATAATTTACATTTGTTTATTAAAATTATAAAAATAGAAATAATAGAATTTTTATTCCCAACTACGTGAATGGGATATGCAATTAACCCGTATGTGCTCAACTTTATTTTTTTAAATTTTTTCTTATTATATGTCCATTTTAGTATTCAATTAGACTTTAATAATGATGTAGTATACAATTTTTTGTTAAAATTTTATTTTTATATTGAGAAATCGACCGCCCCAAAAATGGGGCGCTGGGCGCATTACCGAGCATAAACAAAATGTTAGGAAGTTGAGAATAAAAATGGGATTATAGTATAAAATGAATGTATAAAAAAAATAATAATGAAAAAATCTTACAACTAAGCACAACATTCTATAAACTCTAAGTATGAAAATTGACAAAACAGTTTGTGTGACAACCAACATCACATTTCCTGCACTTCTTAGTCGTATTTGTGTGGCACTCGGCACAACGAATTTGTGTAAGACTTGATACTATCAAATGCTCTACACCATCCAGCCTGACTCCATCTGGGACTCTTCGTCTTTTTGTCGTTTGCTTCAGTGGTCTACCGATAGAACGTGCTGATGAATATCGACCAAGGTAAGTTCGGGTAACTTCTCGTATAAATGCCAGGTATTCTAAATATCCTTTTGCCTGACCGGCTGGAGACAATTTGTAGAGCTGGTATGCATTGTTCATGGATGCATTCAAAGGCCACATCAAAAGTTGCCAGTACCATTTTTTGCGATTGATACTTATCCTATAGCAACCGATGATTTGGTCAAGTCGATCCACTCCACCCATATACTTGTTATATTGTAGAAAGCACGACGGCTGTTGGATTGCAACTCTTCTCTTTTCACTGCTAGACCATCGCTGAGCCGAGCCCAACGGGCTGACTCCTTCGCAGGTGGATGCTACAGTTACCACATTGTTGTCGTTGTATTGGACCAAGGAGATACCTGATATTTGATCAGTCAGTTGATAGTAACTGCCGCGCGCTTGTTTTTTCATTTGTGCAGTATCTTCCAGAGGTGCCTTTTCAACACGATTCATACGAATGGTACCTGTAGCTTGATTGCCTGCTTCTTTGAGGTGGGTAAGCAGTCGGAGAGACGTAAAAAAATTGTCCATATAAACATGGACTTTTTGTCCTGCCGGTAACTTTGCAATAAGGTTAGTTACCACAGAACCTCCAACGCCTAACTCGGGATTAGTGTTTCCTGTACTCGCGCCTTGGTAAGGTTCAGCTTGTATAAGGTAACCAAGCCGTGAAGCCATGCACCAACTCTTGAACCCAAACCATATTGGTTTGCCATGTATATGTTGTTTGGTGGTGTGGTGTCCATAATAAGGAATCATTGATTCGTTGACACTCACTTCCGGAAATTGTGAAGAATATGCCATCCACTTATCATTCAGCATCTTCCACAATGGCCTGACCTTTGTGAACTTGTCCTCAGCATATAAAGCAGCATTGTCACAAACATGAATGAAGCACATGATTTGCTCAAATCGGGATCTGGAAATTGATTCAGCAATACCAGGGTGGTAAGTATCTGAGCCAGTATCCCAATACATTCTATTTCTGGCATAAACACAATAACCACTCAACAAAAATATGCCTATAACCAGGCGCAGTTCCTCTTTTGTCACATCAAAATTATTGTTGCCAACAAATACTGCATATTTTTTTGAGTTCTCAACAAACATATTTATGACTTCTTCATCATAAAACAATTCAAACCACTCCACTGGTGATTTGTTAGTATTCAAGAAATTTGGTTGTGTCCATTCTTGTCTACTGTACTCTGGTAGGTCCTGTTTTTTCCAATCTTTTTCCACTCTTATATTTCTACTTCTCGGCGGCAGACTATTGTTTGATTTCGATGCCATCTTTGACAGAGGTATGTCGCCATCGCTGTCACTCTCGTCACTAATAACAGCCTGTTCTTTTATTTCGGACTGCAAGCCACCTCCGTTTTTCCTGGTTATTTCCAGTTGTGCTTCCGCTCTAAGTTGATTGCCAGACAACCGATTCAAATCACCTACAAGAGCGTCTTCTTCATCACTGTCCTCATCACTGAGAAAATGGTTACTTGGCGGACAAGTGTATATCGTCCGTTCTATGATGTCGTCATCCTGCTCTAGTATATTGCATATATCGACCACCGTCAAGCTGAAAAAACAATTTAGGGACAATTATAGTATGCTGTTATGATATTATTTTTAACAATATTTGATAATCTTTATGTACAACTGTGGAATATCGAAAGTTTATATCGAAAGAAACACTTCTAAAATGTGTACACTGCCGCGCTCACCGCCCCTAAAATGGGGCGCACAACAAAACTGTCTAGATTGATATCGGAATATAGCCTAATTTAACTATTTATATTATTATTTTATAGCATACATATTATACAATGACATAATATCGAATTTGCAGCAAAACTATGGAAATAAATTACATTTACTTACTTTTTTCTCCGCGACATAGCTACAAGGACCCTATGAAACTTTTGACGTGAATAATGAAAAACAAAATGGCGTCTCGCGCGTAAAAAATATATTTTAGTGTTGCAAGGAATCATAATAAATAAATTATTAGTCTTAAAAAAAAACAAAAGTATGTGATATTGTTTTAATCGGAAATTACTAACCGTTTTAAAAATGGGGCATTTGACACGTACGGGTTAAATTTATCCATTTTGGCACTATAGCAAAAAAATAATGTTAAAAATAAGCTCGGTACAAAATGAATCAAGTACAGCGTTCAAAGAGAAAATTAAAGCATTGATACCAGACAAGAGTAAATATTAAAAATCAACATTGAAAGAAAAAGTGAGGTATATACAGAAAAAATATAGGTAGTAGATATATGTATTAAAAATCAACATGAAAAGTATGTTACATTTTACATATTTAAAAAATATATTAAAAATCTGAATTAAATTTTAGTTTAAAATAAACGAAAATACCAACGGAAATGATTATATTTTCAAGACTATGTAGCCTTTAGATTGGGGAAGGGGAATAATAATAATAACGATTGGATTACTTGTATAGAGCCGTTTTCGTGAGAAAATCACCTCAAGGGCGCTTAGAGTGAAACAGTTTGAGGAATAAACAAAGAACAACTATGGAAACCTCGTGTTAAGAGTTGGTAATCCGAATGTTATTACCTCCATTGAACTAATTTACTAATACAAAAATATTACTAGCATATTGTTGCACTTTAAGCACTCGAATTATTTTTAGGTTTTTTGTAGATAACGTTATTTGACTTTAAACTTACGATTTGGTACAAAATAGTAATACGAGTGCATAATGTACCACCAGTCGTTCCTGTGATTCCTGATCTTATTTTAAATTAACAAAATGTTAATTAAATTTTTATCTCGGGTAAATATTATCGTTTTTATTTTAATTCAATAAAAAAATCTTATATATTCCTTGTCCATTCCCCGACCCTATATCCTCAATACCTACTGTTTTTTTAGGGCCCCGCATACCTAATTTCTACCAATTTGTAACAAGTTTCTTGTTTAAATCCTTAACTTTGTAACTTCCAAAAAAGCCGTTCTTTTTTAACATAATATCTATACATTTGTTTTGCCGAAACGTTAATTATATGAAATTCCCTCGATAGAAAAAAATCGCAAAGCAAGCTCCGAAAATTCTCGTGTTATAAGCATGAAAAAAATCACAGTGTATCTTTGAATGCAAATAAAGCATTTGTCGAGAGGTTTTTTGTCTATTTCAAATAAGTTATGTTTTATTAAATATTTTCATAATTTTCACTATTATCGTTTTTTTTTATATTAGCGCGCTCCCTTCCAAACCGTCTGTGAACGCTTACACGGGGCGTTAATCCCCCTTCAGGCCCAAAACCACAGACTAATCAGCCTCCTTTCCAGTGCAGGAAAAATATTAGAAAAACTTATCCTCACCAGACTCAAAAAAATAGACGACGAACTCAAACTCATCCCTGATTTATTACACGGCTTTCGATCGGGCCATTCCACTCTCCACCAACTTGTACGGGTGGTCGAACAAATTACTAACGGTTTCAATTATCGCCAACACACAGTAGTTCTCTCCCTAGACGTCTTCAAAACATTCGACAAAGTCTGGCACAGAGGTCTCATTTATAAAATGTACTTCCTCGGTATCCCCCTGCCAATGCTTCAACTCATAGCCATTTTTATTAAATACCGTAAATTTAAAATCAAACTAGATGGAATTTTTTCCACCGTGAGATTGCTAAGAGCTGGAGTCCCTCAAGGCTCTATTCTCTCGCCAGCTCTCTTCAACATTTACTTAAGCAATATCCCCCGCCCCAGTATCTATGACTATCGCACAAATAAAACAAAAATAGGCAAATTTGTAGACGACACTGAAGTCATATCGACTTCAGTAAGCGAAATAACCGCAGAACGACGCGTCCAAGCTCACGCGTCCAAGAACTTGAATCATTTTTCAAAAAATGTCGAATTACGAGTAGTATAAATCCCTCCAATAGCACCGCTTGTGTTTTCTCCCGTAGACGCCCTAAAAGACCACCCAATATTCACCTATTCGCAGATAACGTCCTTTGGGAAAAAAAAATACCACGGAATTACCCTTGACAGTGAATCGACTTGGGAAAAGCATATCACTGAAACTCTGAAGTCAGCCAATAAAACCCTTGCAGCCCTTTACCCCATGATCTGCAAAAGAAATAAGAAATTATTTACAAGAAATAAACTCTTAATATACAAATCCATAAGACCAAAATTAACCTACGCAAGCCCAATCTGGGCCCACGCTTCAAAAACCCAAATAAAAAGACTACAAACATTCCAAAATAAAGCCATTCGCACAGTCCACGGAGTCTCCAAGTGGATGAGAGTTTCCCAGCTCCACCGGGACTCGGAAATCCCTCTCCTTAACCGTTTGAGTGCCAAAAAATTCATACATTTGCTTGTAAAATGCCATCAAAAAAAAAAATATTTTTTAAGAAACTATATATTTTTTTAAAACCCCATAAATTCTTTGATATTTCAAGGATTTCGATAAATCAAAATATGATATTGGTTTAAAATCACGCGGAGGAGGATCCCGAAGTCCAGACGTTTCGAAAAAATGAGAATTTTCGGTAGAAAAATTGGTTCCGGGAGGTACTTGAAAATGAGTAATTTCCGGTGTTACTCTCCATTTCTTGGTCACGATCCGAAGAATTACTGGAAAATCGCATCCTGCGGTTGGGAAACACAGGTATGACATCACTGACATCACTCTCATCAGAGCTACTCTTACTCGAACATGAATTAGAGGAGTGCAAATCGTCGCTCCCGCTGTCAGACATTTCAGAGGACGCCCTCGACGTTATATTTTTTCAATTAACTAAAATAAAAAAAATAATAAATGAATCTGAAATTTAAACGGTTTAGTACGATCTTACAACTATTAAGATAATATTAGAATAATATTTACCAACGCCGCAGTACCACACCCGACGTACGCGCGAATCAGAACACGACTGACGCAATCGACGGAAATCGACGATCGGCAATCTTCGTTTAAACACGAATCGACGAAAGTCGACGATTGGCCATCAAACGGTTAAATACCAAATCTTCAGTCTCGCGGAATCTTTTTATTCGGGCATTCCAACCCATGAAAACGCTTCCATCAATTGTTTCGCCCAGTACGATGTAAATATCAAAACTAAATATAAAAAACCAAAACAAATCCTACGTAAAGTTTAAATATCCCCCTAAATACAGCCATGTACCATTGCAAAAAAAATTTCACAAAAACTAAATCAAATATTTTCCAGCAACCATAATTAAAGCTCATGATGAAAGAGAAAGGGCCTTTTTGGCTCGGAGGTCTGTAGGCAACTATTTCAAAAAGTCAGGGCCTTAATGTTAATAGGAATAAAAATAAGTCATCGGGGATCAATACAATCCAAATTTCTTACTCCAAATAAGCACAACCTGTCGATATGCCAAGATTAAAAATATATATAGCTCAGTGGACGACTAATAGTATTTAAGACATAAGTAATTATATTAGGGTGCATTTAGTCTGGGCCTGCAGCTTTGTCAGGCTTTAAAGTCCGAATACAGGCATTTACTTTTTTTGAGCAGGTTAGCACAAGACTGATTTTGCCCTTCTTTCTAGGGTTCCTCAGTTTGAATAAAGTCTGGATTTAGTTGAGGTTGAGTTGAGGAGCTGTCTGGCTGTAAACTTTTTTTAAAATTTTTTTTGCCCAACTCAATTGAGAAATTATTTCTCGTGTTTGAGTTGGGGAGTGTTGGGAGTCATTATGGTTTATAGGTTGTAAAATTTCATTAATTGATGTAGCTTTTACATTTCAGCTTTTACTTTTACTTTTTTTTTTTTTTTACACAAATCTTTCAAAATAGAAAGATTTGTGTAAAATTTTTTGATCATTTTAGCAAAAAAAATATTGTTTTCGCAGGCGTCCCACAAGGGTCCATACTAGGCCCTACCTTGTATATAATATATGTTACTGCAATGAAATTTATTTTTTCTCATGTAAAACATTACGTTTATGCTGACGACACTGCATTAGTTATTTCACATGAGGATTTATTAATAGCGAGTACTTTACTGCAAATTGACTTTGTCACTCTTCAAAAATGGTCACATGATGTAGGTTTAATAATCAATGCTAAAAAAACGAAGCTTATGCACATCAGATCTCCTCATAATAACATCACCATAACTCCTAAAATTATTTCTCATGACTTTAATTGCATCCATAACTTTGTAATACAACCATGCTCATGCAAAAATATTGAACTTGTTTCAAAATACGTATATCTAGGCTTAACAATTGATTGTAATTTTAAATGGGATATACATATACAAAAAGTGTGCACACGGCTTAGAGCTATAGTGAGCAAACTTTATAGATTGAAGTTTTTTGTTCCACCAAATACCCAAAATAGTATACCTATCATTGGCGGAATCCCTAATAAGATACGGAATAACTTCATGGGGACATTCAACAAAAACAAATCTTCTTTCAGTCCAAAATGTACAATATTCTTTGGTAAAATTATTATTAAACAAAACTAAATACGAACAAAGAAATGACGTACCAAAGTCATTACTATACAATTCTGTAAATGTATTATCTGTTCGTGCATTATTGTGGCTTAAAATTGCGAGTCAGCATACATCTCAATCTGAACATAATAAAATAGTGACACATGTTCATAATACAAGACTAATTGCAAACGATGGACTTGTAGTTCCCAGATACCTGAATAAATATGGTCAAAGAACTCTAGAATACCTCGTTCCAATAATTTACAACATGTTACCAAACTCAATAAAAAGCTGTGAATTGACTCACAGAAGGAAATGTATGTTAAAAAAATGGTTATGTGAAAGAATTTTTTTGTACTAATGTAATTATGTGTATATTTTATGTACTTGTAAAAATTGTATATGTATTTAAAAAGTAATTGTTAAAAGAACCCGTTGACAAACTGATATCAATCAGTTTAACGGGACTTAATTGTAAAAAAATGTATTTTTGAAAGTTAATAAATAAAAAAAAAAAAAAAAAGCTAAAAATTAACAAATAGTTATAAAACTAGATGATAAATTTGAAAACACAATATAATTAAGAAAATAAGAAATTTAATTACAAACTTAAAAAATATAACTTAAATAATATAATAGTTATTAAACTTAGAAAAAATAATATATAAAAATAATAATGTAATTATTAGGTAAGAAATAATAGAAGGTAGGTACAGAACTGGTTGTAAATTGTTCAAAGACCGAGCTGGCAATCTTGTATGAAATGGGTACCAACAACAATAAACGCATATTAGGAAGCGCATAATATAACTTTAGAGGATATGTAAAAAATACATAAATATTACATTTTGTTTATATTTTTTTGATTAGTCACTAATCAATTTTGAAAACGTTATAAATTTAGGAAAATTTAATCAATCAAAATTACAAATGGGTTCAAATAATCAATTATTTTAAAAATGTATTCAATGAAATTAAAACTTGTGATTACCGTTGGGTTTATCTAAAAGTTGTTTGATTTGTGATTTGAAAATTTTGTAATTTTTTCAGTTTTGATTTTATCCGGAAGGGCATTAAACAATTTTATACCTTGATAAGTATAATGGTGTTGACCAGCACTAGTTTTACATTTAGGGATTTCTAAGTTACCACGTGATCTAGATCGGTTACTTATTTTTGTAGAAATTGTTGAATTGAAATGGTCTTTATGAATTTGTAACAGGGCATTATTTTTGAAAATTTTGTTTAAGCTTAGAACCCTAAAAGAGTCAAACAGCTACGTGCTTGGAAATATCGATGGTTTTCTTTCAAAATTAACCTTTTCTACAGGTGAGAGGTTAGTTTTGAAAGTCCCTCCCCAACCGATTATACCATATTGTAACATGGATTGGGCAAGAGAAAAATATATCATTTTAATCATACTGGATGATAGGATGGTTCTTAATCTAATAAACATTTTTGTATTAGTTTTTTTACTCTAGTTATAGTATTTTTGATTTGCTCGCTCCATTTTAATTGACTGTTAACTATAACACCCAGATACCCAGACACTGTACACTGATTGGAAGTAGTCTGCAAATTTTCGGGGAATTATATAATTTAAATAATAGGGGAATGTTGGCAAATAATAAAATATCAAAAACATTTGATATCGTATTTGACCCCAAACCAAATTCTTTTAAAATATTGACGTTTTGCGTTACAATATCTTGCTCGGATCGCATCGCAGAAAAAATATAAAATCTGATAATTCTTGTTTCAGTTTTCATCTTTTTCGATGCGATTCTGTAGTTTTTAATTTAGCAATATCAATTTTAGAGAACAACGCTTTCTAATTAACATTTTTTTCATACATATTTTTAGTAGGGACACTTTTAAGAAATACTCTTAATAACACATTGTTTTAGCATGCAACTGCATCGAAAAAATTCGGAGAGTATATCACGTATTAAATGCATGTTTACTCGCTTGTATTGAAACTGATGGTGGTAGGTAAATGGTGCCGGGCGTGTCGTAGCGCTATGTGTATTTTTTTTTTGTTCTACTTGTTGCGTTGACTTAAATTCACTAGCTTCTCCGTGTATCTGTAGTTTTTGGACACCATGTATATCAACTTTAAAATGCGCCTTTTAACTAGGCGCATTTGAAAAAAGGCATTAACCTACCAGCGGGCGCGCAATACCCGTTTTTTCCAGTTTGCGATGGGAAGCAGTAGACAAAGTATCTCGGTAGCTTAATATAATTTTAGTTTATAATATTTCCGCTCTGGGTGCAATTACCTATAAATGTGCTATGTATTTATTGGCATATTGACTGGTTGTTTCTTACATTCTTGGAATCTCACGCGTGTTAGCCCTATTTTCAAATCTGCGGACAAGGCTGGCATAAATAATTACCGACCTGTAATCAGCCATACTTTCAACGACACCAAAAATATTTGTAATGATTATTTATAAGAAATAACCTTATCAAATTATGCTTTTCTATTTGAAAAACCACAACAGTTTTATGACAATAAAACATTTTTGCGATTGGTGAACGTTGGACTGGACGCGAGACAAGAAACAGATGTAGTATATACGGTTTTTGCAAAGGCAATTGATCAAGTTGATCATGGTATTTTACAAGTCAAAATATTCAAACTTAATATCGATTAACAAACACATGTCTTGAACTTCAGAAGCCGATATGTGTTGATAAATGGAAATAAATAAAAAAATCCCTTCATCGTCAGATAGTTTCCAGGGGTGAAACCTTGGTCTTCTGCTGTTCCTCGTACTTATAGACTACATCCAGGTCCGTATAAAACATGCCAAATGTCTTCTATTTGCGGATGATCTCAAACTGCTGATGGAAATAATCTCTCACCGAGACTGCTTACAAATGCAATCTGACAATAATAAATAAATATCTAAAAAATAATGCGTAACGATGCGTTTTTTCGTCAAGATAAAGGTATAACATTTACATAGGTATATTACATTATTTATAATACGTTTATCCTGATAAAAAAACGTTTCGATTACATTTATATCTAAATAGTTGTGTAAACAAAGTGATTTATTTCAATAAATTAAAATGAAGCCAAGAAATAAATTTGCGATTATTGAAGAATATAATATTTAAACTGGAGTACAAGTTTAAATAATTCTTGTATAACACATAACAATACAATATGCTTGTAGTTTTTATAGAAAATTTGATGTTCAGTCAGTTCCTGATAATCTATATAAATAAACACGTAAACATGAAAGTCATCATCGGGTGTTATTATTTAATATATTGTAATCATTTCAAATTAAAATTTCAACTCTGCTTATGTTTTATGCCTTTCTCTTGGTAAACTAACATTTTCAAACTAAGGTTTTAAATTCTTAACATAAGTAGCAAACAAAAACTAAAACAAAACTTCTGCAATTTTTACTAAGAGCACGATATAAATCTGTTATTTCATAACGGAATCTTGGAAGCAGCGTAGCGTCGGTTACTACAAAGTTTTCCAAAATACACACAGTTTTCAGAGTAATTTTCCTCGATCACATCTTGTACGGGAAATTGCATACCAGGAGCGAAGAAGTACGGAGGGTGAGGTGCTATTGCTCTTCATGAAATGAAGCGATTTCTTCAAATAAAAACATCCCTGGCTTCACCGCTCCCAGCTTAACCTTTAGTGTGCCAAGAAACCCATTTGCCGGCGAATCCCCGGTGAATTTGTTAGTAGCTCACCGCAGATGCCTCGGTAACCTTAAAAAATTCTCCAAGCATTCTAAAATATATATTTTAATCATTAAAGACAATATTAACGACTCTCAGACGAAAGGTGTAAAACAGAAAAGACAGAAAAAAGACTCAGTCGCATCTAGGAATTGAATGTTGTACTCTGGTGGACCCCCACATATTTTGACCACTGGCGGCCACTGCTAAGGAGCACTATAACATACAGGATGTCCGGAGGGTAAAGTGCGCTTTCTTCGGGGGTGATTCTACATGATTTTGGAAGTAAAAAAGTAAAATAACTCTTTTCGGAATTCCAATGTTTTAACGTAGTTTTTTGGTAAAAATGTTTGGTAATTATTCGAGATCACTGACCACGCTTAACACGATTTAAAAAAAAAAACTTTTTGATTCACCTTAATTACTGTCGCTTTCGTTATATGGAATTGTATGGGATTACAGCCAAAATAATTTCGCATTTTCTTTCCTTATGTTGGTATTCCTGATGCTATACGAGTGGCTAGAAGAGATGTTATTACCACTTATTCTATGCAATTTAGGTAGGTATTATTTTGACTGAACTTGGAAATAAAATATGAAAATAAATAGTCTTCGGGAAAATAAACGTAATTTTGAAAATAAATTATTTATCTTTTTTACTCCTACCATCGTGTAGAATCACCTCACGAAGTTAGCTCAATTTACCACCGTTCGACCCCGTATAGTTCGCAAGAGGAAGGCATTCCAAGGGTTAAAACCAACTCAAACCGGGAAATGAAATGTCGTAAGTAAACTTAACTAGTATTTATATTATGTTTGCGGACTGCATTAGTTAATGATAAATGAAAAAGCTTTAGTTGAATATGTAAAAGCATAAATTGAAATTATGTAGCGTGTTTTGAGAATTTACGAGCTTTCGTGGAACATTATAGGAAACTGCAATATTTTTCGTACATACTAAGAGTTATCTTATGTTGTGAAGTGTGTGTTTTTGTTGTAGTTTCTTATCTTAATTGTTAAGTGCAAAAAAATTCAGCGAGTTTCTTTATAACATAATCAACAAAGCTCGGATAAACTGGCACATACAAGAAGAGAAAAAATAAAATAACATTAATATTGCCACTAAACAGTAATTTTTTTATTGTACGACTACTACGATACTATAGTTGGGTGATGAAGAATAATTGAAGTTATTAAAAACAAAGCCATGACATGCATTCTAAAAAAAAGAAAATAATGCAAGCAATCAAATTAGAAAAGAGGCTCTTTGAATTTCGATACAAAGTTTAAATATGTTATATCTGCCTTTACTTACGCAGACTTCGGGTGATGGGAACTATTTAAATTAGTAAAAGGTTCTTAATATAATTGCATTTATTTACGTTACTATAAAAGGCTTGGTTAAACTACACTGTTCGTTACCCGAGAGTAGGTAATTCTCTGCGCCCCGGGAGCTTGCTCTCTGATAATATAATCTTGCAAGTACTTGTTACACCCTAGCGACATCTGACGGACTCTGGCGTAAGCTTTATGACTACCGCCATCTATCGATTAAGTACTCAACCTTATTACCATACATCACAAAATACAATTTTTATTTTTAAAAAATCTTTATGCGATCGCTAAATTTGTGATGAAAATATTGAAAAATTATATTATATTTTATATTATATTTATGAGACTTGAAATATTAAAATAATAAGATAATAATAAAAATAAATAACAAAATACTAGCATGAAATTGCATTGCATGGAAGACAGAAATGCATGATGAAAAACCTGAACATATGGAAAAGAGTTTAAATATTTTTCTCTACACTTTTAAATGGTAGTTATTATGCACCATAGAAGAAAATAATTCTAATTAATCTAAACGAAACACGAAACAGGACAAGACACAGAAAATAAAATAAAAAGTTAACGGTGTCAACTGGAAATCGAACGCAGGATCTCTGTCTTATCACTACAATGTCAAACAACTCGGCTACTGGGATTAAATTCGATTGAGTGCTAAGAGGCGTTTTCTCGATAAAACAGATATCCTGGGTTTGATTCCCAGTTGAGACAGTTACCTTTTTTATTCTTTTAAGCCTCTGTTTTATGTTTCGTTTGGATTTATAAGCATTTTCTTCTTTTTCAATGCCATATTGTATTTTTGGATATAAACTTCAAAAGTTTTTAGTAATAAATCAATTAAAACAAAAAATCGGTAGTATTTACCTTCATTAAATCATCATATTTTCAAAATTGTAAATGAAACTAAAAACGGAACAAAACAAAAACAAAACAACATTAACGAGTATTGTGTGACGCATATTTCCGACATTTAAATCCCGCGACATTTTACTAAATAATATTCACCGACAAGATCAAGAGAGAACGGAGAGTTATAATTTAGTTCTCCTTGACATCTTGATCCGGTAGGGTTTCAGGATGTTGCCGTGCAGGAAATCTACCCGGGGACACGGAGAAAACTTACTGAGATAAAATATTGTTAATTTATTAAAAATCTGGTCAAATCATTCGTTCTCCTGTTGAAAACGGGGTAGTTCAATATCAACAGAAATAATTCCAGCTGTCATCCCATACAACGAAAGTGAATTTTCGATTTACGTAACTAAAAATAAAAATGCTAAAATTAAAAATATCCCAAATGCAGTCAGATTCCGTTTATAGTAATTAAGGTAAATCAGAACGTTTTATTTAAAAATATTTCGTTTAATCCGTGTCCAGCGATTCCGAATATTTACCGAAAACGGGACTGCAGGCCTGTAACGAATGAATTGACAAATTTTCTATCAAAATATTAGATATATAAAGCAAGAAATAGTTATAAAGAAGCCGGAACACGTATTGTTAAAAACTAGAAAATTTTCGCAAATCGTCCATTATATTTACCAGGCCATCTGCGTGAACATGTGTTCAGATATATTCTGAATGACTAATATTTTGTTAGGAGATGGGTGAGCAGTCTCATTTTTTCTCCGTGGTAGCTGGAGGCTTTGTGGAGCCACTTTACAAAGGTTCTGCCAGGAGGCTTCGAATGGAGGCTTTGCATGGGACAGTGCTGAAAAGCTGTGTAGGTCAGGGGTGGACTTATTGACGGTCGGGTCAAGGCTCTGCACCTGCACTATCTACGTGAACATTATGTTATTGTTGTGATCCTTGACAAAAGCGCCTCTGTCTGGGCACAGGCTGGAAAACTGTATCGCCGTCCGGCTGGACAACAACGGTTACCCAACTCTTGTCAATCGGTCTAAAACGGATTGATCCAGTTGATAACAGATAGTTTGTACATTGTTTCACATAGTTTTTGTTCGGTAAATATCTTGAAATTTTGTCGTGTTTGTTATATTTGATTTGCAGTTATATTGATGATGATTGTGGTCTATTTGGACGTTCGATACACAGTTGATAACAGAAATTTGACAGTTTTCCTCCCGGCAGTTGGCCCCCGGACAGTTGTTCCTCCAGAAAGTTGACACCCCCGATAGTTGATCAAGTTAACAAAACGATTCGGCGAAACGACCCATTCTCACGAAGCTAAAATTATCTGTGAATTGGTGCTACGCTGCTCTCCGCTTAGTTTCAGGCAAGTACACCGGCACGAAGGAGAGCAATGCTCATAGGTCGAGCAGGCTCCATTGAAATGCACGTAGAACAGACTCAGCATACCTTCATCTTATTTTTGCTTTATAGATATCAATCAATCTACAACGGATGTCAACCAGACAAACCGCCTTCCTTTGCACAGGACCAAATAGGTTAAATTAAGCACTTGGGAGCTTCTGCCTAGAGGTGGCTTCCAAATTTAACTCTTGGACTACTTAAAATAACACCCAAAACAATATAAGCTCATCTAATATGAATACGGGTGTTAATTTATAATACCTACAACTTATGCTCAGTACTATTATGTTATATTATATGCGATCACAAAGTAATAAGCTTTCAGAAGAAAATTTCGAAAAATTACTATTATATTGAATCTGCCATTTCTCATCAAATTTCATTTACTTATACATAATATACAAATTATATTTTATTACATTATATGTAGATTAGATTACTAGTGATTAATATTCTCACATGAATATATTGATTACGGAAGTCCTCAGTAACTGCTAGGTTCGTCAAAATTACAAGAAATTTATTATCGTAGAAAATTACAAATAAGTCCTACTGGAAACAATTAATTATTATTATTATTTGTGTTTTTTACAATAAATGTACAATGTTTACAAGTCATACTGTTTTAATTTATACTATACTTCCATTAAAAGCATTTGCTTGTGGATGGAAGAGGAGTGTACATTTGCGAAATAATAATATAACTAGGTTACAAAGAAAAAAAATTACAAAATTGAAATCCATACAAATTATTGTATTTGAAAGGAAGAAAAAATATGTATAAATTAATTTTCTTTATTGTATGGCAGATGTGATCCTTCTTTTTTAGGCTTTTATCAATGATTATTCCTAGATATGTAATTTTATCAGCTGTTTACAGAAATGAGAATGTTTGTCATGTTATGTTATACAAATATACAATATAGTAATACATACGTGTGGGGCCCGAATAGTCAATCCATTTCTGTGCGGGAAAGCCTACGTAATAAGTCTGCAGGAAACCTGCGCTCTGTAACAACGTGGTGAGGCTATGATGGTAAGTAGTTGAATGTATGGATGTGTTGGCTGAAGCCCCACAGGAAGGCTTTGACGGTATACTGGTAATATCCCAGCGGAGGGACGTGATTTATCTGTCCAGGTACCAGGGGACAATATCACTGCAGCAGTTTCTGAACTGTAATGCATCACGGAGGACTGGGAACTATCATTTACTGCTGCTGTGTTGCATTGTGTTCATTGATGACCTATTTCAAATCTCCCTTCCAAGAGAAGTATTATGTTTATACATTAATAATTATCATTAATTAGATAATTAGAATTAATAATAATATTTATTATCTTAATAGAATATGTTTAAAGCACATTGTTTTCGTCGTTTATCACGATTTTCTTTAATCAAAACATTTACATAATTTATGATTAAACTAGCGTAAGCCCAAGAAAAATCTCCGAATATTATAATTATTCTAATATTTTTGAAGCTGAAAGTTTGTATAAAATATTTACCTCAGTCCTTCAAAACAAATTTTCTTTATAGCATAATTATTTTTTTTAATTGACAAAAAAAACTTATAGAAGTGGCCTACCTTTCGAATAAACATCGTTAGTAAACTTAAAAATTCAGATATAGATGTGTCTATAATTTTAACAAAAGAAATACACATTACACAAAATAAAGTAATTTTGGTATCTACTTTATCGCTTGCTTGAATTGGTCAGTACCAATTTTGAAATCTATTTCGCAGGAATATTTCACATCACGAACTTACAACCGAATTTAGTATGTTTGATGAAATAACCTTTATATTCTCACAAACTTCATCTTGTAGAGAAAATATGGAAACAACATTTTTGCAAATGTCTCTTTTGGCAAAGAGTCATCCAATGCAATGGAAAAATAGCTTTCTCACTCCAATATTTAAAAGCGGAGACAAGTCTTTAGTTGAAAATTACAGACCAATATGCATACAATCGTCAATACCAAAAATTTTTGAAAAGTTAATTCTCCAAAAAATATGTTCTTGCATAAAATTTAATATCTCATCATTTCAACATGGTTTTATCTCTGGACGATCTACCTTAACTAACCTTACACTGTATGAACATTTTATCTCTGGTGCTCTTGCTAACAGAGAACAAGTTGATTCAATTTACACGGATTTTAGTAAAGCCTTTGATAAGGTTTGCATTAAAATTCTTATAAATAAATTGTCTAAATTAGGAATAAGTGGTAATTTATTATGTTGGATTAAGAATTATTTATCAAAACGTGTACTAACTGTATGTATTAAAGAACACCTGTCTTACGAATTTGAAGCCACTAGTGGTGTGCCTCAGGGTTCGCACCTTGGTCCAATATTGTTTATACTATTCATAAACGATGTCACTTCCATATTCACTGATGTTAACATATTATTATTTGCTGATGACATGAAAATATATAAAATCATAAAAAATATATACGACTGCTTGTCCCTCCAATCCAATTTTATAAAATTCGTAGAATGGTGTACCATTAACAAACTTACACTTAACATAAAAAAATGTCAAATCATGAGTTTCTATAGAATTAAAAACCCTATCAAATATAGTTACTCTTTTAACAATCACAGTTTATTGTCAGTACCTGTAATAAGGGACCTTGGAATAACCTTCGACTCTAAACTACTATTTACCAATCACATTGATATAATAACTGGTAAAGCAATGAAAATTCTGGGCTTCATTGTAAGAATTTGTAAAGATTTTAAAAATATCCAAACATTTAAAATACTATATACAACTCTGGTTAGGAGTCATTTAGAATACAATTCCCCCATATGGAACCCTTTCTACAAAAGCCATGCAAACTCCATTGAAAGAATCCAACGCAAATTTCTTAGATCAATTAATTTCAAATTAGGTATTCCCGCGGTTGACATAAACTATGAATCTTTATTACAAAAAATGAGACTCTTATCGTTAAAAGACAGAAGAATACTCAATGATCTTATTTTTTTATTTAAAATAAACAATAACTGGTTTGACTCCCCTGAATTGGTCTCATTAATAAATTACCATGTACCTAGTAGACCGACTCGACTCAAAACACCTTTCCACTGTGACAATACTATGACGAACGCAGAACAAAACTCAACCATAAATCGCTTGCATATTTTAGGCAATGAATATGCTAATATTGATCACGCTGCCGGTAATCTGTCTTCATACAAAAGATGCGTTAAACTAAATTTGTTTGCTAGTACCACGTAAATACATCATGTAAACATAATATGCCTACCAGTACTTCTAAAACCATTAATGCACTAGAAATCATAAGTACTTGTAAAATTTATCATATCGGTTAACATAATCCAGGATTTATTACTTTTTATATTTAAATCTTTGTCGGTACCTTGAGATAGGTATCTTATTGGTACATTTTATTGTTTTATTTCAATCTTTAAATTTTTATTTTTACTTTTTCCTAATAATTTATGGTTTGTACTTTAATACTTTATATTTTAAACTATTCACTTTACAATTTACTTTTATACATTATAGTTTTTATACACTACTTATTACCTTACTTTTTACCTATTTTCTTAAATTTTACTAACATTTATACTGTTATTCTTCATGTTGTTGTACTATTATAAGTATGTCAATTATGTTAATGGCACATGTTGTGCCGTTTATGTGTAAATAAATAAATAAATAAATAAATAAATAAATAAATAAATAAATAAATAAATAAATAAAAATACGGCATGTGCCAATTCTCCTAATAACTAAATCATGTTCATTAAGTAATCCGTATATTACCAATTTAAAACTTTTACGAACACATTATTTTGAGGTTGTTTAAGACTTACAGTGATAGAGACACTTTCGATTCGTCCTCATCAATCATCAATCGGAATCGAAACGTTGGTTGCAATAAAACAGTGAATATCGATTTACTGTATACGGTTAATAAGCAAAAATTATTTTAATAACGTTATTTTTGTCAGTAATAACAATGCGAAACAACTATTTTAGGGAGAAAATTGGAGACAAAATTCATTTTTATGGTTACTTCGTCAAAATTGATTGTTCACTTTTCAGCTATTATTATTGATGTGACAACTTCATGCTTTCAAAGCATTATTTGGGCGTGGACTATATCACCATAATCTATATCACATAAACCCACACAGATCTATCACAAGAGACAAATGGTTATAAGTGTGCGTGGCTGCGATGTGCTAGCCAAGTGATATTTGAAAATAATCCGTTCAGATGACTCAGGGAGCTACCGTGGTCACGCGGCTGTCAGCTGTCGAATTTTTTTTTTTTTTTAGTTATTTTTTAGTTATTTATTAAGTTAAAAGAAATACATATTTCGCTTTGTTAACTTAAGTGTACATTGATTAAAAACAAAAATAATATTTATATAAATAATTATGGTTTACTACCTAAGTAACATATTTTTCTTAAGTAAGAGCATTTTGGTTTTGCTCATTGATCTTGAGGGCAAACAGTTTTTTCTTAAATATATTTATTCTATTTACGGTTGTCAGGCTATCAGGAAGGAGATTATATATGTGTACACCCTCATGGCCTATGTTTCTTTTACCACACTCTGTCTTTGCTGAATTTGTGTATAATTTATTGTGTTGTCTTGTGTGGTGGTCATGTACTTGTGATGTTTTCATAAATGAAGTATTTGTGTGTATGAGGCCATTTTGGATTTTGTGAATTAATAGGCATATGTTGTATTCGTACAGTTTTCTAATTTTAAGTAAGTTAGTTTCTTGGTATACTCTTTTGGTGGGGGTATCTGGTCTATAGTTAAAAAGTCTTTTTATAACTTTGTTTTGTATTATTTGAATTTCGTTTAGATATGTGATGTTTGTGTTTCCCCATATTTCTATGAGATAATTTAGGTGGGATTGAATTAAACTAAAGTATAATCCCCTCTTTACTTGTATTGGTAGAAGATGGGCTATTCTACCAAATACACCAATTAGTGGGATAATTTTTTCTTTTACTTTTTGTATGTGGTGTTTAAAAGATAAGTGTTTATCGATATGAAGTCCCAGGTATTTTTCACTATCTGAAATTTGTAGGTTTTTTCCTTCTATTTGCAAAGGTTTATGAGACGGCGTTTTTCTTTTTTGTGAACTTAAGATCATGTAATTTGTTTTTTTAGTGTTAATAGTTAATATATTTTTAATTAGCCAGTTATTTAATTTATTAAGATCCAGTTGGGCTTTTTCAAGTAAGTTTTCTAAGTTTTTACCAAAGTAAAATATAGCAGTATCATCCGCGTATAAAAAAATTTCCCCATTTAAGTTTAACTGACAGATATCGTTAATATATATTTGAAACAAGAGAGGCCCTAATATGGATCCTTGAGGTACACCATAATTTATATTATTGTGTTGACTGTTTTTGTTATCTAAGCTGACATATTGCATTCTGTTATTTAAATACGATTTAATGAGTTGGAGAGCAGGGCCGGTTACACCTATTTTTTCAATTTTTTTTAGTAGTATCACATGACTCACGGTATCGAATGCTTTTTGGAGATCTACGAGGATTGCTATAGCGTAATTTCCGTTGTCTATGCTGGTTCTTAGTTTGTTTATTAGATCATTAGTTGCCGAAAGAGTATTTGATTTTTTTCTGAAACCGTATTGTTTATTATATAGCAGTGATTTGTTTAGTAGAAATTTGTTTAATCTTTCATAAATTACATGTTCGAAAATTTTTGATAGAATTGGTAAAATTGAGATTGGCCGATAATTTGACGTATCCGTTTTTGATCCCGATTTGTAAATTGGTATTACCTTCGCAATTTTAAAGCAATCTGGAAAAGTCCCCTCTGTAATGCATTGGTTAATTAGTTTTGAAATAGGGGGAGCCAATAGTTCGGACAGATTAAGTATTGTTTTACATTTTATTGTGTCATAGCCAGCACTTGCATTTGGTTTAAGTGATTTAATAATTCTGTTTATTTCAACCTCCGTGGTAGGTTGAAGATATAGTGATTGATTACTATTATGCTCTAACGTTATTTCGTTAGCTGTATTGTGTGCGGGCTTATTTTTTATGTTATCAGCTAATGAGGACCCAATGTTGCAAAAGTAGTCGTTAAAATGTTTACATATATCATTTTTATTTGAGATTATTTCATTATTGATTATTATCTTGTTACAAGATTTGTTGAGAGTTTTCGACTTTTATTGAAAAAAAAATAAAATTGACATATCTCGTAAAAGAATTGATATTTCGTGCTCTCTCACTCCCCGCGTAGCATACGAGGAAGAGGGAGAGGAATAGTATTGTTTACGTGTGACACCCAAACATTTAATTGGTATAGGCTACGCCCAATAACTGCATTTAGGAGGGGTTGTTCCACAGAATTTGAACAGTTGTCAAATTTCAAAGTTGATTTTCAAGTTCTGTGAAGGTTTCGTTCAAGTTCTGTTGTGATTTCAGTTTTGCGAATCAACTGGCCAATGATGATATAATAATAGAACCTGAATAGAACGTTCACAGGTACTTCCATGCCTTTCTTTCTTTCTTCTTCTTTCATTTTCCCACTAGTGCAGTCATGTGGATACCATGCCTCTTCTGTTTTAGACTGTAGGTAGAAGTTGGGACACTTGTGCAATAGATATTCACATTAAATAAAAAAATCCGCTTTTGGAGTTGTGAAAAATGACGGTTGTGAATGGTTATAAAGTTGTAAAAAGCAACTTTATAACCTTTCGCTATAATACTCCCTCCTATGTGTTAGCCTATAGAAATAATATTACAAACTATTATTAATAATATTTACCACATCCAACGGTATTTGACTACATATATCGTATCGTTTTAGTGACCATCGATTTATCCCTGTCACTTTATATAAACGCAGAAAAATCTCTGATGCATTATTCTTACACAAAATCGTGAACTGCCTTGTTGATTCATCATATCTGTTAGAAAGGATTGCATTTCGCTGCCCCCAGCAAAACACCAGATCGAACGATTTATTTAGAATACCACATTGTAAATCCAAATACGCGCAAAACTCTGTAATAGTACGTATCTGTGAGACTCACAATGCCTTACGAGATGTAGACATTTTCAACCATAACTTGATATCATATAAAATTCAGCTTAATAAATTAAAATACTTTTATTTTATTCGATTTTTTGTTGTGAAAGTTACATTATTATCACCCGTAGTGAATAGTATAGCTATGCGAAAAGTTGTATTTTTTCTATTTGTTTTTAATTTTATGTATTTCTTTATTATGTTTATTTTTTTGCCATTTAATATGTTGTGTAGGTAAAAAATACTAAATCAACATTTAACTCAATGGAACTTAATTGGTCTAGAACATTTGAATGTTTTTTGTTATAATTTTTTTCTGAACGACTGTTTGTTTCCTAAATAAAAAGAAATAAATAATAAAAAAAAAATACCACATATATACGGGTGTGATTATTCATCTCTCGCTTCTCGTTTATCTTTCATTCATTCCGCTATAACGTTGCTCCATAGAACATAGTACTAATGGCTATCTAGACGGCCAGGATATCCGATCATCCATAGGGTCAGGTACTTCTGAGAGAATGGCTGGAGATTGGCAACCAACTGCACGGGAGCTATTATGTATTAATTAACCTGTGTACAATATTATGAAGTCATTTTATCTCGTGTTTTTGTTGTTTTGATTTTTTCAGGTGTAAAATTTTCGTGGTCATTTGGACTTTCTTATAAGCATTTTTTCAATATTATGTACCTACTTCCCCGAAGAAAGTTTGAAAAAAGAATTATTTATTTATATGCCATAAAATGGCTTTTACAATAGAGTGATATAATAAATATTATTGAAAGTGATACAGTTGTTAAAAGAAGTTCAGTTAAACAATACATAATTAAAGAAATATCTACTAGTGTAGTAATAGTTGAATGACTACTAGGTTTGTATAAGACCTGACATAAATCGAGGTATGAGATGTTTATGATAATTAATAGTAATTAATATAAAGTAATTCTATTAAGGCCTAGAATGTTACAATAACAGAGAATATTTTATTTGAACTGAATATTAATATGTATAAAAAAGTGACTTTTTAACATGTATAATCTAGCAAAATATTATAGTAGAGTAATTAGTAGTGAGTTTATTGTTGCCTTCAAAATTAATTCTACTTGGATTAGCTGGGCAAGTATCGCAATTTGGCTTTAGTAAGACAGGGGTGTCAACGATTTTATGATACTTTTGGATAAGGAATAATATTTTTTAATAAAATTGTTTTGTTTCCCGACTATGCACCGGTGCCGAAGGGATTAATGATGCTAATTCCTTACCAGTAGATCAAGTATGGCATTTCCACATGACGCCTCTAATCTAAAATATAGTCTTAGAAAGTGCCACCCATTTCTGCACAGCATTAAGTAGGATTTTCAAATTATTTTGGGGCCCCAGATCATAGGTGACTACTAATTCAATATATTTATTGTTTTTGTGTTTAATTCGTAGAACTCCATTTAATTTTTTTTTTAATTTAATTAAAATCAAATTTAATAATATAATTATTAAGTTATGCAAGTATTTTTTTGGTTTTTGTTATTGTTAAAGCTGTTTCGGCTTTCAAGGCCATTTTTAAACTGTGGTTTATCCACGTTTAGACGACTTATTAATATGATTCTATTTTACCCCCTCCCAAATTTAAAATGATGATTTAAACAAAGAAAGTAAGGACAATATTATAACCCAGAAAAGAAAATATGGTACTTTGTACCCAAAAAATATAAATTTTTCTGAAGATTATAAAAACATTGTTTACATTAATGAACAATTGTCACAAAATAATAAACACCTCCTATTTCTGGCGAAATCATCAAGACTAGGCTACAAGTTTATCTGGGCAAAAAATGGTAACATAATGATGAGAAAAGATGAATTAGCCCCAATCATCCACATAAGGCAGCCGGAAGACATTCCCTCCGAATAAACAAACAAGTGACGATAATACATGTATAAATACTTCATCATTGTTCAAAATGTCTGATGAAAATTTTTTGCATGAAAACTTTATATGTAAAAACACAAGTGAATTAAATAATCATTTTAAAAATGTTAATTTTTCAGTTCTAAATATGAACATACGGAGTTTAAGAAAGCACTTTGATGAACTCTGTGTCCTAATCGAAAGTCTAGATTTTTCTCCTAGTATTATTATATTAACAGAGACACAGATGAAAGAGGTAATACCCTATAACCTGCCAGGATATATAACCATTTCATCTAAATGCAAACATACTGGACACGATGGAGTCACGGTATTTATGAATAATTGTCTCATGAAAACTGCTTTCGAGATTTTAGATTTTAAAACAGCAAATGCTATTAAATTAACATTTAACCATAACAATTATAATTATTTGCTAATAGCTATCTATAGATCACCTTCACTAAATGAAACTCTCTTCAATAACGAACTTAATTCGCTTTTAAAAATGACTAACAGAAATAACTTCAACTTCGCAATATTAACCGGTGATATCAATATAAATATAAATGAAAATAACAAAAGAACAAACTGTATAAATGAGTACTTAGATTGTTTGTCGTGTGCTGGATATCAGTCTTACATAAACTCACCAACTAGAGAAAATTTGAATAACTCCACGACTCTAGATCACATATTTGTTAAATCACACAAACACCTTATAACAACATCCTCAACTCTAATAACAAACATTACCGATCATTACCCAACATTTGACGGACACAACATCTTAACTGCAAATTCAAAAGAAAATTCTGAAACAGTTGAAAAAAATAATATTAATTACCTCACATTAAATAATCTACTTCTTTTGGAAAATTGGGATCAAATTCTATCAATTTCAAACCCATATTCAGCATTAGAATCGTTTTATAAAACTCTCCAAGAATATATTTCAAAAAGTACAAATAAAATTGTTATATCTAAGAGAAAATATAAAAAAATTAAACCTTGGATAACTGTAGGAATAATAGTCTCCATTAAACAAAGAGATAAACTATATAGAGAGATGCTAAATTATCAAAGAGCCTGTCAAAAAAACAATGTCAGAACAATGTCCTTCATGAAAACAAAATATTTACTGTATAGAAATTTACTAAATAGGTTAATAAGAAGTTGTAAAAAAAAATACTATGGTGAACAAATTGATAATGCAAATAATGATACCAAAAAAACGTGGAATATTATTAACGAAATAACGAATAAAAAAAGAATAGCATCAACTGAGGTTAAGGAGATTAAAATAAATAACAATATTATAACTGACAAATCTGACATTGCAAATAACTTTAACAACTTCTTCACAAATGTCGTCGACCAAGTACTTGAATCATCCAGTAAGATTGCTAATACAGCGCCCGCTGACTCATCTCTGCTTTTGGTACCAACAAACAATTCAATTAACTCATTAGATTATTTTACACCTATCACAACTAATGAAATTGAAAAACACATTGACAGCCTAAAACCAACAAATTCTTCAGGAATTGATAATTTATCAGGTAATACACTAAAAAAAATAAAACAATATATTTTAACTCCTTTGCAACATATTTATAATATATCCCTAAAAGAAGGGTATTTCCCAGAACAATTTAAAATCTCCACTATAATACCAGTTCACAAATCGGGTGACACGCACATATTAGACAATTACAGACCTATCTCCTTAGTTTCAAACCTTTCAAAAATATTTGAAAAATGTATCAAAAATAGAGTTATGAAATACCTAGAACAAAACAATATTCTGTCCGAAAATCAATATGGCTTCAGAAGTAAATTAAGCACTGAAGATGCAATATTCGATCTGACAAAAAATTTATACACATCTGTTGATCAAAATAAAAAAAGTCTAGCTATATTTTTAGACTTAAGAAAAGCGTTTGATACTGTAAATCACAATCTACTCATAAAGAAAATTAATCAAATAGGTTTCAAAAAAGATGCACTAAAAATTCTCACTCACTATCTCAAAGACAGATTACAAAAAACAAAAATAGGGAACTTTTATAGCACAGAAACAGTGATAAAAAATGGAGTACCACAGGGGACTGTGCTTGGCCCAATTCTGTTTCTAATATATATTAATGATTTATGCAATGTTGTAATCCCTGGTAAAATTGTATCTTACGCTGATGATACAGCAATAATAGTAAATGGAAAATCCTGGCCTGAAACTTTTTTAAATGCAACAAAATGTATTTCATATGTCTTATCATGGCTAACTTGTAATAGACTTTTCTTAAACTATAATAAAACATTTTACCTAACATTTTATAAAAACAGTAAAAACAAACCTCCCAATAACCTTAAAATTAGACTACATAATGCTAACTGTAATAAAGTAACATGCACCTCTTGCTTTGAAATTGGAAAAATTGAAAAGATCAAATATTTGGGTATATATATTGACACAAATTTAAACTGGCAACCACAAATTAATAACACCGTTTCTAAATTAAGATATCTGACGTACATATTTTATAGACTTAAGGAAGTACTCAATGTTGACAAATTGAAAATGATTTATTTTTCTCTAGTGCAATCCTCAATTATGTACGGTATATTAGGATGGGGTGGCGCACTAGATACATTTATAAAACCACTACAAATAGTACAAAATCATATTATCAAGGTTATATATAATAAAAAGAGGACATTTTCGACTGATCAATTGTACAAGGAATCTCAACTATTCAATCTCCGTAAACTATTTTTACTTCAAAGCCTGAAATACGTCATGAAAAACCAAAATAAATTTCAAAAATATGAACCCAAAATCAACTTTAGAAGAAATCATGTATTTTATACCCCACAAACCAATACCAAACTAATGCAAACTCACAGTAGCTTTATTGGACCTCGCACTTTTAATCTACTACCAAAAAAAATTCAAGTAACAACTAAACTAGCGCAATACCAAAAAGTATTAAAGTTGTGGCTGTACAATGCAAATGTTGAAGCATTATTCATTTAATTTTTACTTTTTTCTATTTTGTTTCTGTATAGTTATTATTATTTTATTTTGTGTTCTTTTAATTCATATATATTATCTTACAATCTTTATTTTTACTTTGATTTATTTTTAATATGCTCCTCTTGCACAATCTTTTAGAATAACTTTAATTATAATACTACCGTTTTTCTTTATTATGCTTACTGTTTTTTATTTTATTTTTACTGTTATGTATTTTTAGGTACAAAAATCTAATGTATTAAATTATATTACCCACGCACAGGCTGCGCCTTAGTGGGTTCCCTTTCATATTATTAAAAAACTTGTATTATGAAATATGTAAATTGGGAAAAAATAAAGGAAATAAAAAAAAAAAAAAAAAAAAAAATTACCGGTTAAACCAATTTACTGATAAAAATAATTGTGACGGTAGATTTCATATTCTGTGGGGGTATTTTGAAGTCTGTTTTCCCCACATTAATGTTTTTTTAATTGTTCAATAATGATGTAGCAGTTATTAATTTATTTAAAAGTGTTATATTGTTTAGGTTTTGTGAACATACTTAGAAGCGTGGAATAAATAATTTCCCTTACTTTATTAATTAATGTTATATTGAAACAGCTGTAACAATTAATTAACTACCTTCCTCAGCCTAAAAACCAGGGATTCTATTTTATCACTCAAAAACAAGGCTAAGATTTTAAATACAAACTCTCCCATTTACATTAGTGAAGTGCTTTCACCGTGAAGTGCATTATTCTTATTTAACATACCACCATGGCTGATCTACTCACAATGAACTTAAATAGCACACACCAACATCACACAACCAATGACACAAAACTATGTGATTCTATTATTAACACCCCAGGTTCTCTTACAATATTTAACCAAATTCTCTAATGCTGTCTTACGTAAATTCACAAGGAGGAAATCCGTAATTGGTTTTATTTTGGCTATTTTACTTATGTACAATCTGTAAAAATGTAAACTGTTGATTTCCCAAAAATGAATAAATAAATAAATAAATAAAAAATATAAGATCCCTGAACAAAAACTATAATGAACTTGACATACTCTTAAGCAACTTTAAAACAGATTTCAAAATTATAATCCTAACAGAATGTTGGATTTCAACAACTTTTACAAAAAAATACAAAGATAATTATACTTCATTTCACACATTAAATAACAAAAATCAAAATTATGGCATTGTTGTATAAATAAATGATAGTATTAACGCTTCTGTTTCAGAAATTGAATTAGTAAATTCAAACTGTCTACAAATAATCACCGACTGTAATACGTGTATTCTCGCCCTATACAGATCACCATCCATACCTAATATTACACCATTTATAATGGCTCTGGATTCTCACCTAAAAAAATTAACTTCATTCAAAAACATCATCATAGCTGGTGATCTAAACATAAACATACTTCCTAATGGTCACCCTCAAAACATTGAATACCAACTGATGCTTCTGGAACATGGCATTATAAGCACCATTAATACTCCTACCAGGGTAACCAAAGACTCAGAATCATGTATAGACCACATTATGGTTAAATCAAAAAGACCAATAAGTAGTGCAGTATACGAATCTACAATCACAGATCACTACACAACAATGATAGGCCTGACTTCCCCAACTATGAACTCAACTTTCCAAAATAACACCGCAAAAAAAATTAATTAATTACGTAAACCTAAAACAATGTTTAGAAAAACAGACATGGGAACATCTTACAAAAATTAATTCAACAGAAGAAGCCTGGAATTATTTTTTAACATATCTACAAACTCTCATTATACAAAATACCATAAAAACATCCACATCTATTCCACACCGCAAAGTTAGACTTAAAAAATGGTTTACTCAAAGCATCATAAATAGCATTAAAAAAAGGGACAAACTACACAAACAAGTTAAACTGAACCCTTATGATACCTCACTATATTTCTTCTATAAAAGGTACAGAAATATTTGTTCCCTTATAATACGTAAAACCAAAGAATTATACTACCGAAACAAACTGATAACAGCAAATTATGATCCTAAAACCGTATGGTCAATTTTGAGGGAAAGTACGCATTCACAGAAGAACAAAGATGATACCATAAAAAAATTACTAACTGATGATGAAGAACTCCACTTCCACGAGAATTCTACACGAATCCTCAATTTTATAAACAAACACTACACTAATATTGGTGTTAGCCTAGCTGAAAATATAAAAACTACGTTGCCTCTCAGAGATATCCAGAAACCTCAAAACAATACAACAAACATCAGTAATGATAATTACAACAGACATTTCAAATTACATAATGTTACGCTAGAAGATACTAATAAAATAATTCAATCATTAAAGAATAACACAACTACAGGACCGGATGGTGTAGACTCTAAAACTATCTTAACACTAAGTCAACAACTACTAAAACCACTCACATACCTAATTAATCTTAGTCTAAAAGAAAGAATCTTCCCTAGCTTACTAAAAAAAGGTCTTATTATTCCAATTTACAAATCAGGACCAAAAAATAATGTAAACAACTACAGACCCATAACGCTACTAAATACCATTTCGAAAATTCTTGAAAAAACTATTAAAATACAGCTTCAACACTATCTAGAATCAAATCACATACTCTCGATCAACCAACATGGCTTCAGGAAAAACATGAGCACAGAACATGCAATAGCTACTGTAACGGACTTCATTACAAAAAATCTTGACGCTAAGAAAAAAGTTGTATCTATTTACTTAGATCTATGTAAAGCCTTCGACACAATTTCACACGAAAACTATTCATAAAGCTAAAAAACATGGGCATTAATGGAATAGAATTCGATCTAATTAAAAGCTTCATGTCTGACAGAACGCAACAAGTAAAAATTGACAGCAAGACAAGTCATCCACTTTTGATCACGTACGGAGTCCCACAAGGGAGTGTACTCGGCCCTCTATTGTTCCTCATCTACATAAACGAACTATGTGACATTGAAATTGAAGATAAAATCGTGACCTTCGCTGACGACACAGTACTTCTCTGTCAAGCAGCCACATGGAAAGATGTATTTATAATTGCCGAAAAAAGTCTATCAGTTGTCAAAAAATGGCTAAACTGGAATACTCTTACCGTTAATACAATAAAAACAAAATACATCACACATAGTATTACACAAAGAGGTCAACCTCCACCTAACATAGACCTGTTTCTACATGACTGTGAACAAACTTCACTCAATTGCCAATGCGAGCGTATAGAAACGGTAAACCAGACAAAATACCTAGGGGTCATTATTGATTCACACTTACGCTGGACTGACCACATTACTTTCATTACTAATAAACTAAAAAGAGTCATGCACCTAATAAAGTCAATCAAAAATATTTTTTCACATTCAATACTTAGATCTATATATTTCGCACTCTGTCAATCGATTGTTACATATGGCATACTGGCTTGGGGAAGCGCTACAAACACTGCAATCGACCCAATACAAAAAATTCAAAAGGCAATAATTAAAATCATCTTGCAAGTATCATTCCACACAAATTCAAGCGAAATTTTCAAAACATTAGACGTCATGTCAATAAGACAACTTTATGCCAAATCTGCACTACTTAATTTCCTCCAACAGAAACTACACACTCTAATACCACCTCAAACAACAATAAAAACAAGGTCGACAACAAACAATACCCTGAACATACCGATAACATACACCACACACGGACAAAGACACTTCCAGTATTACGCTACAAAACTTTTTAATTGTATGCCCACCACTCTGAAACTACTACTAATGGGAAATACATACACAAACATTCACAAAAAACTGATCACAGCCTGGATCAAAAAACAAGATATCCATTTTATACAAAACATTATAACACCAAACCAAACATAATCATGGATGAATGTGTATGTATGTATGTATACATGTGTTTACTTATATGTGTGTATGCATGCATATATGTTTATTTATGTATGTATGTATATACATGGGTGTAGGTATATATGTGCACATAAATAAATATTTTTCCTTTATCTTTAAATAACAATGTACAATAACAATTAAAAAAAAAAAAAAATTTAAAATCACAATTCACAATTTATATAAGAAAATTTAACCAATACACATAAATACATGTACCATTTAATCATAACCACTTAAACACCTCAGCACAGGTTCTCCTAGTGAGGTGTTCACGAAACATATAACATTACCCACCACAGTGTCACCTACTCAATCCTACCTCACACCCAGCATAAAAAAAAAAAAAATTTACTCACATACAGTTTCACCTTCTCAAACCTACCTTACACACAACATATTATAGTTATAAGTTTGAAATATATCATGTAAAAATATAAATAATTATGTGAACACTGTAAATTTTATATAGAAATAAAAAAAATAAAAAAATAACAAATACCAAAAAATACTTACAGAACTTAATAATTATATTATTAAATTTGATTTTAATTATATTTAAAAAAAAAATTCAAGTAATTTGCGATTGGTTCTGGGTCAGCAGTTCTACACTACATATTATAGTTGTGTATTATCATGTATTTCATATTGGCGTGTCATTGTAATAAGTTTATAAATGGTATGTAAAAGTCACCCCTCTCCGAAAGGTGACTTTGACCACTATTTTTTTTTTGATCCCCCAACAAATTGTGTACATCTATATCTCTATGGTTTAGACATGTGCAATAAAATCTTCAAAAACAAATAAATTTAGAAAAAAAAGTTATTTAGTTTCAAAGTGTTAAATTCGGATATGCAGTCGATCGAAGTCATTGCATTGAGATAGTGACGTTTCGTTGAACGTATTGCATAATTTCGTTTTTTAAATAAATTAAAAAAAACCTCAAATATAATTTATGGTTTCTAGTTAATTACCTACTGATCTTATGATTTCAGAATTTGGTTTTGATTTATTAAATAGGGAAAATATTATTATATCTACAGTAAAATCTAAAAAATGATAGTAGTTTGTTTTTTATGTTTCTGTGCCATATAGAACACAAGATTCTTAATTTAAAAAAATGTTCAACTTAAAATAGTTAAAAAATGGATGAATTGCCGTAAGAAGTATTATTATCAATCAACGTGGGCCGTATATTGCCGATCAATGTCGCCCGGGATAACATCAATGCATTGGCCAGATTTATGCTAGAACTTCCGTGTGCTTGCATGAAATACTGATGATTTAATCATGGCAAATGATTTTCTGTAAGCAAACTGAGTATCTGTACTTTATGATATTTTACCGCAAAGTGATGCATCAGTAGAAAGGAGGTTTTTGTTCATAATTATTACTTACAAAAACACGTTAAGATGTGATATATTTATAATGGATAGTATTATTATATTGGATGTAAGGGATAGCACCAACCTTCCGCAATTTAAAAAAAATATTATTAGACTATGTAGTTTCTCTCACTGCTTATTTTATCTTTGGGGATACTGTGTGGAGTGTCTTTTTAAGGAAAATGAAGGAGAGGAAGAAAGAGAAGGAAAGGAAGTTATGATAACGAAAAGGTAAATCTATCCCTCACGCTATGGCGCAAGGCGATGGATCAGAAGAGACCAGTTGTAGAGGTTAAAAACTGGTCTCCCTAAACCAGCCTCTCCGGATTTGAACGCCACGCGCGCAGCTGGTGGGTAGGCGTATCTTGAACAAATCTCACCCGTTGAACCTGGTCACCCCTTCAAAGTCATCAAGCAAACCTCTTGACGTTTTTTTTTAATGCGTGTTGAAATCAAGCCCTGAAATTGTGCTGAGAGCCACGCTGTCATCGTACCGCTCATATTTACGCAGTTGGCTGAGAGAGGATCGGAGACGGATTGCCGCTTCTCTCCGGACATGAGGGATGGACCTCGTTGCTATCATTCCAGAAGAGGTCATGTGAGAGCACGGTTGGAAGAGAGTGCTACCTTCAGTCCAAACTTTCACCTCCTACCTTTACCTCCACTTTACAACCTCGAATTACGAGATTAACAAAAACTAACTCACAAAATGAGAAACAATCTCTCTGAGAAATTTGTGATTATAAAAAACTTAAGCTCCCACTTTAAATCTATGAAGAAGAAAGGACAAAAAAGCTAAATATGTTTTAGTTGTAATTAGTCAATGAGGACAGTGCATTATTGTTTACAAACATATTTGTGTAGTGCATTTCCACTCAAGATGCCAGTAGATATAAGTATATCGACTTTTGTTATACCTACGGCTGTATGTTCTTTCTACATACTTCGTCGGGACACGTAGTTGTATTATATCTAAGTATTCATAGCGTATTTTTAAAAAAAAACCGCATAAATAAGTATGCTATATTGTGTTTATCCCACTGCATTCTCTTTCGAGGACACTGTACTATTTTTACAAAAAAGATCTGTACAGTGAACCACTCAAGACGTCTTGCTAATATATGAATATCATTTTTTGTTAAACGGCCGTATATCCTCTCTGTATACTTACTTTACCGATGAGGACATGCATACAGAATAAATAATCCTTTAGGGGATCAACCGTACTAGGGTTCAACTGGCAGAGGGATCAACTGTCAGCGTGCCAACTGTCGGGGGGCCAATTTTCGGGGGATCAACTGTCGGATCACCGCAAGATTCTACCCGAACTAAACGCCATCAATATACTGTCTTGGATAAATACATCCATTTTAATTTTATCCTGGGTTCAATTTATAGATACGACTCAATCTTTTTTGCCTTTTTTGCTTTTTCGTTTGAATGATAAAATATTAATAATAATACTGCCTTCGATGATAAAATATTGCAACTTGAGGGTTTACTCATTAAAGGCCAGTTGTTTCAAAGAAATTGAACAATTCATCAAATTTGGAAATTAATTTTAAAGTTCCGTGAAAGTTTTATGCAAGTTCTGTTGGTTTTTAAGTTCTGGAAAGCATCTCGCCCATAATTACATAATATAATAGATATATAGAATTAATTTTGGTAATTTGAATTTTTGAAATTCTGTGAAACAAGAAAAACAAAAGTTATTCCACTATAAAAAAATAATATTCTAGATTAATGTATTATGTAGAAAATAAAAAAAAATTAAGCACATTAAAATAATAATAATATTGGAAACCAATTATGTGGACCGAATTCATCCCCAAATCTGAATATTATTCAACCCCACGGGGAGACGGAAGAGAGGGTTAATCAACTGCTTCAAGTTTGGTGCAAGTACTTCCCCGGAGTCGCAGTATAGGGGGGGGGGGGGCGGTGTCAGTAGGAGGAGGTTGTATGGTGGATACAGGGGCGTATCTCTATCGCGCAAGACCAAGGGCTCATTTTGATCTCGAATAATAATATATTCAGAGATCAATACAGTAACAAATAAAGGATTTAAAACGCTTTACTTCGTTTTCATCAATGGCAGCGACTAAACATTTCAACACAATATTCTTATATTCCTCTTTGGTTCAAAGTCAAGTCGAGTATGATTCTTTCGTTTGGTCCCCTCACTTCAAAATCTACTTCGATTTCATTGAAAAAAATATAAATAAATTATATTGTTTTATAAATTATATCTCCGTCTATGTCTTTTATATATATAGGGCATTACTAATTTATTAAGAATCTCTTTAAATTATTGGTCTTCTTGATAAAAACATGAATGAATTAACAGGTTGTCAGATAAACTTTTAGTACCATTTCGAAAACATTATCACAGTGTGTGCTCGAACACGTTCCAACATCGTTATGGTGGTCTGACACCAGGGCGATCTTCCACCCTGGAACGTGCCGCAAATATACTATATTAGTCAGAATTTGAACTTGCGACCTCCAGCTTGCTAGTCGAGAGCCTCGAAATAATCCTCAATAATCAGAGGCCGTCAAACCTGTATTACCGATTTTTATTTATTAATTGTTATTTTGTTAATAATTATTCATACTATTTATTTTGTTATTGTCAGTATGTTCTCTTAATAATTGTGGTTGATAAGCCAGCACAGGTACTTTCTAATACTTATTTACTGCAAATATTATAAAACCGCACATATTGACACAGGAATTCCCTAGTGAGAAGAGCGACTTATGATTTTATTGTAATATACTAATTTTCGAATAAATAAATAAAAATATTTTTTTTTATTGCAGTGCAAGTTCATCATAATTGTAATAATTGATTAATATTTCAAGTGTTATTTAAAGTGAGGAGTGTTCATTTTTTGCAAGGGTCTAATATTTGTAGTTGCGCCACTGAAAGGATACGGTAGACTAGAGATGTAGTAGGAAGGAACTAGACAGGTATGAAGTACCTACCTTCAGGACTGTAAGAGCGGAAGCGTCACATTAGTCACCCCTGAACTGAATATTACCTGTCCGTGTAACACGTTCCATAATCAAACGTCAAACAGTCACATGAAATTCAAATTTGGAATAATAAGAACATTTACCATACCTAATATTTTATTAAAATAAGTTGTGAGTAAGTACTACAGTAAATTTTTTTTTAAAGTTTGAAATTAGATTTTCAATGATTGCCCATTTATATATTTTTCCACACTACTCAAGAACGAGATGCAGATTTAATGTCAACTGTTTACAAATGTTCAGCGCACGTTTTGCGTGTTTCCTGGCTATGCACCGGTGTCGAAGGTGTGCTCCCAAAGTTGCAAACAAGGAGAATCTCTCCAACAGACCGCCCCATTTTGTAAACTTCCTACTTTTAAAATAAGGAAAATAAGACAAGCGTAGCTACCCCGTAAATGAATCGGACGCAACTAAGCAATATTGGCAGCGCGATACATAACTCAACATTGAACACATGTGCATTGTGCATACTATTTGGTTTGCGTTTACAAAATTAATTCTTGCTGTTCATTTCAAACTGGTTTATAGAGAACGTTTTAAAGGTGTTTATTAATTCTTGCTGTTCATTTTAAACTTGTTTATAGAGAACGTTTTAATTGTGTTTATGATTAGTTAGTTTGAAGACAGTGCTTCAACGCTCTTTTTCAAGTATTTCGGGACGCACTTGCGGTTTGTGTAGGGTCATCAGTTGTATACTATTTATGTGTTTTCGGGTACAGTACCTACTACTAACATTTAAATTTTGAGATGCTAACTTGATTCTGGCTTCGATGGCGCTCCTGTGCCTGAGCTGATCACTTAGAGTCAAGAATATCAATGGAAGGCATGGTGGGAAGGTTTCCGTTGAAGAAAACTAGATTATGATTCCGATTGGTAAAGTCGCGGGTGTGTTCCCGTCTGCAATAACATTTTTTTACAATTAAATATAATGCGTTTCCGCTTCCAAGCACAGTACCCACTAATTTCTCTAATATAAGCATGTAATAACTCTAGGCATCTAGACGAAGTTCACAATAAGTTAACATTAGCAGCATCCCTTGCAGGAACGTTACAAAGTCACGAGCGATCATTTATCTTTGTGCAAGGAAAATTAATATTGTTATTACAACAGTAGGGATGCATAATTTATATTTAGAACACCATGGAGATTATATTTTGATTTTGAATTCATATGTATTATAATAATGTTTAAGAATTATCACGTGAATTGATTTATATTGCACAATTATCAAATAATATTTATTTTTATTAATATGTATTTTATTTTCGTTAATTCATTCATTGTGATGGTCGATAATGTGTTTGGCATTGATAAAAATAAATAAAAAATATTTTTTTTAATAAAAGGTTTATTTTTTTTTACGGGGATAAACCAGCCATCTTTAATTTTAAATCACACAGGTGATTCACAGCAAAAACAGTAGACATTATTAAGTGATGGCGTCGCGAAAGGAAACATGATTAGCGCGTTAAATTTCGTAAGAAGACTGACTGACTGACTTGTGACGCGCTCGTCGCTGCTTTATATAGTCACGTTACGTAAATATTTCTGATAGCTGGCTGTAATACCTCCAGGAAGCGCGTTGTAAGTTCTATCAACAGTACTGTAGTACCTTAGCGCTACACAGGGCCCATGCCATCTTTTGGGATATTGTAAGGGGTCTTTTTTAAGGACAGGTAAGAAATGAAGTTCTGAGATGGAAAAAGATGTGAAGGTGGTAGGAATCTAGGGATCAGTGTGTCCAGGAGTGATGGACGAATGTTATATTTCCATTGCGGCGCAAAGCGATGGGTCGAGAGAGCAGATGGAGAGAAAAAAGAGTCTCCCCAAACCAGCCTCTCCCGATCTGGCACGCAGCTGGTGGGTAGGCGCATTCTGTACACATCTCGCCTGATGAACTCGTAAACCCCTGCTAAATTACCAAACGTAGCAAACAATTATCTGGCTGTTTTTCCATTACTTGTGCATTTATGTTAATGTATTTTATGACCGTCTTTGTGTTGCTTATATTTGTATCATGTTGTCTCCCTCTATAATATATTTGTATCATGTTGTCTCCTTCTATATTTTGTTATATATATGCACACATTATGTAATTCTTGTTTAGTATTAATTTGTACCCTGATGATGCTTAAGTAAAGCGAAACCGGTCGGTTCTTAAATTAGTAAATATCGTGGTTTTAAAACAAAAAAGTATTTTATTTTATTAAATATGTCAAACCACAAAGTGATTGCTTTCTACAATAACAAAAATATTTAGTTGTGAACATAACATATTTAGTTGTGAACATAGTGCGCCCTACTGTCGAATTTGGCATCCATCTCTGGTCCGGAGCCCCTAAATACCTGAAAAAAACCCTTGACTCTGTGCAAAAACGGGCGGTCCGTTTGATAGATTCCCCAATCTTAACAAACGGACTGCAATCTTTAGAGCACAGGCGTCAGGTAGGTATGCTGTCCTTGTTCTATCGGTATTACAATGGAAGATGCTCTGAGGAACTAGCGTCATTGATCCCTTCGGCACCGGTGCGTAGTCGGGATACACGCCAAACGCGCGCCCAACATTTGTACACGGTTGACATTTGTCACATGAGAACGGGTCGCTTCTACGATTCGTTCTTAAGTTCAACAGCTCAGCTGTGGAACGAACTGCCGGCCTCTGTGTTTCCTCCCTCCTACAACATGGGACTCTTCAAGACCCATGTTCATTCCTTCCTCTCCATAAAAAGACCCTCCACACAGCATCCCCAAAGATGACATAGGCCCTGAGGGAAATTACTTTCTTCAGGGCCTCCTGTGTGGAGTTAATATAAAAAAAAAATATATATATATATTTGTATTATGTTTGTAGAATGATAAGTATTTATTGTTTTTTTTTTTTTTTTTTACTTTATTTATTTTCATTTCTTTACATATATTATACATATTAATAGATAGTATATAATAACATAATATATAATACCAAATAGTATACACAAGAAATGAAAACCCGCTAAGGCACTGCCTGAGTGTGGGTAATATAAAACGATTACTATATTTCAAGTACCTCTTCTTATGTGTATTATTTGTATGTACTTATATGTTATTTCTGTATAATGTTT
The DNA here is from genome assembly GCA_026573805.1 of Hesperophylax magnus. Taxonomy (NCBI): domain Eukaryota; kingdom Metazoa; phylum Arthropoda; class Insecta; order Trichoptera; family Limnephilidae; genus Hesperophylax; species Hesperophylax magnus. The sequence continues at coordinate 2,634,167 of JAIUSX010000141.1, read as the reverse complement.
GAAAATTTTACGTATTTAAGCTGCTGCCACACGCAAAGCTCACATCAACAGATAATATAAAGCACAATAGCGCTCGCCATACAATCCCATACAGACCCGACACACGTAAAAAGATAACGCGCTATAAGTGTGGTTCTGAACTTCGCTAACCGAATTTATTTTACGTAACCGCTCCCGACGCGATATTTAAAAAGTTATGCGTCCCCCTCTCCGCCGTAAAAAGGAGAGGGGGTCATTTTAATTACGGAGCTACCAACTAAGTTCCGTGTTCCCTTTGACAGCCATGACATAAGCAGCCTAATAATGCATTTCTTATTTATTATGTTAGCTCATATCGTCATGTCTGCTAGTAAATTTAGAAACATAAAAAAAAACTTTATTTGGCAAACATACTTAACATATATTTAAAATATAAATATAATCAATATTTGAATTTGAAGTAAACAAATTTTCGCCCTTTCAAAATTAATCATATTTTTAACTCAGTATGTTTATATGGTAATATCATTCGGTTTTTTGATAAAGTTGGACGGCCTGATACCTACATAGAGAAGCTTCTAGTTTGTTCGTTTGTTGATTGTTTTCATTGTTGTCCAACAGATCCAGCAATAGGCGACAAGTATCATCCATTTCGAAAACGTGCTCAAGCTGTCAGTAAGTAAAGTTGTCACTTTGACAGATGAAATTATGTTCCTCGGCCGCTCTCGAATTCAACTGACCCCCTCTCCTACCATAGGAAGAAATATTTGATAGCGTCGTGTGTCGGTAGAAAAGATGATGCGCTGTACATTAACTTTTGATGTGAGCTTTGCGTGTGGCAGCAGCTTTATTGTGTTTGTAAAAGCCCTACGGAAGTATCAATTTATACAAATTATGCAGTATTTTTTTTATGTTGTCTAAGCGCTTTTCCGATGTATGACATGTTTTAATGTTTTTGTTTTTGCGAAATGTGTCATTTGTAATATTGTTTTGACTTAAGTAGGTACCTACTTTTAGAAAATTGTGATATATTAAGTCAAAATTTAGAAAGTTTAGTTCATTATTGGTGTTTGTTTTGGTGAAATTATGGATTTTTGTTCATTATGAATGCATTTAAAAAAACAGTTGGCTACTTTCTTAGTTCTTCTTTTGGTTGTCTGCATAGATAAATATGACCGGCTGTACATTTTATTATTGTGTCAAACAATATTGACTTAGATCATGAAGAACAACGCAGTGTCAGCTGAATTAAAAAAATGTTTATTTGTCTAAGGCAGAATTTGAACAAATTCAAAGTAATATTCAACTTTATGAAAGTCTTCTTGAAGTTCTGTTATTATCCAAGTACTATTAAACACTCGGCCTGCGATGAAATAATAACAGAACTGGAATAGAACTTTCACAGAACGTGAATTTTAACTCTAAAATTTTATGAATTATTGTTCAAATTCTGGAAAACATCCACCCTAAGAAGTAAACTTTTTATGTAGATTGTCGATGTAAGTCATTAATATTTTTGATATAACATAGAATTTCAATATTAAATCCACGTTCTCTAATGCTGAGAAGAGTGTCAGATTACGTCTGCACCTAGAGCAGGTAGTTGGGTAATACCCTAAGGCTATATCTTGCACAGGGGTTGAGACGATATGGGGTTGGAAGGCTTCGTAGGAGAGCATGCCTTTCCCTCAGACGGGTTTAAAATGCTCGTAAAATAAAATATCCTGTCGGTAGCGAGGAAATGTATTCCACGAAAGATTAAATATAAAAAAATTATATTATTTCACAAATATGGTTTATTTGTGTATTTATCTGTCCTAATTTTTTTTGTGACAATCGATACACTATTTTGATAGTCGTAATGAAAAATTACAGCATTGGCAAAATAAGGAATCAAAGAGATAATGTGTTAAACAAGATTTTTTTTTTTTAGTTATTAATTTTTCCATCACTGTTATTTTTTTAATTATAATAGCTATAATACTCTCAAAACAATGAAACAGTAAAATAATATTCCATTCCGGAACTTTTTGTACATAAATTTTGTGATTTTTTATTTATTTTTACAAATACGTACGACTTGTAATGGACATCTTTATAATATTGAATGTTGACAATCATTATCAGTATTTGAAAGTACACTGGCAATACGAGCGCTACGCTGTTTCCAAACCGAATTATTGTCATCATGTGTTATATGATATACTGTGGTCATTGTCATGAATTATTTATAAATATTAATAATCAACAGTTAAAATTGAGTACTATAAAATAAAGTCAGAATCTTAACGACGCGACTTAAGTGAAGAAGGCGTGCACAAGAACATGCGACGCACGGCCATTGCATATTGGACGGACCTACGGTCGAATTTTCCTTAGCAGGCCTATAAAATTTATATTTTCGCTGAGTGTATTCTGAGAAACGTATAACCCCACTTCTCAGAGGTTTCTGATTGAATCCCTCGGGAAGTTACTAATTCACCGCTAATTTCGTGGTTGAAAAACGTTTTACAAACTTTTCAATGCATTTTATGTAAAATTTTATGATCAGTAAAGTACTTTTGTATAATAATATAATTTTTGTAAAAAAATACTTAAAAAATATATATACAGTTTTTAACAGAAAATTATTTTTCAAAATTGGAACTCAAAGTACACCGAGATTTTTCACGGGCCTATTCTAGTAGATATATAAAATATAAATATCAAAGTAGTTATTTATCAAAAGCCAACACTCTACATCTTTCAACGCAAACCATTTGCGCCGATTAATTTATCCTCACGAAGTGTGAATAAGATGGATCTCCATTTGGGACTGTGGTGTCTCCCGTGTCCTCAGTGCGGATTGAAACGTACCATTGTAGCGGACACAAAGGTCTCAGTACCCCGGGTATCTTATTCACATTCTCTATTCACAATGATAAGGCGGAAGGTCTGTGAGGTAAACTGTAAGGATGGGCTTTCCACGGTTCCTTTACAGCTTTTGACTTTTATGGTGCACTGGTACTTAAATGAAAATTTGTAATTTAATTCAAGGATTATCGGTATTATCAAAGGTTATGAATGAGAACACTTTTGTGTTTTGCGTGAATAGACCAGTGGTTCATTAACGATATATTTTTATTGTTATTAATAACGCATTGCTGAAGGCTTGAATTTGACTAAGTTATTAAATAGTGGTGATTTGATGGCAAAATCGGATTATGCATTATCAAAATATGTCAAGGAATCGGTATAAAAACTAAAATCAAAATTAATATTAAATAGAAATTAAAATTAAAATTGAAATTAAAATTAAAATAAAAATTAAAATTAAAATTAAAATTAAAATTAAAATTAAAATTAAAATTAAAATTAAAATTAAAATTAAAATTAAAATTAAAATTAAAATTAAAATTAAAATTAAAATTAAAATTAAAATTAAAATTAAAATTAAAATTAAAATTAAAATTAAAATTAAAATTAAAATTAAAATTAAAATTAAAATTAAAATTAAAATTAAAATTAAAATTAAAATTAAAATTAAAATTAAAATTAAAATTAAAATTAAAATTAAAATTAAAATTAAAATTAAAATTAAAATTAAAATTAAAATTAAAATTAAAATTAAAATTAAAATTAAAATTAAAATTAAAATTAAAATTAAAATTAAAATTAAAATTAAAATTAAAATTAAAATTAAAATTAAAATTAAAATTAAAATTAAAATTAAAATTAAAATTAAAATTAAAATTAAAATTAAAATTAAAATTAAAATTAAAATTAAAATTAAAATTAAAATTAAAATTAAAATTTATTTTTTATTTTTTATTTCCGACTATATGTCGGGATTAAATCTTCCCCACTGGAATAACTAACATTTAAATTACAATTAAAATTGTTTTGAATTGAATGAGCATTGCGCAACATCCCTATAAAAAATTAGATAAAAATCCATATAAAAAACCAGATACATTTTATTATTTTAAAAGTACTGATTAAACTAATTATTCGTTTAATTAATTAGTATGTATGTTAAACCACAAAATGACTGCTTTTCATAAAATAATGTAAAATAGTTTTTAATTTGCTGATATCCGGTAGAAATTTAACCAAACACTATTTTATCGAGTACCGGAATTTATTATTTCAACAAAGAAATCGACGGTATGGCTGGGGTCTATGAAGAATTCAAATGAAATTTTAATTGAAAATACATAACATTAGGGATTCTGAATCTAAAATTTATAATTATTTACTTAATAAATCATAAAACAAGATATAAAAACACAAATAAATGACAATATATTAAAATAAATTATCCTCACTGCACTAACAGCAATAATCGCTAATATATACCTGAAATTAAACTGAATAAATTTTTATTGAATAAATGGTATGTAACTGTACAGGATTCAAAGCAACAACTCGATAACTTGAAGTATGTTATTAGAAATTATTCTATGTTTGCTAGGATATATTTTTAATAGAATATATAAATAGAAGCAAACCTATGGAAGAACATTCAAGATGTCGGCAAACATAAGAAAGGCATAATGTTTTTAGTGTTTGAATATTATTGAATTCTTTTCCAACACGGAATAAAAATCCTAACATTCTAAAAGATTTCTTCACAATCATATCAATTTGTGCCTCAAATGTAAGTTTACTGTCAAGCACAACACCTCGGTCATGAATTTGTGTATCCTTTTTGAGTTTGTGATTGGCTCGCTATTTGGTATTTACGATTAAAAAAAAATCTAGTGAAGGTTATCACATTATAGGTATTTAGAGATGTTAAAAGATGATTGATGATACAGTAGTCACTAACAAAAAGTCGAACATTTGCATAGTCAAAGCATTTTATAATGTGTAAAATGATTGATTGATGACAATCGTAAACAGCAACGGTCCCAGATGAGATCCTTTGGGCATACCTTAAGGTATATTTAAAATATCAGAGATGAAGACATTAATTGTTACTCCATGAGTGTGCCCATTAAGATTGGAGAGTAGCCATCGATACAGTTCCCCCTGAATTCCTAGAGCTAGTAGTATGGATAAAAGAATAATTATTATATTTGGATTATTTGTATAGCGCTGTTTTGGTGCAACATCACCTCAAGGGCGCTATACAAATATAAGATACATTTCTACAATTATCTATCTTATTACTATCTATAGACTAGTTGAACTATTATCTATTTTTGGCTAACAGGTTGCATCCACCGGTTCGTCGATACAAAGCCACGTTCATCAATCAAATGCACAATGCATTTGATTGATGAACGTGATGCCAGAATGTACTTAATATGTTATTATTATTAATTATTTACATTTTATACAAGCAGATAATATACAGTACAATACTTACCTGGTAGGTCACTGTTAACACTTTTAATTGTTTATTAGAGAAATCTAGATACGGTGCGAACACACAGGACATAATTATAAAATTGGACGTAGTTGGACTTTCCGGTATTTATTTAGATAATATGTATTTAAAGGAAAATCAAACTTTATGCTGGGCGGTACCAAAGTACAAGCTTTTGATCAGAATTCATCTTTTTAGTTGGATTCAGCTTCAGCTTAGTTGAAGACATCCAACGAGTTATTACTTCTAAACATTCAGCTATACGGATTTTGAGACTATTGATTTCATCTTTTGTAAAAAGGATGAAAAGAAGAGGACCCAATACCGATCCCTGGGGAACCCCAGAAGAAAGTGTTGCAAAGGCAGAAAGTTTATTTCCAACCTTCACGGCTTGTAAGCGAATGGATAGATAGGATGCCAGCCATTTTTTATTTTTGAATTCAAACCAAATGTTTTATCTAATCTCTTAATGAAAGAGTTTATGTACAGAGTCTAATATTAGACAAAGTTTTTTTGAAATTTTTGACGGAGCCAAATAAATATACTTTGTTATAGCGGTTGTGCTAAGAACTAAAAATGAAAGTAGAGCTGACTCAAACATTGATTTTAATAGATGCCTGCTTTGTAATAAAGATTATTTACTCATCATGATATTATGGATGTACCTTCAGGCTTTGTTTATGAACAAAGTTAAATTAAAAAAACCTTAAAAATTAATGAGTTTAGTGATTTTTTTTTGCTATCCAAAACCAAATCGAACTATTAATTTTTCGGAGACCTTAATTACAAAAGTATTTCTGGAGATATTTTAAAACAATTTTTACAAATGCGGCTTAGTTCCCTCTCAAGGGAAAAAGTGGGATTATACAACGGTTTCAGTCTGATCCTGACGGAGGGATAAGATATTTTCAACGGTGCTTTATAATTTCCTCCCTTTTCCGCCATATTCAATTCCACGCTAGGGACCTTTCAATTCGTTCGATTTCGTGATACATTATATTTTTTGATTATTTTCTCTTTTTCGCATACTCTTAAATGGGCGATCAAAACCGTTGGTTTTTGATAATGTTTTAAAACTTCAAGCAAGGCTTTTTCTAACAAAAAAACAAATTTAATAAATAATGATATTTACAAGGATAAATAATACAAACTTCAGAAATCATTTCGACTTCTAGACTCTAGATGAGCCGTTATAATTGATTATGTAAACACTGAAGAAAATCGTGTTTTGAAAAATTTATAAATTTACCCAAAGTAAGTTAAACATAAGCTTAATTTGGGCACACCGGACATGCCCAAAACGCAATTCCACCAAATTATCTTTAGAATGCATTACCGAGAAAATGTGGATCTACATAATTATTTATTGCGTACTGCTAAGTTAAAATGAATTAAATATAAAGTTATAAAAAGCATTAAATATATAAGTTATTTATTTAGTTACAAAGTAAACGCAATTTATATGCTGTTAAAAAAGTTCAAATTCAACAAATTTCCCCAAAATACAGATACGTTAGTATGTTAGGTTTTATGTGAATTTGAGGTCCGAATGAACTGCAAGGAAAATCCACTACAGATAAATAATAACGTTTCATAAAATGGACTTCATGAAATAAAATGGGAAACATTCAGAATGAGAATTTCTTACTATGCTCTGCAGTAAATCATTGAGGTATGTTTTTGCGAAAGTCAAATTAATTAAACTGCATTATTTTGAAGCTTTCACTTAGTTGTGATATTTTTGTTTCCAATCATCTAACATTTTTTCAAAATCTCCAACCCATTACGGTCTTGAAACATACATAATCTTGCAATGGTATTCATAATATTAATAGTTCGATGATTTATATAGCCCATTTTTTGTGATAAATTACCTCAATGGCGCATTAATTTTGTTCTCCAAGGCTCTTTCCTACAACTGACTAATAGAGATTTGGAGTATAGAGCTTATTATATGACATTTGTGGAATGTGTGTGAAATAGAGTGCAGTCAAACTTACTCTTATTCAGAAGTTTATCATAATGTATACCTATTATATTTCTTAACCCTCCGTCGTGTGCACCTGATCTGACAGACACAAGCCGTAATCTTTTACAATCCTCTCCCCGCGAGAGCGGAATCGGATCCCACCCTTTCAAGTAATTTAGGTTTTTTCTCACCTGACAACGTAGTTCTGTTAGACTCGTTGCACCCAATTTCGTCATATTTTTTACTGTACGTATTTTATTATTTATTCCACCACAATTCTGATTTCCATCACAAACATGTCCAATTCTGATTAAATATGGTTCTAGTAACATTCAAATGCATTACAATAAAATGATTATTTTTATCTTCTATTCAAAATAAGATTATTTTTTCGATTTCTTACTTAAGCTATAATATAAATTTTTATTTAGACATTAAAAGTTTTTTTCTTCAAATTTCATGTATTCTCCTTAGCCTACATCCCTACAAAGTCATGAATTACTTTTGGAGAACTGAAAAGTAGTTTAGAAATGTATTTCAAACCAGTGCCTGCCAGGCATATCGCGCCCGAACTCGCCGACGGAGGGTTAGCAAAGAATATATATAATTATAAAAATAATATATATATATATAATTTTTTTTAAATTAGATATTATATGAACGATACACGAGTATAAATAATAAGTATATAGAATATATATTAAAAAGTGATATAAAGTCATTAGAAACGATGAAAAAAAATGATTCATCCTAACCTAACCTAACCTAACCTACTTAACGCAGTTAATAAAGTTTTTGTTTCATCACTTCCCATGACTTTTTATAACTTTTTAAAGATGTGATGAATTATCATTGTGATGATTTATCCGGTCACCATATATATATTATTTATTTTAAATTTTAAGTTCAGTAACGTATAATAAGATAGTTTATGCTATTTGAGATGAATGTCGATTTATAAATAAATATTTATCAAACTGAACGAAAGAGTTAGGTAGTCTCTACCGCAAATAACGAAAGCTCAAATTATTTCTATTTACCGGTCTTAAATATTAAACTTCTTGCATTTTAAGCAAATTGAGATGTAAACTGGTGGAAGCTTCGTTCCGATTTGGATTCAACGGACAAACTGAAATATAGTTTTTAAACTGCACAAAACTCTGGACTCTGTTTTCCCCAAGGAGTGTTTAGGGTCTATTCATTTTAATCCATTCAGAATTATAAATTCAACGGCTCCAAATTAAAGCTGCTTTATCGTTTCATCTTTCATAAATTAACATTTTAATATGCATTTCTAAGAAATAAAAATTAAGAGCTGAAAATCTACTTGCGCATCTCGAGAAAAACAACATAGAAAGTCAACCGATATCGCTGAAAATTTAAAAATTTGTTCTTATTAATACCAGAAATGTTTAGAGAGTAGTTTGAATGGTAGAAGAAGTCGGAGACGCTCAAGGAATATTTAACACAATATCTTTGCACCAGAATGAGATATGGGTTGAAATAGTGGATATAACGTAGTTTTTTAACAGTAAAATTGTTGTGTATAGTAGTAATTGATGGAAAAAGTTGGAGACGCCTAAGAAAGAATATAGCAATAGCGAAATATTGCGGAATCCACTAGTACATTATAGAATAGTATTACTGTTGATACAGTATTCAGTAGTTCGTTACATAGTAGTAGACACTTATAATTTCGATCTTGTGAAATAACACCATGTAGAATGGAAAAGTTGTTTGAAATGGGTTTAGCGGTGTTTTGTAACCGGATCTGAATAGCTAGATACTTCCTTCCCCACCTCCTTCCCCTCCCCTATACTTTTAGCTTCAAAATATACCTACCCCAAACGGGGATGTCATAGTTCCACAGCCTTGAGATTGTTGGAAACGTTGACAAATAAATTATTACCGGTACAAGGCTCAAAAGTATTATAATCTAAAGAACTAAGCCCGTTTCATGCGTTCTTTCCCAGGAATAGTAACAATTATACAACTTAACTCATATCAGTGACTCATTTTAAAATAAAAGCATATCCAAAAAAGGGTTCGTAAGTAGGACATTTTGAATTTCAAACTATTTTTATAGGCCTGATACTTTTTATAAGCTTATAACATGAGTTTCACTTGCAGTATTTAAGTTTTTTTCTTTCAAAGTCAAATTAACAAACCCAGGTTACAATTAACACGATATTATTTGAAAAATTTCTTCTATCGCCACAGAAACCGTAAAATGTTGTTTGTGTTGTGATGGAATACTTAGCCAGCGGAGGAATTGAACTCACGACACTTTCGTTCCTTTCCTATAATTCGCGACTCGACTAAAATTAAACGGATTTTTTTCCTTTTTATAAGCAGCATAGTAATTCAAAACGATAAATTTTTTAAACGAAAACACACGATCTTGCAATACTTTACATTGCATCGTCTAGATGCAGAAATTTTCAACTAACTACATCATTAACACCATGAGCTGTAGAGTTTTAAAATAATTATTCAGTTATATTACCTGCATAATAAGTGCCAACATATTATTGTCTGTTTTTTTATAGCATAACATTCCTGCGACCTGCGGCTATCTGGAAAGAGGTGTAAATGCATCTACTGTCATCTCATACTGTAGGCAGACCGCTTACATGTAGATAAATTTAATGAATTATACCATTAAGACTTCAACGATCTTTTAGAAATATTTTTTATTTGAGCTTGCCTGTGTTAGTAATAATTTCGTATAATAACAATAATGGATAGAAGCATTGACCTCTCAGTCCACTGAAAAAGAGCTAAAAAAGATATTTGCGGAATCTCATCCCTACTTCGTCTGACTATCGGACAAGATAACCGATAAGCCCAGCGGTATAGTTTAACATTCCCGGTATGAAATAAAAATAGCCCCCTCGAGTGAAGAAGAGCATTGTTCCGTAGTGGTTTGAAAAGCGTTATTACCAACGAGTGTTTTTCTGGTTGAGAAGGTGGGATATATTCCCCGGGCTAGCCACTCCCTACTCTTCCCCACTTTCCCCAACTACCCCCCTTTGGCCACTCGGCGCCATTCATCTCGCCAGGTTTACTTTCCTCTCGACTCTTTCCACATTTTCTATGTACTCCACCTTATGCGCCTCTCTCATTCCCTCGTAGGCCACGCCAAACCCATCTTCAACCAGCAGGGCCGGAGCACCGTCAATTTTATTACTGACACAATTGTTTACTAATGTTGATTCAAAATCGTAATTAACCGAAACCCCGTTGTAAGAAATAAACTCCACCCAGACCTTCTGCGATTGGCTTGGATCGCAACGGCGACCTAATACACCATAAGCCACCGAATCAGCTCCGGCGACCGAAGGTATCGGTTGTCGTGTTTAACCGTGATCAAAAAGGTAGACTTTGGAATAAGTATATATTTACATAAAAAATAGCATACTCGCACACACACATGCATACATATGCACACATACACGAACACTGACACACCTCACAGTCCAGGCCATCAAATTATATTGATTTTCGTTTCATGTTGATTTTCGTTTCATTGACGGCCGGCATAGTCCAGTGGTAACGCATTGGACTGCCATTCCGAAGGTCGCGGGTTCGAACCCGGCGTGCGCAAATAAATTTTATTTGATTAATTTGTGTTATTTCACAATTAATTAATTAAAATAATATATAGTATATTTGCGGCACGTTCCAGAGTGGAAGATACTACCAGTATCGCCCTGATGTAAGACCACCATTCAGAATTGAAACGTTGCTCCAAATGGCTTTAGCCGTGTTTAGTGACTAGATCTGAATATCCAGGTACTTCCCCACCTTCCTCTTTCCCTTCCCCACTTACCTTCAGCCTCACAACATCCCCCAATTGGGGATGCCATAGTCTCACTGGCTCCAGACGGGAGCAGTTGGGACTCTTGTGAGGTATTCACTATAAAAAAAAAAAAAATAAAAAAAAAAAATAAAAAAAAATAAAAAAAAAAAATAAAAAAAAATAAAAAATGTTGACAAAATGCCGTCTCCTCCTGAATAAGGTTTTTTATGGTTTCCCTTATCTCCAAAGGTGAATGCAGAGGAATTCTTAACAATAGGCCATAACCGACACCCTCTCAATTCTAAAAACACAACAAAAACAAACAAAATATGTATACATAGCTGAAGCTGCTTGCTTGCGACAATGCTAGTAAAAAGTTTTTTAGAAATAATTTTCCCTACCCAGGATAAAGAAAACTTCTATATATTTTACTGTTTATTTTATTATGTATTAAAATATAGTAATATAAAGGCTACATGTATCCTTGCTTTCACTCTTGTAATCTCTCAAAATAAATTGTGTCGGTGATTTCACCATTAAGTATATTCACTGTCAATTTGACTGTCCTAGAACAGGAGACCTTCCTAGTTGGACAGTCAAAATCTATGCTGTAATATTTTTGTAACAAACAAATAAATAAATAAATAAAAAATAAAAAGTCTAACAGCATGGAATTTTTTTAAAACTCAAATGTTGTAAACATTTTGCGGCGCAAATGTAAATGTAAAATAAGTAGAGTTAAATTCTGCAAATTCAAATGATTTCCATTCCATGGCAAAAATAAGAACATAGAAAATCGAAACAAACAACAACTCTCGCCGACTCTCGCCGCCATTAGAAGCAGATAGCTGCCTATTCAGATTTAAAAAAAGGCACTACTCCGCTGGGCAGGACTTCTCTCTTTCGATTCTCTATGCCGAAGAAACCATTTGAGGCCTTAATCTAAAGGTGGCAAAAAGACGGGAGGCAAATACTACTTCATTAGGCATAAGGAACTGAAGGGTGTTAAGCAGAAGACGTGTAGAAGTGGAGGCTAGATTCTTACTTAGAAACAGTCAGAATTCTTCAAGGCTTAAGGTTCCGATGAAACTTGTATTTGTCACACACTGTAATATGTGTAATGTATTTATCATTGTATTATTAGTATTACAGTAATTTTAGTAATCCTATTACAACACACGTAAAACAATTAATTTTACTTAAAAATAAATCCAAAAAATCTAATAAACAATAATATATTTTACTGTTATTGTCTAAAATTAATTTTGATAACTTTAGGGCCAATTTCGAAAATGTCAAGAGACCTAGAGATAACTGCACCAACCTCATGACTCTTGCCTTGCTATGCTTGACCAGCATATACGTTCTGCAATATGGAATACATAGTAGGTCGAGGTGTCGAACCTTTTGGTAGTTGTTCGGTACGAACAATTATTTAAAGCATTCCGGGAGGTGTGGACTATCAAAGAAATAGATTATTATTTTAAACGCTGTTTCTGATAGGGTCCCATTTCTTCTAGATTTGAGACTTTCGTAATACGTCTCGGGGAACAAATCCTCGTGATGCATGAATCGCAGTAATTTTGATGTTATGGAGTCCAAAAGCAGAAGCGTATTCTTTTTTTCATCGTCAAATGTATATTTTCGTGTATGAACATTTAAATTTAAAGCCTGCAGAAATGTCCCGGAATGGATTGACGCATATTACTTTGAGACAGAAATACATTTAGATATTAAACGACGTCGGTTTCGTCTTTAACCGAGCTACATAATTGCATTACTGAATCCAAATACGTGAGAAATTGCTACCTTCGTCTAGCCCTGTGTATGCCCTTAGCGCCCACCTCCCACAGATACTTCCCCCCATCCATTCTTCCTCCTTCTGCGGTATTCCACGCAGACCCATATCTAGACCCTTCTATTATAGAGCGACTACCTCCTCAGTAGTCTGCGCCAGTAGTCCCCAGTCCACAGCCCACGGTAGAGCCGGGCTGGCTTAAGAGCGGTAGCGGGACAAACATTTACAGCAAACAGCCAACAGTCAACACAAACACTCAGTTGCGGAATAGAAAGCCGGACACAGCGAGACTTCAAAAGCCATATTTAGTTAGACGGGCTTTGAATAATAATGGAAGTGTGTACCTTCAAACATCGTTGCTTAAAACGACTTTCTGACACGTTTTTGTTGTCTGTTTGTATAGACTAATGTAAATATAAATATTAAAAAATCTTCCCTTATTATGTGTGACCAAAACTTTTATCAAATAGAATATTTGAAGATTGACATCACCACGTGGTATTCCCGCTAAACAGAGAGGGTAGAATGCCAAACGTCGCTGTCTTCGCTAATAATTCTTGCTTCTTTCACATTCATGTATCATCTAATATATACGTGTAGTTTTGACACGACCAGACTTAGGCATTTTTCAGTTGGCCGTGCCATGTTCTTTTTCTCCAATCACATAGCCTATATATTTTATATTATTCTTATTATCAATTCATTCCTCATCTAATTTAAACCAATCAAATGCGATGATTTTTAAATCATTCAAGGTCAATTTAATATACATTGAACTAAGGGATCCTCTTTTAGTATACCTTAGTCCTATTTCTGCTAGTGTTAGAATAATGCCATCGCCGACTGCTAGTAGTAAAAATTTAATAAATAATTTTTCAGCAGTCACATTATTTTCCATTCATATATGCTGCAATTAGAAGATAATACAATCAAATTTTAATGCTCCGGCGAATTTGTTCACTTTTTGAACAAATCATATAGGTCTTGAAATCATTGTGTCTGCTTTACCGTCATGGCGAGAAATATGATGTAAATGGTTTTAAAAAGAGATAAAAAACACGCTTTTTATTCAAATCTAAAAGATAACCATAGAAAAAATTAAATGTTTCCAAAGTTTTCGACCGCAATTTAAAAACAAAGAAGTTATAATAAAATGTGCGTGTTTTTTTTGTATATCTGTAATTTTAGTTGAAAGAAAGAAAAGTGAGCCTTAAAAATTTTGAAGTATGATTTGAAAAAATATATTTTTAAGAAATTATATTTTTATTTCTAATAATAAAGATTGAAAACATATTTTGTCAGAGTTTTTAAGTTTTCGGATATGTTTAGAAATGTTCCATTTATATGAATTTTATCAAAGCGGAAATAATCTGACCATCTGCAAGAGGCCCGAGAAACGCAAATTTGTTTCATAATAAAATAGCTTTTTCTATTCTTAATCAAGCTCGATTATAATTCGTACGATTTTTGTAGTAAATTTTGAACACCTAAGTAAATGTAAATTGATGTTCAATGCTCCAAGTCGATTAATTAATTATGTACCAGATGACTTCAATGATTTTTCAAATAAATCGAATAACAAGGATCAAATAATTGGGTCTAGTAGATTCGTCTCCTTGCTACGATCTTCCTCCTCCCCATTCCTATTCCTGGTCTTCTATCAAACAGAGTCTCAACACCCCAACACTCCAGTCAGGATCCACTCAGCGCAATCCTTTCTGGCCCCCGGCAGGTTTTGGAAACGTTCTCTGCATACCAATATGGGTATAAAAGGATCTCGACTTGGGACTTGAGGTGAATATCGTGGTGTATTTTGTTTCAAACTGTATAACACTAAATAAATCGGCGAAATGAACATCCTTCTTAGCAAAGTTAATACAAATTGTCGGACGAAAGCACTAAAAGATTTTTTAAATACGTGGAAAACATCAAAATTTTATGAAACCCTATTATTAGAGAATTGAGGTTTTGTGAATCACTCGAGATAATAATTTATTTATAGTTTCATGATAATAAATTAATATAATATTTAAATGAATAATTTAAGAAATTATCTGTCAGTTTTCCTGAAACTGAAACTGCAAAAGACCTCAAATGCTGAGAAAATTAGCGATTTACATATTGGACACTTACGAAAAGGGAAGCTCTTTAGAATATATTTAATTGCAGTACAATAGCGCTATTTACAGACTGTCGTGTGAAAAATACATTTTCTCTAATTATTTACCAGCCTGAAGATGGTTGTAATAGGTGCAAACCAATCAGTTCTGTCTAAAAATGAAAAAATAGAAAAGAAAAAAGTCTATTTTTAATTAAATGTTTTAAGGGTATAATACAAATGGATAAAAAAATAGATTATTGCATGGCGGCCTTCCTGGTCGAGAGGTAAGGCTTTAGACTAGCAATCCGGAAGTAGCGGTCTAAAATCCTGGCCTACGCAATTAGATTTGATTAATTCATTTATGTTGTTGAACAATTCATCAACTGAAATTAGTAAGCATATTATATTTGCTTCACGTTCCAGAGCGGACCACTATTCAGAATTAAAAGGATCTTTAAAATGCCTTTAGTCATATTTGGTGATCAGATCAGAGTATTCAGGTACACCCCCACTTTCCTCTATCCAATCCTCTTCCCCTCAGAACACACCCTAATTAAGGATACCCTAGTTTCACTGGCTTCAGGTAGTTGGGAGTAATTAAGAATCTTGTAGCAAATACACAAAACAAAAATAAAATAATTGTTTAACTGAAGAAGAGTTTAAAACTTTCAGCAGATCAACAAAAGTTTATAATATCAAAAAAACTGGTATAAGCCTGTGACAGACCACGCTTTTTTTTGTGGTTGGCCGATTTCAGATGTGCTGAAATAGACCAAGCCATGATATGTATCGCGTAATGTGTCGCCTCCCTTAAAGTAAATCTTTTATCGTTAATTTTCCACTGATAATAGAAACAACGGAGATGGGCCATCAACCCCTTACGAGTGTTGCAAACATCGTTTATCCGTACCTGCTGTTGCAAATTGAATCGACACATAGCGGCGTCCTACACTACTTTACACAAAAAAAACCATAACTTTCGTTGAATCAACCGCTTTGATAATCCGTCCAGTTTGGTCTCCCGCTCCCACGTCATTTCTCCCTTGTTTCCACTATATCTGTAGGGTATTAACTCTTCTGCGCTTATATTTTTTAAATATTTTTTTATATTCAGTAGTTCCGAAAGTTTTTAATGCCATTTCACCATCAAACCACGAGCGAACCGCACTGCGTTGATTCCTGTTTATTTTCCACAGTACATCAAGACAATCCCGGACATCCCCCGAAGTTATGTCCGGTTTTCTCGCGGCTCCGATGGTCCAGCGGTAAATCACCTTGGCATTTTGATTTCGTTCAGGATCAGACCCATTATTTATTGAAAAGCTGTGTTTTTTTCAGGAGTGAGCATAAAATCTTTTATTGAATTCGAACGTATTGCTGAAGTGGTTTGAATAAATTAAATTCGTTTGATGTTTCATAGCAATTAGATAATGTTTATTAAGTTTTAATCTCAAGTGACCTACCAGGTAAGTATTGTACTGTATATTATCTCCATAAATAGTTAGTAATAACATAAATCACTGTAAAAATGTATTATAAATTTGTACAGCGCCCTTGAGGTGATTTTGCATAAAACCGGCACTATAAAAGTCATCCAATTATTATTATTATTATTGCAATGTGAAGACAAAAAAGATGAATCCAAAGGAGTTTAATATTCTATCGCTATATAAACAGACTAGTGAAGCTATAATGGGTACACATCACCATTATTGGACCAGATTTCCATCATTATTGAATTTAGTTTGGTAAGAGAAACAAAATTCCCCCTACAGGTGCGATGGATTGATGACTAAAATAGATCTGCTTTTAACGGTTGGAATATAAATACCCCATTATAATTAATATTTTGATAGAGCGAGTCCTGCCTAATGACTGGCAACACTCATTAGCAGCTATTCCTATGGTAGCTCAGATAGTGACACTGCGGGAGCGAGAGTATTCGGGGGGCAGTGACGATTGCAAGAAGACGGACGGGCGGAAGGAGCTCGATGGGTTGGTGATCTGCACGAGTGCATGAGGTTTTCATCGAGCATTGTTCTTTTATAAATTACTCTTGAATTGGATAACGATAAATATAAATTTGTTTCGTACTATGTGTATGACACTGGCGCCCATTTAAAGTTTATTTTATTTATTTATTTATATGTTTTAAGGATCATAAACAGTCTTAATATTAATTTAATAAACAAATGATGATGGAAAAGAAACAGACCAATTATAAATATTTACAGATGGTTGATTTGGTAATATATAACTAAGTATTTAGTGAATGTATACGACAATATAAAAAGGAGGACTAAGTAACAAATTTAAAAGCTGAACTAAGTAACAAGTATAAAAATGGAAGTAGAACAAATGTAATAAACCCGTATAATGTATTATACAAGAAAATATGTGTTTTTAAGTATATAGGTAGGATGTGGGAGTGGGAGACAAGTTTTGGCGTTGTAGCGGGATGGGGGAGGAAAATGATGAGGGAATGTTGATGCGCAAGTGAAATTAAAAAAATAATAAATTAGCAATATAAAACAAATAGCATTTAATAACGGTTATGCTAATAAATTGATAGTTGAAATACTAAATAAAAAAATTAAACATAATCTCTTCAAATGGTGTATTTACACTATTTCTAAAGATAGAAATAAACAATGGCGTAGAATTCTATTTGTGGATAACGTTTCTTCCAAAATTCTAAATAAAAATATTCCTGGTACTATTCAACCGGCGTTTTACACTAATAACAAAATGAAAAAATATATTCTTAATAATAAAGATAGCGATAATCAAACAAAAAAATTGGGAGTTTATAAACTCAATTGGGATGATTTTAATTTCTTTTACAAAGGTAGAACCGATAGAAACTTTAAGTCAGAACTAAAGAACATCTCGGAGCTCTAAATAGAAATAGTCAATCTGTGTTTGGTCATCTTTTGAATAATGATCACACTTTGAAAAAAAATCAGGTCTTAAAATACTTCACACAGGATATAAAGCATCAATAATTTTTTTTTTATTTGGTACAATATTTTTTCAGTTTAAGTTTTCCATTAATGTAGGCCTCACTGGGTGGCTTGCCCGTGCTGAGGCCTTTTATTTATTATATTTTAATTTTGAAATTTTAGAAATAAGAAAACGTGTGAATATAAAATAAGATATAATTAATAAGCAAAAAAGATTATTAACCCTCTTTTAAATATTTTGCCACTCAACTGGTCTTTCCCGCTTAACGACATTGTAATTCCTAATTTTGATAAACTAATAATGATATAGTTATAGCTCAGAATGCACAAAATAATTTGCAAGGCCGATAGAAATATTACACCTTTAAATTTATACGATGAGAATGCCAACATTTTTATAAATCCCAACCAGGAATTATTAGATTCCTGGTCAAATAAAATATTACACGCAAAACACTTCAATTATCTCAACCAAACGTATGTTGACAAATTTTCGTCAAACAAATGGTTAAGTATTGGAGAGTCGAGCGCAGAAATAGAATTATTTATGCTTGCCACTATAGAGTCATTAATACTAAAAATAATAGGAAGCATTTAATCAAAGATACAAATCAAATTGATGATTTGTGTAGAAAATGTTTGGCTTTTCCGGAAACTATAGAACATATTATATCGGGATGTTCTATATTAGCACCGTCCGAGTATACATTTAGGAACAATCAAGTTTTAAAAATAATTCACCAAAGTTTGGTAATTAAACATAACTTGATTGACTGCCGTAATATATGAATACGAACCAAATTCATTTTTAGAAAACAAATTTTATAAAATATATTATGATAAAACTATACTAACAGACCGAACGATTAGTCATAATAGATCCGATATAGTTTTACATGACAAAATTAAAAAAATAACTTATATCATTGATGTCGCTATTCCAAATTCCTGTAATATTAAAAAATCTGCTAATGAAAAAATAAGAAAATACACAGATTTACGAAATTAAATAAAAAAGAATTTGGCATTCTCAGACTATAAAAATATTACCATTCGTTATTTCGGCTACTGGCATTATACCTAGCTCTCTCATTAAAAATTTAGAAGTATTAGATCTATCAAAAAAATTATATATAAAGATGCAAAAGTCGGTCATTTTGAATACATGTAGGATAACGAAAGATTTTTTAAATATTTATGTTGAGGGATCAGTAGGACTTATAGGCCCTGTTAGAAGTTCTACCGAGCCGAACCCTCTGATATAAAAATATCTGGAGTCGGTGAATTATTTTCCCATTTGATTTCTGGTGAGTTGACGTGTTGTTCTTGTATTGTTTTGTATTTATTTTGCTTATATAATGCACTTGCATAGTGTTGATTGACTAGATGATCATTTGTGGAAAAGTGAGTGGAAGGGTTTAGTTTTTCCTATGGGGAAGATTTAACCCGGACAAAAAAATCGGAAGCATAAATATAATATCTTTATTGTGACAAATTTTCAAACTATAACTATAGAAATACATGAAAGACTGTTTTGTGTACATTGGTTTATAAATTAGATGAGTATATAATTTTATCAACGGAATGGAATATATAAACAGTAGGTAAAGTAAATGTAAATAATAGAAAAATAGAAATGTTAATGTAGTTATATGTTAAGGTTTATCATAGCCCGCCTCACTAAGCTTAGCCTGTGTTGAGGCAGCTATCTACCAAGTTTATTTATAGTACTATAACGTACCTTCAATTATATAAAAATACAAACACTCAATAGTTAGGTAGCATCAATATCAATATATCATTTACCAAGTTCGTTTATAGTCCTAATAATATACCTACAATTATATGAAAATACATACAATAATTAGGTTGCATCAATAACTGCGAATTTGGATGAGTGCATTGGTAAAGGCCCTATCATTACTTTTGATCCAAATTTTTACGCTATCTTTGAAATTTTTTGTGAATGACATGTTTTTATTTTATCAGGAAGAATGTTGTAAAGTCTTGTCGCCAGATATCTTAAGTTTCGTTGACCAAAAGTAGTGTGCGTTACAGGAATTTGAAGTAAGTCTTTATTATTGCTTCGAGTACAGCGAGTATTAGATCTTTTTTCGTAGTATGTATGTATATTTGTGTATAGGTGAGTGAGTATTGTTTTTGCGTATGTCTGGCGAACATCAAACACATTCATAATATTAAAGATTAAGTTCGAGTCAGTAATTAGAGGAAGCCTAAGAATTATTTTTATAATAGTTTTCTGTGCCTTTATGATTGAGTCTAGTTCAGGTGAAGTTCCACCTCCCCACGCTATGATACCATACTCAATAATAGATTGACAGAGTGCAAAATAAACCATTTTTAAGTGTTGTGAGTTGAGGAAGTTTCGAATAGTTATGAAGAAGTGCACGGTTTTTCTTATATTGTTTGCAATTATTTGAGTGTGAAGATTCCATTTGAAGTATGGATCAATGGTGAGTCTGAGGTACTTTATCTGAGCAGTACGCTCAATGTAGGGACACTGACAACATTTTTCAGAATTCAAACATGTGTGTATTCTAATAGAGGCATCGTCATGAGGTTGACCTGTAATATTAATGCTTGATGTGATGTATTTGGTTTTCTCGGCATTCAGTGTGAGCGTATTTGTATCCAACAACTTTTTTACAATGCTTATGTCCGTTTCAGCTTTTTTGTAGACAGCTGGCCAAGTGTCAGCTTCAAACAGAAGAACAGTGTCATCGGCAAAACTAACAATTTTCACCTGAATATTAATGTTACAGAAGTCGTTAATATACACCAGGAACAAAATCGGTCCTAATATGCTTCTTTGTGGTATACCATAATTAGTTGAGCAGGTGTTGCTTAGTATGTTATTTATTTTAACCTGTTACTTACGTCCACTAAGGTAGCTTTTAAAGAATTTAAGTTCGTTGTCCGCAATACCGATTTTTTCAAGTTTATTTGTTAATTTACTGTGCGATATTGTATTAAAGGCTTAAGAAAGGTCTAAGAAGATTGAAATACATTTTTTTGCTTTTATCAAGGTTTTTAACAATGAAATCAGTGACAGCAGCAATAGCGTTTGAGGTACTCTTGTTTTCTTGAAACCCGTATTGATTTTCTTGGATCAGTTTATGGCTCACGAGAAATTTTACCAACTGTGCATTGATAACCTTTTCAAATACTTTAGATAGACTAGTTAGTAGAGTTATTGGTCTGGTCTGGTAAACTCCGCCCACTATTAACCCTCCCCCCTCCTTCCACTTCTTATTTCCAATTGTAATCTATATTTAATTTTTTACTTCAGTGTATACTCTTGATGTGGTGAACTTCGTTCATGAAACGTGTAGAGGTTGTATGTAATTAAGTGATGTTAACAAAGTTATTTATGTTTTAATAAAATAAATAATGCCATCACAAAGTGATAAGCTTCCAAAAGAAATCTTCTTATTAAATGCTTGTTAATGGTTGTAATATCGCGAATATTTAAATATGCGTATAGTTAGCTGCATATTTAAATATTCGCGCCACTCATTTGGTTCGTTCTTATACCGCCAGAGGGGCAGAGTGGTCGAATTTGGCCTGCAGACCCCCTATTCGGGATTTACCCGAAACATACGATTTGAATTCATCCAATCAGAGGACCTAGATCGTCTAGACGCTAGCGTAATAATACTATCAGATTATGTTTAATGATTTTGCAGTATTAATCATCATGTTTATTCTACGTATTATAACGTTTTACATTAAATCACCACGACTTGATTTTTACAATCAGCACAATAATTCTTCTTCGTGATTAGTCAAGCTCTGAGATAATCTTTTGTTTTAGTTTTGTCTCGTGCTGGAGTATCTATAATTTCTAAATCAATAAATTAGACTCGTTGGACTTTATGGAACTTTTATTTGTGATGATTGACCTTATTCATTACACTATTAGATTTTACAATATTCAATTGTCTTATTTGTTACATGCTGACTTTGGTGGAGTGAAAGTCGATTGAAGCTTGAAACGCATTCAAATTCAAAAACACAAACACAAAAAAAGAGTACAAAGGGTATATCATAGGTTACATCCTATTTCTTCCAGCTAAACCAACAAATACACATTATATTACATAATCCAAAAATGACATGTTAACAAATGTAGGTATGTAAATAAAAGATTAAAAACAGAGGTATTTAATTTATGTAAGGTATTCATTTAAGGTGTAGTGACATTTGTTTAAGAGAAATGTTTTTAGTAATGATTTAAATTTAAGTATGTTGGTTATTTGTTTGATACTACGTGGAACGTTGTTATATACTTTAATGGCCATGCAGTGTGGTCCTTTTTGAAATATAGTTTTGTTTGCTTTTGGGATTAATAAGTTTTCTGTGAACCTTGTAGCGTGTTTATGTGTTGAGTTTTTTTGTGGGAACTTTTCTGGAGATGATCGAACTGACAGGCATAACTCCATTATATATATGTCCGTCACTGTCAGAAGTTTGAGATTTTTAAAAATTTGTCTATATGAATCCCGGTGATCAGAGTTTCTAATTTTTCATAAGCACCTCATTCAAAGCCATTCAAGGATATTTGAATAAACTTGAATTGCAGGAGAAAAATATTTATAATTCTTTTTCGTAGGGTCAAAGAAATAAATAATTTTAAAAAATGTCATCGGAAAGTTAATAAGAATGGCTAATAGTCCAGTCAGTGGGGAGTTTTACCTTGCAAAAGGTTAGGTAGTAGCGATTTTGATATATGTTGTTAAGATTGGGACTCTAAGGAAAAAAAAAAGTTTTCTACCTTGGGAGGGTCGAGCTCGACCCGCCATCTTGGATTGAAGGTGCCAAAATTTGTTTTTTTCAAAATAATTGTGAAGTGGTCGTTTCTACAACCAAATTGTTGAAGGCAAACTTAAAGACAACTTAATTAACTACATTTTTTTTGCAATTTTTTTTTGTAAGTCTAATAGGTAACGAGTTACAGTGGCGGAAATGTGAATATTTTTCTAAAAAATGATGAAATTCCCAACATTGTAATTTTTTCGGGTTATTCATTACATAATTATAACAATTTTGCTAACTCATTTCCACACCACCATAAGGTAGAGAACATGGCGCATTTTTTTTGTGGTATCCCCAGTAGGTCTACTCCACAGATATACCAGCGATGGTAGATTTCGAAATTATGTTACCACGATCAAGTGAATCAGATACTCGTGTCAAGAGTCAGAATAATAGAAGAGTATGTATGAGACGATGTATGAATGTGAATGAGGCAAGAAGTGTGTGCCAAGACCGAGTTTTTTGGCGGTCCGTCCTCTCTGCCTACCCCTGCGGGGTAACGGCGTGATGGTTAGTTAGTTACTATGAATTATGTTGCTATAAATTATGTTACTTAATAACAGTCTTCGTCATCAATGTCATCATCTAACTCATTGCTTGTGATACTGAGATTCTGGGCTTCCATTGACAAAATCTCTTCTTCTTCGTCCTCGACATCGATGTGAACCTCTGGCGAATTTCGGCATGTTTGACCATTACAGCACCCACATACAACAATACAACAATATTCTATACCTGTGAATAGTTCATATTAACTTGCTCCGTAGTAAAGTGTATTTTAAAAACTATAACGCTAAAATTAAAACTTACTCGGAGTGTTACGTGTTCGTACTACAAAGTTCTAAAATAATTTTTATAATATCCGAGTGATTTAAAGTTCCTCCCGAATTAAATCAGCAAAACTATAAACAATACAATTTGCTTTTACGCGGGTAGTACGAAAAAAAACATTAATTCAAGATGCATTGCCGAGTGTGCTCAGTAACTCTACGTACTGATGAGTTAAAATTCACGTGTGCCGCATGCAAAGGCGCATTTCATTTGGCTTGTGGAGGTATTATTGAGAACACATATCGTCGACTTAATCAAGAACGGCGATCTCAACAAGTTTGCAAGCATTGCAATTCAGCCAAGCCCGGCGCTGCTAGCCCGTTGCAGACAATCAGTGATACTGAACCTTTGGAGCAGATTAAAAAAGTTACGGATATTAGTTCAGCGCTCGCCGCTCAGACACCGACAAATCTTAAAGATATTCAAGATCTAGTCATGAACAAGACGTCCAATCTGGAAAAAACACAAAATGATATTCTAGATCAGAATAACAAAATACTTGAAAGTATTCAATTTATGAGTTCTCAATATGAGGATTTCATGGCTAGAATCCGTGACATCGAACTAAAAAATGATGAACTCACTAAAAAGAACACAACCCTGGAAGCTAGGATTTATGTCTTGGAAAAATGTGTGGACATGCAGGAAAGGGAACTCAAAGCGAACAACATAGAAATAAGAGGCATCCCAGAAATCAAAGGAGAAAATCTGCAAGACGTTTTTTTCAATATCTGCAAAACAACAAAGTCCTCCACTGATACAAAGGTCATTGATGCCATTCATCGCGCAGCAAAAAAAAACAACAAGAGTCATCCGAGAGAAATCATTGTTAAATTCAAAACGAACATAGCAAGAGAAAACCTGTTAACAGACATAAAAACTTTCAACAAAAACAAACAGAATCCAGAAGACAAATTGAACACCTCAAACATCGGTATAGCTGGTTCCTGCTCGCCGATCTTCATTTCAGAACAACTAACATTTCGCGGTAAACAGCTGTGGTACAAGACACGAACAGCGGCGAAGGAGAAACAATATCGCTTTTTTTGGATTAAACGGGGGCAAATTTATCTTCGTAAAAACGAGGGAACTAATGCCATTGTTATCTCAGACGAAAGCATATTGGCTGCGCTTTGATAAATTTGAATTAATGGCTATTCTTTCGAGGTATGTCTTGACCCGTGCATCTATGTCTCGCTCTATATTTCTCCATATTTGTTTCATTCCTACCCTTCTGGAATTCATTTGTTATGTATGTTATGCAGTTCCTGCTACCTTATTTTTATTATTATCATTGTTTTGTCTTCTTGCTATCTCTTTCATAGTACTATATCTAATTACATTATTTATACCATATTATTATATATTACTCATATTTGTATAATTTACTACCGTTTTCTAATTCATTTGATATCAAGCAATTCTTGCTACCATTTTGTTTTTACTTCTTGCTATCTCATTAATAGTACTACATCTAACTACAACATTTGTACTATATTATTTATATTAAGCACATTTACCATTTTAACTACATTTGGAATCGCATTTAATTATATATTACTCGGGAACCAACTTCTATGCAACACACAACCAACACATACTTATGATTTAATTAAATTATGATACCGGAAATGATTCCGGCATAGATCTTAACATGAATGTCATTGATGATATGAACAATCTAAATAACTATAAATGGTGTGCTTACGGCGTTAAAATTATACACCAAAATATAAGAAGCATTTCTAATATTGACGATTTTTTAATTTTTCTGGATCAATTCAATTACCAATTCGACGTTATTATTTTATCGGAATGCTGGCTTAGTAAAGATTACACCTCAAAAGTTATTCACAATTACTCTGAACACCACACAAACATATATCTTAATAAGTCTAGCGGGATCGTTTTATACATCAGAGACGGACTTCAATCTCAAGTTGATGAAATTTTCTTATCACAAGCCAACTGCCTGAAAATTGTATTGAATAATAATCTATGTATTTTTGCAATATACAAATCACCCTCTTTTCAAAATATTGACACTTTTCTGAATTCACTCCAATCAATTATCAACAGCTCAAAAAATATAGAACGGCAAATAATTATAGGCGACCTCAACATCAATACAATTACCGAATACCACCGCCAATCCAACGATTACCTATGTTTGCTAACTGAAAATGGGTTCATTCAGACAATTATTAGCCCTACTCGTGAGCAGGGCATGAGTAAATCTTGTCTTGACCACATCAACGTCAAAAAAATTAACCATGTTGACTCATTTGTCATTCACTCTACAATCTCAGATCACTATACAACAGCACTCTGCCTTAAAAACAAACCTCCTAATCCTGCTAAAATTAAACATGTTGCAAGAATAAACTATAATAACTTAATTAAAGACTTGAGCTCAGAAAACTGGCAAAATGTTCTAGACCAAACTGATGCCGACTCATCGATGAATGAATTTATCACTAAATTACATTAATATATTTCTAAACATACAAGCAATAAACTTATACCACATAAACAAATAAAACTTACGCCATGGATCACCCCTGGCCTTATCAAATCGATTAACATTAGGAACCAACTTCATAAAAAGGCGAATAGGTGCCCTGAAAATATTATAGTACAAGCTCATTACAAAAATTATAGGAACTTTTGCAAAAAACTAATAAAATCGGCCAAAGAAAATTATTATAAAAAAATAATTTACGAAAATAACTGTACTCCAAAACGTTTATGGGAAGCATTTCGCAATATAACTAAAACAAAAATAAATAAATCTTCCGATATTAAATCACTGAACATCAATAACGCGAACACCTCAGACCCAAAAATCATTGCGAATTTTGCCAATAATTATTTCACGTCAGTGGGAGTCACACTTGCAAAAAAAATTCTCAACAATCTTAATACAACAGAATCCGATCTCGCTAAGTTAAAAATCTCTAATTTCGGTCATAAATTAGACAACATCCAAACTACTTCAAACGAAGTCATAAATATAATTGACGAACTTAAGTCATCGAATGCTTGTGGTCCTGATAACGTTTCATCAATTCTGCTAAAAATTACTAAATCCTTCATAGCAACTCCAATCGCGTATATTTCCAATCTAAGCTTCAATTCAGGAAAATTTCCAAATCATTTAAAACACTCTATTGTTATACTGCTTCGCAAAAATGGAGATAAATCGCAGATACACAATTACCGGCCAATTTCTTTGCTCAATTCAATCTCGAAAATTATTGAGAAAATTGTAAAGAATCGTCTAAGTCATTACCTTGAAAAAAACAATATCCTTTCCAATAGACAGTATGGCTTCAGACCAGGATTGAGCACTGAAAATGCCATTACAAACCTGACGAAAATCATCTCCAACAATATAGATAGAGGAAGAAAATCCATTGCGCTCTTCTTGGATCTAGCCAAAGCGTTCGATACTATCTCACACAAAATTCTCTTGAAAAAACTACAGCGCATCGGCATTCAGGGTCAGCTACTTAAGTGGTTAGGTAGTTATATAGAAAATAGGAGCCAAAGAGTGAATATTAACGATACTCTAAGCGATCCGGCTGATATAAACTTTGGTGTACCTCAAGGAAGCACTCTAGGACCACTTTTATTCAATATCTATATAAATGAATCATGTAACAGTTCATTTGCCGATCATATTATCACCTTTGCCGATGACACAGTATTATTATTTGAAGGCAAAAATTGGAATGAAGTTCATAGTAATGCAGAAATTGGTATTAACAAGGTAAAACAATGGCTAGATAATAATCTTCTCACTCTCAATACTGACAAAACTAAATTCATTTGCTTCAGTGCAACTCAAGCGGGACAACCAAGAGAAACTCAAAGAATTATTATACACCATTGCAATGACCCAAACACTTGCAATTGCAATACCTTAGAGTATGTGGATAGCATAAAATATCTAGGAATTATTGTAGACAAGAATCTGAGATGGAATGAACATATCTATTCAATCTCCACAAAGGTCAGAAAACTCACGCATCTTTTCATGGCGATTAGAAATATTCTATGCGCAAAAGATCTAAAACTAATGTACTATGCCATGTGCAACTCTTTACTTGAATATGCATCTTTAGGATGGGGAGGATGTACCAATTCAATTCTGGACCCCTTAGCCAAAGCACAGAAATCACTACTAAGGGTCATACTTAAAAAACCATTTAGATACCCCAGTAATGATTTATTCAAAGAGATAGGAGTTCTGGATGTGAGGCAACTATTTATAAGAAAAGTTATATTATACACACAAAAATATCGTCACCTCTTCCCCTCCGTAGAACATTATCACAACACCCGACATGCAGGGAGGAATCCAATAGTTCCACTTGCTACTATGACATCCCTTGCTCAAAGACAATATTCTTACCTAGGTCCAAAAATGTTCAACCTTATACCCGGTTCTTGGAAATTGAAAAGTGGAAGCGTCCTGCGTAAATTAGTCAATGATTGGATTCTAAACTTAGGGAGAGTCGAAAGTGAACGTATGCTGTATAACTGTTAAACAAAATCACCAAACTTTCCTGTTCACTAGACCAAAATTCCTACCACACTTCATTGAGTTCTGATATTGCTCCGCAATGTTTCGACATCCATTCTGATGTTTTTATACCTTCTGATGTTTTTCAACCTAAGATTTATGGTTATGCGCCCCTGAAGCCTGTCTTCTCATTAGGTACATCACTACTGTAAAGCGTATCACATTTGAACGTCGCACACTAACTCTGTGTGAAACTTGGTACCTACTACGGTAATGATTTATAATAAATACATAACACAATATGGCGCACGAAGTAATGCACCAATTTTACCAAAGTAGCACTAAATCAGGTACTATGTATTTATATTCATAGTTTATATTTCTATCTATATATATAGTTATTGTTTTTACATTTTAGCAGTAGTTCAAGAAATGAGCGCGGTGTATATTCGTATTGTCGTATAATATAATTTGTTCTGAATTCATGTTTTAATTCAGTGAAAACAATCATGCACATAATTTATTACACATTCTAGTTACAACGCTTACCTCATACTCTGTAAATTTTAATATTTTATGTTACCAGGTTAATTCGGTAAATCCGATTATAATATATGCTACCAGATTAATTTTTTCTACTTCTCACAAAACAATGTATGTGTACTTATATTTATTATATACATTTTCTTTATTACACAACTTAGTTTCAGAGAAAAATGAAACTTTTTTTTTTGGTTTTTGTTATGTAATTATGTACATTTCAGTAATAATATGAACTAAACATGTCAATTTGTCTGTCCTAGAACGAGAAACTTTCCTAGTTGGACAGGCAAAGCATCCAATATGTAATATGTACTTTCTTTTGATAAATAAATAAATAAATAAATAAAAATAAAATAAACATACAATAGAACACTTCAATCCAGCTTTCCTGCAGCTACATGCAACGCCGCATCCTTTTTTACAATTGCATGAAATAAATTTTAATAAAGTCTCGGGTGCTGATTTCTTTGTCATTCTTACTGGAACAAGCCCGTTGGTGTCACGTTTCCAGCCCCAGTTTTCTGGATTTTTTTGGATTCCATACCATTTTTGGACTTGATGGTACGTTATAAATGCATGGTACCGTGCAGCGTCGTTCGTTGGTGGCAAATAGGCAAGATTGCAGCGCCCTTGAGGTGATTTTTCACAAAAACGGCGCTCTACAAATTATCCAATTATTATTATTATTATTGAATTTGCTTTTTGCTGTCGACTTTGCGAAACGTTTGTAGCGGACTTCTTCCAAGGTTTCCTTATCCATGTCACCCCCGTACAAAGCAACAAGAAAGCGTGTTCCTGCAACTGCTATGTCTTCTGGTGTTGCATCATGTTGTTTGAAGATTCCTATCATGGCATTGAGTCTTGTGTCGTTTTGCACAAGCGAACTAAATTTTGTTTTTCCTTGGTTGAAGAAGGACGATGTTGTATCGCAGCCGCTAAAGGCATGAAGAAACAGAATATTCTCACCCGCCTCTTTGTATTTCACACTATTCGCGGAATACAGTCTTTCAAAAGTTTTGCCTCTCCCGGGTTTGCGAAGATATATACTACTTTTGGGTGGTGCTAATGCTGTCAGCAAAACTAGGAGATCAACGTCTTCGCCAATAATGAAAACAGCGTCATATGATGAACACAAGGAAATCGCAGTATTGACAATCAACTTATCAGCATCTTCTTCAGCCTGCTTAACTGTAAAATCATCCTGTATAAATTGCTTTGTAATCAGACGGATTTTGTTATTTTCATTGGCTAAAAATCGTTCTTGTGAAACTTGAACTGGCATTGTTTCATCGGAAAGAACATCTGCAGACATGTGCTTCTTCGATCGGCGAAGTCTTTCTGCGGTTTTCGTATTTTTTTCACCATCATCAAGCGGATATCCATCGAAAACAATGACTGCATGTGATCCATAGTGATTTCTTACATAGTGAACGTACTTCTTGCAAATTGACCCAAAATAATGATTCCGATTCCATACAACTTTATGTAAAAGATATCCTCCATCCACAACAATAATTTTGCTATCTTTGCTAAGTTGCACGCATTCTGGAAGTTGTTCGAAAACACAATAAAATGATGATTTCGTACCTTTGCTCATTCCTTCTTCAGTGAAAAGCGACAAAGGAAATGGGGCGAGTTCGAATTTAAGGAAATCCTTCAATTCTTTGAAATTTTCTTCTTTCAACCGCTGTTACTCGTTACCTATTAGACTTACAAAAAAAAACTTTCCAAAAAAAGGTTGGTAATTTAGTTGTCTTTAAGTTTGTATTCAACAATTTGGTTGTAAAAACGACCACTTCACAATTATTTTGAAAAAACCAAATTTTGGCACCTTTAATCCAAGATGGCGGGTCGAGCTCCACCCCCCCAAGGTCGAAAAATTTTTTTTTTCCTTAGAGTTCCAATCTTAACAACATATGTGAAAATCGCTACTACCTAACCTTTTGCAAGGTGGAGCCCTTTTTTATCCCCCACTGACTGGACTATAATACGATTAACATCAAATAATTTAGGGACCTTTAAGTAATTTTTGTAATTTATTCGTTTAATAAAATTTCAATTACCCAAAACATAATTATACAAAATGTAAGAACCAAAAGTCACATAAAATACAAATAATGTCATAATACATTCATGAAGCAAAGACACATTAAGACACGTTCATATTTTAATATAATTATTCATTACGGAGAAAATTTAAGACAAACCTGAAAATGTATTGAAACAGTCAAAGATAAAAACATGATTTGAATAAAATAACTTTGAATACAACTTTGTTACGTATATAACTTAACTTATAAACCAACCAAATTTGGCTCCGCCTGAACATTCTTAAGGGCATACATGGAGTATGTCCTCATACATTTTTTTAATTTTTTTTATTAGGTACAATATTTTTTACATTTCAAAGTTTTCCAGTAATGTTGGCCTCACTAGGTGGCTTGCCCGTGCTGGGGCCTTCATTTTATAATATGAAATTATAATCTACATAATACATTTAAAGAGAAAAAAATACATTTAAAATATGAACTTGTGTGTTGGTGAGTGATGTGTGTTTGTATTGGTTTTGTGTGTTACGTGTAGGTTTAATTTTTATTTTATGCTATGACATTTTGGTAATATTGTCTTTTTTGTTCGTTAATCCATTTTGTAATTTTGTGTGTGAATTTATTTTTATTTTTCTCAATTTTAATTTCAAGTTTTACAATGTTGAAAGCTTTAATAGCATGGTATTGGTAGTGTCTTTGTCCAAAGCTTGAATTTACTGTCGGAGTTTTTATGTTTTTTGTTTGTACGCTTGTCTAACTGGTCTGTTAGTTTTATTTTGTTATTTTAATTATATACATACACAAAGTGATTGCTACATGTGAAAGTTGAAAAATCGCACAAAAAAATCGTAAATAATAACAGGCTTAAAATGATACTTCCACCGAATTGTATGAATATTATCTTATCTTACTTATCCCTGCCGATAAAAACACTTTTGAACAACGAAAATTTAAATACTTTGCGACAAAGCTATACAACACTTTTCCACCGGCCACTAGACAGAACTAAAATTACTTTTAAATACTTTGCAACAAAGCTTTACAACGCTCTTCCACTGGCCATTAGACATAACTCAAATTACTTTTCAAATCAAAAAACTTTGAGCTATACAACACTCTTTCATCGGCCATTAGACAAAACTAAAATTACTTTTAAATACTTTGCAACAAAGCTTTACAACGCTCTTCCACTGGCCATTTTAAAAAACTTTGAGCTATACAACGCTCTTCCACTGGCCACAAGAAGAATTTAAATTAATTTTATATACTTTGCTACAAAACTATACAACGTTCTTCCACTGGCCATGAGACAGAACTCAAATTACTTTTAAAAACTTTGAATCAAAGCTATACAACGCCAAAGCTATCTTCCACCGGCCACAAGACAGAACTCAAATTACTTAAAATATAAATCATATACCAAATCTTGGATCATCAACCAAGACAGATCTAATATCAAAGATTTTATTAAAACAATTTATAAGTATGCATTTCCAACTTTACGACATTAATTGTTTTGTAACTTTAACTTCGACCGGTCGGTGGCTGAGTTGACATCGCGTTTGGGTCCCACCCAGGCGTAGTGTGTTCAATTCCTCGGCTAGTTAAGTCCTCCATCACAACACAAGCAACATTTTGTGCTTAATGTGGTGGTAGTAGGAGATTTTTAAATATTGTCAGGTCAACCGTAACCCGGGAAAGTTTGTCTTTCTTTATAAAAAAAATACTTCATACTGTGTTGTTATTTGTATTATTGTTATAAACTACTGTAAACTATTATAAGTTATGTTTTCAACTGAGCCTGCTCTTAACACAGTTCCTTGTAAAACTAGCTAACCATCGCGCCGTTTCCCGGCAGGGGTAGGCAGAAATGACGGACCGCCAAACATCTCGGTCTTGACACACACTACTTGCCTCATTCACATTCCTACATCGTCTCATACATACTCGTCTATTATTCTGACTCTTGACATGTCTTCCGCGGCTTCTGCTACCATTCACATTTGCGTCATATATTCTCCTTATATTCCGTTCGTCTCTCATTTGCTCTACATGCCCAAACCATCTAAGCTTCCCTTTCTTAATCTTACTCATTACGTTTACATTATTAATAAATAAATTTTAATTTGTCGGAATTTGAGTGAGTTTCAATGGATGTATTTGTATGAATTTCTGTGATTTTTTGGTTATTTTGTGTGATTTGGTCGAGTTTGTGTGATTTGGTCGAGTTTGTGTGATTTGGTCGAGTTTGTGTGATTTAAGGTGAGTTTAGTGGGTTTTATTTCAATTGTGTGATTTTGCATGAATTCGCGTGAAACTTTGTGAGTGAATTTGTATGGACTGTTAACAGTCCGAAGACACCTTATCGTCCGTTGCAACCATATCCAATTATTCCTCCATTTCCTACCTCAAAAATGTACAATAATTATGACATAATATATATAATTGTATATAATTGTTATATATATAAATTGTTTATTATCTTCCACTTGTGTAAGAATCATGAAATTTCATAATTGTAAGAAATTATTGTAAGCAATAATTATTCGCCCGAATTTTGTACGGGTAACAAATTAAAAATATCTCCCGAGTAAAAATAAATGCCACCGACGGGAAATAAACCCGCAGCCTTCTAATTGCCGGTCAGCTGCACTGAACCACCAAGCTTCTTTCGGTTTATTCAAACCCGCCAAATAATTTAATATGTACCAGTATTTTAGTAAAAAATTATTACTAATAAAATTTTACCACTTCCCGTCGACGGCAATTATATTTACGTGTGAGACTTTTTCAATCTGTAATTTATTATCCTTTGTGCTATTCATAAAAAACAATGCCTTATAAACATTAGTTTCTATTTAACATTAAAAATATCATAATTGTGTTTGGCAATTCAAATGTTTTCCATTAATGATTTGAAAGAAGTTTTCTTTAATCCGACCAAACCGTGTTTCAAAGCGTTCTTGTCTCAATGGACCCAAATTTATTAGGAAACTTTTTCGTTTCCAATTTAGCGGATGCTATTCCGATTTCAATGCGAAATCAGGTCCTAAGAGCTGAATGGATGCGAATTTAGCTTAACATTCAGTACAGTTCCACGTAAAAACGCTTCAAGTTACCGCGGAGCACTTTCGACCAACTTCTGAAGGAATAATTGGCAGAAATTTGCATGGAAATTGACTTCCCGTGCCCTCTTAACTGAATTTGCAATTACAGAACCTTCTCTGGTACTACACGGCTCTCTGTTGTCTGGAATACTGACTATAGGACTCTATAGACAATTATTTTACCGTTAATACTATATTCTCCGCCCCCCCATAACTCGAAGATGGGTGCTTAACCTTTTTTTACTCAGCCAATTCTCGAAAGGGGAAATTGTGCGCATAAAGGTGAATTAGTCTGCAATAGCTAAATTAATAAATTTAATTGAAAATAACGAAATCAAAATTGGAACTGACTGTGGGAAGCAAGCAATAAAACAAGCAATTTTTTTTTTAATAATTATTCTATATTTGAAATCCGTATATCTTTGGTTTAATTTTTTGATATTTTCAAATCTCTAGAAGTGAATTTCTGAGGCGTATATGTGTTTAAACCATGTATGATTGAGTGAGAAATGTGAATATGTAAGGATGATGTAAGCGCAATTAGTAAGATTAAGAAAGTGACCTTAGTTGGTTTGGGTATGTAGAGCGAATGCACGAAGAAACGATTGTAAGGAGAATATATGACGCAAATGTGAATGGTAGCAGAAGTCGGGGACGCCCGAGGAAGACATGGCACGCTCAAGTGAATCAGATACGTGAGTCGGGCCATGTCAAGAGTCAGAATAATAGACGAGTATGTATGAGAAGATGTATGAATGTGAATGAGGCAAAGAGTGTGCGTCAAGACCGAGTTATTTGGCGGTCCGTACTCGGTAACGGCGTGATGGTTAGTTAGTTAGTCAAAAATTGACAGATCTAAATCTGAATCACTAATGCTTTTTTTTACTAACGCTATACGTACGTACCTACGTTATATTTTTAAGAATAAAACAAAATTATAAACATGATTTTACTACACTAAGTTGTTATTTTTTTAATTATAATGTCACATAACAAAGTATCTGCTACATATGAACTAATCCATATTTATTATTATTGTAGAAAGCAATTACTTTGTGGTTTGACATATTTAAAATGAAATAAAATACTTTTTGTTTTAAAACCACGAGTTTTTAATAATTTTTTGAACCGACCGGTTTCGCTTTACTTAATCATCACCAGTGTACAAATTAGTACAAATTAGTTTGGCGAGTACGGCCAAAAGAGCAAAATTGTATAAAAACTTTTCAATCAAGTATAAAGTGTTGTGTATTAATATATACTTTTTTAAACAGTGTTTATATCATGTTGTCTTCCTCATCATTTTTTTATAAATAAGCTCACACTTTGTACTTCTTGTCTAGTAATAATTTGTACCCTGATGATGCTTAAGTAAAGCGAAACCGGTCGGTTGAAAAAATTATTAAAAACTCGTGGTTTTAAAACAAAAGTATTTTATTTCATTTTAAATCCATATTTATTTAATAATTTTCATTAAACGCCTGCATAGTTGCCTTCTTAAAAGTTGATCGTGGTTTGATTCTTTACTGAGGTAAAATATATTAAAAACAAAATAGATCTGCGAATCCCCAGAATATTATTTTAAAATGGACCATTAGTTACGAACCCATGCTCAACCACTTCGTCTCTATGCCTTTACCCTCTTACAACTAGTTCTTCTTACTAATTTCTGCTCAAAGGTAAGGTTTGAAGTAGTACTTGATGCATAATGTTGTGAGAAATAGATAGCTATGATAGATATGGTTAGTTGGTGGCGAAGTAAGGAGGGGAATGAGTGCTTCCTCCCTTCTGTGAACATCGTGGAGGCACTGCAGAACCTTAGTAGTTACATAAGTTACCTGTATATGTTGTTGTAGCACATCCCTAGCTTGTCCCATTGCGCTACTGGATATTGTGTCCACAGTTTTGAAGTATATAGAACAGTGCACTACGTCTTGGAGAACAATTCTCTAACATCTTCGCTACAGTGGTAGAACCGCCTTGAGAGCATTCTGGCCTCTATACTGATTGCTCTCATTTGTCGTACCATTTCTTCTGTGTCCTTCGTACCACTAATGAATTATTAAAAATAAAATATAATATATATAGAGGAAATGTCAGGTCGGAACCCTGAAAGTGTCCTATCGGACAGAGGAAATGTCTAGTCTGACACCGCAAATATCCTATCGGATAGAGGAAAGGTCCGCTCGTACACTGCAAACGTACTGTCGGACAGAGGAAACGTCCGGTCGGACACAGCAAATATCCTATCGGACAAAGGGAATGTCTGGTAGGACTATGCAAATGTCCTATCGGTCTGAGGAAATGTCCGGTCTGATACTGCAAATGTCCTGTCAGACACTGCAAATGTCCGGTCGGACACAGAAAATGTCCTATTGTACAGAGGAAAAGTCAGGTTTGACACTGCAAATGTCCTATTAGACAGAGGAAATGTCCTGTCGGAGAGAAGAAATGTCCGGTGGGAGTATGCAAATAACCTATCGGTCTGAGGAAATGTCCGGTCTGACACTTCAAATGTCCTTTCGGAGAGAAAAATGTCTGAATAGAGGAAATGTCCGGTCTGACACAGAAAATGTCCTATCGGACAGAGGAAATGTCTAGTCTGACACCGCAAATATCCTATCGGATAGAGGAAAGGTCCGCTCGTACACTGCAAACGTACTGTCGGACAGAGGAAACGTCCGGTCGGACACAGCAAATATCCTATCGGACAAAGGGAATGTCTGGTAGGACTATGCAAATATCCTATCGGTCTGAGGAAATGTCCGGTCTGATACTGCAAATGTCCTGTCAGACACTGCAAATGTCCGGTCGGACACAGAAAATGTCCTATTGTACAGGGGAAAAGTCAGGTCTGACACTGCAAATGTCCTATTAGACAGAGGAAATGTCCTGTCGGACAGAGTAAATGTCCGGTGGGACTATGCAAATAACCTATCGGTCTGAGGAAATGTCCTTTCGGAGAGAAAAATGTCTGAATAGAGGAAATGTCGGTCTGACACAGAAAATGTCCTATCGGACAGAAGAAGTGTCCGCAATGACACTGCAAATGTTCTATTAGACAGAGGAAATGTCCTGTAGGACAGAGGAAATGTCCTGTCAGACACTTCAAATGTCCCATCGGACAGAGGAAATATCCGGTCGGACACTGAAAATGTCCTATCGGACAGAGGAAATGTCCGGTCTGACAATTCAAATGGCCTGTCGGACAGACGGCCTGACACTGCAAATGACCTGTCGGACAGAGGAACAAGCGTGGTTGAATTATTAAAGCTCATAGAATTGATCCTCAAAAACAAATTAACTCCTATTTAGGATCAAAAAGTACATACGAAGTGACAAAGTATATTTAAGTTAGTATTTCCATTCAAAATTGGAATCTACCTGATATCTACCTAGTTTCACTTAAACCGGACGAAGCCCATCTAAGTGCCGCACGTTTTTTATTATTATTATTACTTCAATTGGGTTTTTACACATGAATAGTAAAAAATATAAATTAACAAAGTACATATTTACTGTAGGTAGGTACATAAATAAATTGTCTCATTAACTATATTTTTTATTTGTTAAGTGATAAATTAAAGATTTCCACAGACTCGGTATAATTACATTCCTCCATAAGTATTCTGGTAGTGAGCATAAGCAGTGAGGAACACACGTGGTAGTTAGTTCAAGAATTTATGCACTGAAATAAATCTGGACTTCTAGTATGACGTACTGGAATCCGAAAGCTTATCAATGCAAGCACAACACTGTAACTCTCTCAACTTGCGAATTAGGAAAATATAGTGTGCGGGCCTACCCATAAACGTTCAAGTATTTATTATCTTGTAGGTTTTCTCGAAACCGGAACCACAACTAAGCTTAATCATTACTGTTTGATCAGATCTTAATACCTCCGTGGTTAGAGTGTTGTACCGATAAGACAGAGGTCCTATGTTCGATCCCCAGTCGCGACCGTCAACTTTTTTTATGTCTTGTTTTATTGC
Source organism: Hesperophylax magnus (assembly GCA_026573805.1). NCBI lineage: Eukaryota > Metazoa > Arthropoda > Insecta > Trichoptera > Limnephilidae > Hesperophylax > Hesperophylax magnus. The sequence goes on along the minus strand of JAIUSX010000141.1, from coordinate 2,596,317 downwards.
ATGTTTGTTTTAGATTTTTTTAATATAATCTTCTTCATCAATGATTATATTTAACCTTCAAACGTCGTTCGTTTAGATAGAACTTTTACATTATATCAAATGGTACCTAGAAACTATTGCTAAAAGATGTGAATATGATTTTTTTAAATTACAATGCAAACGTTGTAGATTGAGTCTGTACAGAAACGTGCTATATGTTTGATTTGGCGTCAGGTTGGTATGCTGTCCGTGTTCTACTGGTATTCCAATGGAAGATGCTGCAAGAAACTAGCGTCATTGATCCCTTCGGCACCGGTGCATAGTAAGAAAACACGCCAAACGCGCGCCCAACGTATGTACACGGGTGACATTTGTCACATGAGAACATGACGCCTCCATGACTCGTCTTCAGTTTAAAATCCCGGCTGTAGATCGTTTTGCCGGCCTCTGTGTTTCCTCCCTCCTACAACATGAATCTCTTCAAAACCCATCTGTATTCCTTCCTCTCCTCAAAAGGACCTTCCATACAGCATCCCCATTTCCTCAGGGCGTCCTGTGTGGATTTAATGTAAAAAAGTTGTTATTTGATTTTAAAAAACTTTTGAATATGTAAAATCAACGAATCAGATAATCTGATGAAAACCTACGAAGATATATTCTAATTAACCTTATTCTAGACACCAAGACTTACAAAATTTAAAGAAATTATATTTTCAGTTTTCAAAGTATTATAAAAAAACTGTTCTTAGCTTTTTGATTTTTCCGAAAAACGTGTTTTTTTAATTTGACTGTCTTTTGCCAACTGAGTGAATAATGTGAGCTTTGATTTGATTTATTTTAAGTGCAAAATATTTAAATTATTTAGTCATCTTTGCCTTTCTATAATCTCCGTTTAAATACTTCAATAGCACTTGAAAACCTTCATCAATTATTTGAGCTCGTAAAGTGAAATGAAATGTACTGCATCTACTTTAAATTCTTCCGCATTCTCAATCTCTGCAATAATAATGTAGTTACCTCACACCGCAAGCAATACTAGGCTCGAGCAAAAAGGCTGCAGAGTGCAGAATAAACAACATTTTAATACCATAGAGGCACCGTGAGTAGATGAGAACAAACATTGAAATTTTTCAAATGAATCCGTTTATTTTAGTTTTAAATTCATTAACTCCATACTATCATGCGGTATTTGGGCGTGGCCTATATAACCATATCGCTTGTCATGCAATCCAATTCAGTTGTCTCACACAAGACAGATAGTATATTAAAGGTGTGGGCATGGCCTAGTTGCTATACCTTGCTAAACTGTTGCTATAACTGCTAGCCTAGCGAAATTTGAAAATGATTTTTCCCCTCTAGAGTGGGTCAGATAAATTGTGGAGCTGCCCTGATTGCGCGGCGGTCAGCTGTCAAGGTAACAAAAATATAATGATAATCTGTGCTCTGTCCCTGCTCCTCACACCTTCTCACCCCCCTATACTAGGGAAGGGGAGGGGAAGATTATGGCTACCGTGTAAGACTAGAACACAATCTATACAGGCCACGCCCAAATACCGCATTAGAGAATAGCGCTCGTGTGAGACTAGCATTATTAAACCATGATTTGAAAAGATTTATCTGTTCACTTATTTTTTTTATTGTCATCAAGTGTAATTTGTAGAATTCCATTTGAATTTTGAAGTTTTTCTTTTAAATATTCATTAATAATATTGTTATCCAATAAATTTACAAAAAAACAATTTATTTATAAAGAAGTTCTGCTGTATAATTATTATGACGCGTGACAGCTGTTTTGCTTTCTGAAGGCATTATTTATTACTAAAATAATTATGTAAGCTAAATTAAATAACTTATATGAATTTAACCGATTTACAGTGGAACCATGATAGATTTGGTACTTTTATACAAATTAGCTATAGGGAGGTTACCTGACTTAACTGACTGACTTAACTAAGCTATTAATGATCTAAGAACCAAATATTAACATGAAATTTTCTGAGTTGTTCTTTGTTTATTCATCTGAAACCAACTATTGTATTAATTCCCCAGTCCAAAGGCTTCATAGGTTTGGAAAAAATCAGTTCCGTTGATATTATTATTTATTCCATATTAAAAATTAAATCAAAAATTCCTTACATTTTGATTCGCTAACATTATTATATAAAATCTGTAACTTACTTTCTACGTACATGTTTCCCTTACAATTTGCCTTTTCTCTTAATACTTTAATTACTATTGAAAAGATTTTTGTTATTAACATCAATTTTCTTTTTCTCTCTTCTCTCTATTATTTGTATATTTTTGTAGATATAATTACGTTGATTAATTTTGTTCGTACCTTATTTTTATATTCTATTGTTGCTATACAAAATGCCATTATGGATGAATTGAATTGCAAATTCTATTCTTTAGAATAAAAATAATTATCTATTTTGTTTGAATTTTTTGTACTTATGTATGTTATTTATATTACGTTGGTTATTTTTTTATACTAACGTAATTGTAAAAAGCATTCACTTTGTGGCTCATCATAATTTATAATAAAAACACATAAATTTGTTTTTGACCACGATAGTTTTATTTTCACTCTACCGGTTTCGGAAGATCCCTTCCTTCGTCAGGAGAATATTTAAAACTGGAAAATATTCTCCTGACGAAGGAAGGGATCTTCCGAAACCGGTAGAGTGAAAATAAAACTATCGTGGTCAAAAACAAATTTATGTGTTTTTATTATTTTTATACTAACCCCACATAGGAGGCGCTAGGGAAAATTATTTCCCTCGGAGATTATTTTACCTTTAGGGATGCTGTGTGGAGGGTTTTTTTTAAAGAAATAAAGTATGGGAAATTTCGGGACGGAAAAGGTACTAAGGAAGGGTAGGAACTTAAGGTTCAGTATGTCCAGGAGTGATGAATGAATTAATATATCCCTCCTACTGCGATTTGTCGTGACCAGCTGGAAAGGTCACTATTAATATGAGTGTAAAATTTTCGGCGATCGTCAAGCGATTCCAAATGGTAATAAGAAAAAACTCTCCATTAATCTATCATGGAATCGCTCACATTGATTCCGCTCGTTATTATATAGTGAAAATCAATATATAACCGATAAATTGAATCGGTCACCTTGATTCCGCTCGTTATTATACAGTGAAAATTAATAAATAACCGGTTAATCGAATCGGTCACACTGATTTCGATCGTTATTATATAGTGTAAATTAATACAAAAATCATTTATGAATGCATACAATTATTGCTTTATTTAAGTTCACTAACGATGAGGATGGAAACACATACAGTGTACTAAAAAGAAGAACGAGATAAAATAAATCAAAACCAATTTTCTATAAATTAAAAATGAATCTCTGTGGAATAACGTTAATGATTTTTAAATGAAAGATTTTTAAATTTTCATTTGTAGCAAACACTTTGTGGGTATACATAATTATAATAATTAAAATTGCTACAAGTGAAAGATTTTTCTTGCCACAACTCTGCTTCACTTATAATTTCAAACCTTCTGTCTCTATTGACGTATGTCACAAAGTAGTGAAACTGACCTTTTTATGTGTTTTGCTATACTTTTTGTCTAATTTGTAATCTTCTCCATAATGTATTGGTGAATAACCGTTTTACGGAGAACATGGAAAAATAAATAAATAAATAAATAAATAAATAAATAAATAAATATAAAATTGAAAAAAAAACTCTTTCATTCCTCTTGCCTTGTTCGTAATAACAAACTATCTCTTTTAGTCCGCAAAACTCAAAGCAGTAGTTATCTGCGCTAACGATCCCGGATTTAATACCCATAAAACTCATCACAAGGCTCTGTCGTGTAGGTACATTCAGAACCCAGAGGCTTTACTTCGCTGCGTTATGGACACTGCTATAGAATTACCTAAGACTGCGATTACATGCAATGAGATATGTCTACTCGGTCTGGAATTTTCATTATTGGTGAGTGAAAATCTTATATTTGTAATATGCTTGCTGACGTATACCCGGCGTTGCTTGGAGGAATGGATGCTTCGGAGTAAAGTTTTGACCAAACATAAGTATTTGTTTTTCTTGATCGTACCATGTCTTCTTCGGGAGTCTCCATTTTCTTCTACCATTCTCTTCCATATCATACATTATTCCTTCACCTCTTTCTTCTCTCATCACGTACGCTTCATTTTACCACAAATAATTATTCGATTAATATCTTCCTCGGGCATCCCCGACTTTTTCAACAATTCACGACTATATACCACATTGTTACTGTTATGGTTGCCCATACGTACTTGCAGACCTACCCACGCATCTAAGTATGGACACAACTATGCACGTGGCCGGAAGTCGATCACGCGCTCAAAACATGTCAACACTGTTATAGTTACCCATACAGACTTATGTTACGGTATGTTATCGAAGAAGCTCGGCCGATGTACTTTTTCTTCAAAAAATAGCCAGGTCCGTTGTTGATTGCCCAGAACTCCTAGAACGAATTCAGATACGAGTTCCTAACAGACGAACCAGATCAAACATGATTTTTAGCCTCCCCCAATGCAACACTAATTCTAAGCAGAATTCTTTCATCTATCGTGCGTCCAACACTTTTAACACACACTATTCATAATTTGACATATTTAACTCTGCACCACACTCCTTAAAATCCCACAGACACTCTCTCGATACATTACAACAACAATAACTACAGATACCATCTAATACAACCACCACTTTATTAACTTCCTTTATACATACCTCAACCTAACCGATCCCTCCTCATCCTACCCCCTCCCTATTCTCCCCTAAATAACTTGTTTCTTGAAATGTAATTTTCATTAGTAAATATCTCGGAATCACACTCACATACACTTGTATATAATACCTATGTGGAAACCTGTACATGGTTTATTTACTGAAACTAAATTATTATTATGCTGTTATTGATGTAAACTGTTGGTATCCCAAATAAAATAAAATAAAAAATAAAATAACACTGGCGCCAACATGTTAGCCTTTCTGCAATAAACACAGAGATATGTATAACATTACTTTTGTGGCGTCGAATTATCCAGATTAAATAATTAATAATAAACTGCTACTTGCTACTTAGTATCTACTCCCGAATTTAGTTGATTTAGTTGAGTCTCTTCGATTTAGTTGCCATCCACCTACCTACTGCCGCCGTCGGCCGAGTAGTATAAATAAGCCCGACGCAGCGAGCCAGTCAGTCAGTCATAATTTTGCCGTCAGTCTACAAGGCTCAACGAGTGATCACCCGCGTTCTTCTTACTAGCGCGAGGGACACGTACCCGGCTTCGCCCCTATCATCATGGACTCTATCGGGACATCATCATAGCGCCTCGGCCACGTCCGCGGCCAGCGCTACTCGGATTACAAGCGCCCTGGTTCCAGCGTCTCCGACCAGCGCTTCTTCCACGCAACCATGACCACCACGAGGATACGCAGCATCCTCACCGGTCTACGCCGTTCCCGTTCAACTGCCCACAAGGTCCGTCGCACCTTCGGCCGTCTCGTCAGCACTGGAGTGCCTGAAGACCTGCGTTCTTCGCCAGTGCCTGACCTACATCGAGTCCCGGTCACAAGCGCCCGGCGTCGACTCACTGACCCGCGCTTGACCAGCACATCATCAGCCAGCATCCGGAATATTCTACATCTGTCCAGCGTCAACTCTCGTTACGGCTACACTGACTCACCAATAAACACATGTGACCTTCAACACCCTTCTTTCATTTCGTGCCTCACCATTGATCCCCAAAGTGGTGACCCCGACGTGATCTGCAGCCCGACATGATTCTGCAGCCCCGTCTCAAAATGGGTGATCAGTTAAGGCATCACGGAGCATCACGCACCAGACCATCTCCGCACAAGCGCGGATAGTAGTGCCACCATGGTTATCTGAGTGAATCTTTAGCCTGTGTTGTGAACATGTGTTTTGCAAAATTTTTTTTGAAGTGTCACAATTTAAAAGAGGTTCGTCTATGAGCTATTTCTTCTATCGCAGCCCTCAGCAAAGCTGCTGGGAAGGGGGTGTCTGTGGCGTCGAATTATCCAGATTAAATAATTAATAATAAACTGCTACTTGCTACTTAGTATCTACTCCCGAATTATGTACTTGCATCGTTAAATCGTAAACAAAGTAATCTACGTACTTCAAGTACCTACCTGCATATTGATGACAATAACACTGCAGTCCGTCTCGAATACTACGAGAACTCGCCAGAAGGTTCGAGCCTACGGCCTAGGCATAATTGCCAAGCCGTCGAAAGTTCGCGAATGATCCAGATCGAGCGAGTGTCTTCGATTTAGTTGCCATCCACCTACCTACTGCCGCCGTCGGCCGAGTAGTATAAATAAGCCCGACGCAGCGAGCCAGTCAGTCAGTCATCAGTTATCAATCTGCCGCCAGTGGATAAATCTCACGAGTGACGATCGGCGCGTCCCGCGCCCCGCGAAGGACACGTACCCGGCTTCGCCCCTATCATCATGGACTCTATCGGGACATCATCATAGCGCCTCGGCCACGTCCGCGGCCAGCGCTACTCGGATTACAAGCGCCCTGGTTCCAGCGTCTCTGACCAGCGCTTCTTCCACGCTACCATGACCACCACGAGGACACGCAGCATCCTCACTGGTCTACATCGTTCCCGTTCAACCGCCTATAAGGTCCGTCGCACCTTCGGCCTTCTCGTCAGCACTGGAGTGCCTGAAGACCTGCGTTCTTCGCCAGTGCCTGACCTACATCGAGTCCCGGTCACCAGCGCCCGGCGTCGACTCACTGACCCGCGCTTGACCTGCCAACACATCACAGCAGCAACCGGAGTATTCTACATCTGTCCTTCATCATCTCCTTGTCACGGCTACTGACTCACCAATAAAACACATGTGACCTTCACAACCTTCTTTCATTTCGTGCCTCACCATTGATCCCCAAACTTTAAAAAAACTTTTTTATATTGAGTTTAACCCTTAGGATACGATCAACAACAATATCAGTTCAGTGAAATCATGACTACCTTCTGGTGCACTGCAACGTGCAGTGTATAAAGCTAGGTTTTAAAAGTTTTGAGCGCATTTCAATATTTTCCATGAAAATTCCTAAGTAAAACATTGATATTGTTGATCCATGTCAATTATTTCAATTATGATTTTCAATATTATATTTGGCTTTGAGATACTTACAAAATATTAGACGTCTTCGAAGGGTTAATTCAAATTAGTATATTAGAGACAATTTAATAAGACCATTCAAACTACCTTCTAAACAGTCCTGACACTAATAAAACAAACAAGCCTTTCTTACAAAAATAAAATTGTTTGTATACAGGGAAAAAAATTTATAAGCTGTAATTGTTGATTGAAATCAAAGATATTAGAAGAACGAGATATGCTATGTTGGCCGCCGGACCGTAGGCGGAGTACTACCTAATTAGGGTACTTTGAACGGTATCGGGACGTGTACCCACAGAAATCTGTTCTATGTATTAGTGCAGATACCTTAGCGGAAGCGAAGGTGTGCAGTAGTATTGGTGAACAAAACCGGCGACACTCGGCAAAACAATTCCACACAGTATGAACTGCTCATAGCACATCTCGTTCTTCTAATATCTTTGATTGAAATACTAGTACATATCGAATTATTTAGCGGGCTGTGAATAAATGATTTTAATTTACCACATATAATTTTGATGCTTTTAAGTCAACAATTTTAAATGATTTCTACGCAGGATATTTTGAGTAGTTCACAAATCGACACCAATTGGCACTAGTGTAAATGTAGACCTAAATACGAAAAGAGAACTGTCAAAACTTTGTTTCGTCAATTTTTGTCTGTTTTCTGTAGGTTCGAAACTATTATTTTTGTGAATTCTGACATTCATAACAATGCCTTCACTATGTGTTGTACTGCAATGCTCTTCAAGAACATCTGGGCATCGTTTTCCTAGCGATAAAAATAGACGAAAGATGTGGCTCGTAAAAATACGCCGAGATAAATTTCAACCAACAATTTATTCTAGAGTATTTAAAAATCACTTCAAGAAGTCTGATTATGTGATGCCCCTGGACTCTGTGAGTGAAAACCGTAAGTACCTATTTGATATGATTGGATACTTTAGGAGAAACAATCTAACAAACTACCTATACCTACCACATTTTTGCTGTACCTAGTCAGTTTGCATGGACCAAACCGCAAACAGAATCTGTTTGAAACTATCAGTAAATGAAATAACGGTAAAATTTCGATCGCGCTGACCTCGCTTATTATGAATATTTTTTAGATAAAACCTTTAGATTCACCTTAATTACTGTACGACACAACTTTTTGAATTCGGGGCGGTAGAAAATATTGCAATAAAAATTTCAATTACGTAAAATTAAAATTAGCTTTCGTTTTGTGAAACGAGACCGTCCATTTTCAAACTTTATTTGTTTATTGTCAAATGTTATTTTGTTTTGTTGGTATTTCTGTTACTATAGGACGAAACGAACGGCTAGAAGTGGCTAGAGTCATAATCGCGCGGGCGTTTTTTTTAATGTTAAAAAATTCCGTCAAATTAGTATTTACCTAATATGCATGCATTGTGTGCGTTGTGATTGAAATTTATTAGCTGGATTTTAATTTTTTACGTTCAAATTTTATTTAAGTTAACTATTTCTGCGATGTTGAGCGGCAGTAATTAAGGTGAATCTAAATGTTTTATCTAAAAAATATTCATAATAAGCGAGGCCAGCGCGATCGAAATTTTACCGAAATAACAATAGAGTCTTTCATAAAAGATGTTTCTACACAGTGTGGAAGTAGTGAAAAAGTGATGTGTAATAAGTCTACTAATACCATTGAAAGAAATACAGATGCATTAGTCATTCTATTCTATAACAATCAATTGGAAAAAGGGCAGAACTTAAATTCTATGCAGGTTTTGAGAATTATGACCATTTTTCGCTAGTGTTTGGTTTGCTAGGACCAGCTGTAAACCACCATATTAACTTCCATTCAGACCCTGATAAAAGAACACACACACCCATATTGTCACCTGCCAATGAATTTTTCCTAACAATAATAAAATTACGGTGCAATAAGTCCAACAAGGAACTGGCTTTCAGATTTAATATTAGTGAAACATCAGTTAGTCGAATATTTATAACATGGATAAACTTTCTGTTTTGCCAGCTTAAAGAACTAAAAACTATTTTCTCCTTATTAACTTGTGCTCGAAAGAAACTATTTTCTTCATTAATAGACACAACTAAAGCTACCAAAAAATATTCCTTCATTATATTGTATCCTTTCCTGTGAACTGCTGCATACATTGTCATTCCTTCCTGCCCTTTGTAAACTTGAAGAAAGTATTCTATAGGTACATAAAGTATATTTTAGTCGAATCCTGTATGCTGTGAAATGATTCATCTGGGGGCCAACATATACCCACTATCTCACTTTCATACTCAAAATCATTTATTTCCATAAAGTTACTATTCCGGTCATAGGCAGCCAATCTGGAATTAATAATTATGATTATTGGGTACATTATAAACAAGCAACGTTAGCTTAATTAAGTACCTATAATTATTACAAATACGACACAATTAATGTGTTTTATAGAAGTTCAAGAATGAGGTTTTATTCCAACCACTTAGCTCACCTCTCGATTAGAACTTCTTTCTTGCCAACACATTTTGCCTATCTATTCTTTAATTCATTTTTTAACTCCTTCACAGTCCAGCTACCGTATTTATCCACCATTTTTTAATATTACTTCCAAAATGCACACGCAAGCCAGATACAAAGCAATATCAATTATGTCAATAATTAACTATGACAGGTCTACAACTACACCAGCGCCGCCAAGCGGGAGATGTTAGCACAGCATTCTGCCATTGATGTGACCAGAATAGAAAATTAAAAAATATGAATGGTTAACTTGTTATGTGATTTTTGACAATACTCTTGTCACTGAACAACATTTATTACATTTTGTTTATTTATTGGACAATTTTTATAGCGCCGCTTTTGTGCGATATCACCTCAGGGGCGCTTTACAGTTGATGAAGGTATTACAAAAATATAAATATTACAAAAATAAAGTGACATTAAGTTAAATAAAATGAAGTACAGGAACAGCTGACACGAATATAGAAAATGGAGACTCTGCAGCGAGAATCCTAGGTGGTGAAGAAACTGGACAAGCTGCTGCAGCGAAAGAGTCCACCGTGTCCACCAACAGTGCCAGCACGACGTTTTCATCCGTCCAGGTATGTGTCTGCTGTGCTGACACAATATCCTCACATAGATAGCAGACCTTGGTAGCATCGCTGTGACGTTCGGCAAGTCCATCATTCATCTCCATGTAATTTTGTTCGTGGTGATTGTGTTAGTTAGTGGTGCATTGTGCCCGCAATAAAAAGCGACAGTCGGAATAATAAATTACCCTGGGCTTAGCGAAAAACTTGTTAGGGCCTTCAGAGTTTATGAGAATTCGGTTGAAAACTTCTGGCATACCTACATTTACCGATCCTCGTCCCAAGTTCAAGTTCAGCGAACTTCGAATATTTTTTAGCAGAATTTTCGATTATTCACTTTTAACACACTGCACTCTAATCACATTACTATAAAGTTCTGATAACTAGTTGTTAAGTTTATTTAAAATATTATTTGACTGATTTTAAAAATAATTTCAAAGGGATGTTGCCTCATTTCCCTTGAAAATACAAAAAAAGAAAACAAAACGGTTGAAGGACGCGTCCGGCTGCCACGAAGATGAGAGGCATGTCTAATATTTTAGGTTTATTTTATTCATAAAATACCCACTCCTTTAAAATCAAGGAGTGTTAAAAATCCAACCATGAAAAAAACTATTAAAATAATTTCAGTAAATTAAATTAATAATTCAAATTTTAAAATAATGTTTTATTTATAATTAAGTACCTACTTAATCGCTCTTCTAAATTGCAGAAAATTCTAACTGTGGTGAACGTATGTCTGTCGGTATGAAAGAGACAGGCATATCTGAGTGAGACAGCATGACCGAGACGTATAAAAAGGCGTGTCTGTTGTAACTCGTCCTCTCTTTGCAATAACATCACGAATACTGTACATTAGTAATAACACTAAATAAACCAAATAGTATGGAGTATCCAAACGACTATTATTTACATCTTATCTGAGTGATCGACACGACAGATCACCACAGTTGGCGCAGCCGAAAAAGGAAGCTGAACGGCCGCAAAATTCTTCCTGGAGGAAGAACCGTAGCCGCAGCTGAAAGAACTACAGTTGGAGCAGCCGAAAAAGGAAGCTGATCAGCCATTAAATTCTTCCTGGAGGAAAAACCACAGTAGGCGCAGCTGAAAGAACCATAGTTTGGTTATAATCCCACCGAGCACCGCGGAAGGGATTATTGTCGCATAAAAAAATAAAATAATTTGGGGGCAGCTTCACGGACAGTATCGGACATTGAAGGAGCATCAAGGCAAGGAACTGGTGAGGAGATTCAAGGCGCTGAGCTCAAGGAATCAGCAGCCGAGAAACCGGATGAAAAACGGATCCAGGCAGCTTGTACGGGGACCCGACACGGGAAGGCGTGGCGGTGGTGACCGGACGAGAAGGACGACCAGGAATCCGGACGGAGCCAGAAGACGGTCGGACGCGGAAGGGCGGCGATCGGCGGCAGCATCAATCATCAGATTCGTGAGTTGAGTGCTGTTTGTTGTTGTTTTTTCTGATTATTGGTAATCTGTGTGGAAATGGAGGGAGTGGGTTTACCCAGGTTTTGTCACCTTAGGGACGGGCTGGAGACGTTCGTGCTACAGTTTGAGCAGTTGATCCTCGTCAATGATGACAAATTTAAATCCGAGGATAAAAAGAGGGCGGTTTTAATATCCCACCTACACACAGACACGATTAATCTACTGATAGATTTATGTTTTCCAAAAAAAATAACAGAATTATCGGTTGAAAATATATTTTTGTTATTAGGAAACCACATTGGTGTTTCAAAGAATGTGTTTAAGGAACGTGGAAATTTTTTTGCGGCGAAACAAAAAGTTGGGGAATCTATAAATGATTATATAGCTAGGTTACGTTGTCTAACAAGATTCTGCAAATTTGAAAGCAGACTGGAAGAAAACTTAAAAGATATTTTTGTGACTGGTTTATTAGAAGGTCGTATTAAAGAAAAAATGTTTTTAGATGCAGAGAAGCTGACTTTAAAAAGTACATTAGAGTGCGCATCGGGAATGGATTCATTTCATAAAAATATTACGTGTATTAAATCCGAGAGTGTCGGGCTCATTTCTAGAAGTAAGAAAAATTTTAATAGTAGTGCAGGTAGGAATTATTCTACTTCACCGGCGCGGGCGAAAGACAAAAATGTTACAATTCCCAGAAAGAAATCAGTAGAACGTATACAACAGTTGAAGTGCAAATATTGTAATTTAAATAATCATGATTCCAGTAATTGTAGATTAAAAAACGTGACGTGTTTTAATTGCAAAAACAAGGGACATTTTAGTAAAAATTGTCGCGAAAAAAAACGGGAGGAAGTTTCATCTGTGTTTGTGAATTCAAGTGAAATAAATTCAAGGTTAACAAGAAATACCGATCCCATTTATTTATCGTTAAAAGTTAATAACGGTATCATCATAAAAGGATTATTTGACACGGGTGCAGGAATATCGATCCTATCGGATAAAGATTATTGGGAACATTTTAAAGATGTACAATTGAAGCCGAAGAATTTAACCCTGAAGGGTTACAATAATTGTAAGTTACAGTTACTTGGATGTTTAATTTTGTCAATTAATTTCAATGGTATTACTAAAATAATGGAATTTTGTGTTGTAAAGGATGGTTCAACCACTGTGCTAGGTAGAGACTTCGTAAAAGAATTTAACATTGGTTTTACGGGTTTCGAGACGGTTTCTTCACAGTTGAAAAGTGAAATACTCACGCATAATATTCACGACGTAAACAATAATAGTGTCGATACGTTAGTGCGTAAATATCCGGAGGTATTTTCAAGTAAACTAGGTAGATTCAATAAATTTAAAGTTCATTTAAAATTGAAAGAAAATGCAGAACCGAAATTCTGCAATCCGAGAAGTATTCCTTTCGCTTTGAAAGCGAAAGTTGAAACGGAATTGAACCGTTTACAAGAAGAGGGAATTTTAGTTCCGATTAGTTATAGCAAGTTTGCATCTCCTATCGTGCCCGTAGTTAAAAGCGATGGAAGCATTAGAATTTGCGGGGATTATAAATGTACTGTGAACCCACAATTGATTGTTGACAAATATCCCATGCCGAAGATAGAAGTTTTATTATCACAAATTTCGGGCGGAATAATATTTTCAAAAATTGATTTACGTCAAGCTTATTTACAGTTGGAACTAGACGAAGAAAGTATGGAATATACTACGATTTCTACACATTTAGGATTATTTAAATTCACTAGGCTAGTGTTTGGGATTAACAGTGCACCGGCAATATTTTGTAGAACTATAGCTTCATGTCTACAAGGTTTGAAGAAAACAGCGGTTTTCCTGGATGATATTATGGTTACAGGAGAAACGATAGAGGAACATAATGCTAATTTAAATGCAGTTCTTAATAGGTTAAAAGATTGCGGTTTGTGCGTAAATATTCAAAAGTGCAATTTTAACGCTTCATCGGTATGTTTCTTAGGGTTTGAAATCTCGAAGGAAGGGATTAAACCTATGGAAGATAAAACGAACGCAATTAGTAAAGTCGCGCAACCAAAAGATTTATCAGAGCTACGCAGTTTTTTAGGAATGGTAAATTTTTACCGATCTTTTGTGCCAAATATGTCTATGTTATTAGATCCTTTGCACAAATTATTGAAAAAAAATACGAATTTTGATTTTAATCAAGATTGCGTAAAAGTTTTTAATAAAATAAAATTAATTTTATGTGATAATCGAGTGTTAGCACATTACGATCCAAATGTTACTTTGAAGGTAGTTACGGACGCCTCAACGAAAGGTTTGGGTGCAACATTGTTACATGTGTATGAAAATAATTTACAAAGACCTATTTCTTTTGTTTCTCGTAAACTGACAGAAGCGGAAAAGAAATATTCAATTTTAGACCTCGAGGCTTGTGCAATTGTGTTTGCTTTTAAGAAGTTTTTCGAGTACATTTACGGAAGGGAATTCATTCTAGAAATAGATAATGAACCTTTATGTAGAATTTTTGGTGAAAAAAAAGGAATTCCTGTTTTAACTTGTAATAGATTACAACGTTATGGTGTAATTCTCTCATCTTTCAATTATAAAGTTCAATACGTAAAATCAACATTAAATTGTTCGGATTACTTATCTCGCGTACCTGTAGGAGATCCTGTTGAGGAAAATAATAACTTTGATTCAAGAATTTTGTGTTTATTCAAAAATAATAGCGAGATGCCAATAGATGTTGAGGAAGTTAAAGCAGAATCTAATACGGATAAATTATTATTAGAGATAAAAAATTATCTTAGAACAGGGTGGCCAAATAAAGTCAATAAGGATGATTGCAAATGGATTTATTGGATAAAAAGGAACGATTTATCAATAATTGATGATTGTATTTTCTGGAACCATAGGTTAGTAATTCCAATAAGTTTAAGGGATAAGATATTAAGCTTATTGCATAGATCTCATCTAGGGATTGCCAAGATGAAAGGGCTAGCTAGAGGCTATTTTTGGTGGCCAGGGATTGACAGTCAAATTGAATTTTTAGTTAGAGAGTGCGGAATTTGTGCGGAAATTCAACCATCACAACCCAAGAGTGAGTTAACTCCATGGCCGATAACGGAAGAAATTTGGAGTAGGGTTCATATAGATTACGTAGGGCCTATCGGAAATAAATATTTTTTGGTAATCATAGATTCAACCTCAAAATGGTTGGATTGCGTGGAAGTAAATTCACCTAACTCAGATAATACCATTAAAATCTTAAAGAGATTATTCAGTTATTTCGGTAGTGTACAAACCTTAGTTTCTGATAATGGAGCAGCATTCATGTCAGCAGACTTTAAACAGTTTTGCGAGAGAAATGGCATTAAACATTTAACAACACCTATAAATCATCCTCAATCAAATGGATTGGCAGAGAATGCAGTCAAAACGTGTAAAAATTTTTTAAAGAAAATATTGTTAGAAAAAAAATTTCAGTCAGGTTATAATGAGAAGTTAGAATGTTTTCTCATAGATTATAGGAATGCACCACACTGTACAACAGGGTTAGAGCCAGCAGTTGTAATGTTTGGTAGAAGGTTAAGGTCAAATTTGAATAATTTTATACCTAAAGGGGGGAAGGTAAAGGAAAATGTGATTGATAAAGATACCAAAATGAAAATGTCATAATGTCAGGAAAATCAGAAATTCTATTATAAAAGGAATAACAAAGTATCTACGAATTTTAAGATTAATCAGAAAGTTATGGTTAGGGATTTTAGAGACCAAAACAATGATAAGTGGGTACCAGGGAAAGTACATAAACGTTTGGGAAATAAACTATATTTAATTGAGGTTAAATTGAATGATAAAATCATGTACTGGAAAAGACATTTTGATCAATTATCCAAACTGTGTGTATCATGGGAAAAGAACCCTAGTATTTTAATCCCTGAGTCTGAGACGAGGAGGCTATCGTTCGATGAGTACGATGTCTCCGACTTTGTTTCGGATGACAATCTAACGGGTGACCCTCTTTTTCCTTCCAGCTCCAGTGAACCCGTGGCGTCAACGTCGGGGAACTGGAAGGAGCGCCTTCGACCAAGGACAGAGAAATCAAAATAAGCAGCAGTCAACTCTCCGAATCAACATGGTTATAAATAAAAAAGAAAATGTTGTAAAATAATAATTAAATATGTGTATGTATGTTTTATAATTATTATTATGATAATCATGTTGTGTTACTGTCTGCTGATTTAAGTGTGGAGGGATGTGGTGAACGTATGTCTGTCGGTATGAAAGAGACAGGCATATCTGAGTGAGACAGCATGACCGAGACGTATAAAAAGGCGTGTCTGTTGTAACTCGTCCTCTCTTTGCAATAACATCACGAATACTGTACATTAGTAATAACACTAAATAAACCAAATAGTATGGAGTATCCAAACGACTATTATTTACATCTTATCTGAGTGATCGACACGACAGATCACCACACTAACCAAAAACAATTTATTGAGTTCATTGAACCCTAGTTACGGACATACAGACATTAGTATTAAAAAGAAATCATCCGAAACTTGTTAATATATTAATTTATGGCCAAAGACAAACCAGTTTGAATTAACTCCAGCTATAAGTTTCCGAATCCAATGAATCTTGTAGAGTCAACGGGTACTAAAATAGAATAATATTATTGTTAGGATTCTGCTTAAAAGTCACTAGAGTAGTATGTCAACTAATCTAAAGTGGAAATAAAATGAGTGCAATATAAGAATTATTTATGCAACTTAATCAAAAAAGCCATAACTAACTACGAACGTAGAATATAATTTAGTGTGCAATGTGATATAATCATTTGAACAAATGTTTTCTTAAGTCGTAGCGCAGAGCTTGACCCAAAAACGCAAGGCATTATGCAAATGTGCATTTATCTGACTTGGCCGCAACACGCACATAATATGACTAGGCATTAGGATGGGCCATCTATCAAAATGTTTGCAAAACATTTTATTTTATTTTAGTAATATCTTCTCCCAGCCGTGTGGAGCCAATGAGACTATGGCATCCCAAATTGGGGCATACTGTGAGGCTGAAGGTGTTGAGAAGGGATACGAAATAGTGGAGAGAATATGAGGAAGTACATGGTCAACAAACATTGATTAATCCATTTCAAGCAAAGTGTCGATTTCGAATGGTCGTCTCTCACCAGGGCAATACTTGAAATATCTAGGACTTTGGAAGGTGCTGCCAATATTTAACGGTATATAATTTTAAATGAAAAGAATGTAAAATAACACCCGTGACCTTTGAATTCGTTGCCAAGAATCGTAAACACTCAAAATGCAGGCCGTCTAGTGATAACTTTTAAGTTGTCCTGGGTCGATCTTAAATAAACACATCATTGAAACCCGCTCACGAGCCTTCAAAATGCGACCAGGTTATTTATTTGTCAGCACCCGGGTCTCGCAACCTACTCTTTCGACAAGGGTGCTTCGCAACCCGCTCTCGGTTGCCAGCGTGGCGAGGTGATCGCCCATAGATTGGCACCTCGCGAACCGGATGCCGGTTTCTGGCTACCGGTGTGGGTTGCGTGGAGCAAAACCGTGGAAAATGTGTAAGAAATTAAAGTTATTGCATTTGAGTTACCAAATTGCTAAAACCTGAATGTAGTGTAAAAAAATGTTCGACACTTGCTCGAAATAATAAACAAAAAACCTTGATTAAACAGCCCACCCTACTAGTTAGTAAGTACCTACCGCTGCAGATTGCACTGCACCAGTACACATGCACGGGGCGGTATCACCTTGCCCCCGCCCTAAAAACACCCTAACAGAGCCATTTAAAGTGAAACGCGAGCATTCAGAGTATAATGCCGCCATTCCATGAGCCGGTTGTCGCCACATTAGGCCGAGGAGCACATGACTTTGGACCTTGTGCCGAATGTTAATGGTACATTGGATTGAACCGTTTGACATACTTTGAAGCACAATTAGAATAAAAAATGAAAAAAAATAATTTATGACCGTAAAAAACACAAATAAAATGAAATATAATTAATATCTTGAATTGTTCTCTCGTAAGTGAGAACATGTATTAGAAACCACAAAATAAAGTATAAATATTTTAAAATTCATCACTAAAGTAGGCAGAGAGGATGTGCCGACAAATAACTAGTCCTGATACATACTCCATGCTTCAATCACATTTATAAAATCTAACATACGTCCTATTCTGTTATTCTGAGTTTTGACGTGACCCGACTCAAGTACTTGTTTCACATGATTGAGATTCTGCACAAAACGTATGTTCTTCATAACAATAATGCTGTAGCTCTTTCTAACATACAGAAATATTTAAAAAAATGTTTTAACTACCCATGGTCCGGCTTGCCCGTAGTTTTTTGTTCACACTTATTCATTTATATTTGTATTCTTATTCTTATTCATTTATTTGTACTTTTTTGTATTATATTTTTTTGTATATACTATATTTATTTACGAGTGCATTCTTTCAGAGCACTTCTCCGCCACCACATGGGAAGCTTATGGCGCAGACAACGCCAATCGAACTATACAATCATCACTCCCATGGTTGCCTGGATGGAGTCCCCCCCGATGACCCCTGGAGACGGGAGACGGTCAAATATCCTCCTAAATTTTATTTTTTTTTAAATTTATTTTATGTGCCTATCTATGCATTATTTATTTTGAATAATTTATTTTTCTTAGTATTTGTGTGATATATTTTTTTGTTATTTCAAAATATGGATTGTAATGCATTGTACTGGATACATTCTAGAATAGACTATTATTATTATTATTATAACTGTTCCAATAAAGTACTAAAGTAGTATTAAAGTACTTTTGAAAAAACCATCTACATTCCCTTCAGCAACATGTTAAAATATTTTCAAATGCCACAAATTAAAGATTTAAAATCAATAAAATAGATTCAATATTACCAGTATTTCAAAAACAATAAATAAAACAATTAAAACCTTATTCATCATGAAGACTCAAATATAACATCCAAATTCCTCTCCTCTCTCTTTCCTGTCCTCTGCCAGTTGCTTGACTCAATGCCATACATTATTGTAGTTCGTACATATTGGTTTAAATTAAAACTACATTGCTTCAATTATTTCATTGTACAGTTTTGGAAAACGTAGGCGAGGCTAAACGTTAAGGCCGTTAACTGTCTGCCAGCAACGTATTTTGATATACTTTTACTGGCCAAACTGAGGACTACAACATTAAGAAACTCATAGTTACTGGCAAAGTGTTTTGCGGGAGAAGCAGAGGAAAGTCACCAATGCGCTGGTGTGACCAAGTGTCCCTGGCTCTCCACGCAGCACATATCGCGATAAGTGGAGGAGCCTGATTAAAGTGGGAGCTGACTTCAGCGACGAGGATCGGACTTAAAAAGAAGAAGACGAGGGGTGCGTTGGACGCCAAAATTTGCTATATTCAAGAGTAGTTAGTTTATCTACCATTTTTCTATAATTTATTCTCATTTCATGTTAAATGCTGTGTGATATGTTTTTTATTCAATAATCGTCTGTAAAAGGACGTATTAAATAAATTATACAGTTTTTTGTCAATTTTGCGAGTGCAGTGCAGTGTACAAAGCACCTTGCTCGTGCTTTATTTCCCATGAAATGAAAGAGCAGAGACGATTTCAAGCATTTTTCAGTTCCCGGGAAGCAGATGTTGGTGTGCATAGCGGGAACAGAACTCCGCTGAAAAGCGAAGCCTCTTGACCCCGTTTCAGGCAAACGGAAGCTCAGCGTGTGTGGAACTCGGCCTGTACTAAATAAATAACCTGAAAACTGCCTTCATTCACACGATCTTTTTCATAATGTTTCGTTTTAGTCTACTTGTTGATAATTAAATTTTTTAAATATGTTAATTAAATCGCACAGTCCCAATATAATACTCTCTACCATCTGGAGTCATTGTGACAATGGCATTCCTAATTGGTGTATGTTGTGAGGCTGAGGGTAGTGAGTATATGAAGTGAGTGTATGAAGTAAGTGTATGAAGTGAGTATATGAAGAGAGTATATGAAGTGATTATATGAAGTGAGTAGATGAAGTGAGTATATGAAGTGAGTATATGAAGTGAGTATATGAAGTGAGTATATGAAGTGAGTATATGAAGTGAGTATATGAAGTGCGAATATGAAGTGAGTATATGAAGTGAGTTTATGAATTGAGTATATATGTGAGTAGGTGAATAAGATGTAAAATAAGACGATGGGGGAGTACATGGCTATTTAGATCTGGTCATCAAACGCGGTTAAAGTCATTCCAAGAAACGTTTCAATTATGTATGGTGGTATTTCATCAATACTATATTCGGGGTATATAATATTGCAAATAATACATAAAAATATTATTATTTGTAATTAATTGATCGTAGGACAATAGAAAATAATTACATACATTTTATTGAAGACGAATATAGTACTAAAAAATTTAATGAAACTGGGAATTGAACCCAGGATCTCTCGCCACTATACAAATAAATTAATATTTATTATTTGTATTCATAGGTGGCCCAAAGAAATAAAAATCGGATACGTTTATCCGAGACCGATTACAAACAAATTCTTTAAAACTTTGTAATCGTTCAAAAAGATAGCCGCCAAAAATATGGGAAAAATTAATTGAGGATAATATTGTTAATTCTGAATATAAAATATGAAATAGACAGAAAGGAAATAAATAATTAGGTATCAATGGCTGAGTAATTAGAAGCGTTGTCCCGGTAAAACAGAGATCTTGGGATTTATTCCCAGTTAAGACCGTTATGTTATCATTTTTATGTGTCTTGTTCTGTTTCATGTATCGCTTAGATTTCCTTAGTAGTATCTTCTTCTTGAATAATATATAACATTGATGGGTATAACCTTCAAAAGTAAAAAAAAAAAGAAAAGATATTCCAATAAAAATTAAATAAATTTGCGTTCAGCCCTCCATTTATTACCAATATTAATCCTTCATTCAAAATATTTGTCAGCCTTCTCTCTCTCTCTCTCTCAGCCGTCTCTCGTGAACATACTTGCAAATACACAAAACTATCCACCTTCTCCAAGTATTCATCTTTCACAACTATATTGCACACTGCTTTCGTACTCTCTCTTTCTGTTTCATGACGCTGAATTGTTTTAACGCTTTTTCCGCTCCAACCAATAAGGAGGCTAGGATTCAAATTTTACTGGTTGGAATCTGCGCAGTGTTGCATTGAGTTGAATCTAGCCGCCAACGAAAACGTCATTTAATGACAGTTGACCGAAACACCGTACCGATAAAACAACCGATGTGTCAATTCGAATTTTAGCCGAAGTTATAATTAGCTCAATCTTATACGAGTGCCTGTGAATTCCTCCACCATACGAACGCTACCAAAAGAACCATATCATCGAACATCACAACCATAGACATATGAATATTAGTAGACCTGCCCTAAGTGATTAAAAGCGTATTATCCCCACTCCCCATACCGGTTCCATTGGAACCGGCTGTGCTCGCGTATGACCTCAAGTGAAATTTGAAAACGTGACGTCATCATTCTTGTGCGAACTATGGTCGAGGTATCATCGGTTCATTTTACGAAATAACACGGCAAAATGTTGACTTGTACTATGCAAACTTGTAAAAATAGATGTGAAAAAGAGAATAAACCCAATTGTCGTATTACATTCCATATATAAGCATTATTTTACTTTATTTTAAGCATATTCACATCGTATAATATAGATCAGTTTTAGAAACATATTATACTATCACATCGAGAAACGTCTGGACGCGAAACACAAAGCTGGTTGGTTGCTGGGAAGTAAATTATGAACATTTATAAAAGTGTCTTAACTAAATACTTAAACGAAATATTCGACTCTGAAAATGGAACCGAATTTTTTTGCCGAATTTGGACTTCGCAAATTTGTTCATAACGTGGCGAGTAATTTGCGCTCCCATGTAAAAATGTCTATTCATTCAAAAGCACGTTTTACTTTTAAGAAGTAAATGGTGATATTATAATGCGAGATGCCTATTTACTGTCAGATTGATTTATTGACGAATCACAGTCAGCCTTACTCCCTTCGTTCTTCAACAGTTGATTTTACCCCTCACCATTATCTTCTCGTCTATTAATTCCTATGTCTGTGATCACAACCAACTCTTCCGTAATTCATTTTTGGTTCAGCGAACAGAACGTTAATTTACATAGGCACATACCTGCCTAGATTATAACCATTAAAATCTAACTCATGTGTCGATAGTCGACGCGAATATCGCACACTTTCAAACACCATGACTTTAGACTTACTTACATTCATCATTAACTCATTCTTCATTGATAGACTATAGATTATCCATTTTGTTAGTATTTTGTTAGTAATCAGCACCGTATCATCAGCATATAACAGGCAATTTATTACCCAAACAAGCTTTTCACTAGATGGTTAACATTGACTTAGTTATTATGATACTTACCTGCCTGAAGAAAGATATGTCATTGAGATGGTGACGTTTTTTTGAATAAATTGTGTAATTCCTCATTTCAAATTTAAAAAATATATATTTTTTGCAAAAACTTAATGAGTTAAACTTCAAATTGTAATATTGAATTATTGAAGACAATATTAGCCTAAACGAAAATTTGAAACAAAAAATTTAAAAAAGATACGGTCACATCTAGGACTTGAACTTAGAACCCTTGCCTTTCTGGGGCATCTCTCTAACAACTGAGCTAATGGGACCCTATCTCCTTCGGTCATATTTAACTGTATCATACTTCGAATAAGAACTACCAATATTGTCTTCTCACCGTACATTTTTATTTTATGAACGTATCTTTTTCTGATTTTTCTGTTTCCAATTTTTGTTCAGGAATCGCTAATATTGCCTTCAATAATTACAAAAAATGTTGTATAAAATATAATAATATAGTTTTTAATTAATTTAATGTAATTAAATAATAATTAAGTACCAACCTATTTACAAATCTTAACGTTTCAGAGAAAAAAAAATTGTTTTGTTTATTCAAATAACAAAGAAATTTAAATATCCTTCCACAGAACTTCTTGTTAGTAATTACTCGTATAAGACAATCGAATGGATAGATATATCAAAACTTTGAAAAATTGAAAAATGCACTGTCCTACATATTCGAAAAACTAACCATAAGCGCGCGTACAAAATTAAATGGAACCCCGCTAATGGACCCAGGAGTTATCATATCACAGGGCTTGAAATGAGAACCTCATTTCGCAGGGATTTTCAAAAGAGTAAACTCGATAACAGGAAAGTCTTTCTCGACCTAACACCAGATTTCAAATTGTTAAACAATACAAAACATATGCGTGACTTTTCCTGAAGTATGCTTTCCAAAGATAGATTCCATACTTTGCGAAAAATATAGATCTAATAGATTGAGGATTTACAAAAATACCAAGAGCTTTAAAAAACCGGCAATAGGATGATAGACTTAAATAACTAAGATTACCAACGTTGAAAGAAAGATGAGAAAGGGTGACTTTCAAAATTTTATCTCGACATTATTGTTACCCTGGCATTAAAGAAATCATAAATCTCCGTGGACAGTCAAAACAAAATTAACAAGAAACTTTTGTATATAATCCTAGGAAGCACTTAATACCTTGTAAATTTAGTAGTAATTGCATGGAACAAACTTCCAGAACATGTCCTCTATGCTTTTTTATGTGAGACAAGAGTCCCAATGGCTCCCAAGCGTCTCAAGCCAGTGAGACTACGGAATCCCCGATTGGGGTATGTTGTAAGGCTGAAGGAGATGGGGGAGAGGAAGGTAGGGGATTATCAGGCTATTTAAATCTGGTCACCAAATACGGCTAAAGCCAATTCAAGAAACGCTTCTATTCTGAATGGTGGTCTTATACCAGCCCGATACTGAGAGCATTTTCAATTCTGGAACGTTCCGCAAGAATAATATATATTATTTTAAATGTATATAAAATTTATAAAAGTTCAAATAAAATTTAACTTCCAATTGCTAGTCGAAATCTTTATACGGATATAAATCAATTTAAAACTCGATTCGATTCGGATTCCTACATGGAATTTTTAAAATTTAAAACAACTCCATTATTGTAAAACTATTATTGTATTTCTTGGGCATTAACTATGTATACCTTGGGCATTAACAATTTCTAGACATTTTTGTTTTGCTGAGTTTTATTTTTTTTTTAAATTTAAGTAACAAATGTACATTGAAAAATAAAACTCAATAAAACAAAAATTGTTAAACTTATTGTGGAATCAGACACCTCTAGTGCATCAGCAGAATGTTAACTATAAACTTGAAAAACTCGAAAATATAAACTCAATTTCTGATGTTTAAAATATTACTGCGAGATAAATTACGTCGACCTAGAATCTTCAAAAGATAGAAATAGCTGTCTTAATTTTATGACGCAAAAACTCACTCTAAGAGAGTTTTTGCTATACAAGAACAAAGATTTTCTGCTTTCGTTGCTGAGATATCTCTGCGGAAGAAATATGCTTTTATTATAAAATTCCTCGAGTAAGCTTTTTTACGAATTTCACAAGACTGTAAAAGATATCGCTGCTATCAAAATGATATAAAGGTTATCAAACCTAACATCTCTCACTTAGGGGTGAAAAGGAAGCATTGAGGAAAAATGAAGATTTGACTTAATGGGGTTAACCTCCAATTCTACGCTTCTACCGACCATATCGCATGCAATCAGCTCCTGGAAAATATTACCACAGGTAAGAAAGTAGATAGATGAGCTGGTAAAAAAAATCATTGACGAATAAATATAGATTGTAAAAATAAAATAAATGAAACAATAATAGTAAAACGTAAAATAAAATAAAATATAAACTAGAACAACGCTAAATATAAGATAATTCACTAAAACTACATTACCAACGTTATTATAATTGGTAGAATTCAACAAAGTGCTGGTATAGAAAACGCTTAGTTCTATAAATGGTGTTATTAAATATGGTGACCGGATAAATCATCAAAATGATAATTCATCACATCTTTAAAAAGTTATATAAAGTCATGGAAAGTGATGTAACAAAAACTTTAGTAACTGGGTTAAGTAGGTTAGGTTAGGTTTAAATTTTTTTTTATCGTTTCTAGTGACTTTATATCACTTTTTAAAAGTGTGTTGAATTGTTTTTGCGTTGATTTATCATGGAACCCTTTTCAGTTCGCAATGTGCTTAACTTAGTAATGTAGTGGTACGTCACTACTTGATTCGAACGTCATTTTAGAAATTAAGCCCGTTCGTCCAACCGATCGCAGGGCAGCCATCAGAAAAAATCTCAACAAAACAATAATCGAGCACTACCCTGGCAATCTAAACTTGCACAATTCTTTAACGTTACACACTGTGACCTACACAACATCTTTCATTTCGTGCCTCCTGGCCAGATCCCCAAAGTAATGTAAAATCAGCTAAGGTATCTTTTTACTATCAAAAAGTAACACTCCACTGATATGGTTTGTTCCATATTTTTCAATTTCAAAATTATCAAAAATAACTAGCTGAATACCTGGCGTTGCCCGGGCTTAACACAGATTTTTTTTAAAATCAGAATTTGAATGTGACTTTCCTCTTGTTTTTATTTTATTTTATTTTACCTATTGTTTAATAGTAACTATATTTCATAATGTCTAGTAAATTTGTCTATAACTCAACCAATAAAATATTTTCACTGATGTATCCTTATTTAGTGAATATAAAAGATAAAAGAGTTAAGTTAGTCATTGTTTTGAAAATATGACTAACTAGGCTCATATTATGCGGTTGTTAATGGTATGCAAAATAACCTACTTACTAATTCGTGCTTACATTTTATAGTTTCTCTCAGATTATGACAATCATCACAATGATAATTCATCACATTTTTAAAAAGTTACATAAAGTCATGGAAAGTGTAGAAACAAAAACTTTATTAACTAGGTTAAGTAGGTTAAGTTAAGTTAGGTTAAAAAAAATTTTTTTCATCGTTTCTAATAACTTTATATCACTTTTTAAAAGTGTGTAAAATTGAGTTATCATGGAACCATGACAATCATCACAGTGAGCCACTATATATCCACTAACAAATTAAAGATTCTTAAATTCCTGGCGTTTTAATTTCTCATTGGAATTCGTGTGTATCTAGCACGGTCGATCGATGAAGGTTTTATCGATGTCGTCGTTCCGAATCACGACTGCAGATCGCCAATGAACAGACAACTTAATTTATTATACTTGAACTTGTAAGTTAGAAATTTGCAGTCGTGCTCGAGAAAGATGACAAGTTTTCAACATTATCGATCAATTCTTTCTCAATCGTCCGTGATAGATACCTTGAATAATAACATTTTTCAATCGGTTGTGGGTCAGTTACCTAACTGTTTGCAGGTTTATTACGAAATATTTTTTACCATGCGAGCTCGTGAAATTTCAAAACTCTTTTTTTATTATTGTGCATACAAAAAAAATGAATTTTGGAATAACAGAAAAATGTTCCCATTTTTTTAGATTCAATTTTCAAAGAATTTTTACAAAATGGATACCGTTTTTTTGTATTCACGCTAACAAAACAAGCGGATTGAAATCTCATGTGAATACGGATAGTAACAAACAACTAATACCTGATAAACCTGTAAACGGCAAAATTATGAACATGCGAACGTAGCGAAATCTCTGTTAGGCGGCACCTTCAATGGGCTCTATAGGACGTGCGTCCTTGTTGAAAATCATTGAATGAAAGGAAAAGTCCACATTTTGAAAGCGGGACCTTTAGCTGAAGTGTGCCAGAAGGGAGAGTCATATTTATTTTAGCCCTGAATCTGCATATCCCGCGCTCAGTAAATATAACCCGCCCCACGAAGAGCAGGGTTGAAACACAAGCATATAAATATTGGCTTAGATGTTTTCAATCTGATTCCTACGGTGAATATTTTCAAGTGTTTTATACTTATTTTATTTCATATTATAATATTTTATTTGCCTTTCTGATAAATGAGAAATTATATCATAAGCATAATGTTCATTAATATAAAGATGAGTACGGCGTGTTATCTCGTAATGTTGTAATAAGTCAATAATACCGAATAATAATTCGTTCTGATTCACTGATGGCCAAGATAAATCTGAATCATATTGTCACGGAAATTTCGAGATACAAATTATTAAAAATTCAGGATTTATAGAAGATATTAAAGAAGGGCGTTCCCTTCACTAGAATCCAGGAGATTCATACGTCTGTGCCGAATCAAGTCATTTATGCTGTCGATTGGCCTAAGGCGATGCCATACGTAGTATTGCAAAATCATGTGTTTTTGGTTTGAAAATTTGGTGGCCTAGAAATGTTTCAGATGCTTCAATTAAATACTGCGAGTAGAATACATCTTGGCCTTTGAAACAATTGAGTATTTTTTAGATAAGTCTTTTTATAAGCCCAGAAAAAAATAATGTATAAGGCCTATGAAAGCTACTTTAAAGTTCAAAATCTACTAACGAACCCATTTTCGGTTACGATTTTATTGTATAATGTGGCTAATTAAGTTATTTATAAAACGATCGAAAAAAAATTTAATATTTATGCCTGAACATCCACAAAATAAAATAAAAGGCACTTTTTGGCAATGTTTTTTTCTTGCATAAATCGAAACAGACGGATGGTGTTAAGCGGGAATTTAAACCTTATCGCCATCTACGTAAGGGTTGTTATTGATAGCGGCTCAATTTTAAATATTACGCGACGTATTGCATCGCCTTAATTACAACAGTACCTCCTTTTGTCCTTCACCGGTTATCCTCAGCCATACGAAGAAGAAAAATTGGAGACAAGCAGCTTTTCTCATACCTCTTGTAGAAAAGAGAATGACAGCAGTAATACTATTTCATTGTTCATTCGTGTCATACTCGTTGCTTTCTTTTTATAATTAAAAATACTCCAATACATATCCTCAAAGTTGATAGATAATAAATTCCTACCTATATTGTTAGTACACAGACTACCGTTTCGATCCGACTTTGAAAGACCAAAATTAACCTCTACAGAATACTGAGAAACGGGGGTAACAGGAATGTGACAGATTTAAATCCACTCAACTGCAACAAGTGATCGATCCATTCGTACCTGGAAAACTACTCTGCAATACCTTGGGATCTCGTTACAGAGTTAACCCGTAATTGTGGTATTGTGATCATGGTTTTGTATCAAAATATATCCCGGGAAGTAGAGTGCAAAGCTAAATAATAATTATAGGGATGGATTAAATATGCAATTCAGAAATAGATGAGAATATGACAGTAAAAAAATAAATCTAACTTAAATGCAGTTAAAATAATGCTGAATATTCGCTTGTGGCTGGGATTTGATACGAACTATTTAAGGACAGTTCTGAAGACATATTTAAGAACTAAAGTTTTTTTTAAATTGTATTAGTTCTTATACGTACCGAAATGATAGATACCAATACAATTGATTCCAGACTCAGCCGAATCGATGTTAAACATATAAAATCCAGCCCTTATCATGGGTTAAGGGGTGTGAGGTAGTAATATCACCTAGGGCCCGTGTGTACAGAGCCGAGAGCCCCTACAGAAAGGTTGGCGAGGCCTTAACTCTTTGATATAGCCACCAGAGATTTGTTTGCCAGGAGTTGTCAAGAGTGTCGCATCTTCAGCGGGGACAAGAAAAAGCAGTGTTGCTGTGGGAGAATCAGAAAAAACATCAAATTTATTGTTCTGAACGTTAAAGAAGATATTATATGACTATTTTTGATACTATTATTTGACTGGCACGTTCTTTTTGGTGTGGGTAAGAATTTATTTTTACACATGGCACGATCAAATGAACCAAATACTTGACTAGCGCCATTCAAGATACGGCATGGTTATTAATTAATTAGAGGTATTAGCGGTTTGGATGATAGCGAAAATACAAACATCATTTAAAATGTAAATATTGAATGAAATAACTCAATCTACCCATATTATATTTATAACTAGATGATTTAATTTTCTTCTTTTTTTTAAGTGAACACCGCACAAGAAACCCAATTTCTCCCAAGCTTCCAGAACCAGTCGGACTATGGTATCCCCAATAGTGGTATAGTTTTGAGGCTGAGAGGTGTAGGGAAGAGAAGACGATGTTGGAGAAGTACCTGGCTATTTAGACGTGATTACCAAATACGGCTAAAGTCAAGTAAAATATCGTTGCTCTAGCCGAAAGCGACGATTTGTTTAAAATTTTTTGATATATAGGATAACAGGATGGAAGGTGGTTGGATTTTTAGATTTCTTCTAAAAAAATCGAAGAAAGGGGATTAGGGAGGGTAATAGATGAAGTCCCGGACGCCCGAGGAAGACATGGCACGATCAAGTGAAATAATAATACTGATGTTTGTCAAAATCAGGCGTTCGTGATAAACAAAGAAAGGGGTGTCAGGAGAATGCATAACGTGGAAGTGTCATGTCTTTGCAATCATATTTTTTCCAATTTTAAAATGCACCCAGTTTTCAGATACACTAGAATTCATAACTTCAAAACCTAATTCGTAACCCCGATCAACGCCGGATACAAATCAGCTAATTATATATAAAATACTTTTCCAACTAATATAACAATAAGACAAGAAGGGTAAATGTTATGAGTTATAATTATGAGTCATCTTGTTTTATCAGAGGTATATTGTGTCAAGAAAGAATTTTTATTTTCTTGGTAGTTAAACTATATAAATATTTATATATTTAATTTGGCTAAGTAAACACGAAGATGAGGAAATCAATAAAATTATGAACTGAACAAATGTGAAGACAATTTTTTAAATTTTTTTTGTAGAAATTAACAAGGAAATCACGATCTACACCTATACCAAAACCTACAGTCCGCCTCGGAACAGGAATACCTAGTGAGGAGGACTGCGAATAATATACTTAACTTTGTAATTAAAATTGTCGTTAATAAAAAAAAAATAAAAATTTATGTACGAACTGATAAAATTTTTAGTGTCGATTTTCCAAACATGAACAAATAAATATTTTTTTAATCTGAATACCGGTCAAGAAGTCCAACTGTCTAGAGCCAGTGGGATTATGGTATCCCCGCATTGGGTATGATATGTGGTTGAAGGGAGTGGGGAGCAAAAGTAAATTGCGGATAAAGAGGAAGGTTGAGTTGCGTAAAAAAACAATATGTATACTCCATAAGAGTCTAAAGTGCTCCCTACCGTCTGGGGTCAGTAAGACTATGTCACCCCCATCGAGGTAATGAGGAGGGGAAGGAGATGGAAAGAGAAAAGTTGAGAAGTACCTGGCTTATCAGATCTAATCACCAAATACGGCTAATAAACAGAGAAAAATGATTACGGCTTTTTAAATCAAGATACCGTGTGAATGTATATGTGACTGAATAACTATTGTCAGTTACAAAATTAGTCATTCAGAATATATCTGTATATCTGTTCACGCTGGTGACCTTGTCCGAATAAATATAATGGACGAGATGCGATTATATTATTATTTTTAAGAACACGTGTTCCGACTTCCTCATAACATATACGTGCTTTAGCGATGGTTTGTTATGAAATTTGTTATAGACCTCTAATCCTGTTTTCAATCCAGATTTATTTCAGATCCAATCCATACAATATTTCGCATGTTTCTCCACGTACCATTTTCGAGCAACGTTTAAATTCTGAATGGTGGTTTTTCACAAAGGCGAACTGAGAGTAGAAGTAAAATTTACTTAAGCACGCTGGGATTTGAACCCGCAACATCAGGATTCGTAGTCAAAAACCTTACCCCTCGACCGCGGAGGCCGTCATAGTAAAAATATTTTATAATATTATGAAACAAAAACTACCTTATTAGGCAGTTAACAAAATTATTAATTAACTATGACAAGTTTATTTTTTTTATTTATTGATTTTATTTTAGTAATTTGTACATTTAAGATTACAAATGACTAATTAATTATTACATTTAAATATACTATGTTTTTTTTTCTTTCTTGATATGGCTCCTACACAACATCTTAAACTTTTCAATTCGGGCAGACTTAAGGTTTTCCGGCAGCGCGTTATAGTATTTCATCCC
The DNA here is from genome assembly GCA_026573805.1 of Hesperophylax magnus. NCBI lineage: Eukaryota > Metazoa > Arthropoda > Insecta > Trichoptera > Limnephilidae > Hesperophylax > Hesperophylax magnus. The sequence continues at coordinate 2,565,529 of JAIUSX010000141.1, read as the reverse complement.
TTTATAAAATATACTATTCTGGGTATTCGCTTTGTCCTTCTTTGGTAGCCTGATTTCATTGCACGTCCCAGTTTTATGTTTGTGTATGTCCTTGTTGTATACAATTTTATTCGAAAATATTTGGGTAGCAGGTTGTTTACTATTTTGTGTAAAAATATCATCGTGTTCAAGGTCAACATCTGTTTCACCGTTAGCCAATTTAGTTCGTTTAACATTTTATTTACTTTTGAATATCTATTTCGTCTGAGTATTGTTCTCATTGCCCTATTTTGGAGAATTTGAAATTTATTTTGCTCTCGGTCGTTACACAGGAAAAGGATAGTTGAGCAGTAATTAAAATGTGGAGCAATAATGGAGTTATAAATGGTGATTGCAGTTTTTTCGGACAGTTTTTGGCGAATTCTTCCCAAAAAAGATATCTTTTTTCCAATTTTCTTTTGGGTATATTCCGCATGTTTGTTAAAGTTGAGTTTGGAATCTATTATAACTCCTAAGAATTTTATATCGGTAACATTTTCAATAACAAGTTAATTAACAACTTGGACAAATTAAATTAAAAATTGTCGTCTCTAACAAAGGAAAAAATATTTCATTTAAATGAAATGAAGCCACAAAGATTTCCAGAAAATAAAAATATTTCAAAATCTCTATCATCCAACAGATTGCCTCGACTGATTTCAATTATCATCAAATGAATATGTCATGTGTCTTACTGCTTATTACGTTATAGTATAAATGCTTTACCCACGCAAGTAACTTGAGTGACGTTTAACTCAACTTATAACTGTTCAACCGAGTTGACAAATGACTTTGTATCTCAGTTCGGAAGTCCCTTATCTTCCGTCTCGTCTCGTACTCATACTCGTTTCGGTTTCCTAGAAACTGCTTGTAACTTGTAACATGACCAGGCGACAAGCCGGTGTTGTAATATCCGGGAAAATTTCCTTGGATATGGGGAAAAATATCATAATAAAATATCTGAAAAAGCTATCCATGGAATTTTTTGTTACAAAAACATTTACTTACTTCTGCAAAGAAATTAAATTGAAAATTGTTGCATTGACAAAACAAAACATGGTAATCTTATAAACTTACGTCCTCTTTGTAATACAATAAAAACGTTATTAAGGTGGAGCTTATTGATAAACGGCGCTGTAAAAATTTACAGATTATAGATAATAATAAAAAAAATGTTAAATGGTTTTCCAATTACATAATTGTAAAGAAAGAAGACTTTAAAGAAATACAAACATTCGCTGATAAAAAAATTAAAATTGCATCAAATTATGAATATGCATATGGCAGAATATATGTATCATTTTGTACAGCATTGCTGCTTGTTCCATGTTTGTTAATAATTTAATTTTAAAATACTATATTTTAAGGTCGTCGAGCAATCATGAATTTTTATTTCGGTGACATTTATTACATCGGAAATTTAACATAAATTAAAAACTTTCTTTTGGTAAGTATTCAACCGGTTTTTACCACAGTTTGACGGATGGAAGTTGAAACAGCTATCACTATTAAACATTATAAGATTTTTATTTAATTTTATCGTTTATCGGTGTTATTAATTATTTTCGTAGATAAATGGAGTTAGTTTAACCTAACAACTCCTGCCCACCAACATCGATGAAATGTTTGATTACAGTGATATCATGGTGTTACTCTAAATCTGAAGAATTTCTGGGGGACTTGTAGGGAATTTCCGGATAAATAATTTACACCATTGAAGAGGGAAAAATGGGTATCACTTCACTGCGACAAGCACAGAAGTTGTTTGTGCGGAAGAAGACATTTGGGATTTGATAAATGAACTGCGGATACAAACGTCAAAAACACGAATTTATATTCTAAGGATTTTTTAAAGAAATTGTATTAGCTGATATCTGGTATTAGACATACAAAAGTTAATTTTATTTGATTTCAGATATTCAACCATGACAAAAAACCGACTTTGTAAGCACCACTATTTAATCAAAAAGGATCGACATGTTTGACCCTTGCACTATGCAAATCATCCAAATATTATTATTATCATTGATAACTAATAGTTTATCCTGACGAAAAAACCATTGGTTTTCATACATGTAGATATTGTCAATTTTTTTTGATTAAATAGTGGTGTATACAAAGTTATTTATTTTATTTAAATTATAATGACACCTCTAAGTGAATTTGAAATTATTAAATAAATTAAATAGTTTCATTTTATATTATACTAGCGCAGGCAAAATTAAAAAAAATATTAATGTTCGTATTTAAAAAAAAAAGAAAAATATATCTTTTTATTTGAAACAGCCGAATGTATACACTTATGTACAGGGTGGAAAGTGGTGGGGTCTCCACAAAGTATTTCGAAAATGTTGTTCTTTAAAAAAAAAAAAAATCAATGTAATTTGGCGTTAGTTTACATGACTAAGATGAAATGACTCTGTTAAAATTTTTGAAAACTATATTGATTTCTCTTAAATTCCTTAATAAACATCACCATATAATGACAGAACTTCAAATTGATTTAGTTCAATCTCTTTGTTAACAAAATTTGCAAATGTACGCCCACGCTTCCTCAAAGCCCTCAATCCTGCTCAATATAAGATACACATGCGTCCATTTTAGTCATGACTCATCGCCATAAATGAACTGCCTCGTCTATAACAATTTCCACTCCGGGTTGAAGCTTTCTTGGGATTACTTGCCAACTTACATAAACCCGAATTAACCTAAAGCTCCATTTAAGCTACGTATATTTAGATAAATCTACTTGAGTACCTGCAAGTACTTAGTTCTGAAACCTAATTTATAATAAATATATCAGCAGCTAGGCTACGGTAAATTTTCTTTTTTGTAATTAATATTTCAGAACCTTAAAGCTTTTTTGATAAGCTCTGTGAGAAAGTTGAGCTTTTACTTAAATTTTAACTTTCTCATATTTGTAACATTATATAAGTATGTATTTACTATAGACATTCAATTTGATAGACCAGTCAATCATGGAAAGGGGGACAGTTACAAGCAATTCGCATTTAATATCAATATTCAATATTTCTATTTTTGAAACTGACAATTCGTGGTGGAATTTCATTATAAAATATAGTGTGTGGCAAGCCTACGCACGACGGAAGTGAAACTTTTATTATTCTTCTCTCTCTCTTTTCATTTCATTCTCTCTTTTTTTCTGTTTATTGACATATTTATAAGTAGCATGTGATAAAAAAAATTAAAAGTTATAAAAATATGGGATTCGAACCCGGGTCCTGCATAACGAGTGTCGAACGCTCTGCCTCTAGACCGCGAGGAGAGATATTTCGCGCGATGCGGCGTTATCGGCCTTGATTAGTAATTTTAATGATTCAAAATAAAAATATTAATCAAAATACCGAGCGACTCTACCGGCTCGATTTGTAAGCTATATTTCGACCAAAATATCATATAGATATCGTAAATTAAAGTAAAATTAAATTAACAAATTTATTTATTTTTTTATTACATTATTACAAATCGTTGAAAAATAAAAATAATTAATCAAAATACCGAGCGACTCTACCGGCTCGATTTGTAAGCTATATTTCGACCAAAATATCATATAGGTACCGTTAAGTAAATTAAATTTAAATTAACAAATTTATCTAATTTTTTACTACATTATTACAAATCGTTGTTAAAAAAAATTAAAAGTTATAAAAATATGGGATTCGAACCCGGGTCCTGCAATCCTCGATTTAACGAGCTTGATTAATTTGCGTATACCTACCCGTGATACTCGTTTAAATGCTCTATATTTTGTTACCAAATCTGCCAATAATTACTTTGTAAACTCTCCAACTCAAAGGCTTCATACACTTGGAATCAAATATAGTTCAATCGATGTCTATCATTTCCAATCGGTTTCCAAATTTAAAACCAAAATATTAGAACTTTTAAATTAAAACAATAAACATCTAGCTATTGCACTTCTTATTGAATTATTTCTTCAAAATTGACAAAACAGGCTTATACCTACAAACTATCATGTTTAGATTTGCTTTTTGCTTGGTTTTATATGTCTAAAGGTTAATGTTATATTATTGCCTTACTATTCTTTATTTAGAATCTTCACAATATTTTTTTTATATAAACTATGTAAAATGGCTGACCGATCGCCCTCGATTTAGCAGGCCACTACAACAAGTCTAATGCAGTATATCTATACTACCAATAATTATTTCGTTAGCTTTCTAACTCAAAGGCTCATGTTTACTGCTGCCACTACCTAGCATTTACATTATTTATTAACTAATTTAAGTCTGTATAACTTAGGAGTAGGAATATTCTTATTTTTGTACTGTTTACTTGCTGTTATTATATGGATATGGTTATATGTATTTTTTCTATTACTTTTGTGTACTTGCAATCTTCAGAATATTACTTTTATTTTAACTATGTATGTAAAAGCCCTATGGGCGTATAAATAAATAAAAAAATAAAAAATAACGAGTGTCGAACGCTCTGCCTCTAGACCGCGGTTATTACGTATTCGACCAAAATATCATATAGTCAAAATATCTATCTATTTGATTTTCTTAAGTCATAGTTGATTGTTGATAAATAAAACATGGTTTCTATGTATCGCGTACGAAATTTCAAAACCCTATAACTCAGTTAATAGTGCCGACCCCCACCTAATTCTTTCAGATTCGGATTCCCCAGCCCTAAAATAGTCTAAATCAAGTTCAATTTCGGTTATTCGAGTGACTCCGAATTTTACCCTCAGATCGCGAAGTGCAATTTTATTAAACTTTGATCGGTTGTATCTCCCTCAATTTATTCTTCCGCGCCTTAATTCTTTTTTTAATGAGTTTCTACACACTTTTCTCATCTAGAAAGTGCATTTTTATTCAATTCCCAGAGTTTGGCGTAATCTGCATTCCTCCCGTTATTTCAATGTGCGCTCTACAGCGGTCAGTGTAAAACCGATGACGTAGTTTATTCAAAGCATTCTCAAACCGTCCTGGTGCCAAAAAAATTGTCATTTTGTCTGTCTCCAGCTCGTCGAAAGGATATCGGATTTTATGTTAGAGCATGTCCATCAACCACCACAACACGGGCATGTGCCTAGCTTGGTGGTCTTATACCTATGAAATGTAATAACCAAACACAATGAAAAAAAAAATTAGGATGTCTAAGGTATTTACCTAGGAAACATTTAATTATTCTTATGGTGCCCTCTCCTACCGAAGGATGGCTTTCACTGGAGTACCTACCTAATATGGTTGTACGTTCTTTTATCATTACAGTTTGTTACATAATTTTTTTTAAAATTAACTTTTAAAATATGAACACCGAATACAAGTAAATGTCTTCATGCACTAATATTTTTTTTAATTACAAAAATATTTTATATATTGACGATACACGATAATTTTGCAATCACTGTGCAAATTGAATTGAACTAGCTGACGTCGATCAAATATGATAATATAGGTAACTAGATTTTCGGAAATCGGATTATTCAATGCAATAACATGTTGTTCATTAACCTAGTATTTTATAAACACAATGTCCTTCAACGATGTTACGAATTTTAGCATTAAAAATTATTTCTCACTGATAAATGCTATGTGTTGGTTCGTTTGCATTGACAAATACTCTTAAATACCTATTTTCCAAAGCTCTTGGTTGTTATTAGATATTTTTAGTAATTTTTAAAATCTCCCAAAATTTATTGCATTCCGTTCTAAGCAAGAAACTGTCCGGTTTTATTGCCAAACCGGGGTATATTGCACAGATGCTAAATAAGAATCACCAATAATAAGTAACATCAGTAAAGTGTAAAATAAAACGGTCCTACGTAGGTCAACTTTCTTAATGTTTATATCATTATTTTTATTTTTTAGATAAAAATAGCAGATTTCCCTAGTATCTTGAGTAGTCTGCTAGAAGTGGTAGGTAGTTGAATACCTACTGATGAAGAGAAACTAGAACCTTATTCTGAATTATGTGATCATTGGAAGATCAAATAGTAGTTGAATTGAACTGATTAAGGAAAAATAACTGCTTTTTCAAATTCTTACAATCCCATTACTAGCTTCATCGGGAGTTATTTACCGTGTTTTAAGTTCGTTGATGGGCAATTTGGAAAATCACCGCTTCTCAGGAGATGAGAAATGGTGATACATAAAACACACGGATATTTTTAAATGAAACGATCTCTTATGCAATAAAAATGTCCCCTTTGAAGACCTGTATTTTAGCAAATGACTCTGCGCTTCTAGAAAGAGCTTTATTCTCTTTGTGGACGAATTTGAAAGTTATTTTACTGATTTTAAACCTATTTCAGCTAAGATGAATTTTTGAATAAATCAAAACTAGCAACAACAATTAAATTTCCTTTCCTCTTCGCATTATTCTATAGCAGTCAAGACAAGGGACGTCGAAATCCACTGGATTGATTCGATTGGCCTACTGACCATCAGCTACCCCCTCGCTTAAGAATCTTAACCGATGAAAAATAATGTCCGGTGTCCTGACGTAAAATATCTTACGGGGTTGAATGTTAACTTTCAGGAAATTAATTTAATGACAACACATTGTATACAATATACAAATTTAAATGTAAAAGCCTCTTTAACGGGAGTAAAAAGATAAATATAATTTTAAAGTACAGAGAAACATGAAAAGTATTTATTGTACTTAATGATATTTATTATAATATGTACTTTACTTATATATTTATTATTATATTTCTGCATTATTAAATTTCAACTTGTATTATATCCGTAAAAGTTCTACGGGCGTTCAATATTTAGATAAATAAGTAATAATGTTATTTTGCTGTATTGTCAAGCTTGTGTGAAATATTTCGAAAAGAAACAGAATAACTGAAGAATGCTTGAGAAAAGTGACAAAGAGCAACAGTGTATTTTAATATTCAGGAGCGAAACAAAATATTTTCGAGGAAATTAGAAATAGCCTTATGGTACTTATAAAATATTTATTCAAGGAGTTTGAGGTCACACTCTGACAGAATGAGATGCTACCACATATAGTCGGTACGAATAGGAGTATTGAATATTTTAGGAATCTCTTTGGAGATTAAAAAGTAAATATGGCACAAAACGTTGCTGGAAAAAGTGTTGTGGTTATATCTTAAATGCCTTCATGAATAATATTTTAAACAAATAAATATTAATTTAATCATTGAAAAAGATAATTCCCACAACTCTCAGTTCAACATAAAATTTAAAGGAAACGGTCGCAACTGGAACTCGATACCAAAACCCCTAGTTAAGTCTTATTGAGACTTGCGTCTCTACCTATAGAGCTATTTACACTTAGGACGGGTTGTTTCACAGAATTTGAACAATTCATCAAATTTCATGGTTGATTTTCAAGTGCTGTGAAGGTTTTATTAAAGTTCTGCTATTATTTAAAAAACAACTACATAAAAGATAATGAGCTCAAACCAGTTTGGATTTAAGGACAATCTCAGTACACAGGATGCGATTGCTAAATTAACATCAACAATAATGCAAAATTAGATAATGAAGAAAAGTGTCTTGGAATCTTCATTGATCTCCGTAAAGCATTTGATAGCATATCAAACTCAAAACTCACTAAGAAACTAAAACAAATTGAATTGAACGGAATAGTGCTATTATGGTTCCAGAGATACCTAAAAGAGAGATTTTAATATGTCAAAATCAATAATACCCTTAGTGAACCCAAAACCTCATCTTTTAGCGTACCGCAAGGAACTGTCATCGGTCCAATCCTTTTTATTATATATGTAAATCAAATGTTCACTCTTCCCATTGTTGGAGATATCATATCTTACGCAGACGACACTGTAGTTATCAAAAAAAGAAAATCATGGGAGAAAACAATGAGGATAGCCAATATCAATAGAGACATACTCAAAACATGGTTTGACCTAAATTGTCTCTCACTAAATACCGAGAAAACATATTTCATCCATTTCTCTTTGCAGGAAAAAAAATTTGAAAACAATATTACCATTAAAATCCATAATAACAGTGTGAAAATAAAAAAGAATGCAACAATGCAAATTGTTTACCAATAACATGCAAAAATAGTATAATGTATCTGGGTATCATAGTAGACAGACACTTAAAATGGAACGAACAAGTTCAAAATACGGCAACCAGAGTAAGAAAACTTATTTACTTATTCATTAGATTGAGAAACATCCTATCATATAGTGTGATTTAAACTATTTATTTCTCTCTTTCCCAATCTATTCTACAATATGGTATAATTGGGTGGAGGGGGGGGGGGGGACTTTCAAAACTAACCTCTTACCTGTAGAAAAGGCACAGAGGTTGATTCTAATAGTCATCCTACGTAAACCATCTATATTTCCAACACAGTTATTTAACTCTTTTAGGGTTCTCAGTCTAAATAATATATTCAAAAAGAACTCTTTGTTACAAACTCACAAAAATCATTGCAATCCTACAATAAAATTTCCAAAAATAAGTAACCGATGAAGATCACGTGGAAACTTAGAAATCCCTAAATTTAAAATGAGCGCTTCTCAACACTATTCTATTTATCAAGGTATACATTTTTTTAATGCACTCCCATATAAATAAAATCTGAAAAAAAATTATAAAACCTTTAAATTACAAATAAAACAACTTCTTGGTCAACCAAATAATAATTATAAGTTTTAATTTAATTTTTTACTTATCTTTTGATTACAGGTACATATTAGTAGTAACTGATCAAATTCAAATTTTACATACTATTTTTATTTTACTACAATTCTTAAATTAATGTTAAATGTAAATAAATATATTCTTAAATTTATTTACATTTACTTTATATCTAATTTAGTAACTGCTATTTTAGTCTATTTTCATTATTTATACCTTTGTTATCATGCTATATACATTTTGTATATAGCATGAATAAATAAAAACTTTCTTTCTTTTCTTTACCCAATGTATATTGTAATGACACTACTCCCCTACTCAAACACGAGAAACGTTTTTCTCCATTGAATTGGGTAGTTACAATATTAAGAAAACAAGTTTTTTTTAGTATAAAATATTTATATTTTAATATAAAGAAATATATTTTTAAATAAAAAAAACAAATAAAATTTTGAACCTCTTAAGAAATATATTTTTAAATAAAAAAAAAACAAATAAAATTTTGAACCTCTTAAGAAATATATTTTTAAATAAAAAAAAAACAAATAAAATTTTGAACCTCTTAAAAAAAAAATTTCAATTTGTGAAACAACTCGCTAATAATTATATAATAACAGATTTTGAAAATAGTATCTTCACAGAACTTGATCATCGTCATTGAAATTAGATTAATTTGTCAAATTCTGTAAAACAACCCGTCCTTCATTTCATTCCTACATTTTTATCAATCTCACACTTCTCTTTTTGAATTACTTGCACTGTTTTCAATTCTTTCCCATATTTTTCGCTTGTTCTCTTATTAGTATGATCTACCCAAATATTTTTACAACCTAGATGGTGTCATGGATAAACCTATTCTAATTTATTCGTATGGGACATCTTTTGATGGAATCAAAAACGGAAGTCTGAGATGATCCTAAAAATCCGGATGAGACATTCAGAAAACCGAAAAATGAAATCGATTTTCAATTTAAGGATTAAAAATATCTCGAATCAAATCCAATATCTATCAAACGACGATCGATTCCAAAACCAGTATCTATCAATCGACCATTTTCATGACGTCACAACCGACACGCCATAGATTTGTTCCGTTTTGGCAAGAATAAAAACTAAATATTTTTTAAAACGGACTGTTGTTCCTTATTGTGAATGTGGCACGGTGTAGATTATCGAGCAATCAGCATTGATGCAGCCCGCTTCATAATTTTTGCATTAGAACAGATGTAATTCAAAGGGTACATAATGCTTGGGGCCTACAACAATAATCACTTTGAATTTAAAATTCGAAAAAATATTTTACATGGGTAGTAATAAATAATTTTTTCCTTAAGGCGATGCCATACGTAGTAATGCAAAATCATGTGTTTTTGTTTTGAAAATTTGGTCGCCTAGAAATGTTTCAGATGCTTTAATTAAATACTGCAAGTAGAATACATCTTGGCCTTTGAAATAATCGAGTATTTTTTAGATAAGTCTTTTTATAAGCCCAGAAAAAAATAATGTATAGGCCTATCAAAACTCCTTTAAAGTTCAAAATCTCCTACTTACGAACCCATTTTCGGTTATGATTTTATTGTATAATGTGGCAAATTAAGTTATTTAGAAAATGATCGAAAAAAAATTAAATATTTATGCCTGAACATCCACAAAATAAAATAAAAGGCACTTTTTGGCCATGTTTTTTTCTTGCATAAATCAAAACAGGCGGATGGTGTTAAGCGGGAATTTAAACCTTATCGCCATCTACGTAAGGGTTGTTATTGATAGCGGCTCAATTAAAAATATTATACGACGTAGTGTCATCGCCTTAAACAAAAATTTTCAAATGGCTTCAACTTTTAGAAAATATAATTACGTTTCCCATTGTCTTCCCTCTCACACATTACATAGTATTTTATTTTTTAATTTTTTATTAGAAAAAACAAATCAAATGGTAGTGTTCAGTTTTTATTATTTCCTAAAACACGTACAATGCTAAAATGTTTTTCTGTAACGGGAAAAAACTCTAACAAAGCTGTGAGGTAATAAAATAAGCGTCATTATTTATTGTTTTTGTGTTTTTTTAACGTTGTTTTTAACTCCATTTATTTATTTATTTTAATTTTATTAAAATCAAATTTAATAATATAAATATTAAGTTCTGCAAGTATTTTTTTGTTTTTTGTTATTACAGCTGTTTCGGCTTTCAAAGCCATTTTCAAACTGTGGTTTTAGCCACGTTTAGACGTCTTATTAATATGATTTTATTTTACCCCCTCCCAATTTAAAATGATTTACTACCGGTTAAACCGATTTACTGATAAAATAATTGTGACAATAGATTTCACAATCAGTGGGGGTATTTTGAAGTCTGTTTTCCCCACATCAATATTATCTAAATCGTTTAAAAATGATGTAGCAGTTATTAATTTATTTAAATGTGATATATTGTTAAGGTTTTGTAAACATACTTAGAAGTGGGGAATAAATCATTTTCCTTACTTTATTCATTAATGTTATATTACGGTCATTGGTTCTCGATTTCTCGATATATTCAAATTTCAATAAAAGAACCAATGACCCTAACATAGCGAAACCGGGTTGTAATAATTAACTAACTACTAACCATCAAATCTTTCTCGCCCTGTAACACATTTCTAGTTTTAGCCTGTATCATATTCTTCTGATTTGTCGACTTTGATATGAATCAATTTGTTATCGGAATTGCACAGCTTTTCTATTTATAAATCTAAAAATAAACTTTTTTCAGCAAGAAACGAGTTTTTCATCATGAGCTTTGATGCTTCAAAACATACATTTAACAAATTAAATAGTTAAAAAGGACGTTTTAACATTACACTTTTTTTTTAAATTTCTCAAAACAGTCTTGATCTATAAACCGACTTATTCAAACATTATTTTACTATGCAATGATTCCTCAATCTAATTTCAACCTGATTGTCGCGAAGGGACTAGACTTTCAAACTTTAAGTGTGATTATATTAGTTCAAGTAATGAGACTTGTGTCCCAGCTCCCAAGTATGACAATTCCCACCATAACAATATAGTAATAATAATAAGACAACAAACAATTATATAACTATCATAATCTGGAACACCAGCGGAGACATCTGGCGACAGACCTCCGCACCAAATTATTACTGGAAATACCTAAGCAGAAACTGTCATATGAATTGGATGTCTATACATTTCGCTGGATCGATTGAGCTTGCTGTCTCGTTCATTTGCACAGCTTTACGTTTCCAAGCTTATGTTGCTTCTCTCTCTAAAGTTTGGATTTCCACAAGTGTTTTTCATGTCTGGATATTTCTATCTTTTTCACGCTAAGAGAATGTTGTATCTTGCGTTCCGCACTAATGCCTAAGAAATAGCTATTCAGTCTTCTGGAACCCGGGTAAGCATTTTACGCTTTACCTAGTTTTAAACTTTTCTAAATAGTTGTAAAATAAAACTTTGGTATTATTTTAGGGAATTGTAATAATCATATCGCTGTGACAACACATTACTCAGATCAAAAGCATAATTACACGCTTAAGTTAATTATTAGAGAATACGGGCCAGTTTTAATATTATATAAAACAAATTACAGTACTTGTCTGAACATTTCAGAGTCAGTGAGACTATGGTAGGTATCCAAAATTTAAGGAATTTTATGGAGATAAAGGAAGAAGTGAATTGAAGGAGATGAGATAGAAAGAAGTTCGGATGTAAATACCTGGCAATTCAAATCTAGTCACTAAACATGGCTTAAGTAAATCCAAGTACTGTTTCGATTTAGAAATATGGCATGTAATTCAAAGATTCTTTTCAGAGTGGTAGATACTATTAGTATCACCCTGATGGAAGACCACCATTTGGAATTTAAAAATGTCTGGAAATGGCTTTAGACATGTTTGGTAACTATAACTAAATAACCAGGTATTTCCCCAACTCTTTTACAAAAATAGCTATTACCCAGGTGTTTCACAAAATGGCGCTATTCAAATAAATCAATTATAATTATTACAATTATCTCGTTCACCTCCCTTCTCCATTTAGCCACACACCGTATCCCAATTCTGGGATTTAGGATCACAGGGGCTTATCTGTAAAAAAACATATTTTAAGATAAACGCTATAAAATATTGGAATAATTATATGCCCAACTGATATGCCCGACTATATTTATTAAACGGCTGTATGCACGAGATAGAGCTTCGTGACACTAATAAAAATGATTATGGCATTACTGAAAACAAGCTTTCCTCGTGACACTTAGAAAAAGAGTTTTTCCTTCAGGCCTATGTTATTTTTGGGGATGCTGTGTGAAGCGTATTTTTAAGGAAAGGAAAGAGAGAAAGATCTGACAAGAAAAAAGGTATGTAGGGTGGGTAGGAATTTGGTATCAGTTTGTCAAGGAGTGACGGACGTTTAAACTGAAGCCCTCTCACTTAAGAGCAAGACGATGGGTCGAGAGTGTCCTGCTGAAATGGTAACAAGATCTCCTTCAATAGTCTTTCCAAATCCGATCCAGTACACGGTAAGACCTAGAAAATCCTCACCCCATGAACCCGGACACCCATGCAAATTCACCAAAATCAGCGAACCACTTGGGGTGACATGTGGCACATCACTGTTGGTTATCCAATCAATGGTTCCTAAGGCGGATGTAACCATACCCGCATCCTAAGTTAAGAATGAAATTAAATAACGATGTAAAAAGTACTGGACTCATCTTTTTTTAGTAGGTATATTTATTTGTCATAAAATTTCATTATAACCACACTTGGGCCTAGAAATAGGCCACAGGCCTAGTGGGCCTGTGGCCTATTTGCAGCATGAAAAAAGACGGTGAAATAGTTAGCTATGCTGATGACAAAGTTTTACTTTTCAAATCTAAGGATTGGAATAATGTATATAACATAGCGAATTTGGGAATCTCGCAAGTTAAAACATGGCTAGACTCAAACATACTTACACTTAACATATCAAAGACAAAATTCACCACATACAGTATAAATAGCACGGGACAGCCAAAAAACAACACAAACACCATAAAAATACACGAATGTTTAAACACCAACATCTGCGATTACCCTCCTCTAGAAAAAATAGAACAAATAAAGTATCTAGGAATCGTAATTGACCATAACCTTAGATGGATACCTCACATAAAACAAATCACAAATAAACTTCTCAAAACAATACACATTTTCCTAAAAATAAGAAACATATATAAAATAAAACAATTGAAAACAATATATTTTGCACTTTGCCAATCAATAATAGAATATGGAATTATTGCTTAGGGAGGAGCAACAAACTCGGCTATCAATTAGATACATAGAAACCGCACAGAAAACGATCTTAAAGGTAATACTAAAAAAACATAGACTGACTGATCTGACAGACCAAATATTCAACAGCTGTGACGTACTAGATATACGCCAATTATACGTTAAAACAATACTAAACTACATTTTTGACAAAAAAAATTTTTTCAACATACACAAAATAACACTAACAGACCAGTTAGACTAGCGTACAAAGAAAACATAAAAACTCCGACAATAAATTCAAGCTTTGGACAAAGACACTACCAATACCATGCTATAAAAGCTTTCAACAGTGTAAAATTTGAAATTGAAATTGATGAAAATAAAAATAAATTCACACACAAAATTACAAAATGGATTAAAGAACAAAAAAGACAATATTACCAAAATGTCATAGCATAAAATAAAACCAAAACCTACACGTAACACACAAAACCAATATAAACACACATCACTCACAAACAAACAAGATTATTTTCAATGTATTATTTTTTAATTTTAAATATATTACTATGAATTTTTAATTTTAAATGTATTATTTTCTCTTTAAATGTATTATGTAGATTATATTTTCATATTATAAAATGAAGGCCTCAGCACGGGCAAGCCACCCAGTGAGGCCTACATTACTGGAAAACTTAAAATGTAAAAAATATTTTACAAAATAAAATTAAAATTAAAATAAATATAAAACTTTCAAATCTACTACAATAAATTGAGAAAAGTTATATGGTGTGCGACACTTGGTTGGCAAGTAAAATAGGTTAATAAAATTTATTTCAGGAATGATTGATAAAAAATATCGCCATTGGAATCGAAAGCAGCACGTGGATCAAATTTAGTTCTTTGTAAACGTTGTAAATTTACGCAAGCGTAGTTTTTAGAGGGAATAAAATAATGAAGGCAATAATTCTGTTAAATAAAAGTTTGAGTGACAAAAAGGCAAATAGATTTTTGAAGTTGCTTGCAAAATAAGTTTTAAAGATGGGTTGATCAGTGGTAATATTCTTTTTGAATATTAATAACTAACTAACTAAACGTCACATCATATCACCTTTGGAGTCCTACACGGATAAAAATGATCGTGGTAAAAGGGTAAAAGCATGCCAATTTCCTTAAAATATTAGTTATTAAGAATATATCAAATCCACGTGTTATTTTCCTAATAAATATCGGTATTTGCATGAACCCACGTTGCGCCGTCCTCCTAAAACATTATCTTTTAACTGATACTCTGTTTTAAACTCTGTCCATTTGACCATCAGCTGGACTCTTTTGGACCATTGCCCTTTACTTTTTTGATTTGCCAATATATTTTTTCACTTCTTCCTTTTCTTAAAAAAGACCTTCAAAACAGCATTCTCAAAGATGTAAAAAAATAAATACATCGTGTCGATTACACAATAACTCCTATTTGTGCAAAGTCTTAAGCCAGTAGCTATCAGTTGAAGCATTTAAAAACAAATACTTCTCCCCTTAACCCTAGAACCGTACCCATCATAGATCAAACACTAACAGTACCCAGGGGTACTGGAATACCCCGTTAAATAAAACATCTTTTTTACGTGAGAAAAAACATTTATTCAAAATTAACTTACATAGACTGTTATGGCACTTATTTCAGTCTTACATAATACAATAAGGCTTAATTAAAAGTAACTTTTCTTAACAATTTTGGCAAATCTTTGTTTGGTGCTCTAAACATATGAAACGTTTACATTTCTGACATTGAGCGCGTGACTTACGATATTTTGACCTGGGACAAAATGAACATCTTCCAGATTTTGATTTTGAAGGGGTTGTAGCATCATAAGACCGCTTTTTTCCTAATATTCCGCCAATACTTTCTTGGAGATGCATCGGCAAAGTTTTGTATAAAAATCGATCCTCCAAGTGAGGTTTTATAAGGTCAAAAGCTAAAGTCTTCAGATAAGTTCGTCTATTCTTGAAAACTTGTTTTCCGGTAGCGTTAGAAGAATGCAGTCATATCATAGAATTGATTCCGACGATACTCAAAATTCCATAGAAGACACAAAGGCTCCAGCGACGAGTTTTACGAGACACACTGTATGTATGACAAAGTTGATCAAACGTATCCACACCCCCCTTGGTTTGGTTGTAAAAACTTATTATTTCTGGTAAATCAACAGATTTGTCTTGGTCTGGTTGGAAGTGTGTAGTGGAAAGCATAAGCACGTTTTCTTTTTTCTTTTGCTTAGCTTTGGAGGCACATATGATATTAAAGTAAGTTCGTTATGAAAAGCAAACATTGATGTATTATAAAGTCAGCAATAATTTCATCGGGTTCATCTTCCAATTCATCCCCAAGAACCACATCTTCTTCATCATCAGCATACAGAAGAAGGCGATGAATTTCATCTTGCGATAGATTTTGACGTAAAGCCATCTAAAAAAAAGAATTATTCAAGTTACACGCAACTAAATGCAAAATACATAAATATAATAAATAATTACACATTTTTTCCAAAACAAAGTTATGTGTAAGGTTATTATGCAAATAAAAATAACATTCAAATAAAGAAACACGTATCAAATAGCACAATTACATGCTTTATTTCACAAAAACATTAAAATCATAGTAATGAAAATAATTACCTTAACCGTACCCTGGGGTACTGGAGCGCCCCACGCACGTTTTGCCACGACCACACACTAGCAGGACTCCCGCTCGACTGATGCTTCGAAGCGACTCCCCCCCACTTGCAAATACGCGGCGGCAGGAAAAGATCCGTTGTTAAACGAAAAAGTTATCGCAAATTTTCAATTTTTTTTAAATTTGTACCCCAGGGTACGGTTCTAGGGTTAAAATTCTCATTAAATTTTTTATTTTATTTCTGGGGTGGTGGTGTGCCACGCGTGCCCCAGCGTGAGCCATTGAACCAGGTTTTGAAAATGACCTGAAAAAACAAAATTAAATTTTTCAGAAAATAGTGTTTGTTAATCATGGTTGGAAACAGAAAAATATGCAACCGTTTGAAAATAGCTTTAAAATTAAGAATAATCATTTTCAAAATTACAGTTAAATATTATTAGGTATATTTGTAGTGGTGCGTGCTTACCATTAAGTATTAATCTTTAAAACAATTACATGCTCATGTGGTTCTTGCGACGTGAAAAACAATTTATTAAGATATCCAATTTATAATTTATTTATTATAAACGCCCTACATATATTAGGGCGTCCCAAAAAAAATAAAGTTGTTATTTTCAAACGCATACCCTCTAATTTTGTTTCAATAATTACAAAAAACTTGTAAATAAAATTTCGTTTACTTGGATCTACTGCAACACGTGCCGACTTGCATCGAAACATGTTAGTACTTGTACATTAAGACGCCCGCGAGCAAACGTGGTGATGATCTTGAAGTAACTTGCTTTTTTGTTAGTAAACGAATATAACTCATTCAGGCAAGATGTCGTAAGATTTACGCACTTCTAAAAATAGTGTATTTTAAGTCGGAGTCGTAAAACACCAAATATCGGGTTCTAAACTGCCATCTAATGGACAAGTTCTTGAAGTTTTTTTCTTCGATATCCGGGAAGTGAATTTAACTGTCAATCAATGTGCTAATCTCACTATTGACGAGTGTGTTATCTATTGGAAAAAAGCGCGTATACCAACCAAATCTTTACCTGATTGTGTAAAAAAACTTGTAAACTTATATCAAGTTTGGAGGGACTTGTAAAAAATGCGCAGAAAACGACATATTTGAAAAACGTCGTCAAGAGTTTGTTAAAAACTTAGATAACTTATTTGACATTACACACGCCGATGCTCTTGAATTAATAAAAATAAATAAATATAGAATCTTCTTGCAGCGGCAAAAAGAGCCATGTGGTCCTGGCTACTTAGAGGGGGGGGTTGACAAAAACACTGACAGATAAAGAGGAGAAAGCGCGCCTTAGAACAATCGAGAAGGAATCGACGTACCAAATTTTTATCTGCACCAACTCCTTCAACATCGTCTTACAAACTGTTACAAAACGACTCATCTTCTGATTCTAACGAAGACACAAATTTAGAAGATTTTCCAAAACCGCTACAGAAAACTCAAACTGAAACCAGTAAAACGTCGATGCGAAAAGACTAAATTACTCCAAAGTTAGTCGCAGCGCTAGACAGGTGCCAGTTAAGTATGAAAGATTCTGTTTTCATTCTTGAAGCTACTATTGAGGTGCTTGGATATAATATTTATCAGTTTCCAATAAGTAAGTCTTCAATTCAAAGAATTCGAATGGAAAAACGAAATGCACTCGCGGAGGCCATAAAAGTTAATTTTCAAAACGAGGTACCAGATGTTGTGACTCTTCACTGGTACTGAAAACTATTGCCTGCTTTAGATCCTCGAAAATAAAAAGAAGAATGTCTTCAAATCGATGATTTTCTTGACTTTTACCGTACTGCACTGACAACAAAAATACTTGGAGATGACTATCGAGAGTTGTTAGTTGCTCTTTGTGATATTTTTAGGCGGAGATACAGCAAGAAAATTGAAGATTCGACCTCCAGGTGCTCGATGGATGGCAAAGGCGCTTTATTTGTTGAAAATATCGTTACTTTGTGCGCAATTTAAAATCATATTATTAATTAATAGTAACATCCTATGTCAAGCCATGGCTACAATGTATTATAGCAGTTAAAGCACCTTACCAGGACTCGTGCTTTTTGAAATCGATAAAGGCTTACGAAAAAATTAATGAAAACATCTCAATGGCAGCTTTACAGAAGTTCAGTAAGCATTTATGGTATTTGACCGAAGAAGTATCTATTTTATCGCTGTTTGACAACGCTGTGGATCAAACATCTAAAATAAAAATAATTAATCAACCAATGACATACAATCCATGACATTACATCCCACCGAAGGAAGATCTTGATGGTAAGTTCAATAAGTAGTTACATATATTTTTTGTATTGAGGTTTTTGTTCATATCATAATTTAGTGAATTTTTTTTCAGAGAAAAATATTTACGACTTCATTTCAGTCAAAAGCTAGTCTTTGTTTGATCGTCTGAAAATAGATGCCAGTTTTCTTAACGAATGCCCTACGATGTGGTCAAATAATGCTTCGTATCAGAAAGAAGGTGTTGTCGTTGAGGGTAGTGAATGATATAGCTGAAAGAGCTGTTAAGTTAATGCAAGATTTTCATGGCTTAATCACGGTCGAAGAGAAACAAAAACACTTTTTGTTACGATGCTTTCAGGAACACCGGAAGATTTATCCTGACTGTAAAAAACAAACTTTGAAGAGAAAATTTAATCAATAAACCATTTTTGAATATAAAATACTACATAATTGAATATTTGTGATTTTTAAAATTTTATTTATCTAACAAAAATGAAAGTTTAAAATCCTTCCATATTAATTCTGTACAAAATTTTTTACCATATGTTTGGCATCAAGTCGGCACGAGTTGCCGGTGTTTAATGCAAAATCATCTCAAGGGCACTGTACAATTATATAATACATTTCTACAATGATCTATGTTATTACTAACTATATATGGAGGTAATATACAGTACAATACTTACCTGGTAGGTCACTTGAGATTAACACTTAATTAACATTATCTAATTGTTTATTAGCAAAATTTAGATACAGGATTTAAGACATAGCTGGAAAATGAATATAACTGGACTTTCTCTCAGGAATGGTATATATATTTTATTTAAGGGTTTGACCGCTTAAAAAGGTAAGTTTTTAGTTTCGACCTGAATTCTGTTGGACTTGTTATGGATCTTAGTTCCAGAGGGAGTTTATTCCAAGCTTTAGGCCCAGATACTCCGAAAGCGCGATCACAAAACTTAGTATTTGGCTTGCGCTTAGGTTCCATCAGTCTGCCTACAGCTGCTGATGTTGCTGATCTAAAAGTTCACTGCCTCAGACTACTGTTTTCCGGGACGCATAGCATAATGTGTTACATATAATCGTAAAATGGGGGCCTCAGCACGTGTAAGCACCCAGTGAGGCTCACATTAACAAAAAATATTTTATTAATAAAAATACTTCTCGTGAATCAATAAAAAAATTATTTCAAATTTGACTGTCGGACTGTTCTGTCTTCCAGTTTATCAAATCATAATAATCGTTGGCTTCGAAGTTTAGTTTTGGAGTCAAGAATGTCCTTACTTTTTTCTCCTTTACATTTTGTCGGGCTTAAAGAATTCTTCTTACTGCTAATTCTTTTATATGCTGTCTTTCGTCTTGTAGCATCGCTAATAAAATATTTTCAGAATGAGCGAAGAAAGAGTTCCTATTTTAAATAGGAGCATCTTTTTGTCATACTAAGGACATGTTTCGGACCATCTTTACATGAAGGTTTTGTTTTTATGGTGAACCATATTGGCGCATATCTACACTATTATCACAAACGTAGCAATCTCAACCAGACTATGAGTTGGAAACTTTGTTGCTACATATAGTCTCAATATTCTATTTACACAGGTTAGCCAACGAGAGTGTGCCAGTTTTCCTGGTTGCTTATTAGCCAAATCAGTTTTTACGCTGCCTTGTGTTACAGCTTGACAAATTTCATACAGATATTTTTGATCATTGCTTAGAATTTTCACGTCGATATCGGGTAATACTGTCGTAATTTTATCAAATTTCACCACAGGGAGGTCTTCACAGTGCTGTAACATCTTGCCAATGACTCCTGAGAACGTATGGGAACTGAAGTACTGCCATCCAAAGTATTAAAAAGATGACGCAGTGGTAATTCGTTGGCATGCAACAAACATATAAACCAGTGTAATGGTCTATTTAAATGTCTTTCAATCAATGCGATCGCTCCATTCTTGAAGCCCGTGTTTACAGTCGTTCCATTCAATCCAATGGCTACAATGGTTGATAAATCTCCGAAATGCAAATTTAAAAATTCTACAACTGAATCCTTAATAGAATTAGCGGTTCCAGAAGAGAATCTGGCTCGGAGAGCAAAACAATATGTTCTTCAGTAATGGTTCTCCTGTGGTACTTGTTATCATGTTTTTCCTGCACAATGGTCTTGTCTTTCCGACCATCAAAATATAACCCATTTATTTTACCGTCAGAACTCCCGAAGCTCGAAATCTGCCTTCTTTGCAACTCTTCTCGAACTTTTCGGCGCTCGCGTCGTAATTTACTTCTATATATTACTTTTGAGAAATCTTGTTTAGAAATAAAACCAATATCTTGAAGAACTGCACTGGCGATGGTTGATGCTGATCTGTCGGAGACACCAGTCCTGTCACAGGCAGTGTCAAGATTTTTTAATCGATGCCTCATCTGATTTGTTTGTGATTTCGATGTGGATGGCGTGGAGTATGCCGGAAAAAGTGTATAAAAGTCTGGATCTTGATTGCTGTCTGATAATCTTACACTTTCATCCGAGGTCTCTGAAGTCTCTGGTGAGGGGCTTAGAGGTTTCTCAACAGTCTGTTTTTGAAGTAATTTATTTTGCCTCATCAGTCGTAATTGCCTACGCTTCAAAGCCTTGGTTGCCACTATATCTTTTGAGCCGATATACATTTTGCGGCTACTTCTCTGATCTTGCAGGAATTCTAGCTCCTTCTTGGGTATTTTCACTAAACATTTACAAAAATCGACACAAATGCACTTGCAAACAGCAATATAAAAGAGTTTTTTTGTTGCATTTTCATAAAATTCAGTTTTCTTTTTAGAACTTCTTTTCTTTTTTGACGGCCGGCGTGGTCTAGTGGTATACGCTTTTGACTACAGATCCGAAGGTCGCGGGTTCGAACCCGGCGTGCGCAAATAAATTTTATTTGATTAATTATTTTATAAGCAATAATTGTTAGCCTGAAACACTCATCCACATTGAAAAATCTCCTGATAAAAGATACATGACGCCAACGGGAAAGTTGGTTGTTTTCAGGTGAAAAAATGTAATAGGCAGTAATTGTTGAATGAAACACTAGTATATATTGAATTATTTCGCGGATAAGAGATAAGCCGCCATAGCTCAGTGGTCAGAGCTGTCGACCGGCAATCGAAAGGACACGGGTTCATGTCCCGTTGGCGTCATGTATCTTTTATCAGGAGATTTTTCAATGTGGATGAGTGTTTCAGGCTAACAATTATTGCTTATAAAATAATTGTTACCCTTTGTGCTATGCATAAAAAATCTTGTCTTAAACATTAGTTTACCAAAAAAATAATAATTTATTTGATTAATTTGTGTTATTTCACAATTAATTAATTAAAAATAATATATAGTATATTTGCGGCACGTTCCAGAGTGGAAGATACTCTCAGTATCGCCCTGGTGTAAGACCACCATTCAGAATTGAAACGTTGCTTGAAATGGCTTTAGCCGTGTTTGGTGACCAGATCTGAATAGCCAGGTACTTCCCCACCTTCCTCTTCCCCATCTCCCTCCCCTCCCCAATACCCTCAGCCTCACAACATACCCCAATTGGGGATGCCATAGTCTCACTGGCTCCAGACGGGAGCAGTTGGGACTCTTGTGCGGTATTACTGTAAAAAAAAAAAAAAGGTACTCGACATTTCTTTAAGCATTTGTACTTGTGATAGTACCGGGTTAGTTTAGTTACAATTTGACGTTCAGTTACAATAGGAATAGACGCTTTATTCCACAACGTAATTAGATCAATTCCAATTATTTCATATATATCTTTCACAGAAGGATCTTTTCCATTTGATACCAACTGCAAGTCATTTCTAATCCACAAATAATACTTTATTACATCCGAATAAGTTGGCAACACATTGTCTTTTAATTTTTCTGGGCCACCAAACATAGAACACATTGAACTTTTTCTTGTTTTAGGCATATTACAAAGAAATCACAATCAAGTTTTCGCAGCTGTTCCAAAGAACGTGCACTCCGCGCTAATGTCTGTTAATTATTGATTGACTTCAGCTGTTGTTACGCAAAATAAGGTGGGAGGAAGAGGGGTAAGTTAGATGGCTAAAACTAAAATACATTTTGTGAAGTTTAAGCTGGATTAGATGATGTGCTTGTTTACTAAAAAAATCTGAAAAAACACAAATTTTTGTAGAACTTTAGGGTCAGTGCGCCACCTGAAGATGAAGTTGGAATTTGATGATATTTTGTGTACTTTATAGGGTACTACCAAGGCACCCATTGGTAATATAGGAAACACGAAATTTGAAAAAAAGTTTTTTCACTCCGCCCTAATGTAGGTATCCAATTCGCAGAAACGTCAATGTAACAATATTGTTATCTTAATATTTGAATTTTTTTTTTAATATTTGTACTATTTTATATCTCTTATAATCTTTTTACTATTTTTTTAACATTTTGTAAAATTATTAACCTCAACACAGGCTTGTCCCAGTGAGGTTAAAAATTATAACTTAAAAAAAAAGATACAATGTAAAGAAACAATAAATAAATAAAATTAATTTTCTCTATAGTTATTTATGCTTTGCATTACCTCACTAGGTTTAATCTGTTCTGATGTATGTGTATCATAACAATTTTGCAATGCTAAACAGACCGCCATAATTTCACAGTAAATATCTCAAAGTCTCGCGGCCTTCCGGATAGTAGATTGTATCAAGTGGCAGGATAACGAGAAATAAAATTAACCCTCAACTTTTGAAATCCGGATGTTGTTCATTACAACCTTTCCTCTTACCCTTTCCTTTCCTACCTCAACCCTCATTCATTACCTCTTCATGCAGCCCCCAGCGTCCATCATCTTTCTCCCATCTTCTCTCATCTCGCAATTAATTTCAAAATTAGACAAAATCTGATACAAATGCCCAAATATTGCAGAGAAATGGCACAAAGAATAGAACGCCGGTATTTTGCGGAAATTAAATTTCGGATGATGAAACTTTTGATAAGGATTAGGTAGGAACTTATTATCATGTATTTTAATGAAACCCAGCCATTTCTACCTTTAATTATTTTTGTTAGTAATTATGATTTAAATATTTTTGCGGATTAAAATATTAATTGCGAATTATGACTACGAATAATCAGTAAATAAGTATTAAGGTGGCTGAGTTGAAATCGCGTTTGGGTCACACCCAGGTGAAGTATGTTCAATTCCTCGGCTGGCTAAGCCCTCCATTATAACACAAGCTACATTTTCCGCTTACTGTGGTGGTAGTAGGATATTTTTAAATGTTGTCGGGTTATTTGTAACCTAAAATCAAAACAATCGTTCAAAGCAAGTGCGCCTTTGCAACCCTGAAATAAATTTAATTTAATTCTAGTAAAAAGAATCTGTACTGTAAGATTAATACTCAGTTTATTTACGACACATGAAAAAGATTACACGTTTTTGGTTATCAAGACGGAATAGTTAGTTACCTACTAATTCTGTTTTTCCCACGCGAGATAAAACTATAAGTGAATGTATAAACGGTTTTTTATATTTATTTATTTATTATTTATTAGATACTAAAAATACAATTGCGGAATAATGAATCTTTGACTGTCAAACTGGGGAGGTTTCCCGTTTCAAGACAGTCAAATTGATAGGTTTAGTTCATATGAAGTAGGTAATGTAACACGGATACGTAACAATAAATTCATAACAAGAGTTAAGTTAGGTACCTACACATCTTAATTATTTTTCACTATTTCTATGATGCGCAATAGTATTATGTGTAAGAATGATCATTTTTACTGATTTAAGACTAATAATTAAAATAATATTAAAGAAATCATTTTTATATTCATCTGAACTCATTTTCAAAGAATTTAAAGTCAGAAAATTAAATACTCTTTTCCTGTATCACGCAACCTTACAAGTTTACAAAGATGATATCCTAAACAAAACGGTACCATTCAAAAACATAGCAAATCTCAGGCAAAAATACATGTTACCAATTCCGATTTGTAAAAAAACTTTGGGTCAGCAAAACTACAAATACTTAGGAACAAATTTCTTCAATAAATTGCCAGAAAATATAAGATCACTAAATGATAGTTTCAAAGAATTCAAAACACAATTAAAAAAATATACTGAAAACCTAAACTAAATTTAAAAAAAAAATAAATAAATAAGAGAAAAACAAAAACAAAAAATTAAAAAATTAAATAAAAATCTAAGAAACTAAACAAATAATACCTCATCCCATACACACAAGCAATTGCTTTTTATGGGAGAACATTGAAAAATAATAAATATTAATCATATCATAATATCTTATCTTATTACTAGTGAAATATATATATGTATATCACACATTGTAAATTTGTTTATTGAATAAATTGAATTTGTTTAAAAAAAAAAAAAAAAAAAAACTTATTTATAGTACATATTATTTGAGTTTGTGAAGTGTGGTTGGAATTTTAGGTCTGGAGGCTAAACATATTATAATTATATGAACGTCATAAACATTTGTTGTTCATCTGTAAGTTAGCATATGTTCGCTCTCAACTATCCCTATTTCCAGATGCTAATTGTTAACCGATTTACACAGAATGTGTACACTTTTCGATTTCCATGTTTAGGGTAAGAGGTTAAATATTTTTGGCCCTAAGTAAAAGTATTGCCTGAGCAAGGAATGTCTTAGTAGTAGGTGGAACTACGAGATTCTTCCCTGCATGACGGGTGTCGTGAAGGTGGTCGATGGAAGGATAGTGGTGATGATGTTTTTGTGCATTTAATATAATTTTTACATCAAGAACTCTTATCTCTTCGAATAATACATCACTGGGGTACCTTAATGTTTTTTAGGGTGACCCTTAGAAGTGATTTTTAGCTTTTGGTAGGGTATCTAGTATTGTTTTGGTACCTCCGCCTCAACCTAACGATGCTTAATCGAGTAAAAAGTTACAAGTAGTATGTTTCAGATCTTTTACTCAGAGATTATCTCTAATAACCATGAAAAGATGAATAAGTTTTCTGATATTTGTGGAAGTTGAGTCTGTATGTTCGTCTTATCTCAGAAATCTATCTGCGATAATTCCTAGATATTTTGTACAACAAACACATTCTAACGTATTACATTTATAAGTAGTTAGGTCATTGAAATGGTGTATAACAATGTTATATATTTCTTTTGGATGTCCTGCTTGATTTGCACTGAAGCAGATGAATGAATTAAGTCGGAGTTGAGTGTAAGAATATTAATGTCTGGCCATTGTTTAACTTTGTCCTTCAAGTTCGGTTAAGCTATAAACTATATACCAACTTTTGCCTTCAAATAACAAAAAAGATGTAAAATCGGCAAAGTTTATAATGTGGTCGGCAACGCAATAGTTCATTGATATAAATACTAAACAAAAGTGGTCGTAGAGTACTTCCTTGAGTTACACCAAATTTAATAATAGTTGGATCGCTTAGAGTATCGTTAATAAGCACTATTTGGCTCCTGTTTTCTAAAAAACTACCCTAACATTTGAGAAGCTGGCCCTGAATACCAATGCGCTGTAGTTGTTTCAAAGGAATTTTGTGCGAGATTGTTTCAAACGCTTTGGCTAGATTTAAGAAGAGCGCAATGTATTTAATTCTTCTGTCGATGTTATAAGAGATAAATTTCATAAAGTTGACAATAGCATTTTCAGTGCCTAAACCTGGACGGAAGCCGTATTGTATGTTGGAAAGGATAATATTGTTTTCGAGAAATAGGCCGAGACGATTCTTTACAATTTTCTCAATAATTTTCGATAAAGAATTGATCAAAGAAACAGGCCGGTAGTTGTGTATAAGCAATTTATCCCCATTTTTGTGAAGTAATATAACAATTGAATATTTTAAATGATTGGAAAATTTACCTGAATTAAAGCTTATATTAGAAATGGACGCTATCGGTGATTCTATGGAAGATTTAATAACTTTAATGAGACCTTATCTAGACCGCACGTATTCGATAACTTAAGGTCGTCAATTATTCGTATGACTTCGTTTGAAGTTGTTTGAATATTGTCTATTTAATGATCGAAATTAGAGACAGTTCGCTAAGTGAGATCGTTTTCCGTTGTATTACTTTTATCGAAAAATTTTCAAGTGTGTCTCCCACTGACGTGAAATAATTATTTGTAAAATTCACCATATTTTTGGGGCTGAATTAATCATGTTATTAATGTACAATGATTTAATTTCGGAACAAATATAAATTTTTGTTTTTGTTGTATTACAAAATGATTCACGTAGACGTTTTGCAGTTTGTATTTATTTCTGTAATAGCTTTCACTAGTATATTTAATTTAATTTTTGCATTAGTTCCCTATACTTTTTATAGTGAGCTTGAACTATGATATTCTCTGGGCTCCTTTTCGTAAATGTTGGTTCGTCTAGTTTGAATTGATTTGACAAGGCCAGAGGTGATCCATGGCGAAAGTTTTAATTGCTTATTTGATATGCGTATGTTATTTAAAACATAGTTCGCTAATATTATATATGAAATTTGTTAAAATATTTTAAAGTCCATCAGTATCTTTTAACACGATTCAAAGTTTTGATTTTACAAACCATATCACAACCACGAAACTTTTGCTATGCTTTATTCACAAATTTCTCATTTAAAATAATAAATGCTATATATGCGGCACGTTCCAGAGTGAAAGATACTCTCAGTATCGCCCTGGTGTAAGACCACCAAAATTGAAACGTTGCTTGAAATGGCTTTAGCCGGGTTTGGTGAACAGATCTGATTATCCAAGTACTTCCCCACCTTCCTCTTCCCATCTCCTTATTCTCCCCGCAACCTTCAGCCTAACAACATACCCAAAATCGGGGATGCCATAGTCTCATTGATTTCACACACAAAAATAAAATATTTACATAAATGTTTGAATTGGGCTTTTAAAAGGAGGAGTATTGACTACAAAGATATTAGAATAACGAGATATGCTATGTTGGCCGCCGGACCGTAGCCGGAGTACTACCTAATTAGGGTACTTTGAACGGTATCGGGACGTGTACGCACAGAAATCTGTTCTATGTATTAGTGCGGATACCTTAGCGATGCCTTAGCGTAAGCGAAGGTGTGCAGTAGTATTGGTGAACAAAACCGGCGACACTCGGCAAAACAATTCCACTCAGTACGAACTGCGCATAGCACATCTCGTTCTTCTAATATCTTTGATTGACTACATAAATACCTACATTATTGGAAAATAACTTTATCCAATTTGTTCTATATAAGCCTAAAGTTTGAGCCTTCATCACTGCTCCCTAAAAATATGATCACATTACAAAATTTAAGTTATAGCCATGGAAAAAGCTTCGCATGATTTCTCTTCTTCTTTCCAAAATTTATAAGCTGGGTATCTGGAATAGCTAACTGATGACTAATGACCCATGAGATCAAACATCATGAAATGGCCTCCTTGGTTGGGGTGCGCTAATTGAGAAGGGCTGACGATCTAGAGGCTGTTGATTTTGGATGGGGGAGAGCCACCGTGTTTTAAAATAGCAAATAACTTTATTCTTTGCATAGCCGATAAATGTGACAGTGAATTTGGTTTTTAGTTGTAATTAGGTAAATAAAATAAAGTAAAAGACGACTGTTTTTAAAAATTTTGAGATTAAAAAGTTATGAGTGAAGTTGGAAATGCAAAAATGACTTGTTCATTGTTCAACCTAATGCAGCATTACCCATGCTAAATATATTATATGAACCAATGTGATTTGTTCTTTTATTCTCTTCTAAGTGCCTAACTTTTTACGGATTTATCATCCCTTAGTTATTTTTACTATATTAAAAAATATAGCAATTTAAAATATCTTCTCTTTGAATTTTGAACGTGAAAATTAATATTAAATAAATAAATTAATACATATTAATTTCAAAACACAAAATGACTGCGTGCTTAAGTTTAAGCAGAGAGGGTTTATTTTGTAAAAAATATTAAAATATTTATTATATCATTATTATTTTCTTCTGCTAGACCCTCTCATCGGAAGTCAGCTATCATCAGGGTGATCAAGGGAACATATCAACGGCACTAAAAATCGAGTGGGGGCTGTTTCGAAGCTAGGACCTATAGTTTCTTCATCTACTACTGGGTTATCAATTTTATAACCTTGTATTATTGTGGAGGTACTGGGAACTAATTAACAACAACAAAAATCTTTAAATAGATATTAAAACGTGTGGATTTATTAACTAGTAGTTCTGAGAACAGTTGATTAATTAATCCGCCTTGACAGTTCGCAACGCTCATTCGTATGGCGGAATAAAAACATCATACACGGCTACCATCTTCAGTGGGTTGACCGGCCATGGAAGACGCAAACAAAATTACAGACAGACGAACAGCAAAGTGGTTGATTAAAAAAATGGACGCCACGCACCGTCAAAAAACATATTTTCCATCTTAATTCGAGTACGCCAAATTCCTACTAGAAATCTTCAGTACCTTTTCTAATATTATAATTCGGGCTAACTCAATACGATCCAACACAACCTAACTCAATTTAGATGGTTAATCTAAAGGACTTCTCGAATTCACACTAACTGAAATGTTCAAATTCATGTCAATTTACCATGTAACGAATATAAAATGATGGCATTTCAGCCTTACGAGGGTTCATCTGGTCGTAAATCGGATCTCAGAATAATAATAATATTAGGGCAGCAAACCTTAAACATTTTTCAAGTCAGTTTCTAAATTTGACATTCACATAACAGATTTATATTCATAGAATATTATAATTTTAAAATAAGCTACTTTGATTTAGAAAACTTTGAGAGGAACGGCTGCGCGGCCTTTTTCATAATAAAATATTTTTATTTGAGAAATAATACCAAACCCAACTGAATTATCATTTACTTTTTGGAATAACTTTATTGAGTAAAACCTCAAATTGTAATATTTAATTATTGAAGACAATATTAGCGATTATTAAACGAAAAATCAGAAAAGGATACGGTCACATCTAGGACTCGAACCCAGGACCCTTGCCTTGCCGGGGCAGCATGATACAGTTAAAAAAGTGACCGAAATGGATAGGGTCCCATTAGCTCAGTGGTAGAGCGGTGCCCCGGCAAGGCAAGGGTCCTGGGTTCAAGTCCTAGATGTGACCGTATCCTTTTCTGATTTTTCTGTTTCAGATTTTCGTTTAATAATCGCTAATATTGTCTTCAATAATTAAATATTACAATTTGAGGTTTTACTCGATAAAGTTATTCCAAAAAGTAAAAATTCATCATAGACTTGCAGAAAAGTCAATAGATGTCGCACATTAAAATAAAATAAAAAATGATATAGGTTTATCTAAAAGATGCTGTCTAGAATGCATTTAGTTCGGGTTGAATCTTGCGATCATACATAAAGATAGTTGCCAATAAATAATGTGCGGTGAAAAAATGAAGACATTGTTGGTAGTTCTTATTCGAAGTATGATACAGTTAAAAAAGTGACCAAAGTGGATAGGCTCCCACTAGCTCAGTAGTAGAGCGGTGCCCCGGCAAGGCGAGGGTCCTGGGTTCGAGTCCTAGATGTGACCGTATCCTTTTTCTGATTTTTCTGTTTCAGATTTTCGTTTAATAATCGCTAATATTGTCTTCAATAATTATGAATTATTATTTTTTATATCAAAAGCTATACCACATATTTAGTACAGATATGTGCAGCTTTGTTAATTTGTATTTTAAATTAATATATATGGGAGAGTTAAAGATTAATTAATGATTACGTTCGATTTTGGAGGCAAATTTTGGGGTTTTTTTTAGTTATCATTTACATGTTTATTTATACTTATTTTATCATCATCATCACTTTTGGCTCTACAACCCTTGGTGGGTCTTGGCCTCCTCAAGAGTCTTCCTCCACTCATCTCGGTCCCGCGCCAGCTCTTTCCAGTTTCGAAGCTCCAAGGCAGACAAATCTTTGAGGACGTTGTCGCTCCATCTTAACCTTGGCCTTCCCAGGCTCCTTCTCCCTATCGGTCTTGAGCTCAGCAGGGACTTTGGTTCTTGATGCTCGGTCATTCTCTCCACATGACCTAGCCACCGAAGTCTTCCCAGTTTTATGAATTTTGTGACGTTTAGCTCCTTAAACAGAGTGTAGAGCTTATTGTTATAACGTCTGCGCCAAAATCCATTTTCTAGAACCGGTCCGAAGATGCGCCTCAAAATTTTCCTTTCAAAAACGTCCAGTGCTCGCTCATTCTTCTTAGTTAGAACCCACGTTTCGGCTGCGTACGTAAGCACTGGTCTAATTAGTGTTTTGTACACTAATACTTTGGTGGTTCTGGAGAGCAGTCTGGATTTTATATGTTTTTGTAGGCGGAAATAGCAGCGGTTTGCATTCACGATGCGCTTCTGGATCTCCTCTGTAGTGTTGTTATTTTTTGTTATCAGGGAGCCCAGGTATGTGAATCTTGGTACCGTTTCAAAATTTTGGCTTCCACATACGAGAGATGGGGTTTGTTGGGTACATACTTATTTTATATTCATGTACATTTATTAGATATTTATTTACATTTGTTACATATTTAATTACGTGTATTACATATTTATTTACTAATGCTTAATTGACAGCCCTGTCATCATTGTCACTATTAAATTCCATGTTCCGACTAGAAACACAAGAAAAAATGTAAATTTTTTCTGCAACACGTACAAAACCAACTCAGATACACTCCCTCGTCAATAGAAGGATATGAACAACAAACTTGGTGGGACTTTTGATATATTTACTGACTCCATTTATAATCTAACTAAGCGTTATCCATACCATCACTTCGATGAATCCTACAAATCAAAATAAGGTAATGCAGTTTAAGTGATTTGTCTTGTACCAATATTTTGTTTCAATTTGTTTTATTTTACTGTTATATGTTTTAATAATATATTTTTGCATTACTGCGTGTATTAAAAACGTTTATGTAATGTTGACACCTAAGTATGAATATTTTGATCTTATGGTCGTGGAATGTAATAAAATAAAACACGCAGAGCTTCATTGATCTTATTCAATCAACCTGTAAAATGAAGAATAATTCAGTTTTCACTTACGTGAAATGAAACTGGGAACAAAATACTGCATATTTCCATTACAGCACTGTGGAATCGTGGAATGTATTGCTCATGTTACTCACCTCGTCTCTCATGCGCTCCGGAGTTCTTTCTACCCTGAGAGGTAGAAATATAAGGTTCTATGCTGTACTGCTATGACCTTTAGTGGTATTCTTAAAATGGAAAAGCACATCAAGCCATGCGTTCCCAAATATTTATTAAATCATTTTTGTTAAAATTTAAGTTCACTCATAAATCTCGTATGTTAACACAATCACAAAATATATTAAACCTTAAAATGCTGGAGGGTTTTCTACATATTATCATGTTATATAAAATATTTTTTTTAAACTTAGGCATAGATTGCACAGCAAAATAAATCGATGCATTTGAACTCATAATCTTATTGAAAGAAAATAAATTAAATTAAATTAATTTAAAAAAGCCAAAAATTGAAAAAAAAATATTTTATAAAACTTTTCAGTGCGATCATTACAGATATTTAAACCAACCGCAGAGCACCGGCAACATGAAATTTGAACGGATTTTTATGAGTGGAATTTCAATGTGAACTTGTTAGGTTGATATGAGATGAACAAAAAGGAAAATAATGAATAAATATAATTTTTAAAAATTAATAATAATTAAAAAATATATTTATTTACTTCAATATTGTGCAGCTTTGGTGGAATCCTGAACAAACGTTCAACTGTTCCGTAAATAATAACAATAACTCAGTTATATTCATGCATCCCGAATCTTGAGTCCCCTTTTCAGAGAGAATAATCAAAAGATGTAAGCTTTCTATATTTTCCATATGGAAAGGCCATTAGGCAAATCCCCTTCACAGCATCCCATTTGGAGATACGTTTCGCTAGAACTTCTATGCACATTACAGAAGGAAGCTTTTTATTTCACCGTGGGGATAGTGCATTTGTCTGGCTGTGGGGATTTATTACTTGACAGAACTGTCAACGTGGTGTATGTAAAGGGGTTTTAATTTGTTTTGTGCTGTATTTGAATTTAAGAAACTTCACGAGAGATCGTTTGAATTATTGAAACGTCATTTCCAATTTCGAAAGACATTTAAAATAATTGTCAGTTAAAATATTATTTATTTATTCATTTAAATGCCCTGATGGGCTTTAAAATGTTTTAAAAAATTTACTGCATAATACAGCGACAACAGAAAGTTTTGATTTTTAAAACAAAAACAAAATAAATAATGAACATAATATTTATTTACTTATTTATTTATTAGACAATTTGTGTAGCGCCGCTTTTGTGAGATATCACCTCAGGGGTGCTTTAAAGTTGATGCAGGTATTACAAAAAATATAAATATTACAAAAATATATTGAAGTTAAGTTGAGTAAAATGAAGTACAGGAACGGGTGACACAAAGATAGAAGATGGAGACTCTGCAGCAAGAATCCTAGTTGGTGAAGAAACTGGACCAGCTGATGCAGCGAAAGAGTCTACCGCGTCCACCAACAGTGCCAGCACGAGGTTCGTCATCCGTCCAGGTATGTGTCTGCTGCTAATAAAGCGCTGACACAATATCCTCTCATAGATACCATACCTTGGCAGAACCATCCATCCTTCATATCCATGTAATCCTGTTCCTGGTGATTGTTAAAGTGGTGCATTCTGCCCACAGTAAAAAGCGTCGGTCGGGATAATAAATTACCCTGGGCTGGTCATACATAATACATGGCACATATATTTTTTTAAATTTAAATGTACTTAGATAATATAAGATGGGAGAAAAAATAGTTTTAAAGGGGCATGTGACATAAAAATAATAGTACAGCTTGATAATGCGTATTTTACAAGTGAATACAAGTACTTTACAGTAAGAAGTGTGTGAAAAAATGTTATTCATCAATTATATAATATGAATTTATAAATTCTATAATATACAGGATATCCGGGAGTAAAGTGCGCTAACTTCGGTAGGTGATTCTACGAGATTGTATAAATAAAAAATAAAAATTATTCGTATGGGAAACTGAATATTCTTAGAAGAAAAAATATTTTTGTATCCGAAAAAGAACAGTGGAATTTCGAAAAAAGTTATTCAGTTTTAATTGTGATATCATATAGAATCACCACTCGAAGTAAATGCACTTTACCCTGTATAATACTAGTTGACGGTTTGGAGTAAAGTTTTTAGGTTGTAAATTCTAGTACACATGAAAACTGGGTCTATTTTTAATATGCAGATTCTATTTTTAATATTATTTTAAATAATTGAAAAGATTACTTTTTATCGTTTTTTGTTTCACTTGATCGTGCCACTCCTTCTTCGTGCGTGCCCGACTTTCACCATTATATCGACATTTATTTGACTTCGTATCTCATTCCCATTCGAAGTCATTCCCGGACGTCCTCGACTCATTCTACCATTCAATCCAGTCTCTAAGCACTCCTGGCAATAATAATAACAAACTTTAAATTTTCAGCGAAATCATTCGGGATTTTTTAAGTCTATAAAACAAACAAACAAACAAACAAACAAACAAACAAACAAACAAACAAAACAAACATTTTTATGCATACAGATTATATTGGTAGGCACTTTATCGCAGAAACGTTTTTTCAAAACCCGCTACATGATCAATGTAAGAATTCATTGATCGTATAGCTCATCGATTTCATCAATAAAATTTGAACACAATCCGCCACTAATCAACTCAATTTTTTAAAACATGTATGTTTTTATATTGAACATAAGATTTAATTAGGTATTTTTTTTTAATTTTATCAAAAATGCTTTCAGTGCTTTTAATGCATTTAGTTAAATGCAATTTTATCTTTATTGTTTTTCAAGGATAATTTTTTTTCCACCGTGTTCATATATATGTGCATTGAACACAAGGTTTATGGTGAGGTGTTAAAGTAAAAATAAAATTACAAACTTTTACGGCTTAGAGTAAAAGCGAATAGTGTTTCTAAAAAATCACTCTGTTTGGGTGTACAAGAGTGCTAATATTACAAAAGATGGAATTACTGATCTTGTTGTAGCTGAAAACGATATTTTATATTTTTGAAAACTGTCATTTCCTTAAAATGTTCATTCACAAAATCAATTTTCAAAAGAAAAATCTTTTTCAGCTTACAAAAATATAATGCCATTTTTTTCACTGTAGTACGCAAAAAAATTATGAGCCGCAACTGATTTCAATCATTCATTTGTATGAATTATAAATGTAATGTATAAAATGCTTGCTCAACTACAATTATTTTATTTTTTTACGATCATCCACTGGTTGTAATTCACAAAAAAATTTAAAATCATTCTTTTTTCAAAACGGTTTTGAAAAAAATTTCCCCTATTCGAAAATGACGCTTAAATTCACAGCAAATCCGAGTTCAAAACCAGAGGAACAATCATGGATAAACAACTGAAATTAGTATTTTTAATGTTTTTACCGTACAAAAGTTAGAATAATTTGGAGAATTGTGTAGTCGAAGGAAATAGAAGAAAACAAAGGAAAGATGGAAAATTAATTATGTCTAATGTTTTTTTTTTAATTACCGATCTTGATTTACTTTCGCATGCCGGGATTTGAACCCACGACCTCCGGCTTGCTAGTCGAGAGCTTAGGTACTTAGGGCTCACGGAAACGCACATGCAAACGAACAAATAACACATTCTTATTTTTAATTATACTTGCTTTTAACACATTTTTTATGATCGTATAAATATTCTTGCTTTACATAATCATACATAGAATTATTTACCATTTCAGGACTTATTATTATGGTCAGATATTAATTCTGGGATTGGTATTAATTATTTTTTCTATGGATACAACTAAAATTATTTTTCTTTTTTTTTAAGTTCTTCTCTCTTATAATATTAGTATTTAACTTAACAGTACATTATTTTTTTGTTTTACTAATTTGCAACAAACATTAATATTTTTATGCATGTACGTATACATATACATATTTTTATGTTTTATGCTTGGCTTTATTTACAACTCGATGTACTCCGCTACGCTCCTTTGCAATGGCTCAGTCTGTCTACGCAGATAGAGAAACTAGAGCGCGTTTTGCTTTTACGTCCAACAGATGACCCCGTTTTATAGAAAAAATATATATTACCTGTCACAGATGACATCTATATAATATAGGTGTATAAAAACATACACGTATTCGAATGGAATGCTGTGTCGAAATTTCAAAGCAATCAGCGAAGAACTTTCGGAGATTTAAGATTTTTAACAAAAGTTTATTTACATTTGTATTTATGTAGATATCAGGTGTTTTTATTTGGATTCTATATTTAAAATAGTATTAGTATTTTTGTTTAATTTTGTAAAAATATAATTATGCTATGTGCACTACACAATATAATACAGGGAGCATCAAAACACAACGCTGAATTATGGTGATGTAAATTACTCCCATTAGAGAGGTAACAATTTAGAAGGCGTAATTGCGTAATTGAATGAAATATTTTACTTATCACAAAGTGTTTAATTTTCTAATCAAATATTTTATTATTTTACTCACTAAGTTTTACTCACGGAAGATATTTACAAGGATGTAATACGAGTATATATACATTTACAAGGATACATGGATATATGTATATATATCCATGTAATATATCCATATATATCTTCCGTGAGTAAAACTTAGTGAGTGAGTAAAAATAATAAAATATTTGATAAGAAAATTAAACACTTTGTAAATAAAATATTTCATTCAATACCGTACAAACTGAGATCGCAATTACGCCTTCTAAATTGTTACCTCTCTAATGGGAGCAATTTACCGCGCCATAATTCGGCGACAGGTGGAACTGTGCATTCCTTGCAGATATCCCGATGCAGGTGGTGGTAAGGATCCATTATTTGATGATGAGCAAGCATTATTTACTTGGAAGAAAACTGTTTTTACTGCTGGTAAAATTGTGATAAAAATGTAGATGATGCAGCGCAGTATCTTGGCCTCCAGTTTTTACTTCCAGGGTAAAAAAAAACATTTTAGTGCTGACGATAGATTATCAAACTGTGTGTGCACAATTTATTAATGTTTGTATTTTCTTGCTCAGTTGTATCTATAATCTACATAAAATCGGGATGGTTTTGAGATTTAAAGGAGATGGGAAAGAAAATTTTCAAATTTGATGCCAGTATAATAATTTAGATCTGATCAATAGCGACTTTTTTGACATTGACATTTGACATTTTTTCGGATTCACTGCCCAAATTCAACCGTGGCATCATGTCAATAATTTAAACTATTCAATGCGCATACATACAGACACACACACACAAACACACATACATTACACGCGTCACACACACACCTTTAAACTACACACTGTAATTGAGGAATAAACATACCACTTAGCAGACATTACAAGGAAAAATATCATAGGTACCCAACATGAAATATCTTATTCTTGTATATTGTTTCATCTCTGTAAATCAGATATTATAAATATGCATCATGCTTCCGAAACTGTTTTTTTAAATAATTTTTCTTGGAAAGGTCTGAAAAAATTATTCGTCTTTTACTATAGTTTTTGAAAAAGAAACCCAAAACGAAGAAACTAAATATAAACTTTATCTGTTCTTACAACCTCTCTATCACCCACGATGAAAAATCTTTGACTATTGTCTCACAAACTAATACCAAAACATGTATGTCCAGAACTTAAAATTCATGTCGAATATCTAATTACTTCTAAGCTATGCCAAAAACACCTTGAACCGTAGACTAACGACTTGGAACTATAAATAGTGAGCAGATTTTATAAATTAAATTTATTTATTCCACCTTAAAAAGATAGACATTCAACAAAAAAAATCTTAATTTAGTTCAAAACACATAATATTCCAAAAACAAATTACTTTTAAATAAACCTGATTATAAATAAAGTCATGATGTACCTAATCATTTCTATACAATTCTATAAATGTATTGTCTGTTCGTTCTATATTGTGGCTTAAAATTTTGAATCAGCACAAATCTCAAACAGAATATTAAAAAAAAGTGGTTCATGCCTCGTTGCTCATAATACAAGACTAGCTGAAAACGATGCACTAGTTATTTCCAGATATCTAAATTAATACGGCTAAAGAATTTTACAATTTACATCACTTTACAAATTTTATGAAAAAAACGGGAATACATTTTCCGGTATGCTGAAAAAATGGTTGTGTGACTTCTTGCACTGATCTTTTTTCTCTCTTATTTTCCCTGTATTTTGTACTTTTTTTTTGACTGTACGTTATTTACTTTTGTTTATTATTTATGATTGAAAATAATAATCTTCTTCTCTAAATAGTATAAAATAAAGTCGCTATGCGCATCTGTGTGTTTGTGCGCTTAGTTCTTCCAAACTGTGCAACGGAATTCGATAGAGTTTTCACTATCACTTGGAGAATTTCTTTTGGAGGGCTTATATATATAGTACATGCACATTATATTTAAGGAAAGTAGAGAAAAGTTTTCAAGTAACGCCGGGTACACGTCAGCAAGATATATATTTTTTAAATCATATAGAGCTCGTGCCAGGAGTGTTTAGACACATCTGTCTTGATGATAGAGAGTGTAATACTGTTCAAAACGTTGGCTAAAAAAGGAGGTAGTACAACGCGGCAAAATACCCCAAATATTAATTACTATAATACTCTTGACCATGAAAATCTATAATCATATCTGCTATCTAGCAGTTAAGCGGGAATTCATTGTAATAATGTAACATTTCAATAAAAAAACCATTAAAAGGAAACCTCCAAATAAAATCCTCAGCAACCAGACTTACGGATATCGTTATCATTAGTCTAATAATTTTTCTTTATTACACTACATTGTGCACTGACTGTTCCTCCATAATTATTCCATCATAATTTCCTTCTAGTTACCGGCATAATAGCATTTCAGCTATATAATGCCATTAGTTGTTCCCACTGCTGTTTAAAGCTACGAGTACAGCAGTCGGAACAACTCGCCCTTCCTTGCAGACCGTTCCTCCAGCAACTTTCGGCTCATTAAACCAAATTATACAAAGCCCTGAAGCTGAAGCTCTGAAGGCCGCCAATCTTTCCGAAGAGAAAATCTCCGGTCACCATTAAAACGCAAAGTATTATTCACTTGTAAATGGAACCAGCTTTTATGAAAGAAGAAACGACGGTTCTTTCTTTTGTTTTTAATGGATAGTTACGGAGTTTATCAAACGCAGAGTTTTTGAAAAAAAAACGTAAAGATATTAACATTGTTTTTGTTTAATTGTAATTTTTTGTTTAGACTGTCCAATACCTACCTACGAATTTCTTTAATAAAACAAAAACTTTTGAATGTGAGAAAAGTTAGAGGCAAATAATAAGTAGGTCTAAATAATAGAGTTCTCTAAATTTTCGTCTTTTAAATAAGCGAAAATTAATAAGGTATTCAATTAATTTGAAAACACAAACTACAAGTTGTTAGAGGGAAGTTTTAAAATAATAAAAAATAAATAACTAACCTCCTAGGAAGAGTGGACGGACCGCCAAACTTGGTTTTGGCGCAAACTCATTACCTCATTGACATTCATAGATACAACTTTATTCGGACTCTCGACATGGCCAGACTCAATTATCTTACTCACTTGTTCGTACCATTCTCATTCGCGTCATTTTTTCTCTTTACACTCTTCTCTTAGTTAATTTGCTCTACATGCCCAAATAATCAGAGCGTCCGTTTTTTTAATCTCACTCATTACGACAGCCTTAAATTCATTGCAATTCTCCAAATTTCTTACGCGAATATACAAAAGTTTACTACATATAGGCCTCAGGGATCTCATTTCTACAGCATTCAATCTACTTTCGTCCTTTCACCGATATCTACGGTGTCAGGCGAGCTTAAGTGAGAGCGCTTGGCTGTTGGTTTAAAATTTAGACTCTAAATGGAACATTTGTTTCCATTAAAATTAGTAACTGTTGTTAAGAATGTGACCTTACTGGGACACTCCGTTCTAAGGTCATGAAAGACGTTTTATTTTTTCTGTGGTATATAATAATCTAAATAATATGATAAATTTTCAAAAATAAATGCTTTCATTTTTTTAACCGGTTCTTAAAGCTAGCTGTGTTTGTTTATTGATTGATTTTCGACGCTGTCTAAGAAGACATTTTCTAAACAGTTTATTT
This sequence comes from Hesperophylax magnus, assembly GCA_026573805.1. Lineage (NCBI taxonomy): Eukaryota > Metazoa > Arthropoda > Insecta > Trichoptera > Limnephilidae > Hesperophylax > Hesperophylax magnus. Next base: position 2,525,456 of record JAIUSX010000141.1, on the reverse strand, counting down.
GTTAATCCGTCGCTGAGTTGAGATTGCGTTTGAAGTAAGTGATCGTGAGTTCAATCCCTCGGATGGAAAAGTCCTTCATCACGACACAAGCCACATTTTCCGCTTACTTTGTTGGTTGAAGAAGATTTTCAAATTATTGTCAGGTAATTCGTAATTTACCGTTCTTTAAAAAAAAGAACTTAATTTCTTAAAAATATAATTAAAAAATACGTATGTATCGTCTTCATACGATGTGGTATGTTTTTCAATATATTTTCATTAGTTCGAGAAAACTATTATAGCTATTTGTAAATCTCTCAATTCTGATGGCCTCCGTCGTCTAGGCTTAAGAGTGCACTTTCCCTATCAGAATTTGAGAATTGCCTCTACGGCAACTTTTAAACCTTTGTAAGATTGCCTATAGGGTCTCTGTCGTCACTTCAAGAAAAATAATATTATGTCCTGAATTCGAGACATCTATTAACACGACTCCAAACTAAATCTACTTTTACAAATGTGAAATAATATCAACACGTGTCAGCTGCCAACAGCAGAGCTCTGCTGGCACAATACAAAGGAAGTCAAACTGTGGGGTATTTCAGAATCCATAAATTATTTATTTTTTTAATTTTATAATAATATGTAATTTGTAAAAAAATATGATTTTATAAAATCAATATATATAAGTTTATCTATACAGGGTGTCCGGGGGTAAAGTTCAAAAACTTCAGGAGGTTTCAAGGAGGAGAAATTTCATTTTTTTTTCCTTAAAAAAACATTTTTTCATAGACCAATATACTTTTTTCTGTACAATCAATTAATTTTTTTTATCCGAAAACTAGCTTAAAACGTTAAAATTTCAAAAAATCGTCTTTTTTAATTGTACTATCATGTAGAATCACCTTCCTTGCACATTTAACCCCCGGACATATTGTATAAAAAATATATATGTATTATCTACTTTTGTACATTTATATAAATTATATAGATGTATACGTTTTTTATACTTATCATATTTTGTATTATGAAGATAATTTATACATTTTTAAGCTTTTTTATCAGGGTGTGGGCCATTAGTGTCTCAAGGATTTAAATATAAATCAGAAGACAGTTTTGTAATGATTTATTTATTCATTTAAACAATTCAATAATTATGAGAGTAATATAACATGTATGAATCATAAAATTACATTCCAACATATATTTTTAATGATGTACCTACTCTCACAAAAAAGCTTCTGTATTTTTGTTTGGAGGGTGCTTTATTTATTCACAAAGGTAAGAAATTTTTGTAACTACTATTTTTAATAGTTTAAGTTCATGTGAACTTACAATTTAATTTTGAACTTTATTGGTTATAACATACGATATACTTTTAAATACTCTAAATCTTGTTTGTTTAAATTGTCAAATGTAATTTAATCACAAACATAATACAATGAAGAATTGGTGGTTCTGAGATATACCAATAAATACGGTGAAAGAACCTTAAACTATGTTGTACCCAAAAAATACAATAAACTAAAAACAATCAAAAATAATACCATTTGTATTGCAAGTCAAATATAATAAAAGGAAATTACTATAAGATACAGATATTTATATTGATGCCCTATTGAAGCACTTGTATTTGTAATTAGAATTGACATTGTTAGGAAAAGGAATATCATTATATGTTTGTAATACTTCATATACCTACCTATATAATATATGAAACTATTGATGTGACCATTCATTTGTACTTGTTTAGTGTATAAGTTTTTTACTGCTGTTTACATATTTATATTTATACTATTCTGTTAATTTAACCAATTGATCTAGTTGGTAATTTATCATCATCTTTATTTATACATATACCTTCTTTGAAAATTTACCAATTGCATAAAATGTTGTCACTACGTACCTGCTGACAATCTTCATAAGTAGTGTAGCATGTTTAAATATTAATAAATAAAAATAAAACTCGTCAGGTATAATAAATAATAGACGTCAGCGACAACAGGTACATAATCGGGTTCATTCAACGTGAAATTGGGTGTGATGAATGAAAGTGGGTTATATGAAAAGAGACAACCTGGTAACAACGTTTGACGCTGGTGCCATATGATGAAGACCGTAATACAATACAAACATTAAAAAACTATAACAGTTATACTGGCACTCAAATCAATGTTATTGTTTTCATAGATCGATATCCATTTTAAGGCAGCTTTTTATTTTCTAGGTTGGATACAAATGACACGGTCGGAATAAGGAGAATAGAGATGCACCATCGACACCTTCTTTTTTTATCAACCAACTGCAATCCATATCGGACCATTCTCCATTTAGACGCGGATTTGGAAAAGTTATTGTCAAATCTGAGCCCAGATCTGACCTAAAGTCCAAAATAAAATTTGAATGTAAAATGTGGCGACAAATTTATAGTCAACACATGCGACCAAAAGCCTAAAAATACCATGGACATCAATGTAGCAGCAGCATCGGGGATGACTGAAGGAATTGGGCTTGCTCAACTGTCTGAGTTTTTGACGGCTGTCGACTTATCCCTGGTGTACCAAAAACATTATAATAAAGCAAATATATGTCAAGAGAGTGAAAGAAATGTGCATTACTCGCAGTGGAAGTCACAGTGGAGCGAGAGCGTCAATCTGCTATTGAAGAAGGTTTTCTGCAGGATGGAGTGGCGGTGATCGCGAAGTGATCATACATATAGATTAAATTATACAGCCCTATTATGTGCAGCAGCAATTATTGACAGAAAATTTGGAGAATTTTTAAACCTACAAGTAAATATTGTTGCATTTGTGCAACTGAGAACCAATGTGCTTTGCCTAAAGACCACGGATGGTACAAAAATTAATGAACTTGATCAAAACTTCCGTTGAATCGTATGATTTGATACATGCAACTTATATTGGTTGGCGACAGTAGTACTTATAAGTTAATCCAAAAGAAACCACATCCGAAGTAAATCATCGAAAAAGTGTCGCAATTATTTACTTCCAAAGAATGTGCACCAAATTATCCGCTCCAAAAGATTATTCGCTGATGTGAACGACCAAGTATCCTTTACATCAGCTAAAGATGATAACCACACAAAGGATACTGTTCATCAGAAAAGTGATTTGTCACCTATTCGATCGCATAAACAAGATACTGAGAACATGTCAAACAGAGTCAATACACTGTATGTAGATTTACACTTCAGCAACAGTTACAATGAAGTGTTCAATCAACAATTCAAAAGCTATTATTGTCAGAGTTATAAAGTACTGCACTTCAAGTGACCTTTTAAATAACAGTAATGGGCTCAAATGATTTTATTATTACCTCCGTGCTTTAACATCTTTACAAGACTCGGGCAAAACATTCTGTAGCGGAGTATAGATTTCACATCTGAAAAATAATTAAAGAGTTTATTGAAAATAGAACACCTAGGTACGGTTAGTCAAAAAACGTACAATAAAGTCAATTCTGGGTAGAAATTGTACAGTTGACATTCAGGACAGGTTCACTCCCTCCTCCTCAGAAAATACCCTCTATACAGCATTCTCAAAGATGACACAGGCTCTGAGAGAAATTATTTTCTTCAGGGCCTCCTTCCGACATAAAAAAATAACATCACTGAACTAAATTAAATTCCCCACAGTTTCAGAACTTTCAATAGCTTCTTTCGCTCGCATGTTTATTATTTTTCTGGATTCCACGTTCGAGTATTGTTATTTGAAACAGATGGCCCATATATTATTATTATTATTACATATTATATTATATTTCGGACATCGTTGCAGTGTGAATCATTAGAGCAGATGTAAAGTGACGTGTGTATTTGTGTACGTAGAAAGTTAATTCACAAATAGGTAAATCACGATCGTGTAGGTATTCCTCAACAAGAAAACTAAATTAATAAAAATTTACCCCGTAATTTCTAATGCATTGGAATTAGTTTTATTTCCCAAGGTACCTATTCTGAAAAAAAATAATAACTTTTTACTACACAATACATAAATAAAAATATGAATTATTAATTTTTATAGTAAATTATCGTTTATAATAAATATAAGCGTATAAATCAAAAATTGTATTTTTTTCTTCTCACCTATTAGATAGGATATAATTTTATGAGATATCATTTTTTCTTTGAAATACGGGATATCTTTCGTGTAGTTCCCATCTTTGAAAAAACAATATTTATTAACTCATAAACTTTACACGCGTAAAAATTATCTTTATAGATTCAAATATTTGCACGTAATCGCACGTCTGTAGATCAGAGAACGTTGAACAACACGTCTGCCCCCAAAGCCCTCGAGTTGGCGAATGAACTTTTCAAAGAAAGATAGATTAATCTTCAAGTCGGAGCGAGCGCGCTATAATAAATATGATTTAAAAGCAATAGGCGTAAGTGACAGTTGTGAAAATGTTTAATAAATCACGGCGTATTTCAAAAATAGCAAAAATCACTTTTGGGGTCTATTGAGTAGCATTAAAAGAAGCATTGTGATTTTTTTCATTTTTTTCATTTCTTGTAAAATAACAGAAATAAACGTGTTAATAATATTTTTCGGAGCATACTTTGCGATTTATTTCTATCGAGGGAATTTCAAATAATTACCGTTTCGGATTTTGGAACAAATAGATACTATCTTAAAGAATAACATATATTTTTTTAAGAGCTTAAAAACTTCAAACTTTTAAGGAAAATATGTCGGAAATTGGATGAAATTCGAATAGTGGGCCCTTAAAGCTCTAGACTAGCAAAACGAAGGTCGCGGGTTCAAATCCCGACGTGCGCAATAAATTTTATTTGACTCATTTTTTTAATCTTACAATTTAATAATTTAAAATCATATAAATTATACTTGCGGCACGTTCCAGAGTGGAAATACTCTCAGTATCGCTCTGGTGTAATATCACCATTCAGAATTGAAACGCTGTCTGAAATGGCTTTAGCCGTATTTGGTGACTAGATCTGAATAACCTGGTACTCCCCCACCTTCCTCTTCCCATCTCATTCTCCTCCCACTACTTCACTCACAACATACGCCAATTGGGGATGCCGTAGTCTCACTGGCTCCAGACGGCACATAAAAAGGATTACAGAAGTGATTTTTTTAACGTATAAAATAAAATGGTAGTTAGTTTCAGCAAATACCATGTAGTATTAATACTACCTCCAACTTCAGACATTTTTCATACATTCTGATGGCAACATGCTCCAATGCGACCTAGCGGCAAGATTTGTGCGCCTTGGTTTTCTTTCGTGATTATTGATTTCACTAGAAATATATACTTCATTTTACGTTGGTAAATTATAGAATTAAAAAAATGTAACCTACATACGACCTTACTGCTGTTTTTTGGTTCAGACATAAATAAACTAAATATTTTATTAAAAAATATTACAATTATTATCATTAATATTATGTAGGTAAGCTTTGATGAGGACTAATTAATATTATAGGGTATTTATTATTTATTGTAATTTTTTGTTTGTATTTATTAACTCGTATTATATCCCGTAATAAATATAGATTAACTATGGTACATATGTACGAATAAAATGTTCACAGTGGCGAGGAAACGTAACTGTGTTAAAAACATTTGTTATACCATTTTACCGAATATACAGTTTTTTTGTGGCATCATCTAATGTCTACTTATAGTTTCAAAAGTGTAAGTACCTACGAATATCAATAATTCATCACTCAGGTAAGCGGGCTGGGAGACTGCAGCCAGTTCCCGGCCGGTTTACTTCGGCCGATGCTGATTTGTATGGCAAGTATACGCAGAGTGGTACACCGGGAGGTCTAGCACGGACGATCAATAAAGCCCTATGTCAATACGAAATTGAATAAATTCGCGATCTATGGTCAGTTAGTTAGCAACATTCCCGAGCACGGTTGACGGTTGATAAGAAATTCCGACAAAGAAATCCCGCCAAATCTCCTTGGCTGACAGTTAAATTTGGGTGACTGCTTATATACGCAACTTATTTTTAATAATATCGTTTTTTATGCAAAATTACTGGTTTTGGAACGGTGGCAGATTAACGAAGCTTCTAGGATTGAAAAACGTCATTTATGCGATCAATTAGATCCGTTTGAACTTGGAGAGCTGACATTAAGACACTTGTTTCTTATATCTCGTACTATGGTTAAAGATCTCATTGACCAATTAACTAAAACTTGAATAAAGACCTCATTAACTAATTAACTTCCGATTTAATTCCAAAAAGTATACGGACTTCCAATGCATATTTAGGATAGTATTTCAATTCAAAATTCCCGTTTTGTTAAATTTTTTCATGATTTTGATCGCTTGATGATTCGGAATGTCAAATTACTCTAGTGTTGCCAGTATATATCGATAACTTTACAATATCGGATCGATAGACGAACTTTCAACGAATTTGTAGCTAGCATGGTCGAACTATTGATACGCCAATCAATATCGTAATGCAAATCGTGATACGCGGGCAATACTGGCAGCTGGGTAATGAATTCACGTTAAAATAGGGAAGCTATAGAAAGCTAGTTAGCTGGGAAATTGACTACGCAAAAGTAAAAAAAAAAAATACATTGAGAATTTCGAATTTGAATAATAACTTTAATATACATTTTCAGTCCGTATGTACTTTTTGACACTAAGAAGAGAGTTAATTAGTTCAAGAGGTCTTTAGTTTCAACTTTTGTTCCCCCAAGTTGGAACGGAATCAATTGATCGCGTTTCCATCATCCATGGATCGTGCATACAATTTCTTTCAACTTACGGACTTAGTTAGTTCAGTTAATATAAGCAATAATTAGTCGGCTGAAATATCCATACAAATTGAAAATATCTCCCGAGTAAAAATAAATGCCGTTGACGGCAATTGAACCCAAACCTTCTGATATCCGGTCAGGTGCTCTGGACCACTGAGCTACGTCAGTTTATTTCCAACATGCCAAATAATTCAATATGTACTAGTACTTCAATCAACAATTACTACTTTTTATATTTTTTTCACCTGTAAACAACCATTATCATAAAAATACAAAATATTGCCAGTTATTTTGGATAAAGAACGACATTTTCCAAAAAGTCATGCATATTGACAGCTTATCCGACACTTTGGAAGCCTCGCTAAAAGCAGCAGCCTTTGTCTACCGACTGCCGGAATCATATTTTGACAGTACTTGCGAACATCCCTAACTGGCCATAGATGACGGATTTCGTCAATATCGTATTTATATAGGTCTTTATAAATCGGTATACAAGCATCGGTAGTTACGATTATCTATCCGACGTTGTAAATTTATCGATTTCACTGTGCTAGACCCCCGGAACTGGCATCGGCCCGAGACCGTCCCTACAAAATACAAACTAGGAGTATGACCAACGCGCCGGCCCCCAAAACACGCGTCACTTTCAAAAATCATCCGTCACGCGCTGATAAAATGGAAATTAATTTGATAACAACCGCTTAAAAATATAAAATCTTATTCAAAACTATAAACAATAAACTTGTTAAATATATACTGAAATACATTATTTAACAATCGTTTATGAACAAAATAATTAGAAGCACAAATCATTTTGTCAATACGGAGACAATTTAATATGATCTCCAACAGAAGCTTACTTTAATTCATTTGTAGATTGTTTCGCGTGTGTGATTGATTGATATTTTCACGCAAGTAGTATTATTTTGTCTGTTTAATATTCCATCTTATGTGTTTAAACTTGAGCGCGAACGCACAACCGACTCGTAAATTAGGCCAGAGAATGTCGCGGAAACACGGTATTCATGGATAATACCGCATAGCAGGCAGTGCATGTAGTATGTCTCATGAAATAACCGGCCGTTTGCCACCCGGTCTGCAGTCTACCAGCACGCTTATACCGCATGTCGAAACATTTACTCAATGAAAGCTCTTACTTGGTTCGTTGCTAGAAAAATAGGCCTCCCACCTAAGGACTTTTATGTTCCAATGGGATACTTTATATATATTTACGAGAAGCCTAATTAAGAGACATAACATCAGTAACCCGATCCGCACAACGGCCATTATGGTGTTTTTTGGCGCCGAAGAGAAACCAAACAGTTCTGTATATATTCATTAAGAAAATATATTTGTTAAAGTCTATGTTCACATTGTTCAGCAACTGAAAAAACTGGTAAAGAGTTACCGAAAAAACAATATTATCATAAAACGTTAAGTATTTATTTTATAATATTTATGAGTGATCTTTATCTATTAAATGTAAAAATTAACACACATTTAATAGATAAAGATCACTCATTTGATAAACCTTCAGGTATAGAAGTATTACATAGAAACGGGATAGGTCTACGCCTCAACAATTTAGAAGCACTCGAAATAAAAAAATCCCTTAAAGTCAATAAAATCAATTTATCAAATAAACAATTAGATTTAACAAACAGCCCCATTTTAAATATATTTCCATTTCCTGCACCTATGTTTACCCCCTCTCTCCTACCTAAGTCTTCCACCCCCACCAAAGTTGATGTTCTCTCTCCCTCTTCCAGCTTAACTATAAGTACCCATACACCTCTGTAATTAATTTAATATGTTTTTATTAACCCTGATGAAGGTTCGGGTTGAACTGAAACCGGTTGGTTATAAATATATACAATAAATTGGTATTCAAACAAAGTTATTTTATTTTAATTATTATAATTATGTATACCCACAAAGTGTTTGCTACAAGTGAAAAATTAAGTATTAATGTACATTAAAAGATTACAAAGGATGTTTTCAAGGTACTACACGATAGTGATTTCATTGAAAAGTGTAGTAAATTTGTTTATTTCATTGTAAAAATAAACATGAACAGTAAACACACAGTAGTTTATTGTATGACTGTAGGTTCAGGCGTAGCGCGGTAACGCCAATATAAAAATCAATATGGATTTTGCATTTAATATTTTATTAATGTTTACAAGCCTGAATGTTTCGATATCTGATCGATGTTCTAAAAGGATTTTAAAGTTTTATTGGACCTTTCCAAAAAGCTATGTACCTATGTTACTGTTGTTGGATCATTTTAAATTAATAAACGTACAAATATATACAAAATACTAGTTACCATAGGGTAGGTTCGTACTTAAAGACGCATTTTGCTAAGAAAAGTTCGGTCGAAAAAATCATTCACATTTTGCACAGTATAATTGTAAATTATGGATGGCGAAGCTATGAAAACATTACTTTAGGTAACATGCTGGATATTCATAGTGTTTTTTTATACTTAAAATATCATCCCACTTTACCAACTCAAAAATCAGCTTTTTTTATTGGATTTTAAAAATATTGTGCATAAATTTAATATAGATCAAAGCATCTTAAGTATTAATTTTTTACGTTTATTTGAGGGCGCTCTCCGGCATGTTTTTACTTGAGCGAGAAGGTAAACGTTTGCCTAGCTGCTCTGCCCCTTCTTAAGATTCTCTAATGTTTAAACATAAACAGCCTGAACAGACCGAAGAGTTGCCAGACTTAAAGAAAAATAACTATTTGAACCAGCGGAATGCATCCTGTATCCTGTATCGCTGATTAGCTGATAGATTTTTCCGAGAAATATTTTAACCTTTTTTCCCGAAACCACTTTTTTTCTTGCTTCATTGATTTTTTCTATTGAACTACTGAACCGATCATTACGAAATTTAAACTATACATTTTCCACATGTATGCCTACTGCTGGAACTAGAATTCTTTTGAAAATTTCTTTCAAAATATTTTTTTAATTATTTTTGAGAAACAGCCGCCATTTTGTTATTTTTAAAAACAAAAATTATATTTCTAGTTTGTACAGCAGCCACAACTATACTTAACTCAAATCTTTTTGTGTTTAAAATAAATCTACTCAGAAATAACATCAACAAAGCTGACATAGTTTTTTTTGCGGATTGTGCTACCAGGGATAGACGATTTTATTTTTTCTTTCCTTTATTCGTAAAATAAATTAAAATTCAGTTTTTAACATGCTTTTTGACTACCACACTAGACACATGTCCGTATTATGGTAGTCGTATTATGGAAAATAAATCATTATGAAAAGATTCAAACATTTCAAGAGATATTTTATGAAGCAAAAAAAGATATAAATAATATCATTTATAGGAACCATTGAAAAATTCCTGATTTTCAACCGTCTAAAGTGGGATGATTCCTCAAGATTAGTAATTCGCTAAAATCGTTGCCAAATATCCAAAATCTATAAAACATTTATTTCAAGAATATTATAACTATTTTCAACGATAACGACTTCAAAATTAAAGTAAATCACGAAGAGATAACAGAACTAAATTTCACTGAACTATTTTTTTAATCTTTAAGCACATCGCTTTACTTGAGTGGAAACTAGTTGAGAGTCAAATTTGTAAAGAAATTGTGGGATAAGACATATTTCGATTCAAATGATTGTGGCACTTGAAATCAAATGTTATTGCTGAACAGTTTCCAATAAGTCATCACATATTTATTGCATTACATTTCCAGAGACAGCGAATCGTGTTTGCTCTTATGCAACTATTCACCTGTACCAAAATTTCATGAAACTTTTCAGGTTTGAAATAAGGCAGGAAGTGACATCCGTAGCATTATTGCGGAAGTGAGAGAGTACGGTAGATACAAATGTCACAGTTGAAGTTATCTCGTGGAATAGCGGAGTCTTTCATCTGAAACATTCCTGCATTTATCATGTGACTACTTGTTCTTCGGGTAAAATATTACATCATATTTCTGTCTTTATGAACATTTAAAATAATGCTGATAATTATTATTTGTAATATTTATTTAATTATTTAAACGCCATAAAATGGCTTTTACAATAGAGTGATTACATAACAAGTAATGTGTACACAAAAATATTATTGCAAGTGATACAGTTGTTAATAGAAGTGCAGTTAAACAATACATAATTAAAAGAACTACTAGTGTCGTAATAGTTGAATGACTACTAGGTTTGTATAAGACCTGACATAAATCGAGGTATGAGGTGTTTATAATAATGAATAGTAATTCATATAAAATAAAGTCTATTAAGGCCTAGAATGTTATAATAACAGAGAATATTTTATTTGAACAGAATACTAATATGTATAAAAAAAGTGACTTTATAACATGTATAATCTAGCAACATATTATAATAGAGTAATTAGTAGTGAGTTTATTGTTGCCTTCAAAATTAATTATACTTGGATTAGCTCGGCAAGTATCGCAATTTGGCTTTAGTAAAACAGGGATGTCAACGATTTTATGATACTTTTGGATAAGGAATAATATTTTTTTTAATAAAATTGTTTAACTATTGTTTTGTTTCCCGACTATGCACCGGTGCCGAAGAGATTAATGATGCTAATTCCTTACCAGAGGAAGAAGTATGGCATTTTCACATGACGCCTGTAATCTAAAATCTAGTCTTCCAAAGGGCCACCCATTTCTGCACAGCATTGAGTCAAGATTTTCAAATTATTTTGGGGCCTTAGATCATAGGTGACTACTAATTCAAGTAACTTGCGATTGGTACAGGGTCAGCAGTTGTACACTACATATTACAGTTGTGTATTATCATGTATTTCATATATATATATAAGCGTGATTCGATTTTAGATTTTTTTTTTGATTGGCGTGTCATTGTAATAAGTTTATAAATGGTATTTAAAAGTCACCCTTCTCCGAAAGGTGACTTTGACCACTATTTTTTTTTGATCCCCCAACAAATTGTGTGCATCTATATCTCGATGGTTAAGACATGTGCAATAAAATCTTATTAAAAAAACGTTATTTAGTTTCAAAGTGTTAAATTCGGATATGGAGTCGATTGAAGTCGAACGAAATCGAATAGATTTTTATTTTAATTTATTTATATTACACGCCCATAGTGGCTTTGATAATTGATTGATTTTATGTGATATAGTTATAATAATTTAGCACTAATATAACAAAAGCTAACATTAATATTTATTTATGAGGTATGTTATTATAGCCTTCTTTTAACTACATTCCGTGCAATTGAACACATCAACTACTTCTGAGAAAACATTGCCAACTGCATGTAATCTAGGTAAAAGCGAGTATATAAATGACTCAGTCCTGATAATTTTGTTGCAATTAAAAATAATTTTAGATCGACTAGCTCTTGTAGGTATATGAAAGATAATTAGACTCAATAAATCAGGGCTGTCTATAATACCATTAATAATTTTATAAATAAAAATAAGGTCGGAAACAAATCTTCTATCTGAGAGTTTTAATAAGTTAAGTTCTTTCATCAAGAGATTGTAGTTTATTGTTTCAATTGGTAGACCGAGTGGTTAGTCAATGAATCTTAGGAATTTGTGCTGAATTTTTTCAATGGAGTCAGAGTGGATTTTGAAGTGAGGGGACCAGATAGAAGAATTATATTTGACTTGACTACGAACTAAAGAAGAATATAAGATTTGTAATGTAGAAATATTATGAAAGTCTCTGCCATTTCGTAGAATGAAACCAAGCATTTTTAATCCTTAGTTGGTAATTGAATTTATATGTGAAAGGAAATTAAATTTTGAATCGAAAATAACGCCAAGATTGTAAATTTCACTGACAGAGGTAAGAGGAACATTGTTGATTTTATATTGGTAGTTTAAGGGATAAGTTATTCTGAAAAATCTTATAATGTGGCATTTATTAATGTTAAGATGAAGTTTATTAAGTTGGCACCAATCTTGTAATTTGTTTAAGTTAATTTGAATGATGATACAGTCAGATAGTGTTTTTATAATTTTAAATAGTTTTAAGTCATCGGCAAAAAGCAACACTTCAACATTGTTATCGAAGACAGTGACAATATCGTTTATAAAAAGTAAGAAAAGTATTGGGCCTAGATGCGACCCTTGTAGTACACCGCTAGTAGCCATGAATTTATGTGAAAAGTTAGAGTTGTTTTTAACTTGTAGAATTCTATTAGTTAAATAGCTCTTTAACCATTCCAATAGTTTATCCTCTATTCCAATTTTTCTAAGTTTATTGAGGAGAATTTTGTGGTTAACTTTTTCAAAGGCTTTTACCAAGTTTGTATATATTGAGTCGACTTGGGTTTTATTTTCAAGCGAACTAGCTATAAATTGTTCATACAAAGAAGATTTGATAGAGTGGATCTGCCCGGCATAAAGCCATGTTGATTTGGTACAGTGATTTTATTGATATGTACGGAGATTTTATCAAGGATAAGTTTTTCAAATAATTTGGGATAGTTGATAACATGCAAATGGGTCGATAATTTGTGACATCATGAATATCTCCCTTTTTGAATAGAGGTGTTAGATAAAATTCTTTCCATAGATCAGGGATGCAGCCTGAGTTTAGTGATTGGTTAAATAGTTGACATAGTGGCTTGACACGTTTTGATAGACAATTAATTAGAAAAGCTGGATTGATTTGGTCAGGTCCCGCTTTTTTATTTATATCGAGTGATTTTATTTTGTCTATAACATCAGGAAAATTTATATGTAAAGCTGGAATGTGGATCGATTCATTTGGATGAAAGGGTGGAATTCGATCGTGTGGGATATCATTTTTGAAGAAATCGGCAAAGAAATTAACAAAAACATTAGTATCACTACTACTTTTCCCCTCGAAATACATGTAAGTGGGTAGGCTGGGTTTATTTTTTCTTAGTGAGTTAATGTGTCTAAAAAAGTTGTTGGTATCTGATGGAATAGACTTTTTTGTATAATGTATGTGTGTTTGATATAATTTATTGGCGAGTAATTTACAGTCAGTTCTGTATTTATGAAATATTTTGTAGTCCGAGATAGATTTGCTCTCTTTGAAAGTGTTTTAAGTCGTTATTAAACCACTTAGGAAATTTTGATGTCTTGATTTGAGTTGAGGGTATAAATTTTTTGATAGCCGTGTTGATGATGGAGTAAAAAGATTCTAGATTATGATTGAAATTTGTGTTGTTATCTAAAAAAGACCAGTCTGCACTTTCTAAGTGTTTTATTATCAGTGGATAATCAGCTTTTGCAAAGTGATATGAGTAATTAGAAACAGTGTTACAGTACGTATTAAGACAGTTATTCATAGAGGTGATGTTTAAGGGAGGGTAGTGGGAATCTATTTGGAGAAGGGGGTCTATTGATTTAATTAATTTTACTGAAGGATCGCTACTAAATACGAGGTCAAGCAGGTGCTGATTTGAATTAAATACGTTAATAATTTGTTTAAATCCGAGGAAATTTGAAATATTTATAATTTCATTAGTTGTATAGCGCCCTTCGTGGCAGCACGACGCGTCCCAACGCGTCCTCCAACCGCTTTGTGTTTTTTTTTGTATTTTCAAGGGAAATGAGGCAAAATCTCTTAAATTATCCTCTCCCGTATTTTTAAAATCAATCAAGTAGCATTTTAACTTTAATGAAAATAAACTTAACAACCAGTTATTAGAACTTTATAATATGTGATTTGAGTGCAGTGTTTTAAAAGTGAATATTTGGAAATTTTGCTCAAAAATATTCGATATTCGAAACGAACGTCGATCGGTAAATGGACCCCAGATGTTTTCAACGGAATTCTCGGAAACTCTGAAGGCAAGTGTTTTGCTAAGCCCAGGGTAATTTATTATCCGGTCGCTTTTTATTGCGGGCAGAATGCACCACTTCAACAATCACCAGGAACAGAATTACATGGAGATGAATGATGGACTCGCCGAACGTCACAGCAGTGCTGCCAGGGTCTCTTATCTATCTGAGGCGTCAGCGCTTTATTAGCAGCAGACACACACCTGGACGGATGACGTACCTCGTGCTGGCACTGTTGGTGGATGCGGTGGACTCTCTCGCTGCAGCAGCTGGTCCAGTTTCTTCACCACCAAAGATTCTTGCTGCAGAGTCTCCATTTTCTATCTTCGTCGAACGTCACAGCGGTGCTGCCAAAGTCTGGTATCTGTGAGAGGATATTGTGTCAGCGCTTTGCCAGCAGCAGACACATACCTGGACGGATGACGAACCTCGTGCTGGCACTGTTGTTGTACGCGGTGGACTCTTTCGCTGCAGCAGCTGGACCAGTTTTCTCACTACCTGGGATTCTTGCTGCAGAGTCTCCATCTTCTGTCTTCGTGTCACCTGTTTCTGTATTTCATTTTACTTAATTTAAATTCAGTTTATTTTTGTAATATTTATATTTTTGTAATACCTGCATCAACTGTAAAGCGCCCCTGAGGTGATATCTGACAAAAGCGGCGCTATACAAATTGTCCAATAAATAAATAAAATAAATTAGCTGACGCATTTAAAAGGACTTTTTGGTTATTACATAGGGTAGTTCAGTCTACATTTGGAAGATTTTAATCAACGATTAGCAGCATTCTAGCTTCCGGACATTTGAGTTTAAGGGCCTCTACATCTTCAATGTGGTTATCGTAAATTTGTGTAATTGATCCGGGTGGAATATAAATACATCGAAGAATAATTTTTCCTTGGTTCGTCTTGATAGTACGTAAAGTTGTTCTACATTTTTGTGTTTGCATTTTCATCTGAATGAAATTATAGTTTTTGTGACAGATATTATTAAACCCCCTCCTCTTGATTTGGTGCTGGTGGAGGTACTTCTATCGAAGCGGTATGTGTTGTGAGAAGTAAAACCTAATTCCTCGGTGTTGATAGATGGATCCAAACAAGTTTCAGTGAGAAAGTATATGTGGAAGGGATGGAATGTAATCGATGATCTTAATTTAGTAAGTTTGGTGCTGCAGCCCTTAATATTTTGGTAATACCCCATAACAGGTTTTAGTTTTTTGGATTAGTACTTAGTATTACAGGTTTATTGTTTTTGTATTTAATTGTAAGACCTGTTTCGCCGTCTTGGGTTCTTCGGTCTAGGGTTAGTCGTAAGTGTGCGAAATAGTTTCATTGGGCTGGAGTTTGGTCGGAATTAATTTTAATACCAGGGTAATCAGTTATGCTGGTTTTTTTCTCAGTATGTCAATGGCTTGAGCGGGATTATCAAGTTTATATTTTAGAAGTCTGGGTTTGGCCGTTTTATTTATCCCCAGACGAAAGGTTGTGATGTTGTCTTTGGTGATGGTTGAGCTTAAGGCTTTTAGTATGTTAGATATTCTTGTCGTATCGTCGGTAATTTTATCAATTTGGGAACAGGCGAAGCTTTCTGGAAAGTTGAAAATAATAATATTTTTCGAACGTTTTTTTCTCTCCTTGAGCTCGTCAGCAGCTTCGCACGTGGATAAATTTGGTAAGTTTGAAGATTTATGCTGTGAGTTAGATTCTAACAATTTTGATGAGACCATGTGTTCATACGACTTCACCTGTCCCTCGAGGATTCCAACTTTGACACCAACATCCAGCATGGTGCCAGAGATGTTGGAAAGTTTGTTGAGTAATTTAATCATCTGACCTTTAGTTAGTTTTAGTGCCGGATCACTAATATTACTATATAAAGCACTAATTTCCTCCTTCGCCTTGTTGATATATGATAATTCATCAGTGGTACTCATCTTGCAATTGGATTTTGAATATTAATAATTTGTATAAGATGCAGTGACAACCCTGTTCATGCGTTGTCTATGGCGAGAAGTGGGTGGGCGTTTCGTTTGTACTCTTAAAAACTTTGATTGTATTGTATTCTTCCTTCGATTTGGCTTTGTATGGGTGTGTCTATTGCAATCCGGTGACAATTGAAATTTTAAATTGCTAATTATGAATTACCGATTAGGCAGCTGCAACTGTTGATACACAATGTTAAATTTTGATTATGGTAAAGTACTCGTGTGTGAAAAACACTACTATAAGTTCTTAATTTTAATATAATTGTTAATTTTTATGGAGCAAAAATTAACGTGTTGACTGTGACACTTAGTATTATTGTTGTGTATATAATAATAACTCATAGGGTGCAGGTTCAGATTCCTACGAAAGCAAATTTTATAATATATTTAATTTAAGTAGGTTAATAATAGTAATAATAATATTTGGATGATTTGTATAGCGCCGTTTTAGTGCAAAATCACCTCAAAGGCGCTGTACAAATATATAATACATTTCTACAATGATCTATGTTATTACTAACTATATATAGAGAAAATATACTGTACCATACTTACTTGGTTGGTCACTTAAGATTAACACTTAATTAACATTTACTTATAATTTATTGTTTATTAGCCAAATTTAGTTAGACAGGATTTAGGACGGAATTAAAAAATTGGATATAATTGGACTTTCTCTCAGGAATGGTATATTTAATACAGCTTAAAAGGGTAAGTTTTTAGTTAAGACCTGAATTCTGTTAGACTTGTTATGGATCTTAGCTCCGGAGAAAGTTTATTCCAAGCATATCTTGCTGGATACTCTTTCAGAAATGCTCTGGTGAGGTACAACCATTCAGTATCGGGATTTAGCTGAAATGTCTTAAGGTTTGTTTTTTGTGAATATTGCACAAGAGTCCCAACCATCGCATGTGTGGGAAACTATCCCCAAATGAGGTTTATTTAGTGTAAACATGTGTAATTTGACAAATAATCATTTATGATATCACTGTGGGTATAAAATCATTGGAACGAGTTTAAAATTATCAATAAAAGTTGATAAAAATCATTACACATTTAATTATTATTTTTACCTGTGAGAAACCAAAATAACCAGTTACTTCTCCACCTCTCCACTCAAAAAAAATGAAAATAATATCTTCATTTAATTGTACTAAAATACTTAAATCTCATTTAATATATTATATATTATACTATCTAAGAATACGCGAAGTTTTAATATAAAGTCTGTCCATAGAATAAATGGGTAATATTACATAGAGTTCCGTTACGGTACGAGGGGATGATTCGTATTATCTCCTTTCTCCTTACATGTGTGACTAATCCTGCCTTCCTACCTTTTCTCTATATACTTCCTTAAGGCTTTTAGGCAGGACCCGGAAGATAATAGAGGGACCTTCAAGGAATTAGAAAAGGGATAGTCATGAGTTTTAACGTGTCAAGGATGCTGTCATGAAATGAATTTCCTGAAAGTTAACATTTAACCCCCTAAGAAATTACACTTCAGGATATTAATATTTGATATTTGCCGGTCAAAAATAGCAACACCGGGCATTTATTTTCATTGGTTAAAATTCTTAAGGAAGTTGGTAACGAATGATAAGTTGGGCAATCAAGGACTTTCAACAGCTTCCTTGGGTTTTGCGCGTCATGGGTTTCAGCCGTAGTGACACCCATGACGTAGCATTTCGTAACATGGTATTTTCGTGTCTTTGAATTTTGAATTCAATTCATGTTGATTTAACTGATTTTCCGAAAGTATATTTTAAAATAGAATCAAAGTTACGTAAGAAAAAATCAATTCAGTGGTTTTCAACGTCCCTTTTACTGGCTGTGGTAGAACAAGGCGAGGGGTAAAGTAAATTTAATTGTTTTTAGAAGTTTTGGATTATTCAAAGATCTGCTCCAACCGAAATAGAATTATAATCAGTAAATTAACTTTCAAATTCGTCCACAAAGATGTTTCGAAAAGCTTTCAAAGCTTTTTCGAAAAGCACCTAGTCATTTGCTAAAAGATAGGCCTCCAGAGAAGGCATTTTGATTAAAAAATATTGCTGTATTTTATGTACCTCCATTTCCCATCAATGTCGGCCATCAATGAACTCAGAATACGATAAATAACTCCCGAATGAGCTAGCGTGGAGAATCGTGAGAAGTATTTAATTATCAGTGCATAATAATCGAGAAGTAAAACGGTTCGTAATCCATTTTTGTATCTAAAACTCCCATTTTATAACAATGTAGAACAAGTTTTGTGGAGTACGAAGTACCTGCCGGAATAATTTTCAAGAATTGAAGTGAATTAACGACGTGGCACGATCAATTGAACCAGTTACTTGAATCGGGCCATGTCAAAAGTCAAAATAATAGAAGAGTATATATGAAAGGATACATGAATGTAACTGATGCAAGGACTGTGTACCATGACCGAGTTATTTGGCAGTCAGTATTCTATGTATACCCCTGCGGGGAATCGGAGAGATGGTTAGCAATGATTTATTTGTAATACCCGCCAACTGACATGACGAATCCGGTGATTAGCAAAGGTCACACGGAGAAAAATGACTCGCTAATTCATTATGAATTTCTTCAAATTATTTGTAATTTCGGGATTCCAGGCCTTACTATTGAATTAACAGGTTCCCTGAAAAACTTTTTGTGAATTACGAATACATATTCAAGAAGGAATGTGTTTCTAAATTTCTTTCATTTAATAAATCAAAACCGAAATTTCATCTAAAAAATAAGAAATTATAGCTACCTACATAAATACCGCCAAATTATAAACCCTGTATTTTAGGTAACATTTTCAAAATTTCAAATAATTATACAATTTAAAAGACAATTGTTTTCTCAAACTTTCTTCAGACAGGTAGATACCATAATATTGAAAAAATGCAAATAAGAAATTCCTAATAAGCACGACGATTTTACAGGATATTTGTTTTTAAAAAGAATCTTCACTTGATCGTAAAAACGGCAGCCATTTTGAAACGGAAACGGAACGTACATTAAATTACAAATAGACTAAGAATACAAAAAAGTTTTAGGGTTATTTTGAGATTAATCAAATATTGCTATCTACTATAATTTCATTCAACAGCATCACTTCTCTTGTAATTCTATGCTGTGCTAGAACATTAAATTTGTTCTGCCTTATGGGGTATCTTAATCAAATCTTAGCAATGAGCTATCAATAGCGAAACGTTAGAGTTTGGATACGCCGAGTATTTTGATGTGACAAACGACAAAGATATTTATTTTACTCCCATCCTACTCATACACCTAAATACATAGAATAGAATGAGAAATACACTTGACAGATAAGATCAGTGTGACGTTAATACCGAAACACAAAAGGGTGTAATGCTAAATGTCGGCCCAAATTCCATTTGCCCATCCTAAAATTAAATTTATATTCCGCCCCCGGCTTTTCGAAATGCGAATTTTACCCTAGAATGTCGACGAAACAATATCTGAAGGACAATACAAAGGAATTTGGAAAGATAATAATAATTTTAGTCTGAATTTAAGGGGAGTTAAATAATTTGTCTTCATCTGCTCGATGAAGTATGACAATTTCGTTTAGCTGTCCAAGCGGTGGTTTTTGATAAAATGGTTTGAATTTATGAACTCTGAAACGATCTGCAAAGAGATTTTATAGCTGATTTCGCCAATAAAATTAAGCAGCCGCTCAATTTTAGATTCAGGAAAGAAGTCAAGTGTGCTTATGTTACTGAAGTTAAGATTTTTTTTTTGTGGATTGCACTATCATAGTAACTTCGGTGTTTTTTCCTGATAAAAAATTCGAACATCTGGGAGTTGTCTATTGTTTTTTGTAATTTTAGCACTCTAGTACACCCAAAAGTCAAGAGCCATCACTGTTTACATCAAAACATATATAAATATATCCATACATGTATGACACCAGAAATCATTAATTAGGCATATTTTATTATCACGTCTGTTGGCGTGATGGCTCGAAATGGTAATATTTTTTCACCTATATTTGCGTGGTAGCTCAAAATTATATATGTTTTAATGTATATTTTTATGATAATTCGAAATTTTTGCAAATTGTATTTTTTTCTTTTTTACTTGCGTGATGGCTCAAAATTATGTTATTTTTTTCAGGTCTATTTGCGTGTTCACCCGAAAAGTTTTTAGTATTTGCAGGCATCCTGTACTTTTATGATAATTTACATTTATAAATAATGGAGCAAATGCACAAAAATGATTTATAATCAAGAAGTAGGGTGTAATTATTTGAATAAAAAAAAAACGGAAACCTATTACGCTTTGTATTCCGTGTGAACCAATACAGTGGATAATAAAATAACGAAATGCATCACAGCATCGCGAGAAAACTAATAAGTTGAAAGATGAGTAATGAACTCCTGGCTAGGGTATTGGCTAGTTCGTTGGAATGGAAAGAAGAGAAGAAAAATAAGACTGGTTACAGAGGGTAGAAAGTGGGAGGTCGTAGCAGAAGGCGAGAGGGACGATGTCAAAACTCTTCCCAGCTGGGAAAGTTCTGCAGTTCAGTTTCAGTTTTTTGTTTCTGAAAGCGAAGCGCTGATTACCCTTTCGTTGGGTTAGTGTTAACTAGATATTTTTTTCATTTATGACTTGAAAGTTTACGGCCAAAAGTATAATCAAAAGGAATCATAAATTTTTCGTTTATTGTGTCGTCAAATAATTATAAGCAACAATTAGTCGCCTGAAATATCAATACAAATTGAAAATATATTTCGAGTATAAATAAATGCCGCCAACGGGAATTGAACCCGTGCCTTCTGATGTCTGGTCAGCTGCTCTGAAACCACTGAGCTAGGTCGGCTTATTTCCAACCCGCCAAATGATTCAATATGTACTAGTACCTCAATCAACAATGACTGCTTATTATATTTTTTCCAATTGTAAACAACCAACTTTATTTTTGTAGGAAAGGCTTTGTTAGTGCTAAATTTCTCACTAGATGGCGTCGAGACATATAATATCTTCATTTATTGGTGAAATATTTTTGACTTGTCAAATATTATTATTTTTTAATGATAAACTAATTTTTATAAGACAAGGATTTATGAATACCTAGCATAAAGGATAACAAATAATTATAAGCAACAATTAGTCGCCTGAAATATCAATACAAATTGAAAATATCTCCCAGTACATAGTAAAAATAAATGCCGCCAGCGGGAATTGAAATAATAAAAATAATAATTACGCCGTGTTGTGCTTTTTCTTTACTTAGCCAACGTTTACTACACCGTTACATAATCCACCATCAGATCAGAACAGATACTGCTGAGGATGAAAATTGGCCATTTTACATTGGATTGATTGATGATGAACACTATAACGCTGGCATAAACGTTGGCTAAATTGGGATGAAGCGAAAAAAGCTTAAAAACCCAAAATGTAAACATAATTTAAGTGCACTTTGTTCTACGAAAGCCAACCTTACAAATTTTATTTCAATTATCTTCGCAGGAATAATCATGGTATAATATTTTACAGGCTAAAAGTTGGAGCAAATCAAGTTCTTAATTAAAACTTGCACATTAAAATTAATACAGTGCCGTTTTAGTTATCATTTATTGTTACAACATAAATACTAAAACATGTACTCTGTGGGTATTTTGTGCAACTAACACTTTGAATTACAACTAAAAACTGTGTTTTAATAATATTATTAAGAATATGTTATGTACTGAAGCAATAATATAAATAAAATAATTAAAACACTTTGTTTTTACCACGATAATCTTTATTTTTTATATAAAGTCAACATGTTTCAAGAACGATGTTCTCTTCATCAGGACAATTAATGTACTAAAAACTAAATTGTCAAGTATATAGAGACAGGTGTGGGTAGAAAAGGAAGTAGTGTGGGGGGGGGGGGTGGAGGGGAGGGGTGAGAGGTGGAAAGGGGAGGTGCTTAGAAGATCAAAGACAAAAAATTTCAATGGAAATATGTTTAAGACAGGGTTATTCACAAAATTAATTTGATTATTAATAATATTTAAATTTCTATTGACATTTTTCCTAATTTCTAATATTTCTAAAAGGTCTAACTGAAAACCACTAACATTCGTGTGTAAAATTTTAAAACCAGTATTTATGTCAAATGAATGGTTGAATTCAATTAGATGGTTAGCAAATTCCGAATAATTATTGCTATTTAGACATCTCAAATGTTCCTTAATCCTCGTTTCATAATTTCTGCATGTTTTACCTATGTAATAATGGTTACAATCATTGCAATTCAATTGGTAAACTCCGGATTTTTTTCATTTTTAAGTCTTTGTCCTTGTTATTTAGAATATAATTTTTCAATTTATTATTAGTATAAAAAGCTGGCTGTATTGTATTAGGAATTTTTTCCCTATTAAATTAGAGGTTTGATGATTTACAAACAATATTTTTCTCCATTGCTTTTTAATATTGTCACTGAGCAATGGGTTAATGTAGGACAAATGAAATATTTTCTTATATTTTTTGTTTAGTATGTCGTCTATTAATTTGGAGTTATAACCATCATTAGATGCAATTATTTTAATGGTGATAAGTTCAGCTTTGAAATTATTTGGGATAACGGGATATTAATTAATCTATTGATCAAATGATAGAAAGCTAAGAGTTTTTGTGAAAATGGATGGTAAGATGAGTTGTGTATAATTATATCAGCGTATGTTTCTTTTCGAAAAATATTAAATTCAATCTTGTTATTAACTATAGTTAGGTTTAAATCCAAGAAATTTATACTACAATTAATTCCTATTTCTAATGTAAATTTAATGTTTTTATGAAGTTTGTTCCTTAATTTTTTGAACAAACTTCATAAAAACATTAAATTTACATTAGAAATAGGAATTAATTGTAGTATAAATTTCTTGGATTTAAACCTAACTATAGTTAATAACAAGATTGAATTTAATATTTTTCGAAAAGAAACATACGCTGATATAATTATACACAACTCATCTTACCATCCATTTTCACAAAAACTCTTAGCTTTCTATCATTTGATCAATAGATTAATTAATATCCCGTTATCCCAAATAATTTCAAAGCTGAACTTATCACCATTAAAATAATTGCATCTAATGATGGTTATAACTCCAAATTAAAAGACGACATACTAAACAAAAAATATAAGAAAATATTTCATTTGTCCTACATTAACCCATTGCTTAGTGACAATATTAAAAAGCAATGGAGAAAAATATTGTTTGTAAATCATCAAACCTCTAATTTAATAGGGAAAAAAATTCCTAATACAATACAGCCAGCTTTTTATACTAATAATAAATTGAAAAATTATATTCTAGATAACAAGGACAAAGACTTAAAAATGAAAAAAATCCGGAGTTTACCAATTGAATTGCAATGATTGTAACCATTATTACATAGGTAAAACATGCAGAAATTATGAAACGAGGATTAAGGAACATTTGAGATGTCTAAATAGCAATAATTATTCGGAATTTGCTAACCATCTAATTGAATTCAACCATTCATTTGACATAAATACTGGTTTTAAAATTTTACACACGAATGTTAGTGGTTTTCAGTTAGACCTTTTAGAAATATTAGAAATTAGGAAAAATGTCAATAGAAATTTAAATATTATTAATAATCAAATTAATTTTGTGAATAACCCTGTCTTAAACATATTTCCATTGAAATTTTTTGTCTTTGATCTTCTAAGCACCTCCCCTTTCCACCTCTCACCCCTCCCCTCCACCCCCCCCACACTACTTCCTTTTCTACCCACACCTGTCTCTATATACTTGACAATTTAGTTTTTAGTACATTAATTGTCCTGATGAAGAGAACATCGTTCTTGAAACATGTTGACTTTATATAAAAAATAAAGATTATCGTGGTAAAAACTTTAATTATTTTATTTATAAAATGGTGCCACAAAGTGAATTTGCAAAATATGAAGAAATAATATAAATGTATTTATTTCATTATACGAGTATTACGATTACCTAGAAATAAAACTAGAATGGTTTTGTCTCTTGCACCCCATTACTCCAGTTTTATTACCAATCTTTCTGAAGCACCACAAATGTTGGTGCTCCACTCACTATGATTATATGATCGATTGGTTTCTTTCAAATGACTTTTAATTATTTCGTATTTTTATCAGAAAGTGATAGATTCTCTAATTTCTTCTTTCTTTGATTTTTCGAATTGGCTTCAGCCGTGTTTGGTGATCAGATCAGAATTTACAGGTAAATCTCAACCTTTCTCCTCCATAACTTCTCCTCTTCCACACTCTTTTCAGCCTCAAAACATACTCAACGGGATGGCCATCCCTTCTCGCGGACTCTGGACAGTTGAGAACAGAGGGACACTCGTACAGTAATCACCTAAAAATACAGCAAAATAAACGCATCGGCCAATGTAAACATCAAGTCCAAATGTGAAACTTGTACAAAATATCCGGCTCGAAGGACCAAATGTTCAAGCCGTGGACCTTTTAATAAACTAATCAATTATTCTTACATTAAAAGTGATCCTCATTTAAATGATAAATAATTACACCTAAACGTTTCATTTATCATTTTTATTTAATTGACCGCGGTTAGAAGTGACTTTAAATGTAGCTGCAGTTGAATTACGCTAAATGAGGAAAGATATAACTGTTACTAATGCAAAACAATCTTATCTTTCCGTTTACATCGCAGACTTCCTGGGATTAATTTACCTTGGAGAGGTTCTTCAATTAACTACCACCAAGCTGTACCTTTATAACTCAGGTAAATTTGAGGAGAACTTCCTTTGAAGTACACCTGGGGCATATGCAGATCTAGCCAGAAATTGTTTCATGACAAACTTGGTATTCAAATGGTTTAGTTCGTTCGTTGGAGAGCTAGAACAAGGTGTACCCAAGTATTGGCACTTAGAAGTTGTACATAGGTACTCGTAGATGAACGGGATTAAGTTTTACTTTGTACCAATTACTCCAATTCGTGAACTCTATAATCCATCTTGCTCCGGGAAGTAGGAAGAGACGGGGCATGTTATTTCGGGGGCACATTGTTACGTCATAGATAAATTACTCACCAGAGAGTATTTTGGCGTGCGTGTCTTCGGCGGATACGCATGAACTTGCTGGCCGCAGTATCTTGCAAAACTTCAGAGAGAACGGATGTGCCGAAAATATCATAAATAAATAAAATAGAATTTCACGTCTGGCAAAGTACTTTTTTTGGACGAATTTGAAGTCATATATTATCACCTCACTTTGTTTGGTATTAATTTATGTTAAACTTTTAATATTGTTAATCATTCCACTTGATTTCTGAACGTTAATCTTAGCTCTTGTGAATTCCATGTAGATGATACTACACTGTTAATGTGAAATGTGTCAATGCGACAAGATTTATTTATTTATTAATCTTAAGTTAGCTCACATCTTCGTGTGTGCTAATAGTTTTATAAACATATAAACATGTGCATTGTTTGGCAAACATAATCTTTCTTTAAATATTTCAATAAAGTCACAAAAAAAGAAACATTAATAATTGAGAAAGACATATTTTCTTAATTCATTTTTGAACTTATTAATATTTTCTATCACAGCAATTTCCTCCGGGATTTTGTTATAGAGTTGAACGGCCTGGTACATCAGAGATTTTTGGGTGCTTGTTTTTTTTCTTGTTGGCAATCTAATTTGCTTAGAATTTCTCGTCCCGTGTCCGTGTATCTCGTTATTGTAATTTATTTTTCTTTTCAGTTCCTTAGACATCATCCCTAATTTAATTTTATGTATAAAAATAAGTACATTCAAATACACAGTTTGCTTCACCGTCAAAATATTCAGCTCCTTTAACATGTCTCTTATCCGTGTGTATATGTTGCGCTTAAGTATTATTCGCATTGCTTTATTTTGCAGTATTTGCATTTTTTTCATTTTCTCTTTATTGCAGAGAAAAAGAATACTTGAACAGTAATTAAAGTGTGGTGATATAATTGTGTTGTATATTATCTGGCATGTTTCTTTATTTACTTTGTTTCTGATTCTACCAAGAAATGATATTTTTTTTGCAATTTTTTTAATTGTATAATCTGCATTTTTTGAGAAGTTCAATTTTGAGTCTATAATAACACCTAGATATTTAATTTCTTCCACTTTTTTTATGATTTCTCCATTTATAGAAACCTTTGGTTCCTCATGCGTATTTGTTCTGCATATATGCATGTATTTTGTCTTATTTACATTTAGTTTTAATTTATTTAGTTTGAGCCATTTTGACAATGTTTCTAAGTCACTATTTATCTTTTTGATTGCTTTTTCATAATTATCTTCTGCAATATAAATTAGTGCGTCGTCTGCAAACAGTCTTATTTTGCAATGTTTTAATATGATACAAATATATTCGGAAGTATATTTATTTATATAAATATACGCCGAAAAAGGCTTTTACATAGAAGTGATACATGATGCAGTGTACATAGGAGAATGTGTATTATACAGGATATATTGACAGTAAATAGATGTAATCCATTTTAAAGAAGGTACAAAATACACACTTGTAAAATTGTGTATTTTGTGATATTGTGATATACAACAAACAATTTGCAGGAATCGATCCGATAAACTAAATTCAAATTTTATTTGGTAACAATATGTCCCCACCAAGTAACAATATGCCCTCGCAAGGGGCATTTGTTAAATTATTAATGTTTAATTTTCTTTTTTTATATTTTTGTGGCCTACATTTTGATTGAGTAAAAATGTCACGTTATTAATAAAAGTGTGCAAAATTTATGCTTTTTCTTTCTGTGAATTATTTTTGAATTTTTGTAACAGCAAGCCCTACCACAATTTAAAAATAAAATTTAATTAAAATAAATAAAATTATTATTATTATTTGATTATAAAAAAAATATTTGTAGTTGTTATTTTTCTCTATTTATACCTGTGTTCATGCGTAAGTTTACTAATTAAATATAACATATAATTGTGAGTAACCATCTACGTAATAATGATAAGTTTTTTTAAAAAGATTATATTTATATAAAAATCGGGAATGTGCAATCGGACATCTATCGGTCATGTCTGATAGGACATTTCAAATGTCCGATTGTATATTCCCAATTTCAATATCCGATTAGATATTTGCAAGACCCGATAGGATATTCCCAATGTCCGATTGGACGATTTCAATGTCCGGTTGGACATTTGCAAGATCCGATAGGACATTTCTAATGTCCGATTTGACATTGGCATGATCCGATTGGAGATACCCAATGTCCGATTGGACGATTTCAATATCCAGTTGGACATTTGCAAGATCCGAAAATACATACACGCACATATAAATGTGTGTTTTCATGTTTCAATATATGTCTATGAAAAAAAAAAAATAATAACTTTCTACTACAACACATAAATACCTGTCACACTTAATCACAAACACGTAAACATCTCAGCACAGGTTCTCCTAGTGAGGTGTTCACGTAACATACAATATCACCCACACACAGTTTAACCTATACCAACCTATGTTCTTTATTTTTTATACCTTTTTTCTGTACTTTTTTCTCTGTACTACAATATAAACCACTGTAATCATTTGTAAAATGTGTATTCAAGAATAGACATAAACATAAAAATAAACATTTGCAAGATCCAATAAGACATTTCCAATGTCCGATTGGATATTCCCAATGTCCGATTGGACAATTTCAATGTCTGGTTGGACATTTACAAGATCCGATTGGATATTCCCAATGTCCGATTGGGCGATTTCAATGTCCGGTTGGACATTTGCAAGATCCAATAGGACATTTCCGATGCCCGATTGGACATTTTCTTTGCAAAATATGTCATCAAGACAAAGTTATTTATTTCGAATTTCACGCCCGGCTGGGCATTTCATTTTATTTTTTATTTATTATAAAAACATCTAAATAAGCACAAAAAAATCAAAGAGAAAATAGTAAACAAAATAAAACACAACCTCTAAAACAAACAAAAAAATATCTCTAAATGTCAAAAACGAAATAAAGTGGAAACTAGACACTTTACCATGCAAGATGGAAACATATAATACTAAGAAAATTACATAACATTGGTAAGATAAACAGAGCTAAGTAGTTTGCTTAGTTAAATTGTGACGAGGTGAATAATCTGTCCGATAGGACATTTCCTATGTAAAATAAAACTTATTGGTGAAATGTAAAGAAGATCAATAATAGGAGATGTCCGATAGGACATTTCCTATGTAAAATATGATAGAAATATTTGAGATTTTAGTAATATGTGAATGATAAGAACTAGTAGTATGTGAATAATAAAAATTACAATCAAGAAAGTGAATAATCTAAAACAAAGTCCAACTTTTCCTATGTCTATTCGGAAAACTATTTGCCCTATCAAATAATACCGTGTCTAATCGGACAATTCCAATGAGCAATATATCGGTTAATTCGGCAAAACAATACAGATTTCATTTTTAACATTTTTGTTATTTTGAAAGACTATTCTAGAAAATAAGGAGAATAGAGAGATATAAGAAAAGTATTATACAAAATAGGGGTGAATGAGAGAAGCATAAGGAAAAGTGCAAATACGGGTGTAGCGGAAAGGGACTAAGACAAGCCGGGTCAAATCAAAACAGCGGAAGTAATAATCACCGTGGTAAACGGTTTAAATCTGCCTGGGAGGGTGGATTTTTCACAACCCCCGGTACCTACCCCTAGTTGCTATTTGTGATCCGAGAAGCCTCTCGTGGGGTAAAGAAGACTTCGAGGCATACTTTGAAATCAGGACTGTATAAACGTACTGATTCGCCAACAAAATTAAACTTTGTTAAAACTGTACTGGACTAAATAACGTTATTTTTTAAAACGGGTGGTCGTTTTCTTTTCAGTCCTCGAATCTGTTGCTGGTTTCCTGTCACTTTTTATAATTTTAATAATATTCAGAATCGAAGGGGACATAAGACTAAACACGAGGGTTTGCTCGACGCTCACATTTTAATTATTTTTTTTAAACGTATTACTAAAATCTCAATTGTTTCTAGTGGGATTCTTAGGGATATAAGTTATTTATTTAATTACAAACTCTGATAACCTGGAATAATGTAGACCAATTTTTAAGAACCTCAAACTTCTGACAGTGATGGACATATATATATAATAGAGTTATGCCTGTTAGTTCGATCATCTCCAGAAAAGTTCCTAAAAAAAAACTCACACATAAACACGCTACAAGGTTCGCAGAAAACTTATTAATCCTAAAAGAAAACAAACTATATTTTAAAAAGGACCGCACTACATGGCCATTAAAGTATATAACAACCTTCCACGTAGCATCACACAAATAACCGACATACTCAAATTTAAATCATCGCTAAAAACATTTCTTTTAAACAAATGTCACTACACTTTATATGAATACCTTACATAAATTAAATACCTCTGTTATTTTTATTTTTTATTTACGTATATTTGTAAACATGTTGGGTTTTGTAATATGAGTCGTGTAATTTCTATACCCGCTATATCAACTTTCATTCATTTGGAGAAAACCGCAAAAACTGTCACATTTCTAGCGTACATAAGTAATTGCATTAAATTTTTTTATATAATAAATTGGAGTAATAAAATTTCGAAAAGCATTTATTTTTCTATATATGTCTAGCAATAATTAAGTGATTTCGATAAATAAAATGGATAAAGTGGATTTTGATACTCACTTCGTGATATAGAGGCTTTTGAAAGTCAACTGAGCCGACATGGCGGGTTTAGAACCACACGCGTAGATCATTTTGACACACGAGCGTGGCGTCAGAGCGGCGGCCATATTGTATTTTGGCAAAATAACTGCTTGTGATTGGTTGAATCCGATATAGCGCGTTTTGATAGTAACTTTCTGTATGATATAGCGGATTTGGTTTCTCACTCGCAGTTTTAACATGGTTTTTGGTCGTGATAAGGAGGGTTTTGAAACTCAATTTTAGGCTCCTCTTGTTGCTCGCAAAAATGTGAACAAGATGTCATACTCAGATCATTTTGTCAAAAAATCGGACATAGCGGGTATGGAAATTATAGGATTCATATAATGTGTATTTGTTGGGTTAGCTGGAAGAAATAGGATGTATCTTATAAGCTTTACCCTTTGTACTCTGTATTTTTGTGCAATAAATGTTTTTTGAATTTGAATTTTTAAATTAAAGATTAATAAAAACAAGACCTCTCATTAAAAATACAATTAGTACTACATGGTTGTGCAATCTTTTTAACCAATGTTTAAAGGAAGGTTACACGCCCTTAGATTGGAGAAGGGCAGTGATCATGCCATTATACAAAGGTAAAGGGTCACGTATGGAATGTGGGAATCATAGGGCTATTAGCCTGCTAAGTTCAGTTGGCAAGCTGTATGGTAGAATTTTGATTGAAAGGGTAAGAAAGGAAACAAAGGATAAAATATGGGATGTGCAAGGTGCTTTTATGAGTGGAAGGGGGTGCATGGAACAGGTCTTCTCATTGCGTATGCTCACCGAGAAGTTTCTGGCAAAAAACCAGAAACTTTTCTGTGCCTTTGTAGATCTACAAAAAGCATACGACCGAGTCGACAGGAAAAAGCTATGGAAGGTGTTGTCCAAGTATGGAGTGGATGCGAATCTGACTCAGGCAATTGCGTCTCTATATGAGGGAAGCGTTGCATGTGTTAGAGTGAACGGTGGTTTTACGGGGTGGTTTGATATCACAAAAGGTGTTAAACAAGGCTGCGTAATGTCACCGTGGTTATTCAATCTATACATGGATAATTGTATGCAAGAATTGAAAGATGTGGGATTGGGCGCGAATTTTAGTAATCTGAAAGTATGTTGCCTGTTGTATGCTGATGATGCGGTGCTGATTGCTAATAGTATGGATGATCTGCAGTCTCTCGTGTCTAGGATGAACGAAGTATGCGTGAAGAATGAGTTAATGATGAATGTAAGTAAGTCTAAAGTAATGGTGTTTGAAAGAGAAAGTACGAAAACAGTGTGCAATATAGCTGTGAATGGGGAATACTTGGAGCAGGTGGATGAATTTGTGTATTTAGGAAGCATGTTTACGAGAGATGGGAAGGCGGACAGAGATATTGAAAGAAGAGTAAATGCAGGTAACTCCATTAATGGAGGACTGAACGCAGTTGGCGCTAACAAAAAATTGTCCAAAGAAGCGAAGTTAGCAGTCCACAATGGAGTGCTGGTACCTACCCTGATGTATGGAAGTGAGGCATGGAACTGGCAAAGAAAGGATGAAAGTAGATTGAATGCTGTTGAAATGAGATCCCTGAGGCGTATGTGTGGTAAAACCATGTATGATCGTGTGAGGAATGTGGATATCCGCAAAGAGTGCAAGGCTGATGTAAGCGTAATGAGTAAGATCAAGAAAGGGACGCTTAGATGGTTTGGGCATGTAGAGCGAATGAGCGAAGAAAGGAGTGTAAGGAGAATATACGATGCAAATGTGAATGGTAGCAGAAGTCGGGGACGCCCGAGGAAGACATGGCACGACCAAGTGAATCAGATACTTGAGTCGGGCCATGTCAAGAGTCAGAACAATAGAAGAGTATGTATGAGACGATGTATGAATGTGAATGAGGCAAGGAGTGTGTGCCAAGACCGAGTTGTTTGGCGGTCCGTCCTCTCTGCCTACCCCTGCGGGGAAACGGCGTGATGGTTAGTTAGTTAGTTAGTTAGTTATCTAAAACGGTGTGAAAAATTTATAAATCGTTTTTCAACTACAAAATTGACAGGTAGCACGAGATTTTATTTTTAAAACGATGAATTAGTAACTTCCTGAGGTATTTCTCTAGAAACATTTGAGATTTCAGTAATATGTTCATCAGCAATATTTAAAATAAACTTCACGGAAAGATCGATTTTCTAAGCCTGCTAGGGTAAAGTCGACCTTAGGTCCGTCCATTACGCCGAGCCGCGCGTAAAATATCGTTTTTACACGACTTCATCACTTACGTCGCTAAGATTCCCACTTTATTTTAGAGACATCAAAATGGGGTCAGTTCAACCGCGGGTCTGTCCAATACACCAGGGGCGCGTCGCATTTTTTTGTTCACGGCGACATCACTTACGTCGTTAAGATTCTGGCTTTACTTTAGGGTATTGTCTCGTCTTTTGGTATAAATTTGCAATCCCATGTTTTGTTTTCTTTGATGGCTACAATATAATTTTATAAAGTTCATCTTCTTTTATTTACTGATTTCCTACCTACTAGACAGAAAACTAGTCCCATAATCCTGAGCTGTGGTCTCTGTTCTGCCGTATAAGTTACACTACTTTGAACCACTATATGTTTCCTTTTCAGTACCGCGATTATACTAAAATAAAGTCGCTATAGGCGTCTGTCTGTTTGTGCGCTTAGTTATTCTAAACTACCCAACGGATTTTGATAAGACTTCACTATCATTTAGAAAATTTCTTCCGAAAGCGTAATATGTATTTTACACTATTAAACACGTTGTCAAAAATTCTCGAAAAAGCAATAAAAGAACAGCTGCAACATTATCTGGAAAACATTCAAATACTCTCAGTTAACCAACATGGCTTTATAAAAAATAGGAAAACAGAAAACGCAATTGCCACTGTAACCGAGTTTATTACACATAATTTAGATGCCCAAAAAAGTTATCTCAATCTATTTGGACTTATCTAAAGCCTTCGATACAATTTCGCACAAACAACTTTTCAAGAAGCTAAAAAACATTGGCATTAATGGAGTAGAATTAATGAAAAGTTTCATGTCTGACAGAGCACAACAAGTTAAAATTGACAGCAAGACAAGTGAACCACTTTTAATCACGTACGGAGTCCCGCAGGGGAGTTTAATTGGCTCACTAATATTCCTCATATACATAAACGAATTATGTGACATTGAAATCAATGGTAAAATCGTGACCTTCGCTGATGATAAAGTTATTCTGTGTCAAGCAGCCACATGGAAAGATTTATTCATAACAGCTGAAAAAAAATTGTCAATTGTCATAAAATGGCAAAACAGAAATACTCTTACCGTTAACACAGTCAAAACAAAATACATCACATGTTTTACACAAAGAGGTCAACCTCCTTCTAACTTGGACTTGTTTTTGCATGACTGTAAACAAACATCATCCAATTGCCAATGCGAACAGATCGAAAGGGTAAAACAAATAAAATAACTAGGAGTTATTATTGATACACACTTACAATTGACTGAACACATTACTTTCACCACTAATAAACTAAAACGAGTCTTTTTTGTTGTTTGTTTTTGGGGTGTTATGCCGTGTTGCGCTAACTCCTTCTTTAGCCGACGTTTCGGACAGCGTTGCAGTGTCCATCATCAGGGCAGATCCGGTAGATCCGAAGATACACATCTTGATGTGTATCTGGATGATGGACACTGCAACGCTGTCCGAAACGTCGGCTAAAGAAGGAGTTAGCGCAACACGGCATAACACCCCAAAAACAAACAACAAAAATGCTTTTGGCCGTGAGAATCTAAAAACTTACAAAACGAGTCTTGCACCTAATAAAATCCACTAAAACATTTTTCCACTAACAATACTCAGATCAATATATTTTGCACTGTGTCAATCCATTGCCACTTATTGAATATTAGCTTGCGGAAGCGCTACAAACACATCAATTGACCCAATTCAAAAAGGTCAAAAGGCAATAATAAAACTCATACTGCAAGTACCATTCTACGCAGACTCAAACAAAATCTTCAAAACACTAGATGTCATGTCAATAAGACAACTTTACGCCAAAACTGCTCTCCTACACCTCATCCATAATAATCTTCATATTACAAATCAGCCAAAAGCCATAATAAAAACCAGG
This sequence comes from Hesperophylax magnus, assembly GCA_026573805.1. NCBI lineage: Eukaryota > Metazoa > Arthropoda > Insecta > Trichoptera > Limnephilidae > Hesperophylax > Hesperophylax magnus. The sequence goes on along the minus strand of JAIUSX010000141.1, from coordinate 2,491,056 downwards.
TCCTCAATAAATAAAACACTGAACATTCCGATAACATACACCACACACAGACAAAGACACTTTCAATACTACGCAACCAAACTTTTTAACAGTATGCCCATTACTTTGAAACAATTAATGACTTTTTTTTATTTTTTTTTTTATAGTGAATACCTCACAAGAGTCCCAACTGCTCCCGTCTGGAGCCAGTGAGACTATGGCATCCCCAATTGGGGGATGTTGTGAGGCTGAAGGTAAGTGGGGAAGGGAAAGAGGAAGATGGGGAAGTACCTGGCTATTCAGATCTAGTCACTAAACACGGCTAAAGCCATTTGGAGCAACGTTTCAATTCTGAATGGTGGTCTTACACCAGGGCGATACTGGTAGTATCTTCCACTCTGGAACGTGCCGCAAATATACTATATATTATTTTAATTAATTAATTGTGAAATAACACAAATTAATCAAATAAAATTTATTTGCGCACGCCGGGTTCGAACCCGCGACCTTCGGAATGGCAGTCCAATGCGTTACCACTGGACTATGCCGGCCGTCAACTACAAATACATCTACAAACTTTCTCAAAAAACATATCGTAGCGTGGATAAAAAATCAAGATATTCACTTTATTCAAAAGATTATAATTTCAAACCAAACATAACCAAAATATAATAAGTAAAATTAAATATTATCCACGTTCTTCAAGAATTATCCAAATATATATATATATTAATGTGTGTTTTCATGTTTTAATATATGTCTGTGAAAAAAAAAATAACTATCTACTACAACACATAAATACCTGTCACACTTAATCACAAACACGTTAACACGTCAGCACAGGTTTTCCTAGAGAGGTGTTTATGTAACATACAATATCACCCACACACAGTTTTACCTATATCAACCTATGTTTATTATTTTTTATACCTTTTTTCTGTACTTTTTTCTCTGTACTACAATATAAACCAGTGTAATCATTTGTAAAATGTGTATTTAAGAATAGACATAAAAAAATAAATCTATAGAAAGTAAAGAAAATTGAGAAACGCCGGGTACAACACACTTTTAAAAAGTTACATAAAGTCATTAGAAAAGATGAAAAAAAAAAATGTAACCTAACCTAACCTAACCTCACCTACTTAACTCAGTTAATAAAGTTTTTTTTTCATCACTTTCCATGACTTTATATAATTTTTTAAAGATGTGATGAATAATCATTGTGGTGATTTATCCGGTCACCATTGTAATATTAAAAAATAGTGAAAAAGTGAAAAATAAAAGTTCCATGATGTTCCATTCGTTGATCACAAGTAATCAGTTCTCAATCAAAAGTGTTCTCAGTTATGGTTGGTAAATTGTAAGTTAGAAATAATCTTTGGGTGGCATTTTGATTCTGGAAACCAGCCTGGATGCAATTCTTTTTAAATAGTGGTGTTTTTATTTTTATGAGTCTAAGCAACTTCTCCTCAGATTATTTCATCAGGTTTAGTCATTTACGAAGCTGTGTTTTGTCTTATTTTTAAAGTCTCAAGAGACTCAAAGCTATCGAGACGTTTCGAGACGAATAAATTATATTGATACTCCATAGATATCATCAACTCTCATAAATCTACGGTGAATTCTATTATATGTCCACGGCTGAATAAATGTTGAAAATCGAAACTAACGATTATATTTTTGATGTTCTAAGATCTAAGACTTATTTTATGTTAAATTTCGAACGGCTTTCGGACATCAAAACTATTGCTTCTGCAAGTTGATGCTTTAGTTTCCCACATATGTTTTAATTCTTTGTATTATTTTTGCGAATATTTTAGCCAAGGAGAAATTCATGCACTTCTTAAAAGTCCATTCCTGTCATTTCCACTTTTATAACCAACCCTAAAGCCATGACAACTTCCAAAGGAACTTTTAATATTAATGTTTATTTTTAAATTAACATTAGAAGTCATAGATTTCAAAAATTATATCAACTTTTTCAAAATGTTTCATTATAACTTTTCCCGACTTTTTTAGGAAGCATTTTAAAGTATTAGTTGCTATTAACTAATCATCAGCTATTTCCCCAGCTTTTCCCGTCAAAGAGGACGGACTGCGAAACAACTCAGTCTAGGTACACATACCTTGCCTTATTCACATTCATACACCGTCTCATATTACATTCTCTTCTTGATGAAAAAAAATGATGAAACTCTTTTCACTTTTGTTAGATAGAGATATAACGAGCCGTCATTGTCGAGTCGGTTCGGAAGATAAGGAATCCCGTTATAGGTAGGGCTGGTTTTTAACCCGTATCTAAGCGGCAGGGTGGGTTTTTAAACATTAGTTTTTTTTATGGAAGATTTTACTTATTTTTTAAGCGGTAAATATGACGGCATTTTGCTGGGTTTGTTATATAAATGATGATAGTAAAGCTGTTTCACACTATTATACATGGTTTTTCCACACATACGCCCAAGGGAACTCGTTTCTAGAGCATTCGGTGGACTTTCATCCTTCTTACGCCAGTTCCATGGCTTTCGGACATACATCAGAGTAGGTACCAGCACTCCATTATGGACTGCTAGCTTAGCTTCATTGGACATTTTTTTGTCAGCGCCAAACGCGTTCAGTCCTAAATTAATGGCATTTACCCTTCTCTCAATTTGCTAATACTCTTATTATGATGAAATGTATTATTTTATTTATAACATTAATTTACCTTTAATTACTGACAATTATCCAATAATTTCACAATGTAAAGAATATGTACGAACTGAAAAACAGTAGAAAATTAATGAAGAAATTGGTAGGAACCCAGCTACATCTGAATAAAGTAATGAATAACAAATTGCACATATTCACATCAGTAATATTATAGTTTCTAATTTTTTTTTGATAAAATACTATTTTTTCTAGTTTTAGTAAACTCAAGCCTTGCTGAGTGTGAACTTATGTATAAAAGTAGTTATGCTTTAATCATTCTAACTTTTAAGTCCATAGTAATAATTTATCAATATCCTACAAAGTACATCTGAATTTCGTTGAAATGTGTACAGGTGTTATTATCTTGTCAGGTCGATATTAATTCCTAGCTAGGCAGATTGCCCGTTCTAAGGAACCAAATGGTTGTTAAAATACTAATGAACTGTTTTATGATAATTAAAAAGTTTTTATAAAGACTATCTACTAAGTAAGTACATAATTTTAGGAGACAATATGTAAGAGTTTTTCAGACACTAGTATATATTGAATTATTTCGCGGATAAGAGATAAGCCGCCATAGCTCAGTGGTCAGAGCTGTTGACCGGAAATCGAAGGGACACGGGTTCGAGTCCCGTTGGCGTCATGTATCTTTTATCAGGAGATTTTTCAATGTGGATGAGTGTTTCAGGCGAATAATTATTGCTTGTAAAATAATTGTTACCCTTTATGCTATTCATAAAAAATCTTGTCTTAAACATTAGTTTACCAAAAAAATAATAATTAATATTTGACAAGTTCAAGTATTTCATCTAAAAATGTAGACAATTTGTCTCGACGCCATCTAGTGAGAGAGTTAGCACTTACAATGCCTTTCTCATATAAAAATAAAGTTGGTTGTTTTCAGGTGAAAAAATGTAACAAGCAGTAATTGTTGAATGAAACACTAGTATATATTGAATTATTTCGCGGATAAGAGATAAGCCGCCATAGCTCAGTGGTCAGAGATGTCGACCGGAAATCGAAGGGACACGGGTTCGAGTCCCGTTGGCGTAATGTATCTTTTTTCAGGAGATTTTTCAATCTGGATGAGTGTTTCAGTCGAATAATTATTGCTTGTAAAATAATTGTTACCCTTTATGCTATGCATAAAAAATCTTGTCTTAAACATTAGTTTACCAAAAAAATAATAATCTTCAATTCTGTCAATAATCTTACACCAGGGCGATACTGAGAGAATCTCCCACTCTCGAACGTGCCGCAAATATACTGTGTATAATTTGAAATGTGTAAATTGTGAAAAAACACATAATAATCAAATAAAATCGGGATAAACGTCGGGATTTGAACCCGCGACCTCCAGCTTGCTAATCGAGTGCTTTAACCTTCGACCACGCCGTTAACTGTATAGCGATAGTTCAACGAGCTTAAAAGCAACCAGATTAAAGAAATCTTCCTCTGTCGTGATTTTCCTTAAGTTTTATATTTCTAATGATGTCTGCTATCGATTTTGTCGGAAAAGGAAAAAAATGTCTCTCGGCAACTCTGAAACTATAAACAACCTTCTTTAACGACATCGTTAAATCGCAAAAAACGGCCCATAAACACACAGCCTACTTTTTCTCAAAACTTTCGGCAAGCATTATATTTATTATTGATAAAAACCCTATAGAAAAATTATTAAAAGCCTTACTAAAAAACGTGGTGTAAATTTTGCACGGCGCGTAAGGTCCGAACAGTGAAAAACTTGTCTTATACCATTGCCTTTGTTTGATTAAAACGGTCTTAAACCAGGCTCAAGGCCATATTGATCACACCAACTTTGAACGCGTGTATAAGATGTAATTAGTTGACGGTTAATGTTTATGGTTTTGTAGTAAATCTGGTTTTATGGGACTTAATTTCGGTTTATGAACACGTATTAATTACATATTTCAAATATTTTGTAAAGATTTTTCGAACCTTTTATATATTACATGGTTTGTGCTTCTTCAAATAATAAAGAATCGGAATTAAGTGTTTTTGTTTGTATTTTTTTTTTAACTTAACTAAATTCTGACTCCGCATAATGGCAACTTGGTGAATAAATTTCTCTTGGTTGAAATTTTATTAATACTTTGTATTTTTCATTGTTTACCTATTATTTTTATGTATAGCTAGTAATGTTATAGAGCGTTAAGTACGATGTATACTGTGAAAATTACTATATTTCAATATGGGTATGAGCACCGCCGCCCCGGAAACAGTTTATTGGATAACCAAGACATGTGTGCTATGTTCGGTGACTTAGCAGGGGTGCCCAGGTTCATGTGGTCAGGATTATCTCTGTCTCGACGGCGGATGCGTTTGCTCACTTACTGCGTTTCGGGCTGGTTGAGGAAGACCATTTGACCTGTCCAACAGGATTCTATCGACCCATCGCTCTGACTGCATTGGGAGAAATTGATTCATATCTCCGTCCCTCCGGGGACGCACACACTGACTCCCAGATTCCTACACACCATTACACCTGTTTCCATCCTAGAACTTATTTTCCTTTATTTACTTAAAAATACCCTCTACACAGTATCCTCAAAGATGATATGGGTCATGATGGAAATTATTTTCTTCAGGGCCTTAAAACTAAAAAAGTTTATGTAAGTTTATGAAATCACATATTAATCAAACCACTTCTAAACTAAGATATCTTACCTACATATTTTATAGAATCAAGGAAATTTTAAACGCTGAAAAATTGAAAATGATCTACTTCTCCCTGGTGCAATCTGCAATCACTTATGGCATAATAGGATGGGGTGGTGCACCTGATACATTTATTAAGCCTCTACAAATAATTCAAAAACACATAATTAAAGTCATATATAACAAAAATAAAACATTCTCGACCGACTTATTATACAAGGAATCTAAATTATTTAACATTCGTAAATTATTTATATTACAAACTATGAAATATTTATTTAAAAAGAAAAATAATTTCAAAATAAATGAAAACAGAATGAGCAAAAGAACAAATAATATATTTTACACCCCCCAAACCAATACTAAATTAATGCAGACACATAGCAGTTTCATTGGTCCTCGTACATTTAACCTTCTACCACTACAAACTCAAATGATAAATAAAATGATAGAATATATTAAAGAGGTAAAATTATGGCTGAATGACGCAGATATTGAAACGCTTTTACTATAAATTTATTGATTCTTTCTACAACTCCCTTGCTGAAACTTTATAAACTATTGTACATAATGTTTTCTCTTTACTTTTTAAAAAACAAAAAAAACTTTTTCTACTAATGTATATTATACTTTAGGTACTTGAAATATAGTAATCGTTTTATATTACCCACACTCAGGCAGTGCCTTAGTGGGTTTTCATTTCTTGTGTATACTATTTGGTATTATGTATTATGTTATTATATACTATATATTAATATGTATAATATATGTAAAGAAATGAAAATAAATAAAGTAAAAAAAAAAAAAAGTACCAACGTAATACAAACTGTTTAGTTCATTTGCGGCTCGTTCCAGAGTGGCAGATTCTCTTTGTACCGCCCATGTGAAAGATCATCATTCAGAAACGAAACTATTGTTGAAATGGCTTCAGCTGGTTTGGTAACCAGATCAAAATAGCCAGGTATTTCCCAACCTTCCTTTTTCGCATTTTTTTCAACAACCCAACTCTCCCCAGATTCACAACATACTACAATTTGCCAAGAATACCATAGTCTCCAGGCAGATGGGAATGTGTGCGGTATTAACTTATTTTTAACTACTTATTTAAAAAATGAAAGAAAAAAACTAACTAACCATCACGCCGTTTCCTCGGAGGGATAGGCAGAAAGGACGGACCGCCAAACAACTCGGTCTTGGCACACACTCCTTGCCTCATTCACATTCATACATCGTCTCATATATAATCTTCCATTATTCTGACTCTTGACATGGTCCGACTCAAGTATCTGATTCACTTGGTCGTGCCATGTCTTCCTCGGGCGTCCCCAACTTCTGCTACCATTCACATGCCCAAACCATTAAAGCGTCCCTTTCTTGATTTTACTCATTACGCTTACATTCAGCCTTGCACTCTTTGCGGATCTCCACAATCTCACACAATCATCCATGGTTTTACCACACATACGCCTCAGTGATCTCATTTATACATCATTTAGTCTACTTTTATCCTTTCTCTGCCAGTTTGATGCCTAAATATTATTATTTTCATAATAATAAATTATTTGAAAGCATTTTTTTCTGCACAAAGGAGAAATTTTATAATCTTAAGTATTTTTTTTACCACAAATTGGGAATCTCAAATATTTATTCCAAGAAAAAACTCGATTTTTTTTATACATTTATTACACCGCTAAAATTAGCATTTTTTATTGAAAGCCTGCGGTCCCCAATTATGCGGCCTTACCGGACGTGAAATTAATTATACGCTACAAATCCCGCCGATACCTTTCCTGTCTTTTTATTCCACCTCCCCTTCTCCAGATTCTACCCCCCCTTGCTTCTCTTGCTATCCTGATCCCAAATATTCATTTCCGACTTCTGTCAATATTGCTTGATTGACGAGATTCATGAAAAATCACATTTTAAAATTAGAATACGATTTTTCTTGCAGAATACAGAAATGAAATTTCCCAGTTTCCGGTGCAAGCCCTTCGTACTCAATATTTTTAAGAATTTTTTATTCGATGTAAATAATGTTTGAGAACAAGATTAATACTATACAAAATTGATTGATTTTCGCTTATCATTGCAGAAATATTATGCTTTCATAGATAGTCCATACCTCCTGGAATACTGTAAGTTGTTTGTATCAAATAACTACTACCTGGGGCGGCACAATGATCTGCTATGATTACCACATTGTAGAAGAGAGGTATTGGCTTTGCACAACATGATACGAGGTATGCAACATGCCTCTTGATATCTATAACTTAAAGCTTAAAGGTTTTAAAAGTCGTGGAAACAACATCCCAAAAATACCCTGGTATTTAAGTTAAAATGTCATTATTGATAAAAAAAATGGACTGGAGATCCTTATTTTATATTTTTTGAACGAAGAATTTTTTTTTTTTTAAATGAATACCGTAGAAGATTCTCAATAGCTCCCAACCGTATGTAGCAGTGAGACCATGGCATCCCCAATCGCGGTATGTTTGGAAGCTGAAGATAGTGGACAGAAGAAGGAGATGGAGAGGAGAAATGTGGGGAAATAGTTGTTATTCTGATCTGATCACTAGGCATGGCTAAAGCCATTTCAAGCGACATTAATAATTTTGAATGGTGTTCTTACACAAGAGCGATATGGAGAGTATTTTCCACTTCGGAACGTACTGCAAATAAATCAAATGTTTTTGTTTTTAAGTTGACGAAAATTATTTACCTACATGTTATGCTTGCAGTAGGATCGAATCTTAGCTAGAAAGTAGAAAATCTGTTTGTATCAAATGGACAAAAACTCACAACCAAACTCCCAACAGACTCGCAACCAAAGATAACACAATATAATAGTTTTGCTCGCAGAAAAGCTGAAGCTATTAAGCAATTTATTGTCACTGTCCTCTGACTTTAAAATCCACTCCGATTTCATAAGTTTTTTGTGCATACTTTTTAAATCTGAATATTTATTTGATTAATTCAATTTGTACATTTTTTATGACATCACATTTTTGGGTCTAGGTCGTTCTAATTGTACCGTTTATACAATATATTCGCATTGCTAAAAACCTTGTAAGTGCGTTGTAGAAAAAAGTTCAACTACATTTAGGAAGTATGTGGCTCTCTCCACGGGTGAGTTCATGAACAAATTGGTGCGGTTCGCTCTACAGTAAAGGAGGTTATTGAACCTCAACTGCCTGCAGCCAATGAGAGATATGTTGTGAGGCTAAAGGAAGTGAGTAGGGGAATATGATGGGAAATCCAAGATCGGAAAATACCTCGTCTTTCAAATGTGGTCCTTAAGCAGGGTTAAAGACATTTCAAGCAACATATTGTTTCTGCGGTGGTATTTCAACAGGTTGATACTGATAATATCTTTGGCTTTGGTGCAATAAAATCATTGCAGTCACATTCAGCTATTCCGAGCTGTGATATACAGAGTGATGACTGTCCTAGTGATGATAAAACTCCAGTAAGAAAGAAGGCACCAGAATGAAAAAAAAAGATTATTTCTGTTCATTTAGGGTGGGTATTATTCAGTTAACACTAATTTACATTGATTGGATTCTAAAATTAATTAAAAAATTTTCTTTAATTCTTCATCCAGAATAATTCATGCCACACAACGAGTTCCGAGAAATTATTCCTGAATCCAATGAATAGTAAATGAGAATATAAAAAAAATTGGACTCTCTTCCAATGGAATGAATTCACCGGTTTTTTCTTTCATAACGAAGTACAGTAATCAATTTCGTCAATATGAATGTATACAAGGCATCACAATAAGAAAGTATTTTTTCTTTTTATCATGATGAAAAACAACACAAAAATATGAAAAAGATTTATGTTCGTTGAAAGAACGGACGGGTTATTTCGTAGAATTTAAACAATTTATCAAATTTCAAAGTTAAAAATAAGTTCTATGAATATCTTATTCAAGATCTGTTATTATTCAAGTACTGTTAAACAATAAAACTATAGTAAAATAATAACAGAACTTGAATTTTAACTTTGAAATTTTTCAAATTGTTTGAAATAACCCGTCCGTATTCCATAACATGTTGAACGGCTGTCTGAAAAAATTCATCGGGTTCCCATTTAGCGTCTTGGGTCAATTCAAACTATTACACAACAATAATTTTCCGTTTGCGGTACTAAGATAAACGTAGTATGCATTTTCAAATACTATCAGGTTATTCGTAGCCCGGTTAAGTTACAACATATTTAAACATGATAATTTTCATGTAATTTGCGTAATATCGATCTATCGGTAGTAATAATAATAATAATAATAATTTTATAATTTGTAGAGCGCCGTTTTTGTGAAAAATCACCTCAAGGGCGCTGTACAATTTATTTCATAGGATCTACATTTGTTATTTAGACCAACTGTGCCAACACGAGGTTCGTCATCCGTTCAGGTATGTGTCTGCCGCCAATATAGCGCTGATATGTGTCTGCTGCCAATAAAGAGCGCTGACACAACATCCTCACATAGATAACAAACCTTGGCAGCACCGCTGTGACGTTCGACGAAGACAGAAGATGGAGACTCTGCTGCAAGAATCCTAGGTAGCGAAGGAACTGTACCAGCTGCTGCAGCGAGAGAGACTACCCCGTCCACCAACTGTGCCAGCACGAGGTTCGTCATCCGTTCAGGTATGTGTCCGCTGCTAATATAGCGCTGACATGTGTCTGCTGCCAATAAAGAGCGCTGACACAATATCCTCACATAGATAACTGACCTTGGCAGCACCGCTGTGACGCTCGACGAAGATAGAAGATGGAGACTCTGCTGCAAGAATCCTAGGTGGCAAAGGAACTGTACCAGCTGCTGCAGCGAGAGAGACCACCGCGTCCACCAACAGTGCCAGCACGAGGTTCGTCATCCGTTCAGGTATGTGTCTGCTGCTAATATAGCGCTGACATGTGTCTGCTGTTAATAAAGAGCGCTGACACAATATCCTCACATAGATAACAGACCTTGGCAGCACCGCTGTGCAAAATCACCTCATCCTAGTCTATTTTAGTCTCTCTAATCACTTCCTAGCCATTCATGCCACTTAGTGTATCCTCTCGACCCTTTAGACTCTTTCCTGGCTCCAATACCTAAATAAAATCCAGCAAAAAAAAAATTACAATTCTTTCTATTGTCGTGATCCGACGATTTCACACCTCTGTCTCAGACCTTTAGGGCTCGTTTATCGCAGGCTATCATAAGCGAAATCTTGAAACAAAGTCAAAGTGAAGGGTATGTGTGTCATCTGTAACAAAATACATAAACAAAAACAGAAAATAAAAACAGTCTAGAATATGCCTATATTTCTATTATCGTAAATCTACCACCTGTCTTTCCATCCATTTATAATGTTTCTGTCTTCCTATATTTTTTTATTAACTATATTATTACCGTATTTACATTGATTCGATATTAATTTCTAAGGACAGATTGTATGACAAAATTAGAACAATTCATCAAATTCCAATCCAAATTTTCAAGTTCTGTGATTATTAAATTATTTTAGTTATAAAATAATAACAGAACATTATTAATACTTTCAGAATGTTTGAAAATTAACATTGAAATTTGATGAATTGTTCAAATTTTGTGAAAGAACCCATCCTAAATGTATCAGATTTCCTGACGCCATGTTTACAAATGATTACGGTTTAATGAATTACTTTTCCTAAAGAGTGGAATATATTATCAGTATCGCCCTGGTGTAAGACCACCATTCGAAATTGAAACGTTTTTTCACTGAAGAGCTAGGAAATTCCCTATCTTCCCCAACCACCCCCCCCACTATCTTTAGCCTCACAACATTCCCCGATTGTGGATATCATAGAGTCACTGGCTTCATATGATTGATTGATTGGAGCAGTTGAGACGTTGGGACTCTTGTGCAGTTTCACATAAAATATTTTGATGAAAGGGCGAAATGAAAATGACCCTACATAACAAATCTAACATAAAAAACCTAGCCCAATGAGGGTAGAGCACCTATTGAGAATAAAGTATTCATATTGTATTGTTAGTTGTGATGTAAATTTGAAAAAAAATGGGAATCAATGATTCATTTCTTTTGACAAAAAAAACTGTTCCAACGATACTAAAAATAGACAAAGGCTTTTTTCTGTTGGTATAAATATCTTTATTTACAGTCAACAATTTTAAATAGGCTTATCAAATTTATTCATTGACGCTATCGAAACATAAAATTCCACAGTAGCTTTCACACTCAGGTGGTTGCGTTTCGGAAGCTTAAGTCCCAAAATAAATCGTTTTTTCATAAGATTTTTTTTAACCCTATCTAAAAATAACGAACACCAGAGTATATTATTTCAAGGTGGGTGGTACTTGGAAATTTGGTTTTCGAAAATTCAAAAGGTTTTACGTTGTTGTACCCAGACGTAAGTAAGAGGAGCATAAAATGATAATTCAATACTATTGACAACTGAAGTAGGGAATTTATAATATTTTGGTAGAATAGAAATATAACAAGAAAATTGAAAGAAAAAAAAGACTATTTTGTATACAATTATTCATTCCATAATAGACTGTTGTGAACTCCTGAATCTCATGGACTTTGAAGTATCAAACGAAGCAATCAGGCAAATATATTATTTTACAACAATAATTCTGCGTTTAACCACTACACACGGTTCCATGATAACTACTCAAAATAACAGTTCAACACACCTTTAAAATGTGATATAAAGTCATTAAAAGTGTGAAATTTTTTTTTGTTTAATCACTTTTTATAACTTTATAACACTTTCTATATGCGTGTTGAACTGTAATTTTGATGAGTTATCCGGTCACCATTATTTTTATGTCATCTGCACTTTTAAAACCGGTTTATTATTTTTCCCCTTTTTTTCTTTTCTTATATTATGTTCATTTAAATGGATAATTATAACTAACTAACTAACCATCACACCGTTTTCCGCAGGGGTAGACAGAGAGGACTGACCGCCAAAAAACTCGGTCTTGGCCTACACTCCTTGCCTCACTCACATTCATACATACTCTTCTATTATTTTGACTCTTGACATAGCCTGACTCATGTATCTGATTCACTTGATAGTGCAGTGTCTTCGTCGGGCGTCCCCGACTTCTGCTACCATTCACATTTGCGTCAAATATTCTCCTTACAATCCTGTCTTCGCTCATTTGCTGATCTAAGCGTCCTTTTCTTAATCTTACTCATTACGCTTACATCAGCCTTGCATTATTTGCGGATCTCCATATTTCTCACACGATCATACATGGTTTTATCTCACATTATATATACCATATGTATTATGTTCATTTTTAAAAATTTTTTAATTTTTAAACATTAAAAAACTTTTATTGTCACTGAATGTATTATGCAGTTAATCTTTTAGTATATATTTCATGTCCATCAGGGCGTTTATAATTAATAGATAAATAAAATAAACAACAAAGAAACTCTCTACCGCAAGATGTCTTTTGTTTGATGAAAACTATACAAATTTTACAATAAATAAATAAAGGGTGATGGTGTTTTACAATTTGCGTGCCTAGTGGTAATGTCAGTGAATTATTTAATTCCGTGATAAATTTCGAATTAATTAATACACTGACATTACCAGTAGGCTCGCAAATTGTAAGGTGTTTTACAAATTGCGTGCCTAGTGGCAATGTCAGTGAATGAATGAATTCTGTGATAAATTTCGAATTAATTAATTGACTGACATTACCACTACGCACGCAAATTGTAAGGTGTTTTACAATTTGCGTGCCTAGTGGTAATGTCAGTGAATTAATTAATTCCGTGATAAATTTCGAATTAATTAATTCAATGACATTACCACTAGGCACGCAAATTGTAAGGTGTTTAACAAATTGCGTGCCTACGCTCTTCATGCATTTTTTCCCAAATTTATCACGGAATTAATTAATTCACTGACATTACCACTAGGCACGCAAATTGTTAAACACCTTACAATTTGCGTGCCTAGTGGTAATGTCAGTGAATTAATTAATTCCGTGATAAATTTGGGAAAAATGCATGAAGAGCGTAGGCATCACTATTTTAGTTTCAATATCATGTTACTTAGTTACAAAAAATGAAATTTCCGCTTTCCGGGGATTTCAATATCAATTTGACTGCCGAACCGTTTTCTAAACATGCCCTATTTCTTGACTACATATTTCATGAAACCATTAGCAATAATGTTTTTTTCGTTATAGACATCCTATGATAGGTGTGTATATTTTAGAAAAAGATATTTATTATTAACTAATTCAAAATTAAAACATAAAATCACTGAATATAATTATGACTATAATAATACCTAAACCGCACGGAGGCTTCGGTCATGGCCAATATTCGAACCATGATAAACGTGAGATAAATACACAGTGGTCCATTCATAGAGAAGACATTGAGCTTCTTGCCAAGAGTTTGATACCGGAGAGCCACTGAACAGATACTTTCTAGAAGTTTGATGCACACCGATTTGACAGATAACTAATATGTTCGAATTCTGGACGCCAGGCAAGCCAATGAAATAGTTTATTTTCCCAGAAAAATTTCCGAATATATATAGTTAATTTTAATAACAATTAATAAGACTGATTAGAAAAAATACCATACTAATGCTCTTAGGGGGGTTTTTGTGAATTTTTATTTTTTATATTAACTCCACACAGGAGGCCCTGAAGAAAATAATTTCCCTCAGGGCCTATGTAATCTTTGGGGATGCTGCGAGGAGGGTCTTTTTGTGGAGAAGAAGGAGTAAACATGGGTCTTGAAGAGTCCCATGTTGTAAGAGGGAGGAAACACAGAGGCCGGCAGTTCGTTCCACAGCCGAGCTGTTAAACCTAAGAACGAATCGTAGAAGCGACCCGTTCTCATGTGACAAATGTCAACCGTGTACAAATGTTGAGCGCGCGTTTGGCGTGTATCCCGACTACGCACCGGTGCCGAAGGGATCAATGACGTTAGTTCCTCAGAGCATCTTCCATTGTTATACCGATAGAACATGGACAGCATACCTACCTGATGCCTGTGCTCTAAAGATTGCAGTCCGTTTGTTAAGATTGGGGAATCTATCAATCGGACCGCCCGTTTCTGCACAGAGTCAAGGGGTTTTTTTCAGGTATTTTGGGGCTCCGGACCAGAGATGGCTGCCAAATTCGACAGTAGGGCGCACTTGCGATTTGTACAGGGTCAGCAGTTGTGTACTATTAAAGTACGAGTATCTGCGGGCCCTATACAGTACGCCCAGCTTCTGAGAGGCCAACTTTACTCTGGCTTCGATGGAGCCCCCGTACCTGAGCTGGTCACTTATAGTTACACCAAGCATATCAATGGAAGGCCTGTTCGGAAGATTGCTTCCGTTGAAGGAGACTAGATTATCATTTGGATCCCTTTTAGACGTAATCAGACAGGATTGGGATTTACTTTTACATAACTGAACTGCCCCAGTAACAACATTTTACGTAACTGAACTGCCTCAATAACATGATTTTTCATAACTGAATCTCGTCAGTAACAATATTTTACATAACTGAACTGCCTCAGTAACAACATTTTGTATTTGTTTAGTGATAATTTGAAAATATCTACCTACTCGGTATAGTTATTATTATTCTGGGCAGAGATTCTTTTGAATATATATTAGTTAGTTCTAGAATTTCTGCACTAAAAATAAATCCCGACTTTAGTCGACTTAGTACAATCCGATAACTTATCAATGCAAGCAATTCTGGGCTGTAAAATGCATTTTTTAGATTTAAAAAATCCATACTTCTGAAAATAATTTAAGCATTTTTACATAATTTAAAAGAATGTTGTAGATCATCAAAATTGATGGAATACCATCCAAAAACACTTAGAAAACGTATAAATTTATATTGTATTATTTCATATCGTAATGTGGGCTACAGACGGGAGAATTATAATCGAGTTTACTTCAAACAAAGGCAAAATATAACATTGTAGTGCAATTTTAATATTGTAATTTTTAACGAATCGGGAAAAATTGAGCTTACATGGGACACAAACATGCCCAGAACACAGTTCTATTGGCTTACCTATTCAATGGAAATAAAGAGTTAAGGGCATCAGTTGAAAATATTCCAGAAATAGGGCTACAAAGCCGACTCTATAAGAGGAATAATGAATTCATACATTCGACTTCTAGTCCCAAGGCAGGCCAATGATATTTGAAATCTGACAAAGAAAGAAGCCAAAAAAATCATTTATAAAAATCAGAATTGAGGAAAAAATTACCTTACTTCAGACACACAAACACGCAAACTTCTAATGAATTAGTGCTTCAGTTTAGGATACCATCAGCAGGAGGATTATATCTCTGTAATGTTGGCTGACTGCCAGTCTTACTTGTACATTGGTACTTCCTATTTGAAACGATAATTAAGTGAATATTGGGAGTGTACTGTGTATTGTGACATTGTTTTGCATTATGAAAATGGTTTTGCAATAATTATTAGCCAATAATCGTATCATTGATGTGTTAAGTCAGCAGAAGCCGGTGGGCTGCCGCCTCAGCGATCTTGAGATCCTATTCCATTAATTGTTTTGCAAAGTAGTTAGTGTGTGTTTATAATAAACATATGATATGAGAATGTTTCAGGTTTGATATTTTGTTGGCATATTTTACACCCGTAAATAGTCAAATACTTTTTTATATGTCACCCTTTAAAGAAGGCTCGTAGGCAACCCGTTTCATGTTTTATTGTCGAAATTGTAGACATTTTTCATATATTACATTATTAAAACTAGCGCAGACCCGTGAAAAGTCACGAGATAGTCGTAGATACGCTATTGCGTACTAATATCTCATCGAAACGTATATTTATAATATTTTCGATTTCGTCTCATCTAGATAGGATAGTCTCTCGACATATTCGTTGCGTGCTGTTTCCGGATAAACTTTTAGTAGATTCTTAATATATCGGAACATGTGTTAATACACCGGCGTAGTGTATAATGACGAAATGCGAAACCATTACGATTTTTATAAATATGTGAAAATATATTCGTATTTACTAAGAGTTTATCGGGATTAATATACCCATCAATTTATTCGTCAAGGGACTGCAATCCCATTTTTAACCGGACTACCAATAATTTGAAGGGATCCTTATCAAATTAGGAATACTCATTTTTTTGGCTGGACTCTATCTAATTTTATTATTTACAAACACACAAAGAAAACATTCTTACCCGGCAGGCCAATTCAGAGAAAGATACCTTTCACAAACTATATTAAACAATGTTTTTAATATTTAAATTCAGATTGAGGATTCGGTAAATATTTTAGCACGTGGAGAGTAGTAGATAATACATAGTTCCTACCCTTGCAATCATTATCACTCTTCATTATAAACAAAAATTACATTTTTGCTGGACCCCAAAATACGATTAAAAGTAATATTGCAAAACGATGTTGATAATGAATTGCGTTCTCTATCAACCAATAATCGTCGATAACTTGCAAAATAATTTTAAGTATAGTTTATAATTTAATAAATTTGCAATTAAGTTTCCTATGATTTCCATTGAGCGTTAATTTAACTTTCAAAAATATTCGATTAAATTCTATTCCGACAGTCAAAGTCAAAGTAATCATCAGGCGGGGTGTGCTCAGCAAGCGCCTGCCCAGAGGCAGAGGTAGAAGCTGGTTCGGGGAAACAAACTTTGACGTCTACAATTGGTCGAACTTGCGCGGCAGCAGGAGGCACATATTAATACGTCACACTCCTGCCACTCCTGTTCACACAGATCCCTAGATTCCTACCCACCCCTCCTACCTTTTCTTTCCCAGAACTTCCTATTCTTAAAAATACCCCCGACACAGCATACCCAAAGATGATATAGAAACTCAAGATAAATAAGAAAACTGCGTTTAAAGTTTTTGTATCTACTATTTGATGCGGTTGAAAAATTGACGATACTTGCCGATTTATCAGCCAACCCATGGTCACAAACAATTTTTACGCTCGCATGAAATTGATTAATGTTCGTGTTTTTCCCCTACAGTCCTTACTTCTTGCTGTCTATACGTTCTTGTGCGCAACTGCGTTTCCAGTTATATTCAAATTCATAGACAACGATACTGCCTTAAGTACATATTAATCGTTCATTCATAAGATCTGGCTTCTTGATCTATAGTTGTTACGATGGCTGGTAACCTTGGATATTGCATTGTACCAATTTAATAATATTATGAGAGAAATTAACCTAGATATCGGCAGATTTAATGAATCATTAAATTGAGCTGTTTGGATTGACAAAACTCTAATCGCAAGAACTTGGAACTGAGTTGTGGTTAGCTGAAAATAAACGTAATTATTCAAATTTAAAAGATTTATTAATTGAATAAATAGTAGGTAACATTCATAATGTAAAGTGAAAATGATCATAAAAAAATTATTACTGAGCGTGATTACTAAATGTTCTGGAAAAATGTATAAAAAAAAATTTTCTGCGTCGGTGTGTGGACAGCTTTGTTTTTCAGATAAATCTTTCATCTTATTTCGAAATTAATGAAATTTTGCAATTATAACCTTCAAAATAAGAGGAAAGTCTCTGTCTCCATAGGATTTCGAAACACCGCCCCATCCTCTTTTCCAGCTCTTAAAAGCAGAATAAAATACTTCCAACACCGGGGACTTCATAAAGCTAGTAGGTACATAAAGAATTGAAAAATCGGTTAGACTTTTGTTGTTTTATAGCATGTCTTGTATATTACACACAGCTCAATCGCCAATGGGCTAGTATAACAATATCAATGACATGCAAATACAAAAACAAACTCTACGCTGCGTGATAATTTTGACATGTGAGGTTTGGCTTTTGTTACATTTATAGGTAAGAGTTGATTTTAAATAATACATTTCTATGTCAGCTTCTACTGAATTGTGGATTTGACTTTTGTTACTCCAAACAGCTGAATTTGTGTTATTTGATTTGGCTCCGTACCGAATCTAATTACTAAACATAATAATTTCGTTTGTAGGTGCATGGGTAAAGTGAAATCTTGCAACGAATGCTTAACGTTAATCAAGTTCAATGATCTTTGAATTTTCAAAATGTTGAAATACGTATCAGTCAGCCTGATTACCAAACCTTCTATTTTATATAAAACTCCCTTATATAAAACCATTTTATAAAAACCTATTTTATATAAAACAATTTTATAAAAACCTATTTTATATAAAAATATTTTTATAAAACTATTTATATAAAACGATTAATATAAAACTATTTATATAAAACTATTAATATAAAACTATTTATTTAAAACTATTTATTTAAAACTATTTATATAAAATTATTTTGTGATAATCAATAATGATTGTTTAATGGAAATGTGTATGTGTTTGGTTTCCACTGTTGACACAGTTATAAATTTGTCAAATATTGACATAGTGTACAAAAACGAAGACATTTAAATAATTAGTGCACTAGGAAAATTATATTGTAGGGAAATTCATCGAGAGTATCTACATATCAAATGCGGAGTCAATGATTAAAATAAAACCGATGTTTTAATTTATGGTTTTACTTTTGATGATTGTAAGATATTAATTTGATAAAGTTTTTAATGTTAGGTTTTATTAAATTTTATGACCGGTTAGTTGGCATCGCATTCAGGTCCTACCCAGGTGTAGTGTGTTCATTTCCTCGGCTGGCTAGTACCTAAGTCCTAGATCACAACACAAGCAACATTTCCGCTTACTGTGGTGGCAGTAGGAGATTTCTACATATTTTTAGGTCTTTCGTAACCCGGGAATGTTTGTTTTTCTTTAAAAAAATTTAAAAAATGTCTTAATCGGCGCAACTTTTGAAAATCTTATCAAATTATTTTGTTAACGAATATTCCGACTCTCGATATGACTCGACTAAAGTATTTGATTCATTTAAATTTAACGTCAAAAGTTGTAACCTGGCATTAAGCCCTCATTTATACTTACTATTATGTCAAAATAGGTAAGTGTCGATGATAAATGAATTTTGGTTTGGGTACCTAAAATGCTGCGACAGCACGCCCCTGTTGTATATTTCCGGATAACCTTCAAGTATTAGATACCCTCCTCCTACAAACATTAGTCCAACTCGAGCGATTTTATTTTCTTTGCTTCAGTGTATTTTTGCAGAAGTACCATCGCTTCTGACAGTATCGCGTAATTAGCCTTCGCCATTCGCTGCAGTGGTGTGCAAGGCCCCAGAGATACGGAATAAACGCACAGTGGACCATTATTGCAAAATTAAAAACAAAGATAAATTAAATTATTTATTTACTAACATGTTATCAAATAAGCAAATTTACAACGTGACACGAATAACGTTATACCTACATCTATATGCTTTATTAAAATAAAGGTGCACTACATTTGCTTTCATGTAGTTTGTTAGTTAGTTAGTTAGTTTATTTATTCATTTAGTTAGTCCATGCTTGTTTTGTAGTCGTTGGTCTGCCTTTTGTAGACTCTGTGGGATCAAATAAAATAGTTAGTTCCTTCCACCTGCCCGCAAATGTTAGTGTATCAAGTTGTAATAATAAAAAATATTTGCAGATTCAAATGCGCTTTGAAGCTGTAATACATTTTCTACGGTACTTTTTGACTGTCTAATTTTGGTCAGGGATTTTGAATGAAAAAAACTTTTGCAAAACTGAAAGATTTTTAATACTAATAGTCATGAATAGTGGTAGTACAAAACGAGTCGTAGTTAATCCTTGCGGCAGTATTATTCGCGGAAAAGAGATAAATAGCGAATTTTGGGCTGTATATTTTGGCTAAGATTAGCACTTTTGAAAAAACTTATTTTAAATTGTTGAATGTTTTCTTTTCTCTATTTGGTTGCTGCTACATTGATTTTCAGCTCCACTGTGCGAGGGTTCCTCCATAGGTTGGATGAATAGAATCGTTAGTGTGGGGGAGCGATTT
Source organism: Hesperophylax magnus (assembly GCA_026573805.1). Taxonomy (NCBI): domain Eukaryota; kingdom Metazoa; phylum Arthropoda; class Insecta; order Trichoptera; family Limnephilidae; genus Hesperophylax; species Hesperophylax magnus. The sequence goes on along the minus strand of JAIUSX010000141.1, from coordinate 2,470,766 downwards.
GGAAAGCTGTCAAGTAGGAAATATCAGCCAACGTAATTACATTCGTGAGCCAAGAAGCGCATTAGTTAGTTTCACGAATTCAGTTTGATATTCTTGTGTCACGGTGGATTTGATACGCGAATACAATTTCAGATACCAACTCATGGACTCCGGGGAAATCCGATGGCTATTTTTAATATTATTACTGTTATAAATCGTTGTCCAGTTGCTAAACTTATTTTGATAAACTATCAAATTGGAATATTTTATCTTATGTTTGTAACATAACAACGTTCACGAGTCAAGACGTGCATTAGTTAGAGTCGCTGATTTAGTTTGCTATTCTTGTGTCAAGGCGATTTAATAGCTGAATCTAATTACCGATACCAATTTCTGAACTCCGGGGAAATTTGTTTGATATTTGAATATTATTAGTCATTGTTTAATTTTGTGACTTGTTTTGGCAGGCAATCAACAATATTTAAATGCAATTTTTGTGTGCATCACCATAATATTTGGTTCCATGATTACTCAACACAAATTTAAGAAGTGATATAAAGTCAATAGAGTAGTTTCTGTTTCATCACTTGTCATGACTTTAAATCACTTTTTTAAGGTATGTTGAATTGTCATTTTTATGAATAATCCGGTTACCATATTTTTTTATGACATCACGCGGACCGTAATTTTCTCTTTCGTTAGGGTTAATGAGAAATAAATAACACATATTATTGACGACTGCACTCCATCCTCAATGATGGAAAAAGAGTCACCGTCAAATTAAAGTGCATTCGTGAATAGCTCATTATTTAATTTCACGGTTTCAGCTTGCCACTTTTGTAATACGGTCAATTTGATCGCTGAAACTAATTATTACGAATTTCCCTTACTGTACCAATTTCTGGTCTCGGTTATTAGTCACTTTGTCAGGGGAATAATAAACAATATAATAGCAATAAGTAGTAGATTACAATAAAATATTTTCAGAATAATGAGACAATATGCATTAGTAAGTTTCCTAAAAAATATTCTAAGAATCTCAACCATTAACAAGCAAGACGCGCACTGTTTTTTCCAATTCTCCAAAATAGGGCAATGAGAACAATACTCAGACAAAATAGATATTAAAAAGTAAATAAAATGTTAAACGAACTAAATTGGCTAACGGTGAAACAGATGTTGACCTTGAACACGATGATATTTGTACACAAAATAGTAAACAACGTGCTACCCAAATATTTTTCAAATAAAATTGAATACAACAAGGACATACACAAACATAAAACTAGGACGTGCAATGAAATCAGGCTACCAAAAAAGGACAAGGCGAATACACAGAACAGTATATTCTATAAAGGGATGAAATACTATAACGCGCTGCCGGAAAACCTAAAGACTGCCCCAATTGAAAAATTCAAGATGTTGTGTAGAAACCACATAAAACAAGAAAAAACATAAAATATTAATATGTAAAAATTAATTAGTCATTTGTAAGCTTTAATGTACAAATCACTAAAAAAATAAAATAAAAAAATTATTAAAACAAATGTTTTCAACACTTAATTCAGAAAAAAATATTTTCACCAAAGGGTGTTGAAACTCTGGCGAACGCGGATAGTAATTATATACTAGTTAAATATATTTATAAGATAACGTTGTTTGAGAGTACATGAAGCTGGAAGAGAGGTTAAAGTGTAGCTCAACGAAATGTTTCGCAAAATTTTCAGAGTTGCCACTAATTTAATAACCAATTTCAGCGCCGTTTGAAAACTAAGTTATCAATTTCCAAGAATATGAATTTCACGCGTTATTAAACATGTTATGAAACAATTTTAATTCAATAATAACCCAAAGCACGGCTCATGTAACGGGACTCATGAATATTTATAGTTATCCATATTAATTAATTTTGTAAATCACCCTCAGAGTAAGATTGATACTATCCCACCTGTGCCTGGGTACCGTAGATAGAGAGGTTCAACCCATTGACGTAGGTAGCCCAAGATTTGCCAATTAGATTGAAAGGGATTGCAAATAGAGGGGTTGACAAATACGATATAATATTATGTTACGTCACACGTCAAACTAAGAGTGCATTTAAGCAACATATAATCCATCAGGTCGGTAAATGATTGGTCAGAGTGATCTATTGAAGGTTATGCCTAGCACAATGACTGTGACAAGTTTCCGTAAAACCACTGGCGCGATTTTTGCACATTATGCCAAGTTTGCGAAAACGTTTTGAACGATCGCTTGCCAAATTTGTTGTACCTAAAAATATGGGATAGGCGGTGAAATCTATTGTCGTTCATTGGCTTAAAGCCGCGATACACAGTTTCATACGTTTCCGTACTAATATTTTGAGGAATGGTATTAATTAAATAATATGGTAAGTAGATAATATTTACATATGACGTATATGTAGGTAAGTATATAATATTTTGATGAATGGTATTAATTAAATAATATGGTCAGTAGATAATATTTATATATGACGTATATGTAAGTAAGTATAATATAATATTTTGATAAATGGTATTAATTAAATAATATGGTTAGTAGATAATATTTATATATGACGTATATGTAGGTAAGTATATAATATTTTGATGAATGGTATTAATTAAATAATAGGGTAAATAGATAATATTTATATATGACGTATATGTAGGTAAGTATATAATATTTTGAGGAATGGTATTAATTAAATAATATGGTTAGTAGATAATATTTATATATGACGTTTTTGTAGGTAAGTATGTGATAGTATATATATCGAGTGGATATTACTGCAGTTCTCTCTTCTATTTTCAAAAGGCGCATTAATAATTACAAAAGAAACTAAAATATTACATCAAATACCTAAAAAGTCGACGGCCAAAGTTAAAAAATTAACAAAGTTTCGCAAAGACACTTGGATAAATAAGATGTGGAATCCCTCAAGGTACAGTACTTGGACCAAATATGATTTAAGATTTTCACGGCCAAAAGTATTTTTGTTATTTGTTTTTTGTCATAATAACACATCTGCTCTGATGATGGACACTGCAATGCTGTCCGAAACGTTGGCTAAAGCAGGAGTTAGCGCAACACGGCATAACACCCCAAAAACAAATAACAAAAAAAGTACTTGGACCAGTCATTTTTACATAAGTAAAAGACATAACCTTTGTATGTGATCTAGTCTTATGTGTTGCCCTGAAGTAGAAAAAATGTGTGAATGAGCTAAAAGAATCCTGTATTTTCAAGAAACGACTGTTGGGGGATGGAAAATTATGTTAAAGGTAGCAGAGGTCCATTAAGCTTGTAAGTAGAGCTAAAAGTTTTTCGTGACATATTTTGTGTCATATCTGTTGATACGCAACAAATACATTTATTTTTGTCTGAAAATAGTAAAGAAGCTAATAATTATTTTTAACACAGATAGAATTAGTGAGAAAAAAGAGGAATAAATAAATAAAGAAACTGAGTGCCAGAAATAAAGTACAAACTCATCTTACAGCTTTCAGTGCACTGTCGTTAAATGATCAATATTGATGTTGAAAGGAGAATGATGCCAATGTTAATATCAATTAAAGATACTTTAAAACCAAGGAACGGTTGAGACCGGTCGGTGGCTGAGTTGGCATCGCGTTCCACCTAGGCGTAGTGTTTTCAATTCCTCAGCTGGCTCCAAGTCTTCTACCACGACACAAGCAACATTTTCCGGATGTGTACATTTTTGTGATGGTAATAGGATATTTTCAAATATCGTCATTTTATTCGTGACCTGGGAATGTTTGTCGTACTTTAAAAAAAGAAGGAACTGCACTCTATTTTTTGTAGTACTCCAATGATATGAATCATTTTCTTGATTCGCACACGTTATGCGCCTACATAGCTTGGCTTCCCTTCAAACAGATATAATCTCCGAATATATATAATATGTGCGCAGATGATGCATTTGGTCAGATAAAACGTAATTTATTAGTTTCAACTATTTAATTATAGTTTGTTGGAAATGAAGGTCAATAGTCTGTTTTAGTAGCGACGCAAATGACAAACACTATCTTTTCCACATAAGAAAGCAGTTTCCTTGAGTTATTTCACTATGCGCACACTTGGTGATCTCTTGATACGAGCTAAAGAATTTTACATGGGTACTTACCTCTTTATTTTAATGCGTAATTAGGATATTGAAGAATTTAAGTTTTCATTACATTCTTAGCAGCAATGTTTAACAATTGAATCAGTTTAAAATATGCGTACCAACCGGTTTTGGAACAGCCACGCTTTCGTTAAATCGGACACAAATGATCAAGCTTACTTATATTTCGGTTCTGTGATAATATGCGTTAGCTATTTCTGCGTCAATCAATCCTACGTGAATATTTTCACATTCGACGAACTCAAATATGCTTTGAATGTAAGTGTTATTTTCACAATATAAACTAATTGTGCAAACAATTCAGACACGCGATAAAATAGGTAACTACCTTTAATGAAATTTTTTTTTTTTTTTTAATTAATTAATGATTTCATAAATGAAACACGTATTTGTTTTATTTCTATGTTTGAAATGATTTATAATAATTCTTTATTAAATACAATATGATTCTGAGGCATACAATTTAGCATCACACATCCAAAAATTATAATATCCTGCGATTTTTTATACTTAAACAATAAAAGACGACAATGTTAACATATTAGCGATTAATTACGGACAATTTTGATAAAACCTCTTATCTTGTCAACGTCGTCACTTTTCGTAGTGTTGGACCTTCTCGAACAAAATCCAATAAACAAAAAGCTAATTATTTACACTACATCGATCGTCTTTCAGGTTTACCTGGTGTACTATAAGTCAATGGTTCAACCGTCCCATTAAGTGCTGGGAGTGTATAGAATCCGGAGTGAGCCTCAGATTTTAATTGGATTTGCCAAAATTTCACGGTCCCACACTCATCCCATTATCAGCAACATTTCACCTTTCTTCAGCAGGGAGATAACGCCACGTTACTAGATAATATAATGATTCTATGAGTCAGTAATTTATACAGGGGCGCTTGGGAAATCAATAGAACCAATTTCACTTATTTATTTATTGAATAAATTTTCATACCAGAAAAACATAAGTAAACAATATAATTTCTGAACATTTGTTTTGTTCTACAAAAAAAAACATTAATCTGTGAACTCCGGCGCAGCGACATCTAATTTGCACAACTTTTTTCTTATGCCTCGATCTGAAAAATACTTCCCAGGTCAAGGCAACCATTTTTACTTCATAACCGTAAAAAAATAGTTTCATATTTTTGGTTCTTAACTTATCAAATGACTAAGTTCCTACCTATCTTATAACTTATAACTAACCAACCGAGAATAAGTAATAAAGTTACATATTGCATTATAATCACTCAAATACCGTGTAGATTTTTTTTATCAACATTACAATTGCAAATAGAACAAAACAAATCCGTACCTCTAGAATTGGCTGTAATAAATTTCTGGCCGTACATAATAAAACATCTTTTGGTCAAAGAGAGTATTTGTATCAGGCTCCACTTGTGTTTGATGTTACTCCAGATCACATTAAAAGGAAGCTACAAGCCAAAAATGTGTATATTCTTGGTATATCTTATATTGTAAGTAATAGGCATTAAAATTGCTTGACAAACGGAGTCTAGAAACGTTCGATTTCAAGCACAAAACTGGTTATTATTTATTTTGTAAATATTTTTATAAGAAAGCAAAAAAGTTAATCAAGTGAAACTGTAACAGATAATCTTAGCTATATTACTGTATTTTTTTAAAGTTTTTTCCTTTATGCATTCATGCATTTATATTGAAAAAATTTTTTTTTATTAATTTACATTTATGTTTTTTATTGAGTAACTTATTTTTTTATTTGTGTTCTACTCAAGCGAAACGATAGAAAAACCTTCAATTTATCTTAAGCATATTTTTTGGAATTCGTAATGTAAACCAAGTCGTCTGTATCAAAATAGTGATTTGGCATTAAGCTTCGCCTTAAGTCCTCCACTTCCTTAGTTAAATTTAAAAAGAATGTTAAGATGTGTGTTTTTTTCATCCTTGTCCTTCCTTAAATAATAAGATTTTTAGTTACATTTGCTGAAAACCGTGTGTCATTCTAGTTGTTTATATGTTTACTATGTTTGTTCTTAAAAAAAAATATTTATTTATGTTTTAAATTAATATTTTTGCAATGCATTCTCAAAGTACCCAACCAGACAACTCTTCACTCAATGTGGAAAGTGTTAACTTCGATACAGGATATTAATAGTAGCGAGTTTAATTTTTCTGCAAAAAAATTAGGTTTTGTATTCTATGGAAATCAATGAATAAATAAAATACTGTATCTCTATACACTATATATATGAGTGACGGAATTAACCTGCAAAATTAAACTAAAAACCGATTTAGAAAGTGCAACATCAAATAGTCTTCAAACTGCATAATTATATAAAATCCAAAAATTCATTCTTTTCCAAAGATTGGTAATTATTAGTATGCAGCCGTTTTTTAAAAAAATGATGGTGTGACGGTCAGCATAGTCACCATCAGCAGTTGATCGGGGTTTCTATTCTCGGCCGTGACAATTTAAATTTTTTTAATTTAATATTTGTTTCCATAATTTTATATTTTTCTTTAAATAAAATTTCATGGGTCCCGTAATTTTTCACAGGTCTGCGCTAGTTACGCAATTATACGTCGAGGATTAGCTGCAATACAAGTGTGAGTATTTACAATGGCCCTGAAAATATTAGTACTAGGCCTGTTCAAAGAAACTAATCAGGTACAATTTGTTAGGTGTTCATTGCTTTTTTTGTTATTTAGAATCTATTAACATCGATTAAAGGTTGTTGAGTTGCGGGTCTCTTCAATAAAAAAAACACTCGTTCGAAATTCACTTCAGTTTTTATTTTTCAATGGAACAATATTACAGACATGATAATTTGAAATATCTACACTAAAAAAGGCACGGGGCCTATTAAGTAGTTGAAAGGACCATGCATAACCATGCATGCACTCCTATGCGACGGATTCAACAGCTAGGAAACAAATACTACGATGTTGTTGAAATATTTAGTACATCAATTTCAATATATAAGCATACCTTATTGAAGTTTTTTTCATCAAGTAGTGGAATATTTTAATAAAAGTATTTAGTTTGACTAACACATAATAATTTTGTTAACTGAAACAGAAAAAAATATTTTGGATTTTTTATGTTTTGTGCCTTTTGTACTGTGTGGATCAAGTTCAGTGATATTTCGACTTTTTTATTTTTCTAGAATTGTTTTAGATAGTCGTTTCCTGCACTATTTTCGTGTATAATTTCGTAAATATTTTTTATATATATGTATGTAAAAGCCTTAATAGGCGTGAAATAAATAAATAACTTGTTGGTTGGTAATCGAAGAAAAAAGATTCTAGCAAATATCTGTTTTATTAAAAAAAATTACTTGATAAATAAAGACAAAATGTTTTTTTTTTATCTTGTGAGCATTCAGTAGAACTTTAAATTATCATCAAATTAAAAATGATCTGATTTAGTCAGGTTCAAAACCTATAAAAACTAAAGACTTACAGCTATGAAGGGCAGCAGTGGTTTATTCTAACAAAGGTGTTTATGTTTAAATGTTTCAATATTTTAAGATTACTTCATTCTTATTAGAAATTAAAATATTTATTTAGGATTAATGAATTCAAAAACCGCTACCATTAAACCTAGTAATAATATTTTTTTAGGTAATTAAGAGTAAAAGATCATCATTCAGTTTGGCGATGAGATTACCTGAAGTGAGCTTTATAACTATCACGCTTGTCTAACACACGAAAGTTAATTTGAAAGCTTGTTTTACATGAAGGGTCATGTAACTAAAGCCCCAGTTAATTATTTAAATTTTGAGTACTATTATTTTATACGTGCGATATATAATTTTATTCTGCAGAGTCACTCCATTCCTTGTTGCTGGTACTTATAATTATTGCCATCATTCTCAGTACGTAAACCTTTTAATTTACTACTGAGGGCATGTTAGCAAAAGTGAAATATCGACTGTTGGCACAGTAAAACCTTTGTTTCTATGGGTGGAGGGATAGAAGGCATGTCGACAACAAACATTAACCACATTCTAGGGGCTGTTTTGGCAGATTTACACCAGAATAACTCCCTACAGAATACTCTGCTATAAAGACCCTTCAAAACAGGGTTATATATTTATCTAGAAACATCCACAGTTTTCGTAAATTCGTCGAATTCATAATAATGAAACCATAAACAAAGTCTTCAATTTAAGCGGATTAGGGTTTCGAAATATTGACATCTCTGTGTCTTCTTATACAGTTGATTTAGGGAAAGTTTTTGAAAATATAATGTTGCTCGATTACATCTAGGATATTCCTAATATTAGTTTTAAAAATAGGCAATGTAGAGTGGTAGAGATGATATCAACAGTACAAAAGTTCTTTGAGCACGATGCACGTGAGGTAGTGTTGTTGTATTTTTATTAATCTTATTATAAAACTATTTTTGCTAACCGGTTTCGCCAAAGATTTGAAATGCTAAATATGTGACAATTTTGTTTAAATTAATCTTTTCAAGAGATAATGGATATTTTAAAGCTCACCACTTACTCTTGGTGAAAATGGCGTAGCGTGTTGAAATTAGTTGTGTTATAACAGTTACTTTGATAAATAAATCATATTTTCCTTCGTAAACGTTCATATTTCCTCTGACAGAGAAGTTGTAATTAGGGGCCTAGTAATATAACACTGTGATTATTTTGGCGACCTCCGCATGACAACATAAATAATTTAAACTTCTAAGCAGCTTCCGTGAGATTCGCCGAGTTAATATGAGTTTAGACAATTAATAACGTAGAACTAATCGTTTTATTATAATAACTAGTACACATCGTCAAAATTTAATTACGTTCTTGTCAAAAATACGTTGTTTTTTTTATTTCGTTCCTAACATTGCAATCTATCACGTTACTTTTTTTTTTCAAATCATATATTAAGAGAAAATAATTATTATAACTTCATCATTTAGTTACAAAACGATTTTTTTAACTAATGCAAACATTTGCTGGTAATACGAAACCAATTTTCTTAAGACAATTAAAAGTTATACATCCACTCTTTATTTGCTAACACCTACCTGATCATTTAAAAAAAATCATAAAAATCACGTCAAAATTATTTCAATGAATATTAACAATTAACCGGAAATGTGGAGTTTCAATTTCAATATTGGAAATTTTTAAATCACAATTGGCAGTTATAAAGCTAACCGATTCATAGGAGTGAAACGGTTACCCTGCAAATCACAAGAGCCAATTTGGATTTGTTAGTGAAATCCTGGGAAAACCCAAAACCCATAGAGAATGTAAATGCGGCTAAGCTCAATACTTCTTGGTATCTGATAATTGACGACTACACCAAAACAAAATGCAAAAAACCTCTTAAATTAAAATGTATTACCAGCTTTTAGAGAATTGCAGCTGGCATCTACATGCATATGCGTATACTTCATTATAATCTTTAGGGTTTTTAGGTATAAAAAAATCCCTATCGAGAAAAAACAAGGCCTCTTAAGTCTAGCCGATAGTGTTCTGCAATCTATAATAGCCAGATAACACTTTCAACACCCATATGAGATGAAAATTTTTAGGCGAAGAGAAGCCGTTCGATTTGTCTAAAGAACAGTAACTTTAAATTCAGTAAATTAAAATGATTCACAATTTCATGGAAAATGAAATATCAATCATTACACAATGCCCTGACGATGAACACTGGGACATATGGGAATACAAAAAGATGCTGCAAAAAATCGCAATACCGTTGCAGAATGATGTTGTCCCTGAAGGAGAGAGGCTCCTCCAAATACCGCCCACTCTAGAAGATAGGTTGAAACTTGAGTGACAATCGGCCGACGTGATAAATGCACATCTCGTGCACGATCCCACTGAAAGACAGCCTGGATTCTCACTTCCTCGTAAACTCTGGACCGCCAATAATAGGATAAAGTCCTCCCCGCTGTGCCCATGTCGGGCCTTAAAGAGTCGACGATGTACGAATGCGGTGCAGACCACCGAACGTGTGGTCAAAAATGCCCGCTGTATTCACTGCCCAGCGGGAATGATGAGGTCCTAAAATGGCCCACCAACCTAGATGCTGCCCTCTAACCCCCCACCGTATGAAAGAAGAAGAATGTACAAAGCGGTCCGAAGCATTGGCTCAAGAAGGAGGTAGCGCAACACGGCATAACAACCCAAAAATAAATCAATTTAACCATTGGTAGGTATTTCCAGACTAACTCTCACCTTTGCATATTCCCGTGGCGAATTATTCTACTAGCCACAACTCGGGACAGAGCAACTAATTAACCTGAATAATCCAGCAGAGATAAATAATTTATTATTCAAGTTATATTTCACGAGGCACATTATACATTATTTACAGACGAAAATTAAACCAATTTTTGAAGCAAAACAGGGTACGCCATATCGTACCAAAACAGAGTACCTGCAATAATAATGTATTAAAAGCTATAAGGTAGATGTACCGCTCTTTTCGTGTAATTGGTCGGCTCATTTAGAATAAATTTCCCCCAGCTCTTACTAATATCCAGAATTTGGGTATTTAAAAAAAATCCTACCGTTCACAAATCTTAACTTTTAATTTTTTTTTTAATAAGCCATATTTTCAAGCTTCTTTTCAATGTTTTGTAATAAGCCATATTCTCAAGCTCCGGTTATTGTTTGGTTTCAGTTTCTTCTTTCTTGTATTCTTTTAATGTTTATTGTCTACTTTGAATGTTTTTATTACGAAACGTAAACTGCCTCCTGTTTTATCTTTTGTTTTAGTTAAATGTTCTTTTTTTCCTGTGCTATAATGGCACTGTTATCTGATAGTATTATTACGCTTGCGTCTGGAAGATCTAGGCCCATCTGATTGGTCGAATTCAAATCGTGTGTTTTGGGTAAATCCCGAATAGGGGGTCTGCAGGTAAAATTCAACCACTCGGCCCCTCTGGCAGCATAAGAACGAACCAAATAACTGGCGCGAATATTTAAATATGCAGCTAACAATTCGCAAAATTACTTGACCATTAACAAGCGTTTAATAAGATGATTTCTTCTGGAAGCTTATCACTTTGTGATGGCATTATTTATTTTATTTTAAAACATAAATAACTTTGTTTACATCACTTTGTTTGCATAACTACACACAACTTCTACATGTTACATGAACGAAGTTCACCTCATTAGGAGTAAGTATACTTTGAAGTCAAAAATTAAATATAGATTACAATTGGAAAGAAGAAGTGGAAGTAGGGGGGAGAGGTAAGAGTGGGCGGAGTTTATCAGAATTAGGAATTACAACATCGTTAGACGGGAAAGACCAGTTGAGTGGGAAAATATTTAAAAGAGGGTTTATAATTTTTTTTTGCTTATTAATTATATCTCATTTTATATTGACATGTTTTTTTTATTTCTAAAATTTCCAAATTATTTATTTGCGATGCTTTATATCCTGTGTAAAATATTTTAAGACCTAATTTTTTATCAAGTGTGATCATTATTCAAAAGATGATCAAACTCAGATTCACTATTTCCATTCAGAGCTCCGAGATGTTCTTTAGTTTTTTTTTTAATTATAATTATTGTCCTCTGCTATAATATCACTGTTTTTGTTACATTTTGATTTCTTTGTATATAATTAACATTTTCGTGGTATATTATTTGATTAATATTTTGTAAGGAGCACTGTAGAAGAAGTTTTAAGAATATTACCACGAAATACATTATTATTATTTTTGAGTTTACTATAGTAAAGCGTACTTGAAGTGAAATAACACAAAAGAACGGGTTTTAAATGTAACGTTATTATTATTAATATATTTATTTATATTAGATTATTTATTTTTTATTATTAATTTATTTAACTTGAGAATTGCGAAATGAGATGTTTGTTTGATTATTAGGCTTATTCTGACGCGATGATATGCTCTACCCAAACATTGGTTCCAATTCAACATAGTAACAATAACTCAGCATAGTGACAATTCAACACATATTTAAAAAGTTATATAAAGTCATTAGAAACGATTATATATATATATATATATATATATATTTTTTTTTTTTTAACCTTACCTAACCTAACCTACTTAACCAAGGAAATAAAGTTTTTGTTTCATCACTTTCCATGACTTTATATAACTTTTTAAAGATGTGATGAATTATCATTGTGATGATTTATCCGGTCACCCCAAACATTATATGCATTAACCGCTAACAAACATGTTGCATTCGAATACGCGTGTGTTTTAACCATTTTATATAGATGTCACTTGTGAAAGGTAAAAACTTGTTTCAAAAAAATAACGCCATCTGTAGGACATAAATGCGTTTTTTTAAACAGCGCTGTTTGTTGGATGTAAAGGCAACACGCGCTATTGTTTCTTTATCGGCACATACACACTGAGCCATAGCAACGCGTCGCGGAGTACAGCTAGTTAACAAAAAAATTGTAAATTAAATGGTTTATCCTTGAAGAAATGACGGTTGTCTTATACACGGATATTTTAGATAAAACATTTTTTTTAAAATAGTATAAGTAAATAGACCCAAGAATATTTTCAGCTAATTACAAAAAATGAATATTTTACCCGCTAAAGTACTAAACACAAGTTAAAATAGCGTTATGAAAATATTAGATTTTTAGTTTTGCAAGCAAAATTCCACAAAATGCCAAAACTAGGAGAAAACTGTTTAAATAAATTCTTGAAAATCAGGTAAAGCTTTCACAGAATTTACCTTTGAAATTCATTTGCTCAAATTTTGCGAAATAACAGCTAGCTATTGTTTATTCGTAGAACATGCATAGAGCGAAATGAAATATACGTATAATTAAGTTTTTTTCAAATACTTAGCGTCAACTCATCTATGATTATTGAATGTGACCGAAGAACCTTATTTGGAGCAGCGCATCTAAGTATATTCTTTGATTGCTAAAAAAAGTTACAATGTCGTAAATAATATTAAAACTTCCAGTAAAAATGCCGCATCTCGAAATCCCTGCAAAGATTTTTTTGTGATAGTCTTAAACCACTATATATTACTAATATTTTCCTGTCTCTGACCTTTGTGATTTTTCCGGAAGTTTTTTTTCTATTTAATACCCAGTAATTTTTTCTGATAATGCGGTAAATCGTCCAAAGGAAATTGAGTCATTTGGTTTTGATACATATTAGTTCCACATTTTTGCTGAAAACCGAACTAATTTGACATCATACGCACTGACGACTCCACTAATTATTTTGTCGTGGACTCAAAGCTGGGATAAGCTCTGTAAAGATATACTGAATTGAACGTCAAATTAAAATATTTTTTAAACCCTCAAAAGCGGTGAACGTTATGTTAATATTTTATGTGCTTTGATGGAAGATGAAATAGGTGGACTTTAATTAATTAGGCCGGGGCGAATATTCAAAGTCAAAAATATGGTCCAGCAAAGTCAACATCACTTGATAAAGGTACGACTGCCACATGAACATAGTAGGGTGGGGCCATTAATCTAAAATGTCCCTTAAAATATTAGTTTACGTAGCATAAATGTAGACATAGAATCTAGGTAACGAACGGCCAAGAAGGATTTTTTACATAGCGTAAATGTAGACATAGCATCTGGGTAAAAAACGGGCAAGAAGGAATATAACATAAATATACCCATAGAGTCTATTTAACGAACGGGCAAGAAGGATATTTTACAAAGCATAAATATAGACATACTCGTAGCGTCTAGGCAACGAACGGGCAAGAAGGATATTTTACATAACATAAATGTAGACGTAGCGTCTAGGTAACGAACGGGCAAGACGGAATATGGTATTATCAGTTGGGGTTGTACCTCAATTACTTGCCTGGAGTCTTTAGCAAAGATTCAAAAACTGATGCTGAAGGTTATTCTTAAAGCCATAGAGACCAGCCAGAACTAAGGCATCTTGAGAAATTATGTTTTCACTGTCACACTCAAAACGAGTTCCACATTGTATTTTTTTTATTATTGCTGCTCTCAGTCTTTCCTTTCCGTAGAGATGGGTAAGACTTTGAGCAATTCAAAAAATCTGAAAAACATTAATTAACATCTCGAAAAATTATTCGAAATGTTTTTATTTTTTTACCTGACACCAAAATGGATATTATTCTCTTCGGCGCGAATTAAAAAAACTAAAAGCTTTTTCGCAAAATCTCGGGAGAATCAAGAAAAATGTAAATATGTATAACATTCTACTGCACAGTACTAAAACCGATTATATTTTCCTTAACATAAAACAGACTAGATACACTTTATCTGTTATGAATAATTCAATAAGAAAATACAGATCAAACGCTTTCATAGCAATGTATCAATGTTATCGGCAGGGATGAGAAATTCATACAATAGATTGCCTTCGTTACGAACTAAAACCTAACCAAATAGTAAAGGCATACATTTTTAATGTCTTATATTTTTATCTGTAAGCTATTTACTTTCAAATCCTAGTTCAATTAATATATAATGGTTCCAATAGTTACATAGGAAAAAAAATCCAGTGAAACGTCAATGAGACAAATCATTTTGTCTTAATGTTGCATACATATTGGTATTATCGAGGAAAGGAATAAACAACAAACTTCTTACAGTAGCTTCTTGGCACCGCATTCTGAATTTTTACTGATTAATAACATATTTATCTGGAACATTTTAAATTTACAAGTTACTAAACAAAAATTATGTTGTTTTTGAAGATAATAGCTAATAATTTATTAGCTTACAGGTATACTCATAGGATACTCAAATGAGAAGATTCTTCGAAATCCAAACACCATTCATATTCAAAGAATCACATTATTTTTTTGTGGTACGAATTCATTGATAAAAAATTCAGTCGAATCGATCAAAGAATAAAGGAAATCTATTTAATAATATATTCATAGATATTCTTAAATAAAACAACTTAATAAACACCACTTTTATACAAGTGGCATTTGCTAAGTTATTGATTTATTTTAAACACATCACAAAGTATCTACTTCATATGAACAAAAAAATATATTATTTACTTTTTGTTTATTTCTGAATGCTTCCAATAAAGTTCACAGGCTTCACACACTAGCTGACGTACCTATATAATTATTGTAAACTATATATATATAAGTATAGCAGTTTAACTTAATAATGTTCCCGGTCAAAATGTTCCTCCTAATAATGTGTGTTTTCTAAAATGTTCCTTACCTAAGTTAACCTTTTAATAAATGTTTTTTATTGTTATTCTGTTATCTGTTTGAGTTATTTCCAGTGCGCAACTAAACTAGGAACCTTTTGGCCGGGGTCATTCTGGTACAAATCATTGTATTAACTGACTACATTTTTACTGGAAACATTTTGACCTGGAAAAATAATTACCAGAAAGATAACACAAAAACAATGAATAAATTTATTTAAATATTAGGTTAGTCCTTACCTTTAGTTAGTGGGTCAGGAAAATTTTAACTGGGGGATATTATTACTGTTAAGGTTTTGACCGGGAACATTTTAACAGGGGACGTTTTTAATGCGAACGTTATTACCGGCCACGATAGAGAGCACACCTTCTCAGGTGTGATTTGACTTTTATGTAATTGAAGAGTTTTTGACACCTGAGTTTTGTGAAAATAGCAAAGGAATTCCGATTTTTCATTTTTGGTTTGAGCTTTTTTTATTTTAAAGTAAATTATTTTGAAGATATCTTTGATTTAGATAGTAAATATTCAAAAATTTGAATTTGAAATACATACTTGAAAAACCCATTACATTTGGACGCGATTGCCAAATTGCAAAATCATTATAACCGTGACGTCTAGATCTAGTATAAACGAAGGTTTAACTTTGGAGTCATAGACCTCGTCAATGATTTCGAGAATCGATGTACGTGTACGGGACGTGTTTGCCTGACCAAAAGAAAAGAATGTTAATAATAAGCACCGGCACACATCAGTCCTCAATCTGGGTAATGATTTAAGTAAAACACCGTGAGGTGTTCCATCCAAATCATCATAAAAGAAAGACGATTCGAATCAAAATTCACATTTTAATTACAAGTATTGTACTGGTATACAGAACGTACAAAGGGGTGTAGCTTATAGGTAATTCCTATGTTTTACAGCCAACCCAATTCACAAGAAATAGTTATATTTATTTTAATACAACTGGGATTTAAAACACAGATAGAAAACTGATATAATCGGGATCCTTTCAGCGATAATTTCAGATTAGAGCACATTGTGCATCATCGCGCCATACGATACAGCAAATGGCGTAGGCGACTACTGGAGCAGTGGCCAGTTCAATTGGTGGCCAGCAGGAATCGGCCATCCTCTAGGCTTCAGCATCAATGGCATCATTCAGTCGGTAGTCAGGAAGAATTGGCCGGCCTCTAGGTTTTCAGCATCAATGGCTAATTCAGTTGGTAGCCAGGAAGAATTGGCCGGCTTCTAGGTTTTCATCATCAATGGCTAATTCAGTCGGTAGCCAGGAAGAATTGGCCGGCCTCTAGGTTTTTAGCATCAATGGCTAATTCAGTTGGTAGCCAGGAAGAATTGGCCGGCTTCTAGGTTTTCATCATCAATGGCCAATTCAGTCGGTAGCCAGGAAGAATTGGCCGGCTTCTAGGTTTTCAGCATCAATGGCTAATTCAGTCGGTAGCCAGGAAGAATTGGCCGGCTTCTAGGTTTTCAGCATCAATGGCTAATTCAGTCGGTAGCCAGGAAGAATTGCCCGGCCTCTAGGTTTTCAGCATCAATGGCTAATTCAGTTGGTAGCCAGGAAGATTTGGCCGGCTTCTAGGTTTTCAGCATCAACGGCTAATTCAGTCGGTAGCCAGGAAGAATTGGCCGACTTCTAGGTTTTCAGCATCAATGGCTAATTCAGTTGGTAGCCAGGAAGAATTTGCCGACTTCTAGGTTTTCAGCATCAATGGCTAATTCAGTTGGTAGCCAGGAAGAATTGGCCGGGCTCTAGGTTTTTAGCATCAATGGCTAATTCAGTTGGTAGCCAGGAAGAATTGATCAGCCTCTAGGTTGTCAGCATCAATGCAGCAGGGATTGGCCAGCCTCTAGGTGATCACCAGCAGTGGGCAGTTCAGTCAGTAGCCAGCAGGTATTCGTCAGCCTTTAGGTTGTCAGCATCCGTGGCTGGTTTGGTCGGTAGCCAGGTCATTTGATTATAAGAGCCGGCACACGGAGACGCCCCATTATTGTAATGATGACAGATACGTCTGGCTCAGCTCATAGAGTGCCGGCCGTAAACAGCTCGTTAGAAATACATAGTTGTAATCTTTAAAATGATTGTGCCGTGATGGAGGAACAGAAGCGACTGCAGATTTCAGTTGACACTCAGGAATTTATAATTATAATTAACAGATCGCGTTTTAACTGGAGGTATTCCGTCCACTCGTGTTAATTTTTGAAATTTGACTGACGAATATTGTGGTGTTTTTAGCTGTTAATAATTTCTCTAGCAAGCCTTCTTGTGACGTCAATGTCTTCACCACAACTTGTTTACGTTTCAGACGCAGGTGTCTTTAGGTGAGAATAATAATTTCGGCCAGCGACTGGTTTGTCAATATTTTGATTTTATTTTCCGGCTTGAATCGCCTAGTAACCGATTATTTTGATGCATTTTTCTACTGGCAAATTCTATCATATTAAATGCAATGATTTCGTGTTTTCATGTTCGATACAGTACGCGAACAAAATAAATCCTATAAAAAGGGTTTTGTTTATTGAATATTCCCCTACCTTAGAGCTACCTACATGGAAGATGGACACAGCTGTGTATAGAAGAAAACTTTTATATAAATTTAAATAAATAAATACGCTAAAAAAGTTATGCTTTTAGAAAACGATACAGCTGTCAAATTAAAATATATGTATCTCTGATGTAACTTTAAAAGTTTGTTTTTGATTTGCATGTAGGTATGTACCTATATGCATGTAATAAAAAGGATTATAAACACTGAGGTAATGCTTGGTAAGGAACACAAATAAGAAGCAATGCAATACAAATAGACCTTGACCACAAAAGAAATAGAAAAAATAAAGAAAGGTAAAGCATCAAAATTGATTAAGACGACAGTTTTTCCAATATGATTGCCCACAGATTCTGCAAATAATACAGCCACAATATTAAAAAATATTGTTAAAAATATTCTGTAAGAACCTGAACACCTGTGAGAGAATAGACATGGTATCCTTACAGAAACGGTTCGATGAAACTACTACGAATACAATACAGGATATACATATGTAAAGCGCTTAAACGTAAACTTCTGGAGGTGATTTCACCTAATGGTAGATGTAAAAAAGATAAATAACTTTTTTTAGAAATTTCAATGTTTATTTTTCGATACAAAAATATTTTTCCATAGAAGAATATTCAATTTCCCACACAAACAATCCACATTTTTTACATAAAAACTACCTTCAAACGTATTAATTTCGAAAAAGTAATTTT
The DNA here is from genome assembly GCA_026573805.1 of Hesperophylax magnus. Classification (NCBI taxonomy): domain Eukaryota; kingdom Metazoa; phylum Arthropoda; class Insecta; order Trichoptera; family Limnephilidae; genus Hesperophylax; species Hesperophylax magnus. The sequence continues at coordinate 2,452,235 of JAIUSX010000141.1, read as the reverse complement.
TCTTTTGTACTTGTACTATCATGTAGAATCACCGCCCCCCCTATGTTAGCGCACTTTACCCCCGGACACCCTATATGATAAGGCCTTGAATTAATGGATTTTCCGACCTGATGAGACACCGGGTCACAGGAGCCAAGATGTGGCTAATGGCCCCCGACAACACGGAAGTGAGCGCGGCCTTCAAGCACCAAGCGCCACTCCTGAGTGAGTGCTGGGTCCGAGCTCACTCAATTTGTTTGCTACTTTTTGTTGTTTTTTGGGTCTTACCTGTGAATTAATACTGGACGTGTGGGATTGCCCCAACATCCCATAAAATAAACTAATTATTATTTTTTTATGTTTTCTGGCAGGCATATCTACTGTTGAATGAATGAAAAAATAATGTTTTTAGTTATATCTTGCTATAGTGGAATACGCTACGCTCCTGGAATAAAATGATGTACCGTTTTTGGGTGTTTAATATCAAAAAATGATTATGCTTTACCAACATGCCTATCAGTATTGTAACAACTACAGTAACTTAAGAATATATTACATGGAAAAGAAAGATGATTAGCACACCCCTACCAAAAGCACAACATCCATTGTGCAAATGTTCTCAAACTGGAGGTAAGCGTAAACATTATTGGAATAAGGGCAAAAGCTTTTGCATGTTCTCAAGTGTACTCCAGAAGAAGGAATCGGGAGAATGGGAGGGACTGGAGACTGAACGAAAAAAATCATGAAAGGGAGAAACCTGAGGTAGAAGAGATGTTTATTGAGTTTTTAGTGTTTTGATTCCATATTCAATAAATTTTTCGGGAATTCTTTAAGTAAACAAAATGCAAGTGCCTATGTAAGATTATTTTCTTGGTTAAATTGTTTGTTTTATGAGCGGAATATGACTTCATATTGGTATTTCAGGGAATGTTCAGCAAGTATGTTTATAAGCAAGGACTTTAAATAATACAGATTAAGTATTATTTAAGTACCTTCCAAGAAACCGAGTTTATCGTGATATTGTCAAGCTTCTTTCAAATTCTTACATCGTCTGGTGCACACTCTTCTGTCATGCCTTCTCCTGAAATGACCTTACTCAAATATTTGACTCACAAGATCGTGCTTTGTCTGCCTGTAATATTCACAACTTCTTCTTCTATACATTGTCGTATTATATATGTAGATATATCCTCCTTAAATTCCTGCCATTGTTTACCAACTACACTACTTTTTTAAAATTATTATTTTTATTTTGCAATGTAAAATTTAACAAGTAGAGTAAGTTTATGCATAGGCACATTCCGGAGGAGGCCCACCACTTCCCCGCCCTGTTTTAGGTACTGATGGTACCCCTTCAGAGCTCTCACAAGGACGCTAATTTTTTTGATATAACGAGTCTACATTTAAAATTTCAAAACAAGACCTCCATGCATACAATGTTATTCGCAGTATGCAAGTGCTGCGTATTAGTAACTTGTTAGTAAAATCTACTCTATTTGGTTAGTTTAACAGGTCATATGTACAAGGTATCAACAATAACAGGTAAAAATAATAATTTACAGCTACCTGAAAAAATGAAAAATTATGAGACAAAAGAAAATGGTGAAATGTGCACCTCATTTTTAGTGGGGGGTGTCGTCACCCGCTCCCAGGCAGTAGAAAAAATATATAAACATAGGCACAAAGTGTAACAATAATTATAAGCAATAATTAGTCTCCTGAAATATCCATACAAATTGAAAATATCTCCCGAGTAAAAATAAATGCCGCCGATAGGAATTGAATTTGAATTTCCAACACGCCAAATAATTCAATATGTACTAGTAGGTACTTCAATCAACAATTACTGCTAATTATATTTTTTCACTTGTAAACACAACAAACTGTATTTTTGTAGGAAAGGCGTTGGTAGTGCTAAATTTTCAATTTGTATGGAAATTTCAGGAGACTAATTCTTGCTTGTAATAATTTGTTAACTAAACTTATACATTATAATAATTTTTTACTTATAAAAACAACATCCTCGTTTTTAAAACGCTTGCATATAACACATGTAGCACAAAAACGACTTATTTATTCTCATTTATATTGGTTTCAGCCCACTGTCATACATTCTCTGACAATTCCATGCCTCAGTTAGTCCCAGAACTTTGTTGTCTAGTGAGATTCGTCCAACGAAGTAGGTACTAAGTGTAATCAATGTCCTGACTTTTTTATGGAAGACGTGTCCCTTCTAGTCAACAACTACTGCAATAGTCATATTTTTTCGGACTTAACCGTTCTCGTCTTCTCGATATTGAACGGATATAAAAAAAAACTAATAAAGTAAAAACTCTTTTATTGTGGTCACAGCTCGATGAACGATAAAAATAACATTCCACCAATATAAATCCAGAGGAAGATTGCCGAAATGCGGATACAAGAAAATCATACAGTTTACGACTTCCATTACGGCATACAAAAAATCCGTGATTGGTACGAGTCCAGTTCTGCTGAGTTTTTCCAGGCTGCAGTCTTTAGAATATAGCCAAACATAGGAGAAAGCATTAGAAGAAGAAAAAGGTGATGGTTAAAAGTTAAATAGTTATAAGCAAATATAAACATAAATTTTTATTACATATCTTTTAATAACTTGTTAAAATTACTCGTACTGCCATCATTAAAAGCAGACATATTTTTGTGCACAATGATGTACAACTTAGCTAGCAGAGGTTTGAACCCATGATGCCTGGGTGACTGGTCCGGTTTTAAATTGTAATTACAGTATGTAAATCCGTTGTAACCGCGTTGCCACGACTTCTTCACGATACCACATGGTAGAACAGATGTTCTACCACAACTTAATATTACAAGAGGAATATTGAATGAAATTTCTAAAACAGAAGATACGCGTATTTATACTTTTCAGAATTTATTTATTTATTTTATTTAAACGCCCATAGGGCTTTTACATACAATGCTATTATGTTTTTTAAATACAATAACAATAAAGAGTTTACATAATATATAAGAATATACAGATTACATAAAATATAAGATTGAACAATGCATAGGTTAACAAAATATAGGTAACATGAAACAAGAGTTTACGAAACGTAGGTAACATGAAATTTAAGTAAATGAAATAAAAATATATGATCTGCCAATATCCTCCAAAACAATTGAATAAAAAAGGATGAAATTGTTGTTCACATTAGCCTATAAACTATGTAACTCTAATTAACAATCTCTATTACGCAAGATTAGGATAAGAAACGACAAAAAGTCTAATAGAAAAACATTTAGTTAAGTATTATAATATTAAACCAAGTATCACAATATTAAGTCAAGTACCACAATATTAAACCAAGTATTATAATATTAAATTAAGTATTACAATATGCAGTCAAGTATTATAATATTAAACAAAGTACCATAATATTAAGTTATATTAAACTAAGTATTATAATATTTATTTATTTAAACGTAATTTGTAGAGTAGTGGAAATAGTTCGCACATACTCCGTTTAATGTTTGCAAAGTTCATATTTGACATACAGATTTAATAATAATGTGTTTATAGGGTGATAGACATTCAGTACCGTTAGTGTTCACGCAATATTTATTCCCTGCACTGTGTAGTCGGTTCATTACTGAATTTATTTCTGCTATGGTACCTGCAATGTTACAATGGTAAGGTACCTTCTGACAAACCGTTCTACTAGGCACATGAAAGTCGATCAACCTAAGGAGTTCAGGGGAGTCAAACATGTTATTAACAATTTTATAAAGAAAAAAGAGATCAGAACATATTCTTCTTTCTTTTAATGTGGCTAGGCCCATGACTTTCAACAGTGAGGTGTAGTTAATGTTTTCAATAGGAATACCTAATCTATAATTTATGTTACGTAAAAATTTATGTTGGATTCGCTCGATAGATTTTTCATGAATATTGTAAAATGGATTCCAAATGGTTGAGTTGAATTCTAAATGGCTTCTGACAATGGATGAATATAATATTTTTAAAGTTTTTAAATTTTTGAAATCTTTTGCAGTTCTTAATATGAAACCCAACATTTGCATCGCTTTAGTGGTTATATTGTTAATGTGGGAGATAAATGTTAATTTGGTGTCAAATATTATCCCCAGGTCTTTTATTTCGGGTACAGATACTAAGACTTGATCATTCATACAGTATGTGAAAATCAATGGGTTTTTCTTCCTATAAAAATTCATGACTTGACACTTTTTTACATTGAGGGTTAACTTATTTAGGATACACCAATCAGAAAAGCTAATGAGATTTGATTGTAATAATAAGCAGTCATTAATATTGTCAATAATTCGGTAAATTTTCATATCATCTGCGAACATCAAAATAAAGACACGTTTAAATACATTTGTAACGTCATTTATAAATATGTTGAAAAGAATGGGTCCTAGATGTGATCCCTGGGGCACACCGCTTGTAGCTGTAAAAGTGTAGGACAGTTGACCTTTAATGCAGACAGTAAGCTCTCGATTAGACAGATAATTCTTAAACCAGGATAGTACGTTACCGGTTATGCCAATTTTCGCCAGTTTGCTAACAAGAATTTTATGGCAAACCTTATCAAACGCTTTGCTGAAATCAGTATATATAGAATCGACTTGTTGTCTATTAGCAAGTGCATTTGTTATATAATTTTCGTACAGGGATAGATTGGTTAAGGTTGATCTGTTTGAAACAATACCATGTTGGCAAGTTGTAATGATGGATTTCACGCTGGGGTTTATCTCTAGAAGAATTAATTTTTCAAAAATCTTGGGTATTGATGATTGGATACAAATTGGACGATAATTTTCAATTGCAGATTTATCCCCGCATTTAAATATTGGAGTTAAGTAACTTTTTTTCCAAAGTTTTGGGAAATTTTCCGTTGACAGAGACTTATTAAATAATATGAACAACGGAATGGATAAGCTGTCTGCACAGTTTTTAATCAAGATGGGTGGAATTTGATCCGGCCCGGAACTTAATTTTGGTTCAAGTGTTTTAAGGTAATTTGTAATGTCGGTGATGTTAATATTAATATTTGATAATTGCAAGTTTATATCAGAATTAAATTCCGGAATTTGTTCATCTGAAATGTTAGGTTCAAACACATCTTTAAAGAAATCGGCAAACATGTCAACAATTTCTTTTATGTTGCCAGAACTCCTCTGTTTATGATTCATAGTTCCGGGGATCCCGACTTCATTTTTTTTCATAGACTTTACGTGTTTCCAGAAATGTTTTACATCATGATTTATAGTATATTCCACTTCCATTATATAATTTTTATAACTATTTTTAGACAAATTTTTGCAAGCTTTCCTGACACTTTTAAATTTAATATAATTAGGTACAGATCTATGTTCTTTATAGATTTTATGAGATTCTTTTTTTAAATTTATCAAGTGAATTAATTCTTTAGTGAACCATATTGGATACGTTGATTCTTTATGTTGGGTAAGAGGAATATTATTTGAAATTAGATTATTGAGTTGCGAGTAAAAATAGTCAGTATTGTAATCAATATCACCGTCATTTAGACATGTCCAGTCAATGTTAGACAGTACCTCATTAACTTTATTGTAATCTGCGTTTTTAAAATTATAACAAATTCTTGAGATTTTAAGATTATCATTTCCAGTGTAAGGTATAGAAATTATAAGTGTAGGATGGTGTTTATCTATAGGGACAATGAACTCAGGAGATTCGTATACATTTACATTATCTTCATTTGAAAATATCAAATCGAGAATGCGATTGTTAACATTGGGTACGTTATTAAATTGAGAAAGATTTAAATAAAAACACATATCCAGAATATCCCTTTCACCATCAGAAATTGGCGAGTAATTAGGATCATTAAACTTACAATTCGGAAGGTTGTATTCACCACAGACAATTATTTTGTGTGTTGAATATTTTGTTTTTACACACTCGACGTCCTCACAGTGATTTTTGTATATCGACAAGTCCGAGTTGGGAGGAATATATACACTGCCAATAATAGTTTTACATGATTTTCCGCTTAATAGTACAAATATTTGCTCAACATCATAATTTTTATGTTTAATTAATTTAGAGTTAGTGCTTTTATTCACTGCTATTAAGACGCCCCCTCCTCTTGATTTGGCACTAGTATTATGACTCCGGTCCATTCGGTATATGTTGTGATTCGGTAATCCGAGCTCTGCTGAATGAATGGAAGGTTCCAACCAGGTTTCGGTGAGTACTATGACGTCTTGTGTGATGGTAGGAGCTGTAACTTTGAATTTGCCGAGTTTTGATTTGATACCCCTGATATTTTGGTAGTAGATGCAGCATGATCCCGGTTTATGTTTATTAGCTGGCCTCTGTAATTTCACATCAACCACTTTCGTGCTTAATTCCATAACATTTCTGATATTCTGATAGTACAGGTTACATTTATTTAGTTTGAGTTTTTTGGCAAAACATCGATAATTTTTGGGAGGTTATTAATATATTTTATAGTTAAATTTGGTTCGCCATTTTTCTTTCTAGTTTCCAGTTCATCCCGAAGCATCATAAGTTGTTTTCTTTGCTGACTCGTCTGATCGTTGCCGGCTTTAACACCATCTTTGAATTTTTTGTTATTAATTAAGATTGTCCGGGCTAAATGCTCCTCATTGAGTTCTATCTTGATTGGTCTACATTTGTTTGAAATTTTCTTCGTTCCCAACCTGTACATTTTAATGTCTTGAGTATTAATGGTAATATCAATATTTTTCAGGGCCGTAGTAACTTTTTTAACATCATCGGAAATATTTATAGATGTTAGATCTGACGTACTCTCCGGGACATTGAAGAGAATTATGTTTTTAGCACGAAGCTTCCTCTCTTCAATTTCGGTTAATACTTCACAAATATTAGGTGGAGGATTTGTGGGGTTAGGATCAGTAGATTGAGTAAGAGCTGCACTTTTTAAGGTCGATAATTCTCCTTCGAGAATACCCATCCGGACGGCCATTAATCCTGTTGTTCCCAAGAGTTCCGTTGTTAAAGGTGTTATTTTTCCCATTTGTTCCTTTGTGAATTTGTTACCCGGGTCATTTATAATTTTGATAAGGGAACTAAGTAGATCTTTTGCCTTTGTCATGTAGTTGAGCGAGTTTTCGTTTAGATCCATGTTTTATAAGAGTTAAGACGATGTTTACACTATTCTTTGAAAAATTGATACTAGCGCCTATTTCCCGCAATCAGTTAGGCACGATTCAAAAATGATGACACTATTAGTCAATAGCGAGAAAATGACGACACTTGCAACCAATGACAAACTTATTTTTTGCGCATGCGCGTTCTGTATGTTTATGATTTCAGAAATGTTTTTATTTGATATTTTTAAAACACGATACTGCTCAGCACACAATATATTTAAGAAATATAACTGACTGATTTTTGAAAACACCAAGTAATATAAAGTATTTAACACTTTTTGTTTGTATTTACTTGCAAATCCTTACTGTTTATGTAATTTTAATATGGAGCGTATTTAACATCAGAAATCTTCTACATGGTTGATTAATTTTTCATAGTTATTAACTTATCTTAGATAGTGTGACTCACATCTGCCCTGATGATGAACAGTGTGATGCTGTCCAAAACGTTGGCTAAAGAAGGAGAAAGCGCAATACGGCATAATACCTCAAAAATAAATCACTATAAAATTTTTGTTTGTGAAAAACACAAATCATTTCTGATTAATTTGTCGTATAATAATAACTAGTAGTTCTGTGAAAAGTGGACTTAGATATTCGCAGCGCTCATATGCTCTGGTGGAATAAAAATGTACTATCAAATACATCTACCATCTCTTCAGAAATTGACCAGACACGAAACACACAATTAAAATTACAGAGGAAATTTAAAGTGGTCCAGACAAAACAGATCTCGAAAAACTAATTTTTTTATATTAAAACAGGACTTCGCTCAGCTCAGCAAAAAAAAATGAAAGATTAAAATTCTTTTAGTAGGTTATTACAGACCCACATTTATAAAGTTAAAATTGTTTAAACTGTAAATAATATTTGACATGCAAAAATTCAACAAAAATCACAAATGTATTAATTATTGGTATTTACCTACCTACTACCTATACAGGATATGAGGTGAAATAAATAAAAATATATTATAAATTCACGACGAAACTCAATTAACCGACCTTTCTGATTTTTTTTAAATTTTTGACCCGTTCTGTTGTACTGTTTTAAAAATTGGCGTTATTTACACAAAATGAAATTCTTTTCATACATCTAGCATTTATATTCACATACGAAATAATGCGGGTAGGATCAGGGTAACATAAACCTCCACGGGTGTATTGTGAATAATTGTGAGTGAATTTTTTTGTACGAAGACACAGTAAAATACGGGCTTGGATACTTTTTCAATAGTTCAGTCGGAAACGCAAACAGGGGTGTGGAACACGACATGAATTTAAATGAACAGTGGAATTAATACGATGAATTTTTTGAACTGGAACCGAAATTCTAATAAATATAGAAGTGAGAGAATGTTTTCAAATCATAACGTCTAAGAATTAAGAGTCCCAACTTCTCTAAACTGGTTTCTGAGGTGGGTAATTACTGAAAGTTTCTGGTAAGTATCAAAATAACATAAAAAAATACATGATATCCGGGGATAAAGTGCTTTAACTTTGGGAGATGATTCTACATGATGAATATTTATTTTTTCCAACAAAATATTTCCTGCAAACTAGCTTAAAATGTTGGATTTTGTAAAAAAATTTTTTTTTTTACGTGTTTTGCATTTTACGCGTGTTGTTATGTTGGGTTACCGCACGCGGTGGGAAAGTGTACGCGGCAATGTTTGCAACAAATTCGTGCATGCTTCACTTGCACTTATATATTTCTTTAAAAATCTAAGAAACGTATTAAATAAAAAGGATATGAAAAAGGTCTACTACGCATTATGTCATTCTCAAATTGAATATGGAATTATAGGATGGGGATCTGCTACACATACGTACCTACACAACCTGAAAATACAATTCAAAAAGGAATCATAAAGACCATATTGAAAGTACCAATTAGAACGCCTTCAATTGAAATATTCAATTCCTTTGACGTACCAAATGTACAGCAAATATATGCCAAAAATATATTATTGAAGCTCTTCAAAAATAACAAATCCTCTACTAGACTGTGTATGCATAACACTAGATCGAACAAAAATGATATAAAAAATATTCCAAGTTATAAAACCACATTCGGACAAAGAAACTATACATACTTTGCAACAAAACTCCATAACATCCTTCCCCAAGACATAAAACTAATAAAAAATCCTAATGAATACAAATCATTAATAAAAATATGGCTGAAAGAGGTCAATGAAAAAACCCTAATGAAAACACTAAAAACGATATAGAAGACACTAAAAACGACATAGAAGACACTAAAAACGACATAGTATTGAATTCCGTAAGTCTAAACTTCAACTTTAGGGTATAACATAGAAGACAAATAAACCATATTTAAATAACTTTAGTCCGCCTCGGCACAGGACCCCCTAGTGAGGAGGACTAAGAAATACAATATTTTATACTTAATTTCACCATTATATTTTGTATGTAACAATTATTTTATATAGTCGCTAAAATAAAAAAAAAAAAAAAAACTTATTCCTCAATTCTCTAGTGCAAAGGTCGCCTTGAATCCGTGCATGTGTACAGATGGTGTGCCCTACACAGAAAATAATATGGTGTTAAAGTAAATGGATCGCTGGCTTACCTTTAGCGATCGGGGTGTACATAGATTATCTAATTTATAAATTAAAACACTGATTGAAATAAATTGAACTTTATTGTTCATTAAAATTTATATACGAAAAAATCGTAAGTTTATCAGAAGGAAGGAAAAAAATAACTAACTGTCAACGAAGTGAGCGAGATCACGAAGATCGTCGGCACGAGGCAGTGTTGCAAACTTCCAAACATTGCCAGTGGCCAAAAAGAATATTTCACGTAAATTATTTGTTAGTTCTTGTTCCCTTCAATAATAACCGACAGATAAATTACTTTTTGTCATGGTTTTCTGATTTGTTTCGCCTCATTTTTTTACATTGTTAGTCTATTGCTTCACGGGTGCAAAGAGGCGATTCTTATCTGTTTATTTATTGTTTTCAAGTTTAATTTGTAGAACTCCATTTTAATTTAAATTTTTTATATATTCAATAATATTGTTTTGGGTTTATAAAAACAGTTTATTTATAAACAAGTTCTGCTGTGTAATTATTATTACGCGTGACAGCTGTTTTGCCCTCTAAAGCTACAAAGGACAAACTGGCCGGTCCTTTAATACTAGGTTCAAAGAACATAAAAGATCTTTTAAAAATAATAATAAAATACAATCACAATTTGCCAAACATCTCCTAGATAAAAATTACTCACTTAGTGATAATAATAAACCAACTCCGTTACACGTACAAAATAAAGGCCGTAAACTGAATCTTTTAGAGCAGTTAGAAATTAACAAAAACTCTAATAATCTGAAAGCTATTTTAATTAATGAACAAACGAATATAATTCGTTCACCCCTACTAGATATCTTCAAACCTAGTGCAAATATGAGTGCATTATGAAGTACTTAATTATGCTATTTCCGCTTTGTGTGACGGGGTAAATTTTCGCGGTAGGCGTACGCAGTTTTGTGGGTGCGTACATTTACCCCTATACATAAAAATGATTTTAACCATGTACATATGTCATCTCATGTTTTTTTATACATTAACCCCACATAAGATGCCCTGAGAAAAATGATTTCTCTCACAGCCTATATCATTTTTGGGGCTGCTGTGTGGAGGGTCTTATAAAAGAAATGGAGGAGAGGAAGTTCTCGGAAGAAAATAAGGTATTCAATCATATAAGTAAACATTAAATTGGAATAAATTATCAAAAGCTTTTAAATACAAAAACCTCAATTATAATTGTAAATATTGCGAACGGTTACTCTACGGGACTCTCTATACTTTTCTCCTCCTTAATTCACCGTTCACAATAACTTTCCTAAAATTTATCCAAACTTCTGAAACAAATTTATTTACCAGAAAAAGCTTGATGATTGCGCATAGACTATTGTCACAATTCAATATTGAATTAACGCCGTCTTTAGTTGAGATGTTACGTCACCCTGTAGTTGTATTGTATCTGGCAACATCTGTGCCGCATTCCGGCAACTAACTATTAACAATCACACAATTTCATTTGGAAGACGTTCCTTGATCATTAGATAATACTTTCTGTGAAGTTGTTCTTGAACTCATGTTTTTACTCAGAGGGTATGTAGATGTTTCATAAAAGGCGCTTAATTGATGTTCATTTTCAAGTTTGCAAGTAAACTTCACTCAAAGATGAAATATTTCATCGGTATTATTGCTTTTACTGAAAGGGCGCTGGAATTAGTGTGTCAACAATTGCGACAATCTTTATGGTAAAGTTGAAAATTCTTGGAGCCCTGAAGTTGCGGATTCTATTCCTGATTTCAATTTTCATTATAGGTTTTTTTCAGACACAGATTAGAAATTAAACAAAAAACATTTTTGGGTATATGTTTATATATGTATATGTTTGGGTATCTGTTAGTATAACTCTTAAATTTTTTTAGTGTTGAATCTCAAAATATTTAATACGTTATCTTAAAATTATGTACAAGCTACGAAATAAGATTGGGAACGCACATAAATTGTAATATTTCAAAGCCAAATGAGGGATAGTCCGTCAACTTTGTACGATCTAGACTATAGGACATGTGATATAATGGTGATATTGACATCTTGACTTTGTGCTGTTATTTTGTTTGTATGATAAAACATATTACTATTAGTCGAAAGGTTCAGCCCAAATTATTATACTTCAGGCAAACGCACTAAAATAATACTATTCCAATTTGAAATCCTGTACTACACTAACAGCTATAAAGTACCAACGTGAGGAAGGTTTTATTGGAATACTCGAACCTTATAAAGTACGATGGAATGAATTTTTTTTTACCTTATCTAAAAAATTAATCTAATCAACTTATCTAAGAACCTAATTGCTGGAAAGGACATAAAGACATGTGCTTGATCAGTAGAAGTTTTGCACAAAAGTTTTAGTATGATGTGGATTGTAGTGTTTTATTATAGTTTTACATGAGCCTCGTATACTCTTTATAGATTATTGGTTAGTATTTGCCACCGGAATTTTCAATCAAAAATACCTACGCTTAAATGTACCTAAATGTAACCCAATATAATCCTTATTGCTTTTTTTTAAACTATTTAAGTTAAATCGAAGAAATAAACTTGTTTTAAAAAAATACAGTAAATGAAAGTAAACAAATATACAGATGATTCTAGAGAAGTGTGGCTAACATAAATAGTACAGAGTTGTAGCATATCTTTCGATTCTGATAAGTAATAGTAGATATCGCAAAATTATATAAATATGAACCATTGTACAGTAAAAGCTGGCATTCTTCGTTCAATGTATTTGACCAATCGATCACATATTTCAAATTCACAATTAACAATATTATCGAGCAAACATTTTTTTCCAAGATTTTTGCAGTTATTTATTTTTAATATTATTTCAAAAGTCATTGAAGAAAATGTTTTAAAATAAAAAAAATACGAATTTAAAGGTATTTATAAAACAGGTCTATACTACATTATATAACAAAGTTCTATATTATTATTATATATCATAAATGTATACTATATTATGCAACATAGTACTATACTACCTATATTATATAATATATCTGTACTATTTTACATAACATAGTTCTATAGTAAATTAACTAAAATAGATCGATACTATATTATGTAACATAGGTCTATACTATATTACTTAACATAGGTCTACACTATAAAATATAGTTTTATTGAATAAGTTGGCGATTTTGTATGTAATTTTCACAAATACGTAGCAAATTGTCTGAACTGTCAAATATTGTAATGAAAGAAAAATTGATTTTTATTGGTCTTGTTTGGATCTCAAGAGTAAATAATCCAGTTGTTTTATCGGTTTCTAATCTATTTTCATGTATTAATTTATTTATTTTTGTATTTTTACTGTACAACTTGAGATGTTGTACAGTAACAAAAAAGTGGAATTACTTTGTAAATGCAAAGAAAAGGAAATAAAATTCGTGTTTGCTTTTTCGTACCTAGTTGTCTTGCAATAAATTTTATTAAGAGGTTAATTAAATCAAGGTTGTCTTCACTACCATTTACAATTTTGAACATAAATATTATGTTTAATATAGTTTTTTGATCTGAGAGTTTTGAAGTTTTCAGGTTGTTTTATTATAATTCATGCAGATTTAGACAGCGCCATAAATATAATGTTAATGCTCTCAAAGCAAAACCCCTCTATTTCTGGCAGCGAGTTCTAGTTCTAGTAATATAAACGGCACAGTGTATTCCCACGAGACTTGTCAGTTTTGACCGCCGCAGCAGCAGTATTTAGAAATTGTTTCAGAATGGATTTCACATTCCAGCAGGCGGAATATCTGGCCTTTGTTGCAACGAATTATCAGCGTTGAAGCACTATTTTGCGTCGTGTTTTACAAAGAGAATTTGTAAAACGAGTAAAACGGTTTGACAAGCGACATTCGTAGTGTTGTGCATATTTGAAACATTTGTGACGTAAAAATATTTAATCTGTTTGAAAATATTTTCATGATCATACTAGTAGGCATATCATATCAAATTTATCGTACGAAGTGGAATTTTTTTATACAGTCATGGATAGAAATGCAAAAAAGAAATTTACAATTTTTTTATACAGTCAAGGATAAAAATGGAAAAAGAAATTTATAAATATTTTTATATAGTCATGGATAGAAATATAGAAATGAACAAAAATAAATCTATATATTTTTTTAAACAGTCATGGATAGAAATGAAAAAAAAATCTATAATTTTTTTATACAGTCATGGATAGAAATGCAAAAATGAAAACTATATTTTTTTATAGTCATGGATAAAAATGGAAAAAGAAATTTATAAACATGTTTATACAGTCATGGATAGAAATGAACCAAAATAGATTTATAAATTATTTTATACAGTCGTGGATAGAAATGAAAAAAAGGAAACATATAAATTTTCGGCTTCAGAAATTGTTTATGATTAGCTGATATACATTAATCATTCGGGAGCCAAATATGACTACTGACTAACATACCAATAACCTTTCAAAATATTATATTTATTTTATAAGCAATAATTATTAGCCTGAAACACTCATCCACATTGAAAAATCTCCTGATAAAAGATACATGACGCCAACGGGACTTGAAAAAATCTTGTCTTAAACATTAGTTTATAAAAAAAATATATATTAATATTATATTTCATGATTTTTATAAACTTTGTTTTAAACCACTTTAAAACAAGGTGTTGTGCTGAGTTGTATGGGGCAACCGGTCTCGGTTGCACTCAATCTTCTTCAGGACAGTGAAAATATAAAAATATAAGTTTTGCTTTCTTCGATAATATTATATTTCGATTAATTTTTAATAGGCAAAAACATATCTAGGTTTTTTTGAGAAACTGATTGTGCATAATAAAGTTGGTTGATGCCTTATAAAATTGAAAAAAACCTTGATGTATTTCTCGTTGATATTTTTACAAAAATTGCAAATATATACATAAAGTCTACATAAGGGGATAATTAATGTAACCACAAAGTAACATAAAAAGAATTTTTGGTACCTAACATTTAAATGAATTGTTTATAAAATTAATTTAAATTAAAATCCTAAATCTCCTAAAGTTCTTCACCGATGACTTTGAAACTTTGAGACAACGTTGCATTCAAATACATGTGTATTTTTAAATACTAATATTTTATAGAATTAAGCTGTGACAGGTAAAAATATGCTTGATAAATCTGTTGGACCTAAAGCAATACGCGCTATTGTTTCTCTATCTGCACAGACAGGCTGAGCTCCAGCAACGTGTGGCGGGGTACAGCTAGTTAATTATATATATAATACTTGTAGATCTCCCGCAATGCTTTGTTATTGCAAATGTCTTTCTCCAACTTCTTACTCCATTCTATTCATTCTACTGTATACCACAATTTAGCTGTTAACTCCATTCATTCTACTGTATACCACAATTTAGCTGTTAACTCCATTTATTCCACTGTATACCACAATTTAGCTGTTAACTCCATTCATTCTACTGTATACCACAATTTAGCTGTTAACTCCATTCATTCCACTGTATACCACAATTTAGCTGTTAACTCCATTCATTCTACTGTATACCACAATTTAGCTGTTAACTCCATTCATTCTACTGTATACCACAATTTAGCTGTTAACTCCATTCATTCTACTGTATACCACAATTTAGCTGTTAACTCCATTCATTCCACTGTATACCACAATTTAGCTGTTAACTCCATTCATTCTACTGTATACCACAATTTAGCTGTTAAAAACTGCATTACATCGACTTTATTCAATTCCGTATCTCATTACGGTGCAGAGATATTGCGTTAAGTATTCCTTGGACGTCCCCAATTTCTTCTACCATTTTTATATCTCTAAACACCCCTGGCACTAATAATAACAAACTTTGAAATTCTCAGCGATATCGGTCAACTCCTTTTTGAGTGTTGCGAGCACAAACATATTCAGGCTGAATTTCTATAATGTTAAGATTAGAAACGAGTAAGAATTTAACTCAACAATTTTTAATCCAATATATAATATAAGACGTTGTCCTGCCACAGACCGCCTTCTATGTAGGGAAGTTAAAATTTGTGATTGTATATATTTTTGGATGAGAAATCTTTTCGAAAATTGAGAATTTTTTTCTATTCATTTAGCTGGAATCAACCACACTTTTTTCACACAAAATTTCATTGAAATCGGTTGGGCGGTTTCGGAGATTAGCGTGTACACTGACACGTGATTTTTATGTATTTAAATTATTTTGCTGCATTATGTAAAATTTCGACGAATATTAAATGTGTAAAAAGCCAAACGGGCGTTTAATTACATAATATATAATCTACGTCAATCCAAACATCCAAGAGGTGACATTATTGTGATGCGTTACGATAGTGCAACGAGAAAATGTTGATAGGAAAATTCAGCAAAATAGAATTTTAAAAAAATCATGGGGCAGTTTTATTATTTTGTGACATGTTTCAAACTGTCTAAGTTATCGATCAACTCTCTGTACTTAACGTTGAACATGTCAACGGTCAATGCAGCATCATTAGGCAGTTTTGCCGCTCTATTGAGTGGCGCTTCTGATAGGTAGAAATTCATAAAGCAAAATAAACATTATAATTGCTGTAGTTGAAATCTAGGTTAATTGCTACACCATTGTTCATATTCTTTATCACAATACAATCACTAATTCTCAGCAAAACCTACACATGGTATACCTCTTGAACTACAACACGTAAACACTTCAGCACTTGTTCTTCTATCGAAATTTTACGAAACACTGTAAAATGGTAAACTATTAAATTATAGATATAATATAATATTAAAATTTGGATTACTGGATAACATGAGGTTGACACATCACTATTGTCAAGTGTGTCACGTCACTATTGTCAAGTATGTTACATCACTACTGTAGGTAGTGGGTAGCAAATTATCGTCTGTGATCTGTCCAAGAAATAAGTCTAATGTCATCTTGATTATAAACTCACATTAAAATAGTTATCAGTGTTTACCAAAAATGATCATTATAAATACTAAACGAAACAGAGGTTAGGATGCATCAAAGAAGTTTTCAATTGTGTACAAACCTAAAAAATAAGCACTGTTGATCATCAGATACGGACAGGGTCCGAAAAACATTCCACCAGTTTTCCTGAACGGCAAGCTTCTGAGAGTAGTATAAGAAACAAAATATCCAGTGCACATCAAAAGTAAGCTGAAGGACGACGATGAGACGTAAAAAGAATGCTTTTCCTTACGTTTTGTATATTATCATTGAAAACGTGTGAGCTTTGGGCCAACTTTAAGAAGAGCAGCATGAAAAGGCTACGCGTGCAGTACACTGCACGCACTTGTGACAACGCCTACAGCTCGATTTTTGGCCTTCCCATACACGGCAGTACTTCCAACATGCTCACGGAAGGGCGTTTACCAGGTTTTGTAGCCCTCATGAGAGTCCGGGTAGCAAGTTTAAGGGAGAGGACAAACAACTTAAAAAACGTCCTATCTTGGAATCCCGCCAGAGTCCAGACTCAAGCATCGCAGCACACTGCAGAAAGTTGTTAGCCCTGTCAATCTAGTGCTTAACATATTTTGTTGTTCTTATTATTGAAAATTATTATTGTATTTGTTTTATGAGATTTGTGAGATTACACAACCTCCCCACGTACCGGAATAAAATATTTATTATTATAATAATACTTATTATTATTTTTTTTTTTTTTTTTTATTATGTAATAATTAAACAGTTTACAATGTATAATAATATTTGCTAACAATAATGATATATAAAAATTAGTTTTCACAATTTTTTTTGAATTTTTTGGATGTTTCTCCTTTATGGAAGCAGACGCTTGTGTTTAAAAGAGATGCTGAGTATCGAGATGAACATTATTTATATAAGTATCCTTATTAATTATTTAAGGAGTTAAGAATATTAAAAATATAAGTGTATATCAACAATGTACAATTTAACGATTTATGACGTTACATTATTTAATTGACGAATTTCGTTATTTTGATTTTTTACATTGAAATGATCTTTGATCGCTTTGAGTAGGGTTTTGTCGTCTTCGATTTTTCTGATATTATCAGGTAGGTTATTAAAGTATTTTTTGCCTAGAAATGTGTAATGATGTTGTGCAAATGAGGTGTTACATTTATGTATTGGAAATATATGTTTTTGAAGAGTACGTCTTTCAGTTAAAAAATTGTGATTTTGTTTTTCTTTTATTATTTGAATTATTATGTTTTTTCGGATAAGATCGTTAAATTTTGGTACTTTAAATTCTTCAAATATAAGTTGAGTTGGATAATCTCTCGGTTTTTTCAATATTATTTTAACAATCAGACGTTGTATAATTTCAATAGGTAGGAGATTAGTTTTGTATGCGGATCCCCAACTGGTTACACTGTATTGGAGATTCGATTGTACTAATGCGTAGTAGACTGAAGTTAAATTTTCCAATGATAGAAAGTTACGCAGTTTCAGAAAAATATAAATTAATTTCCTTATTTTGTTAATGGTAAGGTTAATTTGATCTTTCCAATTAAGGTTTTTGTCCATTATTATTCCTAAGTATTTAATTTTATTTGTAATTTGTAGTGTGGCACAATTTATTGTACAGTGATTTGTATTATGTTCTTCAAAGTTGTCGTGTATAATTATGTCAAAATTTTGTGGAATATCGTTTGATTTTATTGCGAATGGCAATACATGGGTTTTTTCGCTATTTAGGGATAGTAGGTTTATGTCAAACCAGTATTTGAGTAGATTTATGTCTTCTGTTGCTTTTTGTTTTACTCCTTCCCATGTATTATCACTTTCAATGAGTACTGTATCGTCCACGTATGAGGTTATACTACCTAGAATTGACTGTGAGAATATCCCGTTTACATATAAGATAAATAGTAATGGACCCAGTACCGTTCCTTGTGGGATTCCATATTCAGACGTCTCTTCATCGCTGTATATATTGTTTATTTTGACGTACTGTGGTCGATTCTTTAAGTAGCTTTTTATCCAATTTGCAACATTCTCCTTAATGTTCAGATTATCTAATTTTTTCATAAGTTTTAAGTGAGATATGCTGCCAAATGCTTTTCTTAGGTCTATGAAAATGCCTAAACATTTTTTACTCTTATCTAGGTTTTCGTATATGCGTGAAGTAACGTTTGCAATTGCATCTTGTGTGCTGCGCGCTTTTCGGAATCCATATTGGTTATTGTGAAGTATTTTGTTGTTTTCAATAAATTCCATGAGTTGAGATTTATAGTCCCTGATTTCTGAAACTTTAATTAAACTAAACTCAAACATAAATGCAATCGGTGTAAAGCTGCATGCAAACCTCCTGGCATACTTCCATTAAATTTTGGTTTGAGTGAACAAAAATTACAATTTTAGAGTGCTTTGGATAGCACAGGGAGTAGATGCCAAGACTGCCTAGTAGCTGGAGTGTTTGTTGCTTTATACTATGGCAGTCAAAGGAAAATATATAGGAACATAGCAATGGTTTTAAATAATTTTAAGTGACAGCCGGTTGTTGCTCAACAGATGTTGCTCCGGTGTCCAGAGGAATTTTAAATGGAGATTTCTCTAATGTACTCATCAGGCCAGTGTTAAGTTATGGTTCAGAGTACGTTACTACCATGAATACTACCTTAAGATCAGTAAATCCCTTTGAGAAAAAAAAATCTTTCATTAATCTTTTGCGAGTTGTAACCTGAAGCTAATCCATCACTACAACTGCGTTGCAATGCAATGAGTCGAAAAAATTCTGCTGGAGAGGTCAAAAGACCTCCTTCAACCAGTCTCTCGATCCGGCCCGTCACGCAACAGGTGAGCAGACGCACCCTTGCTTAGTCACCAAGCGTAGTGAACTGCTTGAAACGGAACCAAACTCCCAAATATGGTTTGGGAACAGTTCCGGTAATTGTTTAATTTCGGTTGCCTCCTTGTACCTTTTAAAATGTCTGCTTATAAGATTCGCATTTCTTAGCATAAACTGCTTCCTGTTTTATATTATGTCTTTAGTTTTAATATTCTTGTTTTGTCCTGTCCTGCTGTTATTATTATTCTAAGTTTTATCACTTTGTATAAACAGTATATTTAGTGTTATAATATTAGATCTGTATTGGGTTAGGCACACTGTAGGAATAATTTTAAGAACATTGTTATAGTTAAGCGCACTATAAGTGAAATAACACTATACTGCGCTATTTAAATGCCAGGTTATTATTATTATTATTGGGACTCTTGTGCGGTTTCACATTAGATGTACGTTATAAGATCAGATTTCTCGACGGCTTCCAATACACAAGAAACATTGGTATCCTTACCAGAGTAGTTTATGATTAACAATCTAGAACCATCCTTTTACAAAAATCTCATTTTAAAAAGAATGCGATTTTAAAAGTGTCTCCCAGAGATGAGCTTTCATGTTGCAATAGAGCCAGGGGGTGGGGTGGTTGCAATGGGGAGATAGTTATTAAGCCGATGGTGGGAGTGGGCAGGAGGGTTTAAGGGGAGTTCTGTGAAAAATGCAATTTTTATATCACGCGACTTAACTTGTAAAGTTGAAAAATTTGCCGTCAACATGTTTTAATCGAGTTACCAGTTTTGGATAGTGTAAATTAAAAAAGATGCAGAATGACGATGATAAAAATTCGACCACTCTTTTAACCTAACATGACAATACCTAATCTGTATGGTTTCATGACAACTCAGGATCGTGACAAATCAACACATTTGAAAAGTCATTAAAAATTATCTTTTCGTAACCACAGTTGGTATTTAGAATAAACTGTATTTTTAACGAGAAAGAAAGAATCAATGGATTGTGTTTATTTATCTCGAGGATTATTAGGAATGGGGATACGGAGGCCTTTACCTGTTTATGGGGTTTGTTTCTTTTGAAACTCTGGTAGTTTCTGGAAGGCTCAATGTGCACTATTAATAGTTTATAAATGTACATTGTACACTAATAAGCACCGTTGATTCAACAACATGAACTGTTTTGCACTAGCCACGCAACACTATTTAATGTATTTAACTTGGGGATGATAATTCACAATATTTTACGGTCTTTTCACAAGATTAATTGACGAGGAGAGAAATAATATGCACTTTTGAATGACAGTGAATATTCGAACATAAAAAATAACACTTGCGTTAGTCTTTTTTCTTCAAACTTTATTTCTTGTTATCTTCCAAGGTAGAAATTCAATTTGGGTCATCTTCAATTTGGGTAGAAACTGAAATGTGTAATAATCATAAAACTGTATCAATATTTAAAAGTGATGAAAAAAAACTACGCTACACATTTTTTTTTCTCATCTCTTTTCATGATTTGACATCACTTTTCAAAAGTGTGTTGAATTTTTCCTGTCCTGAGTTGTCCGGATACCCACTTCTTCACATCTAATATAGTTTGTAGGGACATTATTTTATTGAAACCTATTATTTATTATTATTGAAAAAAACTAAAGCTAGGCAAATTTTTTATATGGGTTTTACATACGATCTCATTCAATACATTGTAGCAGTTCACTTTCGCCCCACAACATTTATGGTAATTCTATCCACAGCTCTATCTGCAGACCGCCTACCTGTATATGGGACTCTCAATGTTTGTCATCTCATATTTGATAATTATCTATTACTTTTGCTTGGTAAAGATTTTATTTATTACAATGGCGTTCAACGTGGTGAATTTAAGTTGACACAATAATCATTTTGTTATTACATATGGTACAAAAAATCTACTCATACATATTAACGATTCCTAAACGAAAATTTGAAACAAAAAAATCAGAAAAAGACACGGTCACATCTAGGACTTGAACCCAGGACACTTGCCTTGCCGGGGCACCGATCTTCCAACTGAGCTAATGCGACCCTGTTTCCTTCGGTCATATTTAACTGTATCATACTTCGAATAAGAACTACAATCGTTATCTTAATTTTCTCACCGCACATTTTTATCAGCTGCAATCTTTATGTGTGATCGCAAGATTTGTCTCGAACTAAATGCAAACAAGACAGTATCTTGGATAAATATATCTAATTTTTATTTTAATGTGGGAAATCTATTGACTTTTTCTGCAAGTCTAGGATAAATTTTTTTTATTTTTGGAATAATTTAATGAGTTAAGATTAAAAACAAGTTAATGTAAATAAAAATTTCAATCAATGCTACAATTAAGTTTTTTCACTTGAGAACGGATCCTTTCTACCACTTTTTTTTTTTTTTGAATTTAAAAAAAATCAAATTTAATAATGTTATAATAATTATTAAGTTCTGCAAGTATTTCTGTTATTTTTACAGTTTTTAATGTGACAGCTGTTTCGGCTTTTGAGGCCATTATCAAACGGTGGATATGTCCACACGGCGATGTGTAGCGTAGTTTTTTTTCATCACTTTTAAATATTGATACAGTTTTATGATTATTACACATTTCAGTTTCTACCCAAATTGAAGATGACCCAAATTGAATTTCTACCTTGGAAGATAACAAGAAATAAAGTTTGAAGAAAAAAGACTAACGCAAGTGTTATTTTTTATGTTCGAATATTCACTGTCATTCAAAAGTGCATATTATTTCTCTCCTCGTCAATTAATCTTGTGAAAAGACCGTAAAATATTGTGAATTATCATCCCCAAGTTAAATACATTAAATAGTGTTGCGTGGCTAGTGCAAAACAGTTCATGTTGTTGAATCAACGGTGCTTATTAGTGTACAATGTACATTTATAAACTATTAATAGTGCACATTGAGCCTTCCAGAAACTACCAGAGTTTCAAAAGAAACAAACCCCATAAACAGGTAAAGGCCTCCGTATCCCCATTCCTAATAATCCTCGAGATAAATAAACACAATCCATTGATTCTTTCTTTCTCGTTAAAAATACAGTTTATTCTAAATACCAACTGTGGTTACGAAAAGATAATTTTTAATGACTTTTCAAATGTGTTGATTTGTCACGATCCTGAGTTGTCATGAAACCATACAGATTAGGTATTGTCATGTTAGGTTAAAAGAGTGGTCGAATTTTTATCATCGTCATTCTGCATCTTTTTTAATTTACACTATCCAAAACTGGTAACTCGATTAAAACATGTTGACGGCAAATTTTTCAACTTTACAAGTTAAGTCGCGTGATATAAAAATTGCATTTTTCACAGAACTCCCCTTAAACCCTCCTGCCCACTCCCACCATCGGCTTAATAACTATCTCCCCATTGCAACCACCCCACCCCCTGGCTCTATTGCAACATGAAAGCTCATCTCTGGGAGACACTTTTAAAATCGCATTCTTTTTAAAATGAGATTTTTGTAAAAGGATGGTTCTAGATTGTTAATCATAAACTACTCTGGTAAGGATACCAATGTTTCTTGTGTATTGGAAGCCGTCGAGAAATCTGATCTTATAACGTACATCTAATGTGAAACCGCACAAGAGTCCCAATAATAATAATAATAACCTGGCATTTAAATAGCGCAGTATAGTGTTATTTCACTTATAGTGCGCTTAACTATAACAATGTTCTTAAAATTATTCCTACAGTGTGCCTAACCCAATACAGATCTAATATTATAACACTAAATATACTGTTTATACAAAGTGATAAAACTTAGAATAATAATAACAGCAGGACAGGACAAAACAAGAATATTAAAACTAAAGACATAATATAAAACAGGAAGCAGTTTATGCTAAGAAATGCGAATCTTATAAGCAGACATTTTAAAAGGTACAAGGAGGCAACCGAAATTAAACAATTACCGGAACTGTTCCCAAACCATATTTGGGAGTTTGGTTCCGTTTCAAGCAGTTCACTACGCTTGGTGACTAAGCAAGGGTGCGTCTGCTCACCTGTTGCGTGACGGGCCGGATCGAGAGACTGGTTGAAGGAGGTCTTTTGACCTCTCCAGCAGAATTTTTTCGACTCATTGCATTGCAACGCAGTTGTAGTGATGGATTAGCTTCAGGTTACAACTCGCAAAAGATTAATGAAAGATTTTTTTTTCTCAAAGGGATTTACTGATCTTAAGGTAGTATTCATGGTAGTAACGTACTCTGAACCATAACTTAACACTGGCCTGATGAGTACATTAGAGAAATCTCCATTTAAAATTCCTCTGGACACCGGAGCAACATCTGTTGAGCAACAACCGGCTGTCACTTAAAATTATTTAAAACCATTGCTATGTTCCTATATATTTTCCTTTGACTGCCATAGTATAAAGCAACAAACACTCCAGCTACTAGGCAGTCTTGGCGTCTACTCCCTGTGCTATCCAAAGCACTCTAAAATTGTAATTTTTGTTCACTCAAACCAAAATTTAATGGAAGTATGCCAGGAGGTTTGCATGCAGCTTTACACCGATTGCATTTATGTTTGAGTTTAGTTTAATTAAAGTTTCAGAAATCAGGGACTATAAATCTCAACTCATGGAATTTATTGAAAACAACAAAATACTTCACAATAACCAATATGGATTCCGAAAAGCGCGCAGCACACAAGATGCAATTGCAAACGTTACTTCACGCATATACGAAAACCTAGATAAGAGTAAAAAATGTTTAGGCATTTTCATAGACCTAAGAAAAGCATTTGGCAGCATATCTCACTTAAAACTTATGAAAAAATTAGATAATCTGAACATTAAGGAGAATGTTGCAAATTGGATAAAAAGCTACTTAAAGAATCGACCACAGTACGTCAAAATAAACAATATATACAGCGATGAAGAGACGTCTGAATATGGAATCCCACAAGGAACGGTACTGGGTCCATTACTATTTATCTTATATGTAAACGGGATATTCTCACAGTCAATTCTAGGTAGTATAACCTCATACGTGGACGATACAGTACTCATTGAAAGTGATAATACATGGGAAGGAGTAAAACAAAAAGCAACAGAAGACATAAATCTACTCAAATACTGGTTTGACATAAACCTACTATCCCTAAATAGCGAAAAAACCCATGTATTGCCATTTCATGTCTCGAACTAAATGCAAACAAGACAGTATCTTGGATAAATATATCTAATTTTTATTTTAATGTGGGAAATCTATTGACTTTTTCTGCAAGTCTAGGATAAATTTTTTTTATTTTTGGAATAATTTAATGAGTTAAGATTAAAAACAAGTTAATGTAAATAAAAATTTCAATCAATGCTACAATTAAGTTTTTTCACTTGAGAACGGATCCTTTCTACCACTTTTTTTTTTTTTTGAATTTAAAAAAAATCAAATTTAATAATGTTATAATAATTATTAAGTTCTGCAAGTATTTCTGTTATTTTTACAGTTTTTAATGTGACAGCTGTTTCGGCTTTTGAGGCCATTATCAAACGGTGGATATGTCCACACGGCGACGACTTAATGGCCTCAAAAGCCGAAACAGCTGTCACATTAAAAACTGTAAAAATAACAGAAATACTTGCAGAACTTAATAATTATTATAACGTTATTGTTCAATTTTGCAGGCTACCGACATCTGTAGTCTAGAAATTTGAAGTTACTACGTTTAACCAAAATGGTGTGAGTCCTTGCTTAGAAAATATTGTCAATTTGGTCGGTATAGCAGGTTTCATTTTTACTGCTAGACATCACGATGACAAGTGGTTTATTTACATGTGGTGGTTTTTGAAGTCTTTAAAAAGGCTCGCATTATGTGTTTTTTGGTTCCTTTCTCAACAATAACTCGATAATAAACAAGCTCATAAGTCAGAGCGATCGTAGCAGTGTTATTCGCACAGTTCTTTATAAATATTATACCTGTTTCAATAGTTTGAAATAAATGTAGAGTTGTGTCAAGAAAACCAGTTTTTATTCAAAAAGGATCACCCCCAATTTTTATCATTTGATCCTTCAACCGGATTACGATCAGGAGATTGTATGTAAAAAAAACAAAGAACCAGCAGCCAAAAGGATACAAAATTGATTGAAACTGGAAATCATTAAGGAAAGTGGACCACATCGCAAATCTGAGATAAGTATTCAGTGCTTTCCTTCCTATCATCCATTTTATGTTTATTCAGGTCTCATGTAATTTAAACGAGATTAATCTTAAATAGAGTCAATATTATAAATAAAATCACTACCCACTTGAAAATAAGAATATAATATTATTGAATAGTGTTCTCAAATAGTATTATCAAGGTTGTCGTGGTATTCTTTCAAACGGGTTTTGCAAAAATAAAATAATTGTCAACCGATATTAACAAAATATAATTAAAAATGGAAAATATGAAGTCATTAATAAACAAACGCGGCGTAATCAAAGGAAAACTAACCCGATTCGCGGATTCCTTAAATGCATTGTCGGTAAATGAAATTAAATTAAGATATGAGCGGGTGAAATCATTGTTAGATGAATTCGAAGCAGTTCAACAGAAAATTGAAATGTTACCGGATTCAGACGAAATTGAAAATTATAGTCAACGAGAAGCTTTCGAAAACCAATATTTCTCAGTTTTGGCAACGGCCAAAGGTGCGATCGAATCCGTCGATCAAAGTAAGGTGGAAATTAAACTACCCAACCTCCAATTACGGGAATTTCATGGCGATCAGAAAAATTGGGTTAATTTCGTCGAAACCTTCAAGACTTTAGTCCATAACAATAGTACTTTAAGCAACGTACAAAAATTCTTTTATTTGCAATCAACTTTAAAGGGAAACGCATTAAAGATAATTGCTAATCTAGAAATTTCTGAATTAAATTACATTTCCGCTTGGGAATTATTAAATGAACGTTATGCAAATTTAAGAACTACCGTTCATAAACACATCCAAGCTCTATTTTCATTAAAAGACATGAAACAAGAAGAGCCTGTAGCATTGAGGTATCTAATTGATGAAACAAACGTTAGTTTAAAGGCATTACAAAATATCGGGGTCAAGGTAGATCAATGGAATCCATTGGTTATTTATATAATATCAAATAAATTAGACGCAGCTACCCGAAAAAATTGGGAACAATATACATTACAAGACGAATTACCTACGTTAAAGGAATTCTTAAAATGTTTATCTGCTAGAGCCCAAGTATTGGAACTGATGAACGCTTCTGAGAAAAAAATTTCTAGCTTACATAAAACACAACTAGGCAACAATAATTGCAAAAAAGATTCATCAGTATTTTTAGCGGTAAAGGCTAACAACTGCATTTATTGTAACGAGAAAGGTCACCATATTTATTATTGTAAAAAATTTCTAAAATTAAAATTACATGAGAGGATTGATGCTACGAAATCAATCCAAGCTTGTTTTAAATGTTTAAAGGTGGGTCACCAGGCACAGAGTTGCAAGGCAACCTTTTCTTGCAGGCGTTGTGGCAAAGATAATCACAACACCTTGCTACATAATGAGGTACCTCTGCGGGAGGCCTCCAATATGGATGCTGATAACGAGGTTTCAGTATCGAATTTTTCTGCATCGGATAAAGCAGAAAAAATAATATTATTGTCAACTGCCAACATAGGAGTTGTGGGTAGTAACAATAAAATTTTTAAAGCCCGCATTCTGATTGATTCAGGGGCCCAGTCAAATTTTATGAGAGCAGAATTTGCTAATAAATTAAATTTACCATGTGAATTGATAAACAAACCCGTTTCTGGGATCAATAATAACATCACTCACATAAAAAAGAGAATTTCAGTGGAGATGAATTCGCTTCATACTGATTATAAAAGTGAAATATCATGTCTGATTTTACAGGAGATTACAACAAATTTACCACAAGTGACAATGGCGAAAAAAGACTTCAAGTTACCACGAGGATTGGAGCTAGCTGACCCGAACTTCAATATAGCTGCACCCATCGACATCCTGTTGGGCGCGGAGAGCTTTTGGGAAATCCTAACCAACGATAGATTGAAACTCGAATCGGGACCAACACTTCAACGTACGCAACTGGGATGGATCATATCAGGACCAATCCACATGTACCCAAAGCAAAGGCCTGTATCAGATTGTTGTAATTTATCTATAAATAAAATAAGTCATCAAATAGAAAAATTTTGGAAATTGGAGGAGATTAATCCCACTAAGATTCTAAATCATGAAGAAAAGGCTTGTGAAGCCAGTTTTGCTAGTACTCATACTAGACAAGACGACGGTAGATACGTAGTAAGTTTACCGCGTCGAGCATGCATTGATCAGCTGGGAAGTTCATTGCTCACTGCTGAAAAAAGATTTAAAAATTTAGAAAGAAAATTTGTGTCAAATCCCGAATTGAAGACACAATATATACAATTCATGCGTGAATATGAGGAATTAGGTCATATGGAGGTGTGTGACCAGTCAAAGGGGGATCGTGAATCCTATTTTTTACCTCATCACGCTGTAATAAAAGAATCAAGCACTACTACTAAAGTGAGGGTCGTTTTTGACGGCTCCGCCAAAACTTCAAATGGAATTTCTCTCAATGACGCCTTGATGACAGGACCTGTTATACAAAAGGACTTATACACCCAACTATTGCATTTCAGAAAACATCAAGTAGTACTGACGGCTGACATCGAGAAGATGTACCGCCAGATTAACGTGTGTGAAGCGGACCGTGACCTGCAGAAGATAGTGTGGCGCGAGTCGCCGCAGGAGGTGCTCAAGCATTACCGTCTGAAGACAGTCACATATGGTCTGGGGCCTTCCTCTTTCTTAGCCACTAGAAGTCTACGGCAAATTGGTATGGATAACAATATAAATTTTCCTAGAGCTAGTCAGGTCATAGAAAATGACTTCTATATGGATGACTTGTTAACCGGAGGAGATGACATGGAATCCTGTAGAGAGTTAAAAGAGCAATTAATCAACATCTTTTTGTCTGCGGGGATGACCTTGAGGAAATGGAGGTCCAATGTCTTGGAGTTGTCAGCCGAGTCGGGCCAAGCTAAGATTGCCGAATCAGGCAATTCTGAAAAAATTATTACTGACAATCCAAAGACTGAGAAAATATTAGGATTAATATGGAATAATGAATCTGATTATTTTTCTTATGTAAT
This sequence comes from Hesperophylax magnus, assembly GCA_026573805.1. Lineage (NCBI taxonomy): Eukaryota > Metazoa > Arthropoda > Insecta > Trichoptera > Limnephilidae > Hesperophylax > Hesperophylax magnus. The sequence continues at coordinate 2,423,510 of JAIUSX010000141.1, read as the reverse complement.
AATGAAACCATCAAGTCGAACCGAGAGTAAAAGACAGATATTATCTTGCATCGCATCAACCTTCGATCCATTAGGTCTTCTAGGACCGATTATAGTTGTAGCCAAATTGATAATGCAGAAGTTATGGCAGTCTAAAGCAGCGTGGGATGATCCATTGCCTAATGAAATATTAGCACCCTGGAGGTCCTACCTTCAAGAATTAATTCAACTAAATGTGTTGAAAATACCAAGAAAAATTATTTGCAGGCAATCTACATATCTACAACTACACGGTTTTTGCGACTCATCTGAGAAAGCTTACGGAGCCTGCGTTTACATGGTGTCAGTGGACCATGTCGGTAAGCGGCATTCACATTTAATAACGTCCAAATCAAGAGTGGCGCCATTGAAGTGTATTTCCCTGCCCAAGTTGGAGCTTTGTAGTGCTGTGCTACTGGCGAAATTAATTAAAAATGTAAAACAAGCGCTAAATATAGTGGAGATCGACACACATTATTGGTGTGACTCCATGATAACGTTGTGCTGGCTGAAAGGTCAACCTACGAGATGGGCTACTTTCGTTGCAAACCGAGTAGCTGAAATACAAGAACTTAGTGATCCAGATCTATGGAGACATGTATCATCAGCCGACAATGCAGCAGATATACTTTCAAGAGGAACCACTACAGATAAATTGATAAATTCTGCAATATGGTGGAATGGACCAAGTTGGTTGACCGAGGGAGTCAACGCTTGGCCTATATCAAATATTTCGTGTTCAAACCCTCCGGAACTCAAAGGCAAAAATATTCTATTATCCACAGATATTCAAGAATGGGAGATATTTGAAAAATTCTCATCATTTATTAAATTGAAAAGAGTTACTGCGTATGTATTGCGATTTGTCAATAACTGCAGAAGTGTTAAGGGTAAAATTTCAGACAATTTAAGTGTGGCTGAATTGGAATCAGGCTTGAAATGTCTATTGAGATCAGCTCAAATACACGCCTTTCAAAAGGAATTGAAAGAATTAAAAAACCATGGCATCGTCAACAAGAAAAGTAATTTAAAATCTCTTAATCCCTTCTTACATGATGGTCTAATATATGTAGGCGGTAGGTTGAATTTGGCTACACATTTATCTTACCAACAAAAACACCCAATTATCTTGCCGGCTAAACATAAGCTAACTGAATTGATAATACGTCACTACCATTATGTAAACCTACACGCAGGACCTCAAGCTTTGTTAGCTGAAATACGATTAAAATTTTGGCCCATCTTTGGTAAAAATACTATTAAAAAGATATTACATAAATGTATTGTATGTTTTAGATGTCGTCCCCGAACCGGTCATCAAATCATGGGAAATTTGCCACCCGAAAGAATTACGCCGAGTCGTCCTTTCGCTATCACCGGAATAGATTACGCCGGACCAATTCTAATTAAAAGTGGGACGCTGAGGAAGGCTTCCCTCGTAAAATCGTATTTATGTATCTTTATTTGCTTCTCAACCAAGGCTGTTCACTTGGAATTAGTTTTGGATTTATCTAGCAATGCTTTTTTGAACAGTTTAAAAAGGTTTATATCCCGTAGGGGACAACCTGAAAAGATCTTTTCCGACAATGCTAGTAATTTTAAAGGAGCTAGCAGCAGGCTCAAAGAGCTGTACACCAGCTTGAGGGAAAACAACGACAATATTCAAAATTATTTAGTGAACAGAGGTATTGAGTGGAAGTTCATAACCCCTCGAGCCCCTAATCAGGGAGGTTTGTGGGAAGCAGCAGTAAAATCAGCAAAGTTCCATTTGTATAGAATCACTAACAATTCTTCATTAACATTTGAACTCTTGTATACCTTAATTTGTCAGATTGAGGCCTGTTTGAACTCCCGTCCATTAACTTCCTTATCCGACGACATCCATGATTACCAACCTCTTACCCCAAACCATTTCCTTATAGGCACTGAATCCTGTATCATTCCTGAGAGAGACGTCCGGGCGATACCGGACAACAGACTAACTCAATATCAGAGGATCAGTTCGCTAATTCAATCTTTTTGGTCTAGATGGAAGCAAGATTACCTGATGGAACTACAAAAGAGGACTAAATGGCAGACCAGCACTCAACGGGCACTGCAAAAAGACGATCTGGTGATTTTAAAGGAAGATCATTTACCTCCACCTTTATGGAAAATGGCCGGAATTCTGCATACACACCCTGGAGCGGATGGAGTAATACGAGTTGTTACCCTAAAAACACCTCAAGGAGTCTTTGTGAGGCCCATCACAAAGATATGTCTGATGCCCCTGGATTCAGACAATAAACCTGTAATTGACGTCCCGGACCTTACCAAGGATTGATTATGTACATTACACTATGATGCTTATCTTCTCGACTCCACCTTGGATGGATCAAGCAGAAGACCTGAGAAGAAAAAAAAAAAAAAAAAAGAACAATAATTGTGTTGTGTTCAGTGTGAACTATATTATTTGTGTTATTGAACTATTTAAATATGTAAAAATTAGTATGCAGACGTGTGTAATTTAGTCATTTTTGAATTTTTTTTGGTTATTTAATAGGATTAATAATTTTCTAGTTATTTTTAGTTAATTAATAGAGTAATTCAACAGCATTTATACAGTTAAATTTATAAGTTTACCAGTAGGGCATAAAAAAAAGGGGGTTTTATTTTGTTAATGTCTGCTATTTTGAATTATTTTGTTAGTATTTTTGTGGTATATTTAGATTAAGAATTTTTAGTTTATTCTGTTTGTTTTATAGTTTATTTTTAAATAGATTATCATTCAAAAATTTAGTGCAATTTTTGAATCCCGCCCCCTGGCAATATGTTCAATTTTGCAGGCTACCGACATCTGTAGTCTAGAAATTTGAAGTTACTACGTTTAACCAAAATGGTGTGAGTCCTTGCTTAGAAAATATTGTCAATTTGGTCGGTATAGCAGGTTTCATTTTTACTGCTAGACATCACGATGACAAGTGGTTAATTTACATGTGGTGGTTTTTGAAGTCTTTAAAAAGGCTCGCATTATGTGTTTTTTGGTTCCTTTCTCAACAATAACTCGATAATAAACAAGCTCATAAGTCAGAGCGATCGTAGCAGTGTTATTCGCACAGTTCTTTATAAATATTATACCTGTTTCAATAGTTTGAAATAAATGTAAAGTTGTGTCAAGAAAACCAGTTTTTATTCAAAAAGGATCACCCCCAATTTTTATCAGTTATTAAATTTGATTTATTTTAAATTAATTTAAAAAAATTAAATGGAGTTCTACGAATTAAACACCAAAAGAATAAATAAATTTCTACCACTTGTTCATGAGTTCAACAGCTCGGCTGTGGAATGATTTGCCGGCCTCTGTGTTTCCTCCCTTCTACAATAAAGTTATCTTCAAAATCCAAGTTCAGTCCTTCATTTCCACAAAAAGACCTCACAACATCCCAAAAGATGACATAAGCCGTGAGGGAAAAAATATTTTCCTGTGTGGGGTTAATGTAAAAAAAAAAGAAAGAAAAAAAGTTTTTAGCATGTAATGGAATTCAACAAATAATAACAAAGTGGATAATAATTGTAAATTATTTCAGATCAAAATAGAGGTATTGTTAGTATCGTCCAGTTGAGAAACAATAAAGAATATAAGAAATTACAAATGAGACCTGAATAACCAGGTATTTTTTCTTTTTCTCCTCTACATTTTTTTTTCAGATTCAAAGCATTCACCTGATTCCACTTGCCAACAGTCCCACTAGTTCCGGACAAGTTTACACAAAAATATTTTAATTTTTGCGGTAAAACAATTATGAATTTTTCAAACATGAATTTAAATAATAAATGATGTCACGAACTGACATCTTACATGAAAGAGACAGCAAGAAAGAGAGACAACAATGTAGGTTTATAAAAACGTACAAGCTTGTCCACTATCTCGTCTGGTATATTTGTCAAATAAAATTGTATACAACAAGGACATACACAAACATAAAACATGGACGTGCAATGAGGCTACCAAAAAAGGACAAGGCAAATACTCAGAATAGTATACTAAATAAAGGAAAAAAGGTACTATAATGCGTTGCCGGAAAACTTAAAGTCTGCATCAATTGGAAGGTTGAAGATGTTGTGTAGGAGTCATATCAAGCAGGAGCAAATATAGCATATATGCATGTAACAATTTATTAGTAATTTGTAACCTTAAATGTAGAAATTACTAAAATAAAATTTATAGATAAAATAAGTAAATTTATATTTTTTAATTCTTTTTTTTTCGTTTACATTTTGACTATAATTGCGCCATTCCCATATCACAGATAAATCATAATAATAAAAGATAATATTATGTTATTAACATATTCTCTTTTGCAATGTTATCCCGCTGCTCTAGATAGAAAGGCCTGCAAGCTATGGCCAACGGTTAACTGAAGAAAAGCTCATTTTATACAACGCTGCAGCATAAAATTTTTGTTTCAAATTATATAAAGTTGTTTCTCTCATAAATGTTTGTGGGATCAAGTTTAGTAAGTACCTACATATGAGGAAAGTAGGTTTTATGGAATAAAACGACCCACACGTTATACAGTAAAAGAGGACCCCGTTTTTAATGTTGAGGTTTTTGTGAAATAACACACTTTTTGAATATTTACACAACGTTGGACTTATTCCACATCCCGAGGTATTGTCTATAATAATTTCATCTCCTTTGTTCTTCGCTTTCCTGCAAAGTCTTACCTACTAAAAGAAAAAAAAAGAAAAATTCTATAAAACATACTTCCCACTCGGCCAGCGAGATGACAAGTTTTCAACATAGGATTCTACATTATAGTTGTCAATGGTGATTTATATTTTCTTATTACCTACAATCGGATCATTATTCTTTAAAATTGGTAAATGAATTGGTGTAATTATGCATTCACAAATTGAATATCGTTGTTAGGTAAAATTATAAATAATTGTGTCATGTCAATAAAAAGACAATAGATGTCGCACATTAAAATTACAATAATATATTTTTATCCAAGACACTGTTTAGATTGCATTTAGTTCGAGTTGAATTATTGGATCATAAATAAAGATAGCAACCAATTACAATTAAGACCAATTAAATGTGAGGCTATAGACTAGTATAATATGAGGCTAAGCTCTTTTCTCTTCTCTCTGAATCTCCTTCGCGTTATAATAATCTTCAACAATCAATTACAATTTACAGTCCATTTGAATACATTGTAGTTTAACCGACATTCGGGTGTAAACATTGGTAAATAACTGACTTAACATGCTTAATATTCTTGCTTATATCGATTTTGAGTTTGTGATGAAAGGCTTAAATCACAGTGAAAAACAGATAAACCATAGCTGCTAAAAATATACAAATTATTTATGAAAACCGTCATTCTAGCGACATCTGTTGAGGTTAAAATTGATTCAGTTTGGTTTCAGTAGGCACCTGTAATAGTTGGAATTATATCGAGGTTCTAGAGCGCAAACACAGAGGTCATTAAAATCGTCTAGGAACGACTAGGAACCCCCTGTCTAGGCCTGAAAGTAAACAATGAATTTTGTCAACCAATAGATCTGAACAAAAAGCTATAAAATTTTGAATAACCAATCAGTGAACGGAAGGGCGTGTGTCTACGAAAGACAAAGAGATGAACCTTGGACCCGACATTAAAATAGATAATTAATTACATTTCCGTTCCCACAAAAATTAGAGGTGAACGCACTATGGTATAAACACTGACGTTCAAGGGAACAAACTCCTGGGAATGTTTACAATAACTGAGACATTTAGGTGATAGCGAACCATTGAAATCGAGTGCTTTGAAGATTTTACAAGTTGAAAAACACACACGCGAAAATGCAATGGAAAAATTATGAACGTAATAGTATAAGAGAAGGCGGAAAAACCTAGGAAAATTACTGGCAGAATTTTCAACTGTAGTGCAATTATTTATGATAGAAGTAGGGTGTCAAGTTCGATAGAAAATCGTAATAAAGGAAAACGAAAGTGTTAGGAACATTAGAAACTAATCGTTATCAATTTAAGATGAAGCGGACATATTGGAAAATCAATTTGGGAATGAAAATCTCGCATTAAAATAGACATTTTAGAAATAGTGCAGAGACTGGGCGAAGGAAAATACAGAGATTTTGAGCTGCTACAAAGGTCCTACGGACATGAAAATAGGGTACCAAAGGAAGGCAATAAAACTAAACATTTAGCGATAGATTAAATTCAGGAAACGTAGGCATTTTACATGATTATCAGGGTAGATAGATATTAGAGTTACACAAGATTACAGAGGGATCGAAACAAGATAAAAGGTTGACGGTCTCATGTGTATTTTAAAGGATAAACAATCGAAATTCGAACATGATTCTTTTTTACGTTAAGGTAATAAACGATTAGAAGACCAATAAAATTTAACGTGGAGCTTATGAGATATTTATTTAAAGCAAAAGATATTAAAATTAATAGGTTTGAAATTAAATTAAATTTACGAGTCTAGTACCAAAAATTTAAACGTAAACAGGTGTCCAGACGTATGATATATGTGAAATCGTGTATGTAAGAGATAGGAGATAGGGCGGAGATCGAATAAGGCAATAAAAGTGACAGATATCCCAGAGTCAAATAAGGTATATCTCCCATGGAAGTGTGGAAAATTATATATTAATTAATAATAAATGAAGTATGAAATTTTCCTGGAGACCACACACATCGGGAAAAGCGAGGAAAAAATAAAGAAAGGGTAAAGAACGGTGATAAGGAATGATCCAAGTTGAGAAGAGCGATACAATTCTAAGTTATCCGTAAAATTAATAAATACGGCTTGGAATATAATTAGTTATAGAGTTATGAGAAATAACATAAGGATAAAGAAGAAAATTGTGCAGGAAAACGTCGCGAATAAAAGAAAATCCAAATCTGCGACATAAAGAAAGAAGGTACGGGTGAAAATGGAAAAGCTCACATAGGTGACAATAAAATTAAGTAGATTTTAGACAAATCGAAATTCAAAAATGCATAGTAAAGATTTCGCCATGGATTTAATCATGTTTCGCACGAGATGCATAAAATTTAGATCTATATATATGTTACTGAGGACGGACCTATCGCGAATTGAGAAAAAAGGGAACGCAAAATCATGATATTTTAACTACATTTTGTATGAACCATGGTACGAAGGAAGCCTGGGCAATGAACGCAGACTTACCCGATTCGGACCCTATCGATCTAGCGACGTGAGAGGAAAAACTAACTGACGCCCAGAGCTGGACGACAAAAGATCGTATGGATGTACAAACAATATTAGTGAGAGAGATATTCAAGTTTACGAGTTGATAGGAGATAGAATTAAGCATCAAGAGAAATTCAGATACGTCTTTTGGAACCTGAGAGGGGTATAAAAGATGGGACACATCAGTCAGGAGGCAGTCAGTCGAGGGTTTTGAAAACGGAGTTTACGTCGCAGTACTACGTCTATTGGTAAAATTCTAGTGAAATAGTCTAAGTGTTAAATTTTGAACAAGTCTAAGTATTAAATTTTGAACAAGTCCCTGGACTTAGTAAGTTTTGTGAAAAGTTAGAAATTTTAAATTCAGTTTAAATTCATTTGGAAATCCCATCAGTGAAATTTTAATAAGTCAGTTTAATTTAATTAAACAGTGAAAATAAATACAGTTTAAACTCAGTGCTTTAAAAAGTAAAGTGTGAAGTGCTTTAAAAAGTAAAGTGTGAAGTGCTTAAAAGTGTTAAAAGTGAATAGTGCAAAAAGTGTTATAAGTGAATTATTAAAATTTAAAAATAATTATTTCATTCAAAGTGAAAACATTAGAATTTAATGGAGAGTTTTATCGTTTAATCTAGAATAAACGCGTTCGCGAATTGATATTTAAAAATAGATTATAATTTAGCATCAATCAAACACAAAAACAAAAACAAAAGGATTCAATAATAATAAACGCTAAAACCTTTGTTCAAAAAAGAAACAATTCGAAAAAAAAAATAATTGTAGATACTTTAAAATATTGGTGAAAACAGTGAAATTTAGAAGAAAGTTTTAAACAGATATTTAATTTATTCAGAATCGAAATAATTAAAAGTTTGCGCAATTCGGAATGAATTTTCATATAAATAAAAAAAAAATTAAAAAGAGTGAAAATAACAAAAATAGTTCGACCTAAATAATTTATAATTTTCCGGCACATCTATATCACGAATTTTAAATATCAGCTAATTTATATGAATCGAGCAAGAATAAAATATTACATAGGAATAAATAGTCAAAGGATTTATTTGAAATTAGTCAGAAAATACAGTTAATTAGGTAGTTTTCTTCATCAAGGTTGTTGTGTACCACCCAACCGGAAATACCTTGATTGGGGTAAGTTTGCCTTTTATAAATAATTTTCAGGTCCCAAGAGACACAGAAGGGCTGTGAAGTGGAAGTATATCAATTGAATATTAAAGTAAAACAACAAAACAAAGCATTACACAGTAATATATGTATATTATGTATTTATTTATATAAAATAAAGTAATATATTGTATATAAAGAATATATATGAGTAATGTGTTTATATATATGTATTTTATTTATTAATCAAAACATCGGAATGGTAACGATCTAAAATACCTACTCATGGACATATCTATATTATTGAAAAAGAAAATATGTATTTATTAATATTCAAGTCTATATAGAATCATATATCTTATATTTATTTATTAATATATGTACTCTTATTTAACATATTTTGACAATCGAGATATGTGTACTCATATATTTATATTTATTTTTCACCTAACTTCTAGTAAATTTTACTAAATACGGAAAATGGAATAAATAGTTTAACTTCAATAAAGGAATTAAAAATATTTTAAATTGACTATGCACAATAGAGGGTAACGAAACTGAATCACAAGGAGAGCGCGAGATAATTTTAAAATAAACAATCTCACATCTGGGTTAGTGGGTCAGATGAGATGTTTATACTATTCGATTTGTTGATAAACAAAGCATACACTGAAGAATTGGGTCAGTCAACTGCATAGTTTGAAAACGACCTTGGCCGTAACTAGATAATTTATTAGAGTTATAAGGATAATCATCAGGATGTCATTGTGCAATGTGCAGCGATTTGGGTCATTCACAAATGCCTATCGTACGCAAACGACGATTGAAAAATCACGGGCTAGCCAAATTTATATCGAAATATTACATGAAACATTTGAATACCATTGATTAGATAGTCACATAGATTTTTATTAGTTACCTGAACCAGCTGGAAGCTGCGTGCTCTCAAATGCCTATCAATCACAAACGACAATTGAAAAATCACGGGTTAGCCAGATTTATATCAAAATTACATGAAACATTTGAATACCATTGATTAGATAGTCGCATAGATTTTTATTAGTTACTTGAAACAGCTGGGAGCCGCGTGTTTACAATTACCTACCATTCACAATCTACAATTGAAAAATCACGGGTTAGTAAGATTTATATCGAATAATTATACAAAACATTTGAATGTTATTGATTGGGTGCTCATACAAAACCCCATTAGTTGCCTGAGACATTTGAGAGTCGAGTACTCTCTAATGCGGCAATCAACTACTTGAAACAATTGAGAAATCACGGGATAGGATGAACAAAAATTAATGTTGAACCCTGGAGGTAAAATTTAAAACAAATACAGTTCACCCAATAGGAGGCAGTGGTCGCTCCTATAACAAGACCATTAACCAAACCAAATAGAGATGGCGATTCTCTTAAATAAAAACGTCAAAACCAAACAAACAAAAGCCTGGAGTTCGATAGCTCTCCAAAACAAACTATCAAATAAGATCTTATTTTACTAGTATCTATTAGTATCACCTTATTAGTACGTATTTATTCGGTTACCAAACCTAGGACTTCGCAGAGTTCTAGGCACGAGATCCGAGCTTGGGATGCGAGGTAAATAGCCTTGTATTGCAAGTTATAAACCCTTCCCAAAAACGTATGTATACATATATATCTTCTTATGTACTGTTTACTGGAGGATGCGGACCTGCATACAGCTTACATTTTAGGTCTTCTGGACCACTCTCGCATCTTCTCTTAAACGTGGAATGAGGATTCACGACCCGTAAGTCCACACCAACCATGAGTATATGATTGTATATAGGACGAAACCGGTTCGCCCTAAGTAAATAGTAGACCTTGGAGGAGTTGGAATTTGGAGGTTTCGAGGCCCGAGGGAAGACTTGAAGGCAGTGCATGATGACGTGGAAGGTTCATTGGGACGCGATAACTTAGGTATCAATCAATGAACCGTGTCAAAAGATTGTGCGAATTTCTCGTTGACTCACGATCATCTCGTTTACTTGCTGGAGGATAGGAGCCAAATTTTGCAAGCAAAGGGCTATTCCGAGTTCGTCAAATATACAATTAACTAATTACATTAACCTACTAAATAAATTTTACATGTACCTTATAGCAGCAAGATCATAAAGGAGTGGCGCCAAACAGACACAATAGTTAATCAAGATCAAATTTACTAACAATTAACCATTTGAGTTATATTAAATTACCTGTCCAAATAAACATGTATAATATCTTTTATCAGCGTTTAACTACGACTTTGTTAGGGTGCAGGGAATCAGAATAGTTACATAGGGAAAGTTAGCTCATTCAGAGAAATCATTTAAATTTAGACTTGCAATGGAAAGACCAATTCAATTTTGAAATTCAACGCCTTGATCAGAATCAAAAGGGTTACCACAAAAATGAAAGTAATTAAAATCCTATATCATAAATCAAAAAATTACACAACGTTTGATGGAATTTAATTACAATATAAATACGAAAATATTTGCGTTCAATATCGTAAATAACGTATTAATTAGTTAAGTACATATGTCTATAAAGATATACAGTACAAGAGAGCTTTAAGTAGCTTTCTGAAGTTATCAAAGAAATTAAGGGTCCAATTTTCATGGAGGCTTATGTGTTGTAGGGGAGGAATTTTCCATCCCTGCGAACACATATGCAAAGCCTTAGAAAAAAAAGAAGTATCGGTCATAGCCAAGAGAGAAGAAAATATTATATTGTAAAAATATAAAAAAAAGAAAGACCGAAATCATGAGAATATTACAAGTTTGCCTGCTTACTATGTGTGCACCGTGTATATTTAAATTATTTCAATAATAAATTTAATTACAATTACAAATAAGTATAAACCATATCCTGCATGGAATTAAGTCTAAGTGATCAATGCATAAATTAAGTTGTTAAGCGCCCTTGAGGTGATTTTCTCACGAAAACGGCGCTATATAAATAATCTAATCATTATTATTATTATTATTATAGTAAAAAAATCAACCCAGTTAAAAATATATCATTTTACAAAAAAAATTTTGGCTGAGGATTGGATCGGAATTACCCGTTTTACCGACCTTGCCAGGTGTAGATAGTGTAGGATTGGAATTTGTTTCGTATATTAATGCTATCACATCGTCCGATTTCAGAAAAATGCGTACATGTTCGCATCAAATCCTGAGAAAATGCATTGTCATAAAAAACGAGTCTAGCTTATCGAGTTTCAACTCGATTGGATGTCGCGAAGTGGGTTAATTTCCACTTCTAAGATTTGCAATTATTCATTACCGAAAACAATAGTGGAATTCAAATATTTGTATTTAAAAAGCAAGGAAGATCTGTCATGAACCATTTTACTGCAAATCGTTTATATAAAAAGTGGCCTCCTACTTTGTTTCTACTTACACAGAAAACACAACTTTCCACGACTCTGCTGCTTTGATAGTCCTTTACAGTTTGGTCATAGTGCGGTCACAGTCTGCGCGCTTCCATGCCATTTCTCCCTTTTTATCATCTGTGGGTTGTTGTAGATTGAGATCAAAGACAACAGTGCGGCTTCGACGAAATGGTCGCCCCTTGCAGTTGTCAGTGGGAGCTCATGAAAACTTACTTTTTGATGTAGTGGCATACAGAGCTCCGGGCCAAAAATACCCCTATCTCTTTCATCATGGTATAGCTAAACGGAACGTGAACGGTTTCAAGGTTGTCAATGACACAGCTGAAAGAGGGGTAAAATTAATCCAAGACTTTAATTCCTGTTTGACAAAAGACGAAGAACAACGACAGTTTCTTTTACAAGTTGTATCGGAATGTCGAAATTTTTTTCCTGACTCTTCAAAAGCCACGTTATCTAAGCCATTACCACCTTAATCTGATAATTAATTGTAAATTTTAATAATAATAATAATAATAACTTCTTTCTTTCATAATGCTTTATTTTGTATATTTTAAATAATAAAACTTTGACATTATTTCTTCTTGTTTTTTTATACCTTTTTGCATTTCTTTTCTCGTAAATCCATCATTTTCAATTTGGATTGTGCAGTATTAACTTTGAAAACAGTTTTAACTACACCCTTTTTATGTACCGATTGAGAAAATAAATAAAGCAAAATCTGGATAACATATGTAATTAAATCTGGCAATATTGTTAGGTATTTTATAAAAAAAAAAATTTATAGAAAGTTAAACTTCAACCTTGATGAGGCACAGGTTAACCTTATCCAATTGAGCTGAAACTTCACCAATCTCATTTTTTAGCTAATTGGCAGCTTTTAAGGGGGTCAGCACAAAAAATTCCAACATTGATTTTTTGTAACCACCCTAGTGCGCATTCGTCATTATTCTGGAAGGTCCTAGTATCGATGCGGGTTGTACATACAGATGATCTCGAACGTTCTAGGTTGCACTACGAATTATTCCAGTAGCTTACCGTTAGACATCTATGGCTTTATCCATCCCATATACAAATGCATAAAATATTTGTTGCGAGGTCTGTTAACAATGTTGTTTCATTGTCAACAATACTGTATTCAATTCTGAATATAATATTGAGATGTGTTCCTTCCACAATGTTTGCTTGTTTAAACATCAATATGTCTATTTTAATATCCATTAACATGTTTAACCAAACCTTGTACATACTCGTAGAGGCGGTTTCTGAAATTATTGGTTCTCTCTCTAAGTAAGTATACGAAAACCGAACATGATAGCTCAGCTTTGTAAAACAGGCCATTATCTTGCTAAACCATTTGCTCAATTAATACCACATTTAATTACCATAATACGGACATGTGTCTATTGTGGTAGTCGAAAAGCATGTTAAAAACTGTATACAAATATATTTTACGAATAAAGGAAAGGAAAGAAAAGAAAAAAAAAATAATGTGTTCTTCGTCTATAGAAGAAAAAGCAACTCAACCCAACCATTTTGCTTTAAAAAAAAAAAACACACGTTGGTTCCTCGTCGATTTTTTCTTCAATTATTTATTTTCTCATGCCTTGAAGGCATTATTAGTTCTAAGTTGTTCAAATATACTGCAATAAGTTAACCCTTTCACTACTGCATTTTTGTTTCCACATATAGACCATTATAATTATGGTTGACATACAAATAAACATTATTTGAACATTTTTGTTGTATAATTTTTTTTACTTACAATACTTTTTGATTAAAATCAAATTGGATTTTTTTTCAATTAGTATTGAAAAAAAATCTAATTTATTTGCATTATTTTTAAGGCGTCAAAGAGTTATTTTTTATTTTCAGCTTTTTTTATTAGTAGCGAAAAAATTGTTTTATTTAAAAAACATTAATTTATAGAGCAATATGCATAAATATAAAAATAACATACAAAAACATAAAAAATTTAATATTTGAAGCATATGTAAAAAAAAATTACTTCACGTGACAGCTGTTTCGCCTTCTGTCTTCCGAGGGCATTATCAAACTCGTCAAATATAGTTGACTTCACCCGCCATGCCATTAACTTCACACATTCGATAATGCCCTTAGAATTTAGAAACAGCTGTCACGCGTAATAATGACCACACTGCAAAACTTATTTTTGATTACTGTTCTTAGAAAATTGAATAAAAATATTATTGTATATATAAATAAAAACTTAAAATTAAAAAGGAGTTCTACAAATTAAACTTGAAAACGATAAATATATAATTTTTTTAAATATATCTCTCAGATTCATGTCAGGATAGCCTTACCGTTCCTCTTTGTGAAAGGATATGTTGTGGGGTCTCCTCTTGAGTTGTATCAAACTAAAAGTTATAAATTTACTAATAAGCTCCGTGTCTATTGAAGTTTTCTCTGTAAAACTTTACTTTGCAGCGAGCAGCTCGTTTCAATTCTATTGAACATAATTAATTCGAAAACTGTTACAAAAAAATTAAATACTGTATTAGTTGTGAGCACAATATGTTGTTTTAGGAACAACCAAAATTTAAGGCATCATCCAAATCATTGGAGTAAGTTTTTATAAGAATATCGCACAAGAGTCTCAACTACTTCCTGTTAACCAGAGCCAATGAGATTATGGCATCTCCAATTATTGGGGCATGTTGAGAGGTTGAAAGTTATGGGAAGGGGAAGGAGATGTAATGATATTCAGACATGGCCAAGTAACGTTTAGATTCTGAATAAAACAAATAAATGAAGTAACACAGTTATTTAAGAATTTAGGAAACGTCGATGGCAGTCGTGTGTATGAGATGTTTAACTTCCAAAAAAATATATACTTGATATTGATTTCACTATCTCGTACTGCCATTGTTAGTTAAAGACCCATTGTTAGTTAATTGAAGTTAGTTGAATACTCATTTCAATCAACTGCATCGTATTCCGTTAGAATGGCGACTAACTAAGCTGTCGACTGTGTGGATGACAGTTTATCAATTTTCGGGGTAAACGATACAATATTGACATGTTGATCGACCACTATTTAAAATTGAAAGCTTGCTTGGAATACGTGAATAGTGTTCGGTGACGAAATATAAACAGCCAGATACTACGCAACTTTCCTCCTCCTCATCCCCATATCCTTTCCATTCTCTATTCTCTTTAGCCTCATCTTGATTGTGGATACTGGCTCCAGACGGATCTTATGTTGTGTTCATAAAATAAAAATCATAATTAATCAACACGAACTGTTTTGTGTTTATTAAAGTTGCTGATAAAACCTCTTTCGTTGTCTGTGCAAGGGGTCCTATACTATTTACTAACTGAGGGAAGTGAAGTCCTGTTTTGACTCGTCCACTTTGCGTCTATCTGTAAATTTATTTGTGCGTTCTGTGACTGGTTAATCCTGTCAAGATTGTAGCAGTATTTAATAGTACATTTTTATTCCGCACAGAGCGCATGAGCGTTGCGACTTTTGCGAGCTGGCAAGTCAGAGTAATCAACAGCGAAGTCTAGGGTTTACAGAACTACTAGTATACCTTATTTTATGAGTATAATAGATATCAGAAGCTAGGTTGGTAATATACTCGTAGCTAGCGTCCAACAGCAACCACTGCCTACAGCTGCAAGGTTGCTAATACGAGTACAGCGGCTGAGATACTAGCAGTTATGAGAAAGTTTACTGCTACAGTTTATGAATGGGCTGTCTCGACTGCTAAACCTTCTTTAAGTGAACAAAGTGAAACGATTAGACCTTAAGGGATGGGTACATTATTTATAATCAACGTGTAAAATACGTAGGCGACAAGATTAGGAGGAATTATTAAACTGTTTACTTGCAATGAAACTTAGGTATTTATTTATACACCCTGATGAGTTTTTTCTGACAATTTTAAACAGTTTAGGAGGCGGGTATGGGTAATGGGTACTGCCGCTCCGGGAACCATTTATTGGATAATCGACATCTCTGCCGTAGGTCACTTTAAGTGGTTCGCTACGTTTGGTGACTTGGCAGGGGTGAAGAGGTTCATGGGGTTATGTTTGTCTAGGTCGGCGGATGCATTTGTCCACCTACTGCGTGATGGGCCGGATCGGGAGAGACTGTTTGAGGAAAAGCTTTTGATCTCTGCGGCCGAACTCTCTCGACCCATTGCCTTGCACCGCAGTGAGAGGGATGGATCTATACGTCCGTCACTCCTGGATACATTGACCCCCAGATTCCTACCCACCCCTCATATCTTTTTCCTTTCTAAAACTTCCTCTCTCCTTCCTTTCCCTAAAATAACCCTCCACACAGCATCCCCAAAGCTGACACATCCTGTGCGAAGTTAACGTAAAAAAACGCAAGTAAAAATCAGAGTAGGAATATTAAAGACTGTTTACACAGGATTATTTTCGTAATTTATTTATTTAACGCCCAGAGGGCTTTTACATGTAGGTGGTACAATTTTGATGACAGAGAATTTTGAAAACACGAGAAAGAAATAATAAAAATAAAATTACATTAAAAAATGTATGCAAGAATAAATGTAATCTTTTTTATTAGATCTCATCTTTTCCCGTCACTTAATATGGTTCTTAATCTTCATACAGTCATTTCGGGTAACATTGTAATTCAATATTACATTGGACAAAACCTGCGAAGGCGTGTTTTATTTGTTCTGCTCGCTAGGTTAAATACAACATTATGACTGTACATGACACAAAAAATATTTTACTTTTCAATGCTGAATATAACAGGCCGTATTGAACTGTCAAACTATTTAAAAAATATATCATAACAGTGGCCGAAGCGGTGCATTGTTTTCAATTGGTGGTTTTAAATTCAGTCTTTCGTGTTATCACAGTATTTCAATAAGGGAAATTGTCTTCAAAACTAGTATTATAAAGTTCATTAATAAACAATTCAATTACATGCAAAAATACCACTAAATTGTCTCAAATAATAAGCAAGCAGTGAAAGCGACCATTTCAAATCATAACGGAGCGTTGCTGGTAAAGGCATCAGCCATTTGTGGTGATCAGATCTGAATATCCAGGTACATCCCTTTCCCTCCTCACTCCCTCAGTATTACAACGAACATACCTTATTTATGAACGCCATTGACCTACTAGCTCCAGACAGATAGACATTTATGATATACGTTTAAAAAAAACCTTGGTTAGTAGCAAGTTTTTAAACGTGCAGACCTAAACTTAATTTTTATGTAAACAATACTTGGATAAGCGACTTTTCGCCTTTCTTGGAAAGTGGCCAAATATTGCAGACGTGGAGACGTTTAATAAAAGCAAACAGATATTGAAATGACGATAAAATATTGGACTAAAATTGACCCTTTTATATATGCATAAAATAAAAATAAATCTGTCTCTTGGGTATATGACATGTCTGGATATATTGGTGTTTTATTTTTGCTTACCAAGAGCACAGATTTTTCAATTGGACTTATTGAGAGAAAAGATATTGCGTTTAGCGACGACGAAATGAACAATGTGATAGATTAATATGGTGAATCATAAGTTTCATAATTTCTTTATTGATTAATTAAATAGCATAAAATAAAAGCTATCCGTGTCTGCCTGTTTGTGCGCTTAGTTCTTCTAAACAATGCAACTGATTTTGATAGGGTGTTACACTATCATTTAGAAAATTTCTTCTGAAAGGTTTGTATATATTTAATCCATGCACATTATATTGATAGAAAGTACAGAAAAGTCGGTATTTTGTAATCAAGCGATAAAAAAATATTTTTGTACGCTTACATTGTTGGCTGAACCTTATAAGATACCTTTAAATATTGTAGTACGGAATTCAGTAAAGTTTTAAGAGGTCTACAAAAAATTCCACTATGGAATAGGTCTAACTCTGAAAGACAAACCACAGCAATGCCGTGTATACGTCATCCAGTTTTGAAATAAAAGATACTTCCGTGTTCCTTAGTTTCAGTGTAATGTAAAATGATATAGCCTAATTAGATATTGTTTCATTAAATGTACGTTATTTTTAAAACCCCGTGGTGTAGCGGTTAAGATCCTCGACAAAGAATCCGGACGTTTGAATACTGACATGCGCAAATAAAATTATAATGAATTTTGATGGCAAAATAATGTTTAAAATAATGCGTTTTATTATTTTTCATACGCATAAAAAATCATTCCGTAAAGTAGTTTTTGGAATTGTTGAAGAAGTTAACATTAACATTATTAACTTTAAAAATATAATAACGATGCATGTTCCACGATGTTAAATACTGTCCGTTTCGCTCCTGCTATTTTCACAGTCAATTTTGTTTTTGTTGACCACATCCAAATTTCTACACAAATATTCCTTTGCTACATTTCCTTTCTTTTCTTGCTCCCTTATATTACGCTTGCAATAGCCCCACTGACTTCGGACAGACAGGAGCAGTTGGGACTCTTGTGCGGTTTTCACATGGAAAAATAAGGTTTTTTTACATGTAATTTTTTTTTAAACACCAAAGCCATCAAATATACAAAATAATACTCATTTTGACAGAAAATGCATGAAAACATAGTCATCAAATTTTTTCCTCTGACATTTTATTCGTTAAGGAATAATACTTTTTTCGATTAGATTTTTTAATTGAATTCTTATCTAGGTAATAAATCCACCGAAATAATTAATTGAAATTAAAAAAAAATGCTTGCTTGTGGGAAAGAAAATATTATTATTAAGTTCTTGATAGAAATCTCCAATAATGAATACTCCAACAAAAGCCTGATTTTCATTAGAATCCAACCCTTTTCTCTTGTCAAATTTGACATAGTTGTCAAACACAGTGATAAAGTGGGTATTTTCTGTTTCAAGGATTATAACATATTGCTTTGAAACGAAAAAAAAAATTGAAGCTAATCCTTGAATTGTTATGTCCATGGGAATAGTGTAAAATTGAATATGCTTTTTACTGTAAAACTGAGACGGCCTCCTTGGTCGAAGGATAAAGCTATCGACTGGCAAGCTGAAGGTAGCGGGTTCAAATCAAGGCGTTCGCAAAACATGAAAATAAAGTGTTCAGGTAATTTTTTTTTGTTCATATTATGTTTTTATTTATATGTTGTCATTATCTGGGAATTATTATTATGATTCCTAATAACAGGAATGTGTTTTCAAAATTAGCCCATTGGAGTAAAAATATGTGTTTTTTTTTCAACTTCTATCACGTTAGAAATTATAATATTCCAATTTATAAACACCGAAGTATATTTCGAAAACAAAAAACAAATGGTAATGTTATATAGTTTTTTAAAACGTTATTTGTTTTTACAACATCTTCAAAAAGGAGAAATAAAGGGCACATTTAAAATACCTTGAAAATATTATTACGAAAATCAATGAGAAATTTCAAGTATATACAACAGATAATCCTTCTTTGGTTGTATTAATAATGTATACATCATTTCATGAACTATTTTGTGTCAGTTTCTGTATTAATAATCTTTTCACATACACGGTCGTTATCAGTTTAATAGAATTTTCACCGCGTTTTTCAGTAAAGTGGGCCACACACAGCTGCGTATGGCTACGTTACACACGTGGCTTTAGCTTCGTTGACTATGAGCTGCCATAGATATCCACACATGCACACGCACGGTTACGTGTGTATGTGAAGCCATATGCACACGCGTGGGCTGCATCGGATGCGGCGGCCGAGCGTAATTGCGGGGCCACGTAAAGCACGTTTCTCCCCCCGCACACCGCTCCCGCCTTTCACTCCTCAAACCGTCGCAATCGCTTGAACTAGTTTGTTTTTTATTCGATAAAACACCCAGAAAATAGGCGTTTACGTGGTGTAGCTCAGCTAGCAATGTGTGAATACAGCACTGTATCAAGCACCGTATCTTTCGTGTCTATTGTGATCGTAAAATTCGTGCGCAGCTATTTGTAAAACTGTATTACTGTAGCATTTGGTTCCCTAGAACAGGCAAGCTAAATAACTAGTAGGTACATTACACTTTTCAGAAGCATTCTGGAATATAATTCCCATCTCTGTTTTTTTTTTTTACCACATACTACATTCACATAACGTCGAAATTCCTTTAAAGAATACAGGTTGAATTTTTAAGGAACATCAATTACATATATAAACTACACAAATTGTCAGAGCAGAGAATTTTTTTTAAATTTATTTAAAATTTTATTATTATTTAAAATCATTAACAGACCTGTCAGCCCCGAACTGCTGAGCATGATTAATTATTGCGAACAATAAATACATCACAGACTACGAGATGCTCCATGCTCCATTTAATAGATTTGCTTCTCTCACTAATTTTTTGTGCAATTATTGTTCTCAGAGATTCCATCGGGTAAGGAATGAAACTTTTTCTGTCGACATATTTGACTTTAAGAAAATTGCATGCTTTAAACGGCATAAAATGCAGTAAACCGTATGCAATAATCATCAACTTTGTCAGGTTTATAATTAAAATTATTATTTTTTTAAATATGTATATTATATTTTCTACTTATATTCTTACAATTAATGATTTATGCTTTCTAACTTTATATTTATGTTAATGACACACGTGCCGTTTGTATTTAAATAAATAAATACATTAATTACTAACAATTATGTAGATATGTATGTAAAATTGTATATGTATATGTAAAAGTCGATTGAGTGCTTAAATAAATTTAAAAAAATAGATCTGATAAGATAAAATAATAGCACTTGTCATCATTTTAAATATTTTCAGTTACTAGACAGTATTAGTTTGTTATTTTGAAAACACAAATATATCTAGGTACTGTAATTTAAAAAATTTATTAAAAAAAAACTACACTATTATTTTCGGGAACCAAGAAAAAATTTCTTTGACTTTTGATTACGCGATTCACTTATACATTGGTTTCATTGAAATTATACAGCCTGTGGCTGGGGGGATAGTACAGGGAAAGAAAAACAGGAGGGGAGGATGCTCATTAGCCACTCCTGATTGGCTGAAACGGGAATCAAGCTAACTACTTGTCATCTTCATTATTTTTCTTTTTCGATGACAGGACTGTCCAGAAGGTATTATTTACGTTACGCTTTGGTTTATTCGGCTGGAATGAAAGCATTTTGATAAACAAGTCATGTATTTTGAGGGGTCAAGGTGCATTAAAATTAGTATGAAAGGTTCCTCTGATAATTGTATCGAGTGGCGATTCATGGCCTGGAAGTTCAATCATAGATTAAAAAGGGAGAAGAACACACCGTAGGCTACTAGTATATTCCAAAGGTTTGTAGGTTTACTGCTCTGGCACCACTAGTATACTTATATGTGATAAATTTGAGTAGCGCGCTGTTTTATCTTTTGTAAAATTATAATACACATTCTTACGTTATTCTAACGTTATTTATATATATTTTTCATTGGTGTTTACTACACATACTCACTTTAGAGATAACCGACACTGCTTGCATCACTTGCATGACCTTCGTAGCAGGGCGAAGAGCCTAAGTTCTGAGCTCTGATCTCAGCGACAATGGCTTCAAATCCCATGAGATTGCATAAGTTAGATTTAAATAGTATATTTTTTTAACCTTGTTCCAAAGTGGAACATGCTTCCATTATCATTTATGAATAGACCATAATCTGAGGTTGAAAC
The DNA here is from genome assembly GCA_026573805.1 of Hesperophylax magnus. Taxonomy (NCBI): domain Eukaryota; kingdom Metazoa; phylum Arthropoda; class Insecta; order Trichoptera; family Limnephilidae; genus Hesperophylax; species Hesperophylax magnus. The sequence continues at coordinate 2,402,122 of JAIUSX010000141.1, read as the reverse complement.
ACTAAAAAAGCTTAAAATATCTATTCGTATCTTTCGTGACCAGTAAGAAAGTGTAAAGTTTATTGTCTTTCCCAATTCCGACTCATCAATTTCTTCAGTCTGTAAACACTCTCCAATTAGGGTGTTTCATAGATCCATTGCTTCCTGGCAGTTAAACTCATGTGTGGTAAACATGAAAAATATCAATAGTTTCATCATTTTGCACACATTGGCACAAATACAACATTTTTTTGTTGGTAAATAATGAAGAAAATGATTGACTAAAATAGTCGGCAATTGACAATTATTCCTCTCGTTTATTTTTGACCAGATCGGTTTTGCCTGGCTTTGTACACCTTCAGAAATAATAATCGAAATGTGAATTTATTAAATATTAAAAATGAACTCATTTTTGGGAACACAATTTTAATAAAATGACTAGCGTGTTCTTAAAATTGATTCTAAAAATCTCACCGAAATATTCATTACCGTCTCAATAGAAAGTGCTTACAATCACTTGAGAAAATCATGTTTTTTAAGCAAATATCTTGTACTTAATACAACAACCCTTATGAATAATTTCTTTTTAAATAAATTGATCAAATCAAACATGTTCAATGCCATTAATTAATATGCGTAGGAGGGATAATTGGGCGATTAATTCCGAGTCGGTACTACCTTGTTTAAGGTTTGGTTTAGCTAGTAGACCCTTATGGTTAGGTGAAATATGCTATACTAGATTGGTTCATCAACAATATATGGAAAGTTAATGGTAAATTACATTATTGTCATCTTAATAACTTATTCATGTTGTGTATGTAGCTTTGTTCTCATAGTATTATTATATCTACGAATCAAGGTTGGGGTGTTTCAAATTCCGACCATAGTTTAGTATTTTTAATGTTTTCAATAAACTTCGAGTTTTGCCCTTTTTTTATTTTTTAACTAAATACCCTAAACTTACAAATTGTTTAAATCTGTTTCCTAAAGCGGCTCCGCTAATCTGAAATTTTCACAATTTTTCAACTTTCCAACGAGAGATTAAAGACAAAGAAACGAGCTAGTTTATTTTTTATTGTGAGCTATTTGAGCTATAAAATATCCCACAAATCAAAAATTTTGGACGGTTTTTCAGATACTTAAGAAAGCAATTTTTAAATCGCACATTTCATAATATTTCTCAAAAAAGGAACAGTAGAACAGCATTCTATGAAGTGAATTATTTAGGTAAAATCTTAATTAACAAAAAAAAATACAAAATCTGCGTAATTCAGGCGTTCACCATGTTCACCGTGATATAGCGTTCAAAACCCGCATAAGAGGAAGCTTTATATTTGAATTGGGAGAATGATAAAGGTAAATTGTTGAATGTTGCGTCGCACTCATTAGGTAATAAATACTCGTTTGATAAAACACAGATGTACACGCTCTCCATACCTGAAATAAATGCAAAAAAAACTAGATAAGCTAGAAAAATTATAAATAACCTAACTAAAAAAACAGGTCCTAACTTTGTAATGGAGAAAAAATTAGAAGCTTATGCCAAGTCCCCGGTTCAAAAATTTCATGTTACCAATAATATTACAATAATAGCAATAGACACACAAAAGCCCGACAACTATTATAATCGATTAAAAACCATTAAATTAAGATATTCCCTAAATAAATAGTAAATTAATATATAAACCCAAGGTAATTACTACTGCTGTAATTCAGCTGTAAAACCCCACATAGCAAAGAAGGTAGAAAATTCCAGATAGTTATTAAAATCATCGTATCCCTGTGAATTTCAATCCCGTTCCCTAAATTTTGTGTATACTCATATACACCACAGTTTAAAGATAAATTGTAACAGTTCGAAGATGGCTAAAATAAGTTGAAACCGGTAACAGTCGCAAAATGAAATAAAAGATAAAAATTGTTTGAATACATCATTATAATGAAATTTCACCACGAATTGTCAATATCAAAAATAAAAATCTGAAAAAAGTTATTTATTCCACATTTTTTACTTTAAAAATAAGGATCGAATTCCGCAGTAGGTCAAAATAAAATTTATCAATTGACCACTATAGTTATTGAATTTAAAAAAATAAATAATTTCCTTGCGCAGGGCAAGTCTGGAGCAACGAAAATCAATGCT